>JAJOZX010000474.1:0-632500 GCA_023014485.1 Bathynomus jamesi | reverse complement strand
TAATATTATTACTTGGCGAGATAAATAATAAATGTAAAGAAAGAAACGAGCCTGTCTGTTTGTCTGTCTGTCCGTCCGTGTCTGTTTCTCTGTCTGTCCGTGTCTGTTTCTCTGTCTGTCTGTGTCTGTTCATGTGTTTGAGTCCGTGTCTGTCTGTGTATAATATATTATCCATATTAAACCACTACACTATAACACACGAATGGGTCCGGTCCACAAAAGGGTTATTTTGTAAGAGTGGACTGTCCAATATGCTGTAGAAAACGGGAGTGAAGCGTGTGTGGGTTGAGCCAACACATGATGCGTGATTACACGCGCAACTAAACAAATAAACAATGGACAATCGCATACCAATAGCTATTTGGTCTTTAAATAGGAACAGTGACCCGAGCATGGACGGATTACTGTTAGGACTTAGAAATCTGGGGGTAAAATGCTATTAGTTTTTCCACAGTTTCTTAATTAAAGTTTCTCAGACTGAGGACCGAAGTAAGGGAGAATAAAATAGAAAATTTCCTTATGCATTGCATAACAGAGTTAAATGTACAGTACATTACGCATTATACATTATACCTTGTATAAGAGGGGTAACAGGATAATTTTAAAGTTTGTATAAGTGACCCTTCTGATAGTATTCTGATTTATATATATTATAAATATATATAAATATATATATTATAAATTAATTTTATCGTTTTTAATAGTCAATTTTTATTTTGATTTTGAATTTAATCCATGTATCCCTCTTTTGTGATCTTTCTAAACCCTGATGGAAATTGATCCTGAAACGTTTGTAGATCGAACAAAATAGAACATGACTCTTTTCACTTCGGTTCTGGTTTTCAGGTTTCTTTGAAATGGAAATTCTCATTCATCCATTCATTGGTTAACTATTTAAGAAGATTAGCCTTGGTTTGCTTCCGCCCGGATTGTTCATTCTGACGAAGGTCAATTGCTTGTCACCACCTTAGATTAGGATTAGGGTGTTGTTGAGGCGTACGAAAGACATTAAAATACGCGAAGAAAATTAGAAAAAAGCATAATTGGGTCTGGAGTTTCTCATTATACGTAACACCTACAGGGTGTATATAAAGTAACGCGAGTGAAGAGAGAAATCCGATTTGAGCTGGTTTAAACTAGTTTCAACTTGTTTTTTTTGGTACCTTACTATCGAATATACAGTTGTTATAAAGTACATTTGCCTTGCCCACATATGTAATGTTCCTCGCCTCACAGGCGACTCCGTACATGTGGAAACGCCGCAGTGATAGTCAAGGTACCGCAACTGGGGGGAGGTGTAGTGGAGGGGGTACAATCTAGTCCAACAACATATAACACAGACATATATAATTGTACACTCGCGTTAAAGTCGGATTTGTCTCTTCACGCGTCATTTTATACACACCCGGTATAATGTATTTCTACAATATTTACGGTTTAAGCTTTATAAGAACTGTTTACAGTTTTCTAACTTCTGCAGAGTGGTCCAAAGTAAGTTAAGTGCTTATAAAAGTAATTAATTTTAAACGTAAGACGATTAACTCTGTGGAGAAACTTGTAGTTCAAAGTTGCGAACGTTTACATCATAAACTCATCTCAGATTCTTGTTACATTACTCTTATTTCCGATATATCCATTAATAAATTCTCAGAGAAAGTTTCCCCAAGGACATGCGCGTTAACTCGACAAGTTAAAACTTGTCAATGCGTTGGAATCCTGTAACCCTGTAATACCCTGTAACCCTGATAAGGTCATTTTTAATTATTCCTCTAGAATTTTAGCCCAAAGAAAAATTTTTTTTATTGGTATTTGGGTTGGATTTGGGTATCCTTGTTTTTAAATTTTATTTTCGATTTTTCTTACGTTTTGAAAAGTTGGGTTGATCGTTACAGTCACCCCCTCTTCTTCCGGGTCGTTACTTCTCCTATTTGAAGAATAATACACAATCGGTGCCTTTTAAATATTTCTATATAATTTTAAGCCTTTTTGAAATATTCTTTCCTATTTTTTTAAAATCATGATTTGAGTACACTTAGGAATTTATGTTCGGGTAAATCGTTAGTTGTTTGTCGACCTGATAAGGGAAGAGGTGTGGTCTTGTTGGATAACTCGCCGTATATGGAAAAGATGGTGACTTTTTTCTCTGATTGTATTAAATTTCGTGAACGTTTGACTTTTAATTAATTCTTTCACTTTTGAAAAAGAAGATAAAATTAATGGATTAGTTAGAAAGCTTAAAGATTGTGATATTGTTGACAATGATCTCTTTAATAAGCTTATGCCTCTGGTTTTTCCCCTGGCGTACAGTACGGCAGTGGTCCGCGACCTTTTTCTCACTTATGGACCCATAGAAGAATATGGATTATTTTGAGGACCCCTTTACGAACATAATTTGTATATTCTAATTTTGTGTGAATTGTGGACCCCTTGTCTTCTACGGACTCCTGAAACTCATTCACGTACCCCAGGTTGCGGACCACTGCCGTATAGACTATAGACCATCCAAAATTCACAAAACCAATATTCCCCTAAGGCCAATTTTTGCTGCCTATAAGAACCCATCCTATTCCCTTGGAAAATTTTTGGTTTCATTAACCTCCAATGAGTTTACGGTTAAGAACAATTTCCATGTGAACTTTATTAACTGTGATACAACCCGCAAGGAAAATTCCGCGCGTTTTAGTCTCTTACAGATAAGAGCTGACTATAAAGTTTCTGGAACTAACGTTTTCTTACGAGAAACACATCCCAGAGAAGTACATTTTTTAATTTGCCCAGGAGGAGCTTTTCACCATACAAGATGGACGGCAAAAATCATCTATGCGTTGAAAATATACCTTTTGAGAGCAGTGAAAAAATCTTTGCTAGAATTCAGGAAGTTTTCTGCATTACTATACAGTGTCTGAAGAAATTTCTGTCCTCAGTATTATTATATGTGGTTGTCTATATGGCAACACTTTATCTACAATCTGAATCACAATAAAGACTATCATAATATGACCCTGAAAGTATATACACGTGAATGAAGTCACGTGACCAAATATTGATGCCGGAATATCCAGCCAGATTAATGTTACGACATTTATGTTCAGTAATAAACCGAACATTTGTAAAATATGGATAGAGTTTTTTTTATGCGGGAAAGAGGGGCCAAGGGCAATTATATTATGTAATCCTATAACCTTGTATCGTGGAATGTACAGGGTGACAATAAGGAAATAATCGTTAAAAATAATGCGTCAAAAAACAAACCTGAAGCGATTTAGAATAATTCAGCTGAAAAGTTTTATTATATAATCCAAATTAATTTAGTTGGTTTGCTTTTTCCAAGAATGTTTTTATCAAGTTCATATTTCAATTGGAATAGTTTACCATTACAAATCGTTGTATAGTTTCATATATATACACGTGTGTGTATATATATATGTTACAGGGAATCTGTGTAACTAGGGACTCCATGAAATCCCTAAAATGTTCAGGGATTTCATGTAAGGTTAAATCGTGATATTTTTGTTAGTTTTAACGAAAATATCACGACTTAACCAATCTTCAAGGGCGTACGGTTGACCTAACCGGGCATTCAATTAACCTAACCGGGCATTCAAGTAACCTAACCGGGCATTCAGTAATTTTCCCGTAGGTTTAACGAAAATACCACGACTTAACTTTACATGAAATCCATGAACATTTTAGGGATTTCATAAAATCCCTAGTTACATAGATTCTCTGTAACACACATATATATATATATATATATATATATATATATACATATACACTGTATATATAGCTACCTCGTAGCTGGTGATGTAACACCGTGAAGTTAGCAGTGAAATAGAGCGACGGTGGGTCTGAAGAATAGTTCAATGGGAGACCGTCCTCTGCGTCCAGATTAGATTATGCAGTGACCTACTTAAAATTACACAGTTGCAGAACCGTCTCGTGGCTGCAAGTTTTCAATATATTTGAAAATGTTATGCACTAGACGTCCTTAAGCATATAAAGGGTGGCCCAAAAGTCTGTTGCCCCGACGCATTCTAAACCTATGCGTCGGGGCAACAGACTTTTGGGCTATCCTGTATACTGCAATCTACAGTTCGTGAAACCCACATATTTCCTTCTATCTACTCTTAAGTTTTAAACGCATAATATGAGAGGAAATTCTCTTAATCCAATTAATTTAATTATTTTTGCTTAATATACAGGGTTGCGCAAAAGTCAGGAGTCAAAGGCGTCATAGAAAATAGATCATTTCCGTTTTATGGGCACCATTATTTTTAAATAAAAATTTTTGGGATCACCTGAAGATCAGGGCCCCCAGCCTTCGTTAGTTAGCCTTATAAGGCTAACTAACGAAAATATCACGACCTAACCTAACTAATCGTCAAGGGCGTACAGTAGGGCGGAGTGAAAAACTCATTTTTCGAATTTTCAAATTGGCTAGTGTGGAAAATGTGTGGAGTAGTGAGGAAATAAGCTGGTATAAATTTAAAATCATAACATTAATATCTTCAGGTGCCACAATGACCTTCAATATTGAAAAAAATTGAAAAAAGCAGATTTTAACCAATAATTACAGAAGAGTCCACGATGCACAATAGACAATAATTTATTCACACTTGTATAAAAATAGCTCAGTCAACCTTTAAAAAAAGTTTCTATTCTCTAAAAACAGTTTTCTATAGTCAGCTCACTCAGCTGTCACGTGAGTACCTCGGTTCAGTGTAGCTGTCGCTCTCGTAGCAGGTGGGTGTTCTGTTGTTGGCGTTACTCAGATAGTCTAAACTATATTTCTTATATATTTTGCATTTCTGTATTGTGTTGCCCTAAGTTTGCCATGTACTATTAACTGAAATTAACGTATAATTGATATTAGCTCTTTCTTTTTCAGATTTGTATACTTTCAAAATGTCTCGAGTTTGTGCAAAATCAACCAGGGCCTCAACTGAGTGCCCCATGTTTGGTATGGGGGAAGATTTGTGGCACAGGAATCTTCCTACATACGAAGTTTTTAAATATTACTTGTTTGTAAGAAACGATTTGAAACAGAATACTAATAAAGATCCTTCAATATCTCAAATATTAGAACAAGTTGTTGATAAATTGAAAACAATTTGGGAAAGTGCTTCCGTCCCAATTCTGTCAGACAGGCGAATTGAAACAATGTTCAGAAGCTACCACGAAAAGTATCGTGTCATTATGAAGCCATACCAAAGCAGAAAAAATTCTGAAGCTTACAAAGCAAAGATTGATATGTTCAAAAAAGAAGCACACACGAAACTTTTTGACATTGCAGCGTGCAAGTGCAAAGTACTAACACAATGTTCTTGTCCCAAAGAAAAAACGGTTCCAAAGGAAGAAGTGACGTTCCTCTTAGATCAAAGGAGTGAAAGAAAACTGTTTATTGATAGAGTAGATATTACACTCTCAAAGAAAAAAGCATCTACGTTGCTAAGAAAGCAAAAAGAAGCTGTGAGGCTCACCAAAGAATCTTCACAGGAGAAATTGCAGGATACAAATGTTGAATTATCATCATCGACATCAAATAGTGAAAGTGAATCTGGCGAAATATCAGACGATACATTTCCAGAGCCAGTTAGCTCGAAGAGAAAGCTCGAACAACCTGAAGAACAATTATTCAAGAAAAGGAAAACTACAAATCTACCTTCAGTGGCTACTGCTTGTGACAGGACTGCAGTTTCAGATCGAGCTGCAGCATTCATTGTTAGTGCAGTATTGCAAGATATTGGAGAAGTTTCTATTGACAATACATCTGAAGTAGTGGATAGGAGTAAAATCAGAAGAGAAAGACAAAAGAAGAGATCAGAAATTATGAAAGATCAAAATCAGGTCCCAATCAGAGGAATCTATTTTGATGGTCGAAAAGATTCTACACTCTTCCAAGAAAAAAAAGAGTCCAAAGTATATCAGAAGAAGGTAACAGAAGAACATATCACTTTAGTGAGAGAACCTGGTTCAGATTATTTGGGCCATTATTCTGTGAATTCTGGATCAGCTGAAGAAATATGTAAAGGAATGTTTGAGTATATTGGAAATAATGACATGAACCTGGAAAACCTTGTTGCCATTGGATGCGATGGTGCAGCAGTCAACACTGGAGAAAAGGGAGGCGTTATAAGGCTTATAGAATTGAAGCTGAAGAAGCCAGTTCAACATTTAGTGTGCCAGCTCCATGCCAATGAATTGCCATTACGCCATTTAGTTGCAAAGCTGGATGGAAAAACATCTGGCCCCCGCGGATTCACCGGTCCTATTGGCAGGGAATTAGAGAACTGTGAGAGTCTTCCTATTGTCGAGTTTGAAAGGATTGATGCTGAGGAACCAACTGTAGACTGTGAAGATCTTAGCACCGACCAAAAATATCTAATTGATATTCATCAGGCCATAACAAAGGGATATTGCTCTCCAGATCTTGCTCATCGTAGTCCAGGCAAAATGGCACATTCACGATGGCTGACTACAGCAAATCGTTTGTTTCGTCTATACGTTTCAACTGTAAGTCCATCTGAGAACCTCATGAACATTGCTTCTTTTATAATGAAGGTCTACATCCCAATGTGGTTTTCTATTAAGCAAAGTACGTCTTTTGTCAATGGCTCAAAACATGTTTTCAAAACTATTGAACTAACAAGAACACTGAATGACGAAGTAAAGGATATTGTAAACCCTGTCATACAAAGAAATGCATTTTTTGCAAATCCAGAAAATATTCTAGCATCAATGATTCATGATGACCGCAGCGCCATAAGAGAATTAGCGTGGAGGCGAATAAAGAAAGCAAGGCAAACAAACAAGGAAAAAGTTGTGAGGCGTTTCACAGTACCTGTTATTCAATTTGAAGCTACTGATTTAATTAATTGGCAAAAATGCATTGTCACTGAACCACCTGTGACAAGACACCTGACAGAAAATGAGATTGAAGAATTCATAGAAAACAAGAGTACCCCTCCATTCGAGAAATTCCCTTGTCATACACAAGTAGTAGAAAGAATGGTAAAATTAGTGACTGAAGCATCATCAAAAGTATTTGGATTGAACGCGCGAGATGGCTTCATAAGATCAACACTTCAGTCACGTAAAAAAATGCCATCATTCGAAAGTAAAGCTGAATATAAAGTTTAAATAAAACGTTAATAGAAAAAAACATGCGCAAGGATGGGTGGTTGGGAGGGCATGGGTGGAGCTCGACACGCAGCCACCTCCTCGTGGTGAGTTCTGGATTATTTAGATCATTAATCAAAAGAACATTGATCTAAATAAACTAAGAGCTGCGTAATTCAGTAACTATTTTGGTAATTGGAACACTTAATATATAATAATAACAAGTAAGTTTCAGTTATTGTACTAATGCAGAATATAAGAAAATCATTATATTTCACTTTTTTCGACGGCTTTGTGGCACCTGAAGATATAATTTCGCAGGACTAATATTTATGCACAGTCATTATCTATAGCACCCACATATTTTCCGCACTAGTCATATTTGAATTTCGAAAAAAAGTTTAAAAACCTCATTTTCGATCCGCCCTAGCGTACAGTTGACCTAACGATTGGTTAGGTTAAGCCGTGGTATTTTTGTTAGTTAGCCTTATAAGGCTAACTAAAGAAGGCTGGGGGGCCCTGATCTTCAGGTGATCCCTTTTTTAATTAAAAAAGTTACAATTTATAATCTGGCTCCTTTGACTCCTGACTTTTGCGCCACCCTGTATGTAATACTTTCAAGGCTATTTGTCGTAGATTACCTAAGGTAGTGATTTCTACTTCATATTCACACGAAGAACAGTTTACTTGAATCTAACCTGTTTTAGATTATGTTTGGGTAAATTTATGTTCCTAAACCCTTAATACCTTAATTAATACCTTAATAAATACCTTAATACCTTAATTAATACCTTAATACGCTTAATACCTTAATACTGAATTTCATTGTTTTGAACATTTGAAAACGCTCAAACTGTAATTGGATTTGTCACGTAATAGCTGTAAGTCACTTCAGGTAATATTATTTATTAAAAATTATTATCGAGTTGTTGGAGTTTATACAGTTAAATGATACATTCTTTGCAATTAATTAAATTATTATTATTATTATTATTATTATTAGTTTTGTACAGTTGCTTCACAAGGTGGTTTCCATCAATTGTGTATTTTGTCGGAGATATTTAACTTAGGATGTTTGGAATACCTTTTTGAGGGAGAGAGAGAGAGGCTAACAGAAACCCCAAAATCTACTCTAGGCTAGCCTAAGAAAGTAGAGGAAAAATAGAAAAAAAGCAAATGAAAATTCTCATACCATGCTTACGCTTATAAACGTGTAAAGTTTTCATACTGAGACAGTAGCAGCAGTAGCAGCAGCAGTAGTAGTAAATTATAGGACAAATAAGGCTTCCCTTCTTCCACCAACCACTGTTGACACAAATTTATTCTGAAAGAAGCGTTATAGGAAAGTAGGAATAGCTTCAGAATTCACTCACCCCATGCATACATTTAACAATAATAATAATAATAATAATAATAATGAGCGAGAAGGGCCAGAAGCTGTCGCAGCACTCAGGCCAACTAATGCGGCCCATTGCTAACTCCTGTATTACTATTATCAACATTATCGGGATGCGAACTCCCGACCTCAGTGTCTTCACTTCCTTTGCTCACTGAGCTGCAGACGTTGTCATGCGCACACCTATCTCGTGTACTCAATTACGTATATGCGCAAAGATATAGACAAAATCGAAAGAGTTCAAAGACGAGCAACTAAGATGATTCCGTCGCTTAGGTCAAAGTCGTACGAGGATAGGCTTAAGGAGTTAAAATTGACAACACTCGAGACTAGGAGGCTAAGGGGTGATCTAATCCAGGTTTTCAAAATTATGAATGGGTTCGATAACGTAGACAGAGATAGCTTTTACGAAATATCTCAATATAATAGGACTAGAAATAACGGGTGTAAGTTGACAAGTAGAAGGTTCGAGACAGCAGTTGCCAAAAACTTTTTTACGCAAAGGAGAGTAAATAGCTGGAATAGTTTGCCGGTAGAAGTAATTAGTAGCACGTCTATAAACATGTTTAAAAATCGATTAGACGCATATGTTGATAGATTGGGTATAGTAATTGGTAGTAAAGGGTTGGATAAGATAGATTTTGATTCTCTTTTCATTAAAGATCACAATAACCAGACTAGAGGTCATAGTATGAAATTATTTAAGCCAAGATGTAGAACAAAATTAAGAAAACATAATTTTACAAGTGTTGTGGGATATAGGGAGGCAGCATCTTGGGTTAGGGGATACTCTCTGTCCTTACACACCCCATTTAAGAGATTCCTCTGCCGAGCGGTGCCCCCATAGTACTGTGAGGTATTGAAAAACTCATGATCTTCACTTGCCCCACAAACACCTTTAAATGGGAGACCCCTAATGGGTGCACACACATTTCTACATTACTGTACAGTCTTTACAGCCACACCTACACTTTTCCTCCTAAGTATATAAGGGGTCCCAAAAAACCTTAGCCCCCCCCCATTTGCAGCTTACATGTTTACTTATATCGAAATAGTTTTTAGTGATTATAAAAATATATAAAATTATTTATTTATTGCAGGTATTAAAATTACTCTAGCTGATAAAGTGATAATATAATGGCTTCTCAATTAATTGGTGATTCGGAGAGGCAGCGTGTGATAGATCGCATACGAGCAATAACATTTTGGGAAGCTCGTGATGCTCGAGCCACCTTTATAACACGTTCAATTTAGGGTGGATCGATTTTAAATTTTTTTCGATTTCCATATTCTAATAGAGACAAAAACTTGCGCATGCATGAGAAAATAGCCTCTGCAAAATCTTAGCTTAATAGGTAATCATCTTCTGCCCCCGGCAGAGCGATGAAAATCATATTTTAGTAGTCAAAAACGTATTTTTCTTATAATTTTTAAAATATTTCAATATGCATCAAAATTATTCCTAATAACTATAAAGTCGATGAAAAAGACCTCATATGATCGTTTTTCCAAGCGCGTTGTCCTACGTTAATATCTTTTGCCCCCGGCAACAACGTCAAATGTTGAAAAAATAGGTAATTTATATACATATTTTCAGATCGGTTTTTGTCTAAATAATGCATTTATATATTTCCCATAGCATTCGTATGCTTCGTATGATTGAAATGAAACTACAAAGGCCAGTTCAGTGGATCATATGCCTATTACACGGTAATGAATTATCACTGCGACACCTCATTCAAGACTTGGACGGCAAAACAACTGGGCCAATGGGCTTTACTGGACCAGTTGGAAAACAACTGAACGACTGCGAAAAACTTCCAATTACAGAATTCGATGCCATTTCATCTCCCGACATTGACATAGATGATGCCGAGTTGAGCACTGACCAAAAATATTTATTTGTTAGGCATCTACAGAGCAGTGTCGAGCGGTAGCTGCTCTTCAGTTCTCGCGGCTCGAAATCCAGGTAAGATGGCGCATTCCAGGTGGCTGACAACAGCAAATAGATTTCTGCGCCTCTATGTTTCAACCAGTGAACCCTCCAGCACCTTCAACGAAATTGTGCGATTCATTATGACAGTTTACGCACCAATTTGGTTTAAGATAAAGAAAACTCCAGTTTCACTGAGGGCGCAAACATTTTTTTCGAAATGATGCGTCTCTCTCAGACCATGCCTCAAAGATCTAAGACAATCGCCAACAAAGTCCTCCGTAGAAATTCTTTCTTTGCTCACCCAGAAAATATTTTGATCTCCATGCTACATGCCGATGAGCAACACATAAGAGAATTGGGATGGAGAAGAATATTAAAAGCACGATCAAAACAATCACCAGCGGGGGAAATTCGAGCCTTCGCCATGCCTGAGCTGCTCTACGATAGTCAAAACTATTACGAAATGATCAACTGGCAAACGGCTGAGGTGACCGAACCCCCCGTTACAAAAACAATACCTGATACCCGAATAAAAGAGTTTGTTGAGACGGGAGACCAACCTGATGGACTGATCCCACTATTCCCTTGTCATACTCAAGCGGTCGAGAGACTCATCAAATTAGTAACCGAAGCCTCTGCCATGTAAGTGGAATAGAAGAGAGGGACGGATTCATCCGCTCCCGTCTTCACTCCGAACAAAAATTCCACGATTTGATTCTAAGAAAGATTACCGTATGTAAATCGACATGCAGCCAAAGGAAGGGTGGTTGGGGCTGGATAGGGTGGAACTCGACGTACAGCCACCTCCTCGTGGTGAGTTCTGGGTTGCTAATTTTATAAAATTAGCAAGCGAGGAGCTGTACTTAGTACTTATCGTACTTATAACATCGCATTAACGTAATTATAATCCACATTTAGACTTTTCTCGGGGACAGAAGATATTACTCTAGAGTCATAAAATTTTGCGTGTGTGTTATTTCATGCCTAAGCAACGATATAAATGCTATGGGAAATATATAAATGCATTATTTAAGACAAAGAGCCGATCTGAAAATATGTATATAAATTACCTATTTTTTCAACATTTGACGTTGTTGCCGGGGGCAAAAGATATTAACGTAGGACAACGCGCTTGGAAAAACGATCATATGAGGTCTTTTTCATCGACTTTATAGTTATTAGGAATAATTTTGATGCATATTGAAATATTTTAAAAATTATAAGAAAAATACGTTTTTGACTACTAAAATATGATTTTCATCGCTCTGCCGGGGGCAAAGATGATTACCTATTAATCTAAGATTTTGCAGAGGCTATTTTCTCATGCATGCGCAAGTTTGTCTCTATTAGAATATGGAAATCGAAAAAAATGTAAAATCGATCCACCCTAACGTTCATGGGTTGCCAAAAAGTTGCGAAGAAGTGAGGACTTCGTCAAAAGAAATTGGAATAAAACTTTGGATGAATGTGAAATGGATACAACCAAATCTGGGTGCCCAAATTTGCCACTCTCTCAGGAAACAAAGGACATCATGCATTTAGCTGTCTCCGATGAATTTTTTGTTTACGTAACACGTCGGCCTAACTACCAAAATGATCGAGTGTGGGCCACAACACCAGATGAAATCGATGACAATGAACATTATCGCGAATTATTAAAAAGTCCAGACTGTGTTGGTGTGTTTGTTTTGTTCACTGCAAAGAAGCTCATGTGGGTGCTGAAGCCAAATGGTCAGAGTTGGGATGGACAGTATTTTCGTGATATTATTCTATCCCAGCATGTCATTCCTTTTCTAAGAAACCCAAACAATGTTATGGATGTCGATCAGGTTACACTTCTGCACGATAAGGCCCCCTGCTTTAAGGCATTAGCCACTCAACAGTTGTTGCGGAACCATGAGATCGATTTCTTTGGAAATGAAGAATGGCCGGGAAATTCTCCTGACCTGAAGTCTGTGAACACATTGGATCAGTTATAAAGGACAAGGTTGAATGTCTCTTGTTTCAAGAACCTGCAGCAAATCGATTTTCGAAGGATACAATGACGCAACACATTGAAACTGTTTTAGCAAATTTGCGTAACGATCAAGATCTATTCACGTCACTTTTGGCAAGCTACCCCAAAGCGAATTCAGGCTGTCTTGAAGCCAATGGAACACCAAGTTTTAATTGTTTCTCATTAAATGCAGGATTAAATTCTCTTTTGTAAGGTATGTTTAGTTTTACTGTACCTCTAATGGTTTAGGCCATGGGCGGGGGGGATAAGGTTTATTGGAGCCCCGTATATTGTAATGTATAAGGTTGTAAATTGTGACTTGGTCCGCAATTGATATGGACCGTGACTTATTTTTGGTTGGCAAGGTACTGGTATTGATGGATACCGTAATGAAATTGACTGGATTCTTTGGATCTGATATATTTTGCATGTCGGTTATAAATAGATATAAATGTAACATATTTGCGGATAGTAGTCTATTATGACTTGATCCTCTGGATCCAGAGATTCTATCTTTAGCTTTAAATTGATAATTAATTAGTTTAAATTGATAATTATTTAGTTTTTGTAAAAATTGGTCGTTGCCAATGTACAGGCAGTTTTTACATAGTGGAACCACCTCGATGGGCTGAAGTGGCCCCTAGTGTGCCCACTATAAAATTTCTTATGTTCTTGTGGTTCGGAACCCACGTAAAATTGTAGGTCCCCTCCGCCACCACGGAGGACATGCACAATACACAATTACGAACACAGTTAGGTAGACCAGCCATGAGTGGATCCTAGGATCTTTGTTGGTCTGAAACATTATAACATTATAACATTAATTAATGTAATCTCTTGTACCCAATTATGCATCAGTGGACAGTAGAAACTAATAGATTTAACAAATTAGGCCATGCATTATTTTAAGGATTAAAAAACTGTTACATATACAAGTCATTATTTCATCGTCGCGTCACTTTTTGTAGTACGTCGTTCACGGGATGATCTTTTTTTGTCGCATTTCCCACGCACTCACCATTACTGTTCGGAGGTTTTCAGTGGGATTTATATTATCCTTTGCTGAAGTTAGGTCTGAGGTCAGGTCTATTTCTGGATGCTCAGCAAAGATTTGCCTAGTTGCCTTCTTTTGCAATATGAATAAGGCTGCAGTCATACATGAACAAGGTTTTCTCAAGATATGGGAAAGTCATAGAACGAACAATTGGAACCATTACATGCTCCAGTATTTCTACATACTGTTCAGCATTAAACCTCCTTCGGGGTGTGCGATCTCCAACTCTAAAAGTAGTTCATCCATCCTCATATATTAACCAAACGTGGCCGCTGTTAGCAACAGTAACACTGCTTTCTCGATTATATCGGGGGTTGTTCAACCGCCAACTGTAAAGATGTCCACGATCATTGGACGATAATGTTGTCATATGTAAATATCACTCTGCTCTGGAAGTTAAGCTTTTCATTTACATACGTCGAGCAAAGGCCATCTCCTTTATTCTCGTCGAAAGATTTGTCTTTGGTAGCTGCAACTCTTCAATGATTACTTTTTTCATGAAGTCTCCTCCTGATCGTCTTTGCTGACACATTTAGGTGCATAGTGTCTATAATGATAACTGCATTAGTAAGTGAATTTCCTTTTGCCAAACCCCCCAATCTTTTGTTGTATTCGTTTTTTCTCTCCTCATTCGACAATCCTTTAGGATGCTCTCTTTCTCCCATCCGCGAATTCATCTTCTTACTATCTTTATGTGTAGTCCCAACTGCTCTGCAGTGTCAGTTACCGGTACACCAGTTTCGTGTATTCCAATTTTTTCCTCTTTCCGAAATCTTCGCTACGAGGTTATCGCTGACACTAGGCACGTTTATGTAATAGGCTAAGTTTCAAAGTTGGAAAAGTATAAATCAGTGAATGAAGACATTTCAGAAGTTTCTCGAAGCCACTGAAAAGACACCTCTGTCATCTTAGTAAGGAATTTGTGGGTCTGAGTTTTTGCTGCGAAGAGGTACTAGAGACGTAAAAGTAAAAATGGTGGAAGGGCTGCAGAAAAAGAGAGAGAGGCAAAAATTGGAAGCGGTTGGAAAGTAAATTTACAAAAGACATTTATTTTATGCCATTGAACAACTTTTTGACATATAAATCAGCTACTCTCTTTTCTTCTTGAAAGAAGAGTCTTCTTCTTGGGAAGACCTAAAATCATATTAGCTAGCAAAGCTGTAAATGACTGTACTGAAAGGGGGGTACCATTGATCAATGAGTTTGACCAAATCTTGACGAAGAACATAAACAATTTCTTCTGCAAATAATCGAAGGCAACAAACTTACTTGCTAATTTAAAGAAATCTACTATCCAATGTTCACCGGGAAACGGTAAGCAGCTGGCTATTATGATAACCCCACCCCAAATGAGAGGGGTCATACTCGCAATATGTGAGGAGAATGCAACACATATAATAATACAAAGAAGCACAGGGTTATGGGGTAAAACTTTAGAGTAGATGGAGCTACCTCTAAACATCTCTACCTCTTAAGCCTTTATATACAGGGTGTCCCATAAGTCCGGCATCATAGGAGAAATTCATATTTTTCTATTTCTACAAACCACAATTCATATTTTTCTCTTTCTACAGGCCATAATGTCTGTGAGCAAGGAAGAACGAATCCAGATAATTCTACTCATAGGAAATCGGAGTCAGAGAGAGGCCGCTGCTGAATTTAACAGACTGTATCCAGACCGCGAGCCAATAACACAGAGTTGTGTTAGCAGACTTGTTGCAAAGTCTCTTTGACTCCGATTTCCTATGAGTAGAATTATCTGGATTCGTTCTTCCTTGCTCACAGACATTATGGCCTGTAGAAAGAGAAAAATATGAATTATGGTTTGTAGAAATAGAAAAATATGAATTTCTCCTATGATACCGGACTTATGGGACACCCTGTATATATTCGAACGCGGGTTCTATGACTCGGAGACCCAGGCATACATTGACAAAAGGATAAACAAACAAACTAACGCTATTTCATCATCCGAGAAAACATTTGACGTTTTCGCGTCCAGGTATATTTTTTACGTCGCTAACCCTCCTGCACTCGAGCCAATGGACAACATTTAATTCGCATCTGTCGCGAACGCGAGAGTACCATTAAATAAAAATATAAACGTACAACTCCGCAGGTTTGCATATGCAAAATACGTGATTATACGTTAATATTCGCATCTATATGTAAACCGGTGAATATGTAGAAAGTATCTGAAGGAGACATTTAATATGATTCTATGCAGTTTTACGATACAAATTTATTCAACGTCTGATTTTCGTGTTGAAACTTTGTTTCAAAGTGGGGAAACTTTGAATGAAATTTGAAATACTTTCAACACGATTTCACCCTTTTGCGAAAAGTGTATTAAAAAGTGTATTAAAAAGTGTATTATTTTAAAAGGTTTAAAAGAAGCGAATTTAACTCCCTAAAAGATGATGATACCAAACGAGAGACGAGAAGGAGTGCATAGCGAAGAATAAGAAATGTGAACGAAGAGCGAGGGGTTTATATACCCAGGAATGCCCAAGACATTTGGAAGGGTTTATTCGATGCGACCTATACGCATCTAGAAACCTATTTCAGAAATGGTAAGAAAGGAGCACCTCCATTTTAGTGAAGGTTTGCGGTTAAACGATTTAAGTTTAATGACTTCAGGTCATGAAACTCGCCGTCCAGGGACAAATATTCGATAGATAGATAGATAAATAGATAATGAGTGAATGATTTTCAGTTGGAATCAAAACAAGATTTTTACTCGGGAAATGAAAAAAGATCGGAAAAAAATACGGTTTCATTTTTATATCTTCATTCCATAATTGTTTTTATTATTATCGACACACACACACACACACACACACACACACACACACACACACATATATAAATATACACACACACACACCAACACACACATATAAATATACACACACACACACACATATATACACACACACACACACACACATGTTTGTGTGTGTTTAATTACTGAGTGTGATAATATATATACATTAGGGCATTTCCGTTGCAAGTGTTCAACTACGTTGGTAGAACTTAGAAGCGGGCGTAACAATTTTAAGGTAGAGAGAGGCCAGAGAGAGAGATTCGTCAGTTGTGTTTCAGCTCTGGGCGAGGGAGGATGCCGGATTTTGGCCGGGAGACTCTTATCTCATAGCTTAACAAACATTGATAAGTCAGTTCACCAAAATTTAAATTAGACCAAAAACACATTTTTTTTTTGGTTAACCTCCGTGTTAACCTTAACTCGCAATTGAGAGATTAAATTAGAGTGTTCATTTACGTCCGTAATGAGTACGACAAATTATCATTATTACCATCATTATATTATTATTATTACCTGGGCATTCAGGTAATGTGACCATACCTTCTACCCTCACTTCCGGGCATTATATCGGATTGGTTATTAATATTTTGCTTCGTGGAAATTTATTGTTTTCATTACATGCATGTGATGTTTCAATTATGGAAATTGTGAAGGTGTGACAAAACATAATCATGAATGAAGGACAGGTAAGTGTCACACACACACACACAACACACACGCATATATATATATATATATTATATAATATATAACTGCAAATTGCTGAGTACAATTATGAAAATTAAAATAATGATTTGCTGAAAAGACTTTGTTGTCGATAATCATCAAAATATAATGTTAATTCACTCAACTTTTAACATACGTGAAATATTTTGATAATAAAGCATTGTCTTTATTTGAATTCACGTCCTCCATCATAGGGAAGTTGAGTCACGTTCTCCGTAAATACGAAAGTTTTTTTTACCTAAATGCGTTTTTTTGTACCTTTAACGTCCATGTAATGAACGGTTCCACGCATACTGACCGTACGGGTTTCCTTTTGGGTGTAGGTTCATGGTTAGTCGGCGCCGCCCGGTTAGTGTTTATGCGGTCCCCAGTTTGGAACAGAAGTCCGAGAGGAACTTCTCCTTAACCTATTTTCATATCCAATATGGAACGAAACCGATTTAAATTTTCATATCCAACGTAACTTTAGTGTCTGTAGTATGCGTGCGTTCTAAGCACTGTAATTCCTAAAGAATAGAATTCCAATTACAGTAAAATTGTGACGCATGACTAAACTTCATTAATTTATTACAATTAAGAATTCCATGTCTGTAACATGTGTGAACTTAGTCTTACAAATGGACTCGTAAGTGTTATACTCAATGTTCATGACATGTTATTTCTTTTATTTTCTTTTTACACACACACACACACACATATATATATATATATATATATATATATACACACACACATATATATATACATATATATATATATATACAGGGTGTTCAAAAGAAACGCAACCTGAAACAGAGAGAAAGGGTTAGGTTACAATGATATATGCATTCTCCATTGGGTTGCGTTTCTTTTTGAAACCCTGCATATATATATATATATATATATATATATAACTTGATCTGCGTTTTGCGGATATTTTCATTATTTTACTGTATTTTTATCGGTATCACCTTTCGAAAGTTCAAATAAATAGAAATAAGTATATTTTCTTCCTATTAATTAAAGGAAGAATTTTGCCTATAGCTTAATTAATTAATGCATTTTTAATCCGAAATGACTACAAGCAATTTCCATTAGGATTAAAGATGAAGGCTTTGTATTATATTATTTTCCTTTGTGTAATGATAATATATTAAATATTATTTTATTACATTTTTAGGATATGTAATAAGGTTAACTAATTACATTTAGTCTTTAAACAAGATCAAGATAGCGTGTATATATATATATATATTATATATATATATATATATATATATATATATAGATATATATATATATATATATATATTATATATATATATATATATATACAGTTTACAAAAAAAAATTATATGATTGGTGCAGAGAATATTGGAAGTGGAGCATATTCTAAGCACCAATCACATCATTTTTGTTTTTCTTTATGAATTGTATATACACTGTGACGATCTTGTTATTAATTTCAGTGTTGCCGAGGATGTCATTAGACGAAAGCGCTTGAGCACTATTTCAGGTTTTAATTTTACTTCGTGGGTATTTTTATCATAAATATTATTCACGTGTTACTTTCATGAAATAATTTTATATATATATATACCGTATATATATATTATATCACGTACTAAAATTATTTTACAAGTGTTCGTAAACTGAACACCCTATTCCTAACGAGTTTCGCACCATAAGAGGATCTCATCGAACTAGAACGTTTTAATCCATTCAGGAAGGTACTTACGCGGAGAAACGAAAAAGTGTAAAGATGGCAAAACGTTGAAAGCGTCATTTAAAACGATCTCTATTCAGCAAAGATTTCTTTCCAACGCGACAATGATCTCCGAATCAGAGACCTTCTCAATTCGCTTTCCTTTGAATCTCTTTAAGATAAGATTTTGGTTCTACATTGACCGTTAAACTAAAGGGTTTTGATCTCATTACGTTATTTTGTTAAGCTAATTTCGGGAAGGAGCGTGAATTAAATTATTTTAGCCCTTATTCTCCCTTACTAAGGGTTACACTTAAGTTAATTTACTTCTCTCATTGTCGAGTTGCGCGTTCAATGAAGTACGATAATGAAATAGAAATGAGGGTTGTTTATGTAAAGAATGAGCTCAGAAATGAGCAAATACCAATGAATTGAAAGCAAGGCCGGTCTTAACCACACCCCGTGGTGGTTCAGTGTGTAACGCAGTTTCCTCATAAGTTCAGCGAAGACACAGAGGTCAAGGGGTTTCATTCCTCATGGTGTTGGTAAAAATGATAATGCAGGGGTGAGCGCAATGGACCGAATTAGTTAGCCTGAGCACTGTACAAGTTTCTGGCCCTCTTCATTCCTTATTAAAACCAGTCTTAAAACAAATCCTCTTCGAACACGAAAATAGCTACCCCCCCCCCCCCCACACACACACACACACAATGATTATTTTAAAATTCCAACAAATTCACTTATGAAAACACCCTAAAAATCTGTTTTAGATTTTGAAAAAGACAAACTCTTAAATGTTGAATTTGAAATATCGCGTTCACCTTTTGATTTTCAAACCTCAAAACCTTTCTCCGTTTCTAAAATCAGAATTATTTAAGAAAATAATTTCAGATTTGGTTCAGTCACTCTGAACTGAATTATAAAATGAAAAGCTTTGTTTCATTTTTCTTTTATGGAACATAAAATATATCGGTTGTTTGCATAAGCCAACGCGAATTGCTTTCCTTTTGTTTAATTTAAATATTCTCTCTCTCTCTCTCTCTCTCTCTCTCTCGTACTGTATATGTGTGTGCAGCATTTTTATTCTAGGATCGTTATATTTGATCTGTGAATTTAAGTCTGAATAGTGTTCGTTCGTTAAAATTAATCTCACGTCAAGGTCAAATTTTTATTCGGAGAACATTTTTAAAAAGAGAAATTTTCTTCTTCTCTTTGAGAATAGAGTGTTTAGTCAGAGTTTAATGTTGAATGCATTCAATGTGAATTTGCCCTGCTTACTTTTCCCCAATCAGTACAGTCGTCTCGTCCATATTATTGCCTTAATTTTTATTCTAGCTGGACTTAAAAATTGAATGACTTTGAGTTCCTTTTCGTAAATACATTTACAAAGTATTGTATTTGAAATGATACAGTAGCATTCTTAAGTAATTTTTTTTTTTTTTAGTTGGATAGTTGGATAGTTGAAAAACAGATATACTTGAAAAACTAATTCATTAATTGATAATCTTTTTAAAATAATAATGAAGTAAGTTACATTTATATTATGATATTTTACGTAACAAAATAATATAACTCAATTAAAATGGATTATTACAACTAAAATAAGTTAGCAAACGATTTTTGTCTTATTTAGATCCATTTGGGTAACGTTGCCAATGGTCGCGCATCGGTCCTAATGTCGTGCAGTCGACTTAAAAAAAACATCACTTTTATTTCCTTCGCTGTAACAGTATTTTATGGAGGTTTTTTTTAGTCAAATGCGCGATATTAGAACCGTTGCGCGACCATTAGCAACTTTATGTTTCTGTACCATCGGCTAATAAAGTCGGAATACACTAGTGATGTATCGGATGTCAGATTTCAGACATCCGCAGATGCGGATTTTCATGCATAAATTTGTCAGCTTGATAATATGATAGTTTAAATTCATACTTAATTTATTAATTGACTTTCGATTTTTGGTTAGTTATAAACATTAGATATTCGATAATATTAGATATAACATATTATTATTTTGTAATTATAATTTTTTTTACATACACTTTTTATGGATGAGTTTTCGCCACACAACTGTGTGTTACCAGGTTGCTGGACGGAAACCAACTCGTCTTGCATCTCACCAACCACTTTCCCCAACCACCACCCTTTGGAAAGTAGTGTGCTTATGACATTGTTATATCGGGTGGTCCGAAAAAAATGACGCATTTTTTAAAAATTAATATCTCAGTAACCCCCTTCCTTATCATGACAATTTTTATATGCAAGATACTTTCAAACTTCTTTTTTTGAATGCAAGAAACGGAATTCTGATATCTTTTATAGTTTTCTCGCAATTAACAAAAGTAACAACATGGGTCAAAAAAACGAATATCATGAGAAAGGAAAAATTTAATCAGAAATTTAACTAATTAATTTACAGTAAATGATCGATTGGACCACCACTCTGTTGACACACTAATCTAAGTCTTTTCTTCCACACAAAAATAATACTTCTTACTTCATTAATGCCAATTTCTTGCCAAGATTCAAGTATTTTACTTTTTAATTCTGATTCGCTGAATTTTTCTCGTCGACCTCGGTAAACCTTCTCTTTTAGTAACTCCCAAATTGAGTAGTCCATAGGATTACAATCTGGGCTTTGTGGTGGCCACTCATTTTCGTTATTAATTTTGGTGTATTGCTAATCAGAAACGACTGTGTGGCGTAGCTTGTATGCGACGGTGCTCCATCTTGTTGAAATATGAAATCATTTTCTTGATACAGGCGACGACAATCCGGCAACAATTTTGTTCTTAAAGTTCAATGTAATTTGCAGAATTCACCTTTGTCTTTTCAGTTTCAATAAAATGAACATCTGTCTTGCCATTCCAAGAGACCCCTGCAGATATCATAACCTTTTTGGAGAATCTTGACGTTTCATGATACAATCTGTTTATTGAAATGTCACACTTTTTACCACGCCCGTAGACAACATCATTTTGACGGTTTCGCGGAATTTCTAGAGTGAAATCTTTTTCATCCGTGAAGACTATCTTTTTAATATCAACGACAGAGAAATTATCAAGTAACTTTCTGCACCTTGTTTTTCTTTTATCCTTAACAGTATCACTTTTTCTAGAAGATACTATTCTTTGAATGCTTTTAGTTTTTGTGCTTTAATTATTCGGTGTACAGAAGTCTTTCCAATATTCAAATGTTTAGCAATTGTTCTTTGTGACAAATGACTTCCTGGTTTATCTTCTTGAGAGCAGATTTTATCGTTGATGTAATCCACATTTTCTGGAACCGAAGCTGTTTTAGGTCTACCGCTTCCTGGTTTCTGGCAGTACTTCCCGATTCGCGAATCTTCTTTAAGAGTCTTTCCACTGCACGCCTTTTCCACTTTTTGCCGGGAAACTCTTGCAATAACCTTCCAGTCTTCCATCCTTTTTCACAGTAACAATTTTTAATGAGAATACAATCTTCCTGTGACAACATCATTAAGGGTACTGACGAATTGTTAAAAATAAAAATATCCAAAATTTGACTTGTTCATTCCTGTAGAGTTTTGTAATAACTTGCAAAAATATCGCATGATATCGTATAAAAATGATATCGTATAAAAAACGGATATTATATTGCGATTTTTGTTTTTTTGACCCATGTTGTTACTTTTGTTAATTGCGAGAAAACTATAAAAGATATCAGAATTCCGTTTCTTGCATTCAAAAAGAAGTTTGAAAGTATCTTGCATATAAAAATTGTCATGATAAGGAAGGGGGTTACTGAGATATTAATTTTAAAAAATGCGTCATTTTTTTCGGACCACCCGATATATATTGTAGCATAAACAATTAATTATACAAATACACAACATACATTGAAAGTTACATTAAAGATCAAATGAAGGCTGCATAAGTTTCAGTATTTGAACCGAATGAGGGGCAAATTCTGCTTAAAAAATAGCAATTTAGTACACATCCAGGATCACCTGAAGATCAGGGCCCCCAGCCTTCTTTAGTTAGCTTTATAAGGCTAACTAACGAAAATATCACGACCGAACCTAACCAATCGTCAAGGGCGTACAGTTGACCTAACGATTGGTTTGGTTAGGTCGTGATATTTTCGTTAGTTAGCCTTATAAGCCTACCTAAAGGAGGCTGGGGTCCTGATCTTCAGGTAATCCCACATCCGCAGCATCCGCATCCCGCAGGTGCGGATGCAAATGCGGATGTTGAATTTTATGCGGATGCGGCTGTGACATACATCACTAGAATACACTGGGCCAAATACACCTTACGGACCAGTGTGCCTAACGTTGGTAATCGATGGTACATCGAAGGAGCAGTTGAAGAAAACCAAAGTTTGACGAAAAAATAAAATTTCAAAACGCTAAAAAGTTACCACTGGTTGAAAAAAAATAACCTTGTTCCATGTCTTTGGTTTTTTTTTTTTTTTTTTACCAAATAGAATGGCTTTCCGAGACCCCTTTCTAAAATGAAAAACAAAGTGAAAATAGAAAACACAGTTAACCTATCTCCCCCATCCCGCACGCCAAGGGAATGTAATTTAGAAATATATTTTAAAATTTTTTCCATGTGTTATGAGTGAAATAAAATTTCAGATACGTTTCAAAAGTTTTGAAAGACTAAAGAAACTTTTGCTTTCACTAATAAACAAAAATAATTCATAAGCTACGAGTATATAGTGGCGTTTTGTTCTTCAACCTCCAACTCCGACCATAAACCCTAAAGTTTAAGAGTCAAAATAAAGAGGAAAAAATAAATATGTTCTCTTAAAAATCATTCCAATATTGTAATATTTAATATTTATTTTTGTCAAAGATTGGAATTTTGGAATGTAAATTTAAATTCGAAACAAATCTACGGAGAAATCAATCCATTTTTAAATCTAAATTATTTATATGAGTTATATGATACAAATATTCTCTACAGCAGCATTAGTCATATTATCTGTTAGCATAATTATGCTTTTCACTATAAGAAATACAGCTTCATTGAAATTAAATATGCTTAGTGTACATCATTCAACTCAATCTGAATACCGAATCATTAAAGCCTTCTGGGAAGAACAGCTTATATTCATCAAAGTTATGTTTCGTTAATGCCTAATGTCTCAAAGCCGATGATATCATAGATAGATATGAAAATATTGGCATCGCCATTTAATATTACATTTTGGTTGGAAGCGCAATATTCAGTTTTTAATGATTTTATATAATTTGAACGTATCACGTTTGTATAAATTTTAACTGAAGGTTTCAAAGGGATGAAACTTTCCAGGAATTTTGGAAACGTTCCATGGTAAGTTTCGGGAATTTCGAATGCGTCGGGAGGTTTGGAAATTTGGAGAATTTTCAGTTTTAGGTAATTTTTATAGTTTATTTTAAGATATTTATGCGGTAGTAAATAGTAAAATATAATATATTTAAGCATTTTCCATCCCAAAAATAGTTCTATTAAGTTCAGGTGAGTTTGCTGAGACTATACCTGGCTAAAAATACAAATTTTAAATCAGTATGAAGGAAATTCACATGTTAATGTTAATATTTACTAATTGATAAGACTTATTTTTACGTGGAGAGTTTCTATTTTAACATTGTGGGAATTAATTTCCTTCTCGTGAAATAATTGGAGGTTAAAAGAAATTTCAAGGAGTGGGGTTTCCCATTGTAACATCTCCAACTCCACGCTACTACCGGATGCCAGTATACTACTGACGCGAATCATTTGCTAAAATCACCAACTGCATTTTGAATTGCTATTTTTGGCGGCTGTATTGTGGCACACTTCTCAAACACTTAAATTCAAGAATACGGAGCTGCTCCTTTTATGATAATGAAAGAGTTTGAAAATTCCCCAAAGTTTACGAAAATTCTTCAAAATCCCCCAAAAATTCCCAGCTGAAATTTACCGTTCTCAAAACTTCTCGGAATTTTACAACCCTAATTTTAACCCTTCCACGATTGACGGAACTGTAATGTCCAACCTAAAATAATATCAAATTGTACTGCAATGCAACGTTTCTATAAATACGAGGGTCGGTACGAAAGTAATGATTCTTATTTTTCAGTTCGTAAATACAATAAGAGGCATTACTTTCGTACCACCCCTTGTACTTTGTACACGTTTGTATACGTGTCGCTTCGTTGTCGGAAATGAAACGACATACCCGTCATTAAAAGTGATTTTCTACCACTAAAGAGTAGTAGACTTGAATGGCGGACCGGCCCTTGTACTTGTACACATTTGTATATGTGTCGTTTCGTTGCGGGAAACGAAACGACATACCCGTCATTAAAGGTGATTTTCTACCATTGAAGAGTAATAGACTTGAATGGCGGACCGGATGTGACCTCGGTGTTGAGGGTGTGGGGCTAACGGGATGGGTACACGGTAGGAATAATAAATAAACCAATGAAGGTTAATAGAGCACTTTTTTTAATATAACCCGAAATATTTTTAATTTTTCTCTACAACACTTTAATTTTGAAACTGAACCTAATCAAAAACTAGACCGCCATTTATGAAGAAAAACAAATGCAGAACCTTTCATTTACCATTACCGGTCCACATTAAATATTTGTTTTTACTTTAGGTGGATTCGGAAATACCATTGGACGTGGGCTCGTTCTATTTAGTTCATCAATATCAGACACCAAAGTTTGTGATTATTCCATTTTCGTGACAGATTGCGGATGTACATCATTGAGCGAAGCCTTTCTTGTTAATTTTCAATGAAACATGGACAACGCTTTAGCAAAATGTATACCTTTAATTTTGGACGTTTATCTCCAAAACCTCATAAAATTCTGTTTTTGAAAGATGAATCACACTGGAATTAAATATGAGTTAAATATGAAATGAACTGAAAAAATCTAGACCTATTGTGTATATACGGTCTCCAAAAAACATGCTTTATTTGGTTTCATTTGTATATGTAAAAAAAAAAAAAAAAAAAAAATTCTATGACACATTATCGTCCTGAAACTTTGGATGTTTTTCGTGTATTTTAGGTTAGGCTAGGTTAACTATGCATCAATAGGCCAATAGGAGTAGAAGAGTGAGGGGTTGATATCCCCATTCGCATTTGACGGTATCATTTGTTATCATTAAAGCCATGCCCACAACTACAACCACAGTGCTAATTTCTAAGACCTGAATGGTCATATTGGATCAAAAGGAATTGTACTACGAGTACATTTTGATTAGACACGCATCTTTTCCTCGCATGCGACGAGATACAGTTTTTATTCTCACAATTTCCAGTAAAAAAAGGTCAAGATTTTTCAGGGGATAGTAAACTAAAAATTCAAATATCGGTTTCTCAAAAACATCTATCTTGTAGCAGTGGTCTGAAAAGGATAAAGGAAAAATTCTTTTATACTGTATTTTGTAGAAAGCAGCTTCTCCAGGGGTAATAAAGTATCCAATAGACCTACACAATCATAAAAAAAATGCAAAGCTGTAACAGGAGGCTATTTTCCATCCACTTGTAAATTCAGTTTTTAAATCTTCAATATATTTTTCATCGAGTTTTTCTTCGGCGAATTTTTTTCCGCAACTGTATATTGTCAGTGTTGTCATTCTTCCTTATGACTTCTTAAAAAATATCGTCATGATGTAAATGCACGAAGTAGAGACATATCCTCGTGACCCAGTAGTGATCAGTGATGTAATTTCTTGTTCTAAGTAAGTTTTTACTTATACAATATTTAATGTCCAGACTTAAACAACTTCTTGTACTCTTTCTTAATAAAGTATTGCATTACAGTCCTTACATTTAACTACTAAAATTGGGAACATTTTTCTTGGATTTTTAACCAGAAAATAATTAAAGGAAATATACAGGGTGGCGCAAAAGTCGCGCATCATAGAAATTTTCAGTGTTGATTATATTTTTTTTCTTTTAGGTAGGGGATGGCTGCGAAATTAACAATAGCTGAGAGGGTGAGCTTGGTTTTAATGTATGGAATACCAGATACAACAAATCGATGAATCGGTACAGAATTTAAATTCTCTACCCATTCATCGATATGTTGTACCTGGTATTCCATACATTAAAATCAAGCTCATCCTCTCGTCTATTGTTAATTTCGCAGCCATCCCCTACCTAAAAGAAAAAAATATATTATAGTCTACATTGAAAATTCCTATGATGCGCGAATTTTGCGCCACTCTGTATATTGGAAACCACGACGCGGAACAAATACAGTATTTATAAATACGTCATATAACAAAATTTGGAATAACAGATACTGCACTAAGCAAAAAAGGCAAAAATTGTGAAAACCGGTTAAAAAACAAGTCGGAAAAGACAACAACCAGAAACTAATAACAGAACACATTATTACAAAATCCTTATTACCATGATTAGAAAAAAAACAACCCAAAATTCTTAATTAATTTAAACGTACACACTGTATCTCAGAAACGTGGTTATACAATAACATTCTTGAGCATCTCATTAGCATTCTAGGAAAGAGCGATAGAAACAGATCAAGAAGCGTAAACAAAGCAATCAGATAAGCTTAGTCTCAGTATTACACTAATAAATTAATTAATAGTTAAAAAAAAACATAAAAGTCACCTGGGAATTTATAACACGAAATTTTGCATTGGAAATTTTACATAGGAAATTATACATAGGAAATTTTACATAGGAATATGTAAATATATCCCACTTCAGTATTAATGAAATCCCCCCAAAAAATGTTGAAAGTTTCAACAACATTTGAAGAGGTCCAAGAAAGAACTACAACGGTACAAAAAAAAACGGTGTTTAATTGAAAACAAAGAGCAGACTTCATATACAGGGTGATTCAAAACAATGTCAACACTTATATGGGGTTTCATTTTTTATTTCTAATTTATTTGTAAAAAAAATTTGTGATGCAAACAGGGCTTCATAGTCTCTACTTGCTGTCTACGGATATCTATGCATGTATGAAAGTGGTCAAACGTTGCTGCCAAACCCCCTAAGGCTTATTCAGCACTCTTTAATCTACAAATCCCTGTAACAGAAAAACCTATATAAATGTTAAAAAAAAATTTAATCACCCTATATATATATATATATATATATATATATATATATATATATATATAATATATATATATATATAGATATATAAGGAAAGAACCACAGGAAAAGGAAAACACGAAATCCGAGCGTTTTCGTGATATATTCACATCTTCACATCCCTGAAGATGTGAATATATCACGAAAGCGCTCGGATTTCATGTTTCCTTTACCTTTTTCCTGTGGTTCTTTGCTTATTAAAAAGATCACGTGGTGTTCTGTGATTTTATTGCATATATATATATATATATATTATATATATATACACACACATACAGAAGTACATCTCGTCAGGGAGTTTTTTTCTTTTGTTGTTTTGTTTGCCCTATTCACGAATGAGGACTTGGATCGTGAGGACTCGAGTCGCGTTCGCGTGTGATTTATATGAACACACTGGGAGGAGCCCAGCACACTGCAGCGACCGCGACCGCGATTCTGGATTACTCTCTTATGAAGTTATCAATATATCTCGTTTCATTTAATTCTCTTATGAACACCTGATGCGTAACTTCAGATTGTAATACATTCTTTTTAGTAAACTATCTTTATCGTGTAAAAGAATGAGCTATGTTTGTTTTTCAGGTCAATTTTTTATTATGCCTTAAAGGCAAAACAAAATTAATAAATTTTTTAAACTAATTAAGAATTCAATATTATACGTGGGTACAGGCATTATATTATTTGTAATAATAAAGTGTTTCGTGTAAAGAACAATAAATATCTATTGAAAATAGATTGAAAGTAAATAAATCACTATTTGTCGTAATAAAAACAAATATATTTTAGTATTATTTAAATTATTTTTAGAACGTGTTGATAAAGCGTTCGTATCGATTCTATCGTCGGTTTGAGGTTAAACGCCAAGTTCTCATTATTAAACTTTACTGGTTAAAATACATAAACAAGAGTAAAAACACCTAGTAACTATTAGTTCAATTTATAGTGTTGGTTTACGTCGTCGTCGTTGGCCTAGGCAAGCTACGGCTTGGGACCGTAGCGCATCTATCCGGTATAGGTTAACCTGGATGATGTAGCCATAAGCACTGCCGCTGGTTAAGTGCCAACCAGTGATTATCTCACTAGCCGTATTGAGTCCGTTAGGCGAAACTGCGACAGTACCAAAGGTGGAAATATAACCTTTGGTTTTCTATTATTTATTTGTAAAATGGACATGGTATTAGATTAAAATAAATATTTGAATATAAATAATTAACTGACAATTGTGATATATATTAATTATGTTTACATACAATAAAATAATATAGTATACATAAAATTAGTATTAATGTGGTTCACAATTGAATTATGATGGGTAACTAATTTAAAATGAATTTATAGCTATTCCGAAATTCAAGACGGTAAAATTAACATTTATCTTGAAACTAAAATAAGAGTATTCACTACACACTCCCCCACCGAGAGGAAGTTCAAAGAGTTCCGAACGACACAGATTTCCGCTGGACCTTTTGGTAGCTACATGTACCTCGCTTAAGGTTGATTCCAAAAACGCAGGCTTAAGACGATCGATAGAAACCTTGTCGACCTTGGAACCGCGCTGGATGAGGAATGATTTGCGCGTACGTCGGAGAACTTCATAGGGTCCGTCATATGGACATTGGAGAGGCCGTTTTGGGACAGGTACACGAACGAAACGTGGGTGCAAGACTGGAGGGCTGGGGAAACAAAGATGTTCTGTTGGCTAGTCAATCGAGGGGGAACAGGCTGAAGGGACTGCATGTGAGAGGAAAGTGTTTGAGCGAATTCCGTAGGATCACATGACTTATCCCCTGCAGTGAAGTAGCCACCTGGTAGCCGTAGTGTTGTTCCATAGACTAGTTCAGCCGCTGTAGTCTTCAGATCACTCTTAAATGCAGAGCGAATACCAAGCAACACGAGTGGAAGCTTATCCATCCAATGGGAGTCTTCGTGACACATAAGGGATGACTTCAGCTGGCGATGGAAGCGTTCGACGAGGCCGTTAGCTTGCGGATGATACGCACAGGTATGCGCATGTACTGTACCCAACAAGCTGGTAAACTTCTTCCAAAGCGAAGACTCAAATTGGCGACCTTGGTCAGTGATGACTTTTGTCGGCAATCCAAATCTTGATACCCATCCATGAAGAAAGGCTCTTGCAACAGTGTCCGCTTGGATATCATGAGTGGGATGGCTTCAGGCCATCTGGAAAAGCGGTCGAGACAGGTGAGCAGATAACGTTGGCCTTGAATCACTGGAAGAGGGCCAACAATGTCTACATGAATTACCTCAAATCGCTGGGATGGGGGCGGAAATGCGTCAAAGGGGGACCTGGTGTGCCTTTGGACTTTGGCACGCTGGCAGGCAAGGCACGTTTTGGTCCAATGTTTGACATCCTTCCGCATCGAGGGCCAAACAAAGCGAGAGGTAACCAGGTGTTGCGAAGCACGGATACCAGGATGGGAGGGCTTATGAAGATCCGTGAAGACTGCTTGTCTGTGACATGGAGGGACATAAGGGCGAATAGCAGCTGTTGATACGTCGCAATAGAGGGGCACAGACAATCCTGGCATACTCATTTTCTTGAGGGAAAGTGAGTGAGTGGAGTCCTCTCTGAGCAGTTCTTGTAGTTCCGTATCCTTATCTTGATCCTGTGCAATAGATTCCACAGTGTAGAGCTGAGGGTAACAGAAGTAATCTCTACTCTTGAAAGTGCATCCGCTGGAGTGTTCAAGACACCTTTGATGTGGCGGATATCTGTGGTAAATTGCGAGATATAATCGAGTTGCCTGATGACTCTGGGAGAGTGGTTACAGCTGTTTTTATTGAAGACAGTGACCAAAGGTTTGTGGTCGGTAAAAACACAAAACTCTCGGCCTTCAAGGAAATGTTGAAAATGCTTCACGTTTAAGTAAATAGCAGAAGTTCACGTCCGAAAGCACTATAACGCGTTTGGGCTGGCTGCAGCTTTTTCGAGTAAAACGCGATGGGTGCTTGTTGACCGTTAATGGTTTGTTCCAACACTCCACCGATCGCAACATCTGATGCATCGACCGTCAGAGTTAGGGGGGCATCACTGATAGGAAATGACAGGGACAATGCACTATTGATAGCATTTTTGGCATTGTCGAACGCCTGTAACTATCGCTACACCATACCAATTTCGTTACCTTGCGTTTGTGTGTGATCATAGCGTGTAGAGGAGCAAGAACACTGGCACAGTTTTTAATGAACTTGTGGTAATAATTTACCAAACCTAGAAACCGACGTAACTCACGCTGATTTTTGGCATAGGGTAATTTTTATCACTTCACACTTGTCCTGAAGGGGGGTAATTCCGTGCTGCGAAATCGTGTGACCAAGAAATTCCAAGGTTGGCTGTGCAAACACACACTTAGATGCATTAATAGTAACACCGTATTGTTCTAAACGTTGAAAGAGGAGTGAAAGATGTTCCTTATGTTCCTCTTCCGTTGAGCTGGCCACAAGCAAATCATCGATGTAGGCATAAACAAAGTCTAAGCCTCTGGTGACCTCATCTATAAACCTCTGAAAGGTTTGCGCAGCATTCCGTAGCCCGAACGGCATCTTCAAAAATTCGAATAACCCAAATGGTGTACAAACTGCAGTCTTGGGAATATCCGAAGGCTCTACGGGAATGTGGTGGAAAGCCTTAACGAGATCTATTTTACTGAAGATAGATTTGCCGTGGAGAAGAGAAGTAAAGTCTTGGACATTTGGTACCGGATATCGGTCCGGGATGGTTGTCGAATTCAAAAACCGGTAATCCCCACATGGTCTCCAGTCTCCTGACTTCTTCTGGACCAGGTGTAGGGGAGAGGACCAACTGCTTTTGGAAGGTCTTATTATCCCAAGATCCAGCATAAGCTGGAATTCCGATTTGGCAGCTTTCAGTTTGTCCGGGGCAAGACGTCTGGGTTTTGCAAACACAGGGGGACCTTTTGTTGTAATGTGATGGGTAATGGTGTGCTTAATGGTATCACCCATCTGCATCGGTTGAAGAATTCCTGGATATCGCTGGAAAAGGCACTGGTACATGGAATTAGGGGGAACGAGGGAAAGTGCAGAGTTCGAGGCGTCCGGAAGGGCAACCTGTTTGGCAAGAACAGAAAGCAGTGTGGCCTGGTCGCATAAGCGTCGCTTGTCAAGATCCACCAGGAGTTTGAAATGCTGGAGGAAGTCAGCGCCGATTATGGGATGCCGCACTTGAGCACAGATGAAAATCCACTTGAAGGATCGGTGAAGGCCCAAGTTTAGTTCACGCGACTGAGTACCGTACGTGGGTATGCGTGAACCGTTTAGCAGCGTATAGAGGCGCGGAGATATTCCGAGTGCGTATGACCAGATTTTGAGGGAATACACTGACTGACGCTCCGGTATCAACCAAGAAATTGACACCAGAGTTCCTGTCCTTTATGAATAACGGTTGGCAGTGCGAGTACTAGACGCCATTAGGACTCGCTGCAGGGGTTTTCCGACGAAAAATTGCAAGGGGAGATGCACTTCCTAGCCTTCTTTCCAAATTTGGCGTGGTAGAAGCAGATCTTCCCGGAACTCGAACGATGCCTCTTCGTAAATCTTGACCGAGAATGGCTTCTTTGTCGTTGATTTTGTAGCAGAGAACAAACGTGTGGAGTTGTTGACTTAACTCTTCCACTTTCAACTCCAGTTCCGATTGTGTGTCACGTTGTTGACCGGAGCTGTGTCAATCTCCACTACTTTGTCGGCAGTTTCTGCTAGTTTATCAACTGGAGTAGCAGGATCCATAGTGGCCAAGACACGCTGAGCTGATGGAGGAAGTTTCTGCAAGAACAACTGTCTAAAGATGTCCTTATCGAAGGTTTGTGCGCGTTCGCCTAGAGCGCACTGCATAGCCCTCAGCATTTGAGTGGGCTTACGGTCTCCAAGTTCTACTTTTGAGATTAACTGATGTAGTTTCTCACGCTCGGAGACAGTGGTGCGGCACAGGATGGCAGACTTCAGATCGTTGTACAGGTCCTCACTCGTGGAAGGAGAGACGATGACGTCACGGACTTCAGAGATGATGCTCGCTGGTAGAGAGGACAAAACATGATCGTATTTCGTCCTGCTAGCGGTGATCCTTCCCAAGTTGAATTGTGATTCCACTTGGTGGAACCAAATAAATGGATCACCCGGCCAGAAGACGGGGAGCTTTACGCTCAAGTGGGAGATGGCACCAGCGTCGTCAGGCATCTTCTCCTATGCTTGCTAACGTACAAGCAAGACGACAAGTTCCCAACGAAGGAGTGGAGGTTGAGACGAGCGCAGGCACAGAGCGCACGGGCAGGGGTGAGGGGCAGAGGGCACGAGCGACATTACAGTCTGGTCCTAGTCGCTCGGGTGAAGGGGGTGATGGCACGAACGACGTTACAGTCTGGTCCTAGTCGCTCGGGTGAAGGGGGTGGTGGGCACGAACGACGTTACAGTCTAGTCCTAGTCGTTCGGGTGAAGGGGGTGATGGGCACGAACGACATTACAGTCTAGTCCTAGTCGTTCGGGTGAAGGGGTAATCCAGCTCCGGGGTCACCAATTGTTGGTTTACGTCGTCGTCGTCGTCGGCCTAGGCAAGCTACGGCTTGGGACCGTAGCGCATCTATCCGGTATAGGTTAACCTGGATGATGTAGCCATAAGCACTGCCGCTGGTTAAGTGCCAACCAGTGATTATCTCACTAGCCGTATTGAGTCCGTTAGGCGAAACTGCGACAGTACCAAAGGTGGAAAATATAACCTTGGTTTTCTATTATTTATTTGTAAAATGGACATGGTATTAGATTAAAATAAATATTTGAATATAAATAATTAACTGACAATTGTGATATATAATTAATTATGTTTACATACAATAAAATAATATAGTATACATAAAATTAGTATTAATGTGGTTCACAATTGAATTATGATGGGTAACTAATTTAAAATGAATTTATAGCTATTCCGAAATTCAAGACGGTAAAATTAACATTTATCTTGAAACTAAAATAAGAGTATTCACTACAATAGGAATGTTCTTATCATATATCAATGGTAGGTATAATTTATAAAAATATATCTTTTGGAATGATAACCCATATTACAAAGAAGCAGTTTGACTGAAACGCAATATCAAAAGAAAAATGAGTACACTGGGAACCACATATCAAATTCATGCAATTCAGTAACGTGGCGATTTCATTGTTCACCTACTTCCTATGACCATTCCGGAGCTATTGAAGAATAGGGACCCCAGCCTTCTTTAGTTTGGTTTATAAGGCTAACTAACGAAAATATCACGACCTAACCTAACCAATCGTTAGGTTAACTGTACGCCCTTGACAATTAGTTAGGTTAGGTCATGATATTTTCGTTAGTTAGCCTTATAAAGCTAACTAAAGAAGGCTGGGGTCCCTATTCTTCAATAGCTCCACCATTCCTATAAGAAAGAACAAAGAGATAATAGAAATAAGTGATTGTGATAGTTAGCTAAGGAGGGGGGGGGGGGGGCTTCATTGTAATCACAATATTAAATAAGTTATCCTTCTTTTTAGCGACTACAACAATTTTCTTTTATAATTAATTTAAAACATTTAATCACAAGGTTGAAAATATAAAAATTATCATTAATTTCATCTTATTTAGTACCTGAATAAGTTATGCACGACTTAACTTAAATAAATCTTGTAAAAATATAGAGGCAGTAAAGAAGTTAATTATTGGTCCACTAAAGAAATGTCACGTATGATCTTTGTGTACAGAGTGGCCACAGTCAAAGTCCCTTTGCAGTGAAATTACAGCCAATCTGTATGTTGCCCTTGTTTTTCATGTAAAGGAATTTTGTGGCCACCCTGTATATCGAAAAACGGAGGAATATTATGACTCGGTAATAAATGGCGTAAATGATAATTAATTCAGAGATTTTTAAACCAATAAAAAATAAGCAAATTTTTTTTTAAAAACTGGCGTCTGACAGTTTTTAAAAGGTACCTTATCATTTAAAGCGATTATCTAATCAGTGGTCTATAATTTGGGGAGTGGCAAAAACTCGTAATTGATAAGTATACGAATGGATACATCTGACTGTAATTAAACGTGTCATGTTTGTGTTATTCATTTCTTGTTATTTTAGACCTGAAGATTGATCATATGAATTAAATATAGCTGCTAGTTTGATTTGGCTTTAATTATTACGATATAAATGTTCACTAAACAAACAATCTCTCTCTCTCTCTCTCTCTCTCTCTCTCTCTCTTTTATGAAATGGAGATTTTTAATTTTGTACAAAGTGAGAGGAAATAGTGTTTAAGATTGTTGAACCCCTTTCATAGTGGCATAGTAGGGAACCTACAGGTTTACTTGGGATACGAACTACTTACGGGTCGCTACATCATCCGCATGAGGAGGGCGGTCACTTATCCAACGACTGAACAGACCCAAAGTCGTTTACAACTTTACTGATCGAACGGGAAGCGGTGTAGCGACGTGACCACAGCGAAACTCGTACATCGTGAGAGATTTAGTTAAAAATATAAACTTAATTTCTTTACTTAAGAAGAGATAACAGTTCTTACCACTTATGAATAGAGGAGTCGAAAGGGACCCAAATCTAAATCTTTGTAAACGGTCTTAACTTCCCCACCCCCTCACCACCAACCTTTGGTAACCTTTTTCGGTAACCTTCTTGGTTAGCTTCCGCCCGAATTGTTCATTCTGACGAAGATCGAGCTTTTCATTCCACCTTAGACCTACAGTTTAACGTGGAATCCGAACCACGCCCTATCAGCAGCCCAGCGTCTTAACCACTAGGCTACCCAGGGTACCTCTTTATCTACCAACCACTTTCTTTGTTGTGTGGAAAGATGAACAGCTGGGTTTTGGCTGCACGCCGGCTGCCGTCACCGGGTCTCGATCCCGAAGCCGATGGATTCGTACTCAGCAACGCTAACCACTACACCACGGAGGTGCACAAAAAAAAAAAATCATACCATTAATGAATGACAGCATTTCGGTGACATTTTATCATCCTTAAATAAATAATGATGACCGTATCCTTTGTTCACGATAATATAATATGGCCTCGAGAGATATCCACACACACACACATTATATATGTTACAGGGAATCTGTGTAACTTGGAATTTCATGAAATCCCTAAAATGTTCACGGATTTCATGTAAGGTTAAGTCGTGATATTTTTATTAATTAAACCTGCGGGAAAATTTTTGAATGCCCGGTTAGGTCAACTGTACGCCCTTGACGATTGGTTAGGTTAAGTCGTGATATTTTAGTTAAAACTAATGAAAATATCACGACTTAACCTTACATGAAATCCCTGAACATTTTAGGGATTTTATGAAATCCCTAGTTACACAGATTCCCTGCAACATATATAGATAGTCATAAATGCCTAAGTTGGTCGAACATTCGTGTAAATTTTTTTCCGTGACCATTTTTTACTCAGTAGGTCGAACGGGTTATATATTTTATATTTTCAAATTTTTAATCACTGTCGGTTGTGTTAAAGTGAGGTGGGGGAGAAGGGTTCTACAAGAAAGTTTAGAGAAAGCGTTTTTTTATCATATATAATAATTATTTTTTCGAATTTCACCCGTGTTAAGATTTTAATTAAAGAAAACGAAGTAGGATGAGTGGTCCTTTAGGATTCCTTATATTTTACACACTTTGATTTGTTCTAGGTCAGGTTACGTTAGATTACGTTAACCTAACCTCAAAAAAGTAGATCGTACAAGAAAATCTGACTTATTTACAAAGTTAGGTCTAAATGGTAAAAAAGGTGGCTTACTACTGGCACTATTTGGAGATTTAGGCATATACATTTTACCAATTTACTTTAATTTTACCAATTTATATGCAACACGACATGTAAGAAGAACTCAATAGGTAAGAATAATCGCGTCGATTGATCTAATGTTAATATGCAACAGAGAATATAGTACAAAGACAGAACAGGTCACCTCTTTAATAATTCACTGGTCGACAAAATCGAACTTTTTATTTGTCACATGAACAAAAATGGGTGGATCTTATAGGTTTTTTACCGCTGAGTTCAAAAATGGCCTCAAAATGTTTCTATCACCCACCAATATTGAGTGAATCGAAAATGAAATTTAGACTAATTTATAGGCGTAATAGCAATATCAAAGTAGAAAATGCATATTGAATTCACCTAAAATGTGGCTACTGATGATTTACGCTTGTATTTCGCCTCTGGGCCATCCCTTGACAATGTCCAGCAGTAGTCATCCAACATGCTGGGGTAGGCCTGTTCAAAAATCAACTTTTTCTTATTTTCATAGGTTTCTGTACATTTTCCCATGCTTTTTGACCTGAAAAAGCCGAAAATCACAACTATTTTGACCTAGAATGTTGGGAAGCATTGCCGCATGGAGCTTTCAATTTTCTGCCTTGAAATCGGCCAAAGCGCCAATTCCGGGGTCCCTTCAATTATGTTTTGGACTTTAACTTTTGATCTAAACAAGATAGAGCAACAAATTAGGTATCAAATGAAAGAGCATAAAATTACTAAATAATAATAATAATAATAATAATAAATAATAATTAATAATAATAATAATAATAATTATCTATCATTTTTCAGGAAACAACAGAAACTCAATCAGAATCTAGAAAACCATCTACAAGTTACAACTTCACAATGGCATTAAGCAAGGAGCTGAGGGAGCTCCGTGGGCGCACAGTTGATATCTCAGAACCTCCACGTACTGTCCACAGGCAGGTGTCAACTGGGCCATCTACCAGATCTCTCACTGAAACTTTCCTGGTTGGATACCCTTCAGCTTTTATCAGTGGTTCCCAGCTTCCCACCAACAGACAGGCGTTCCAGTATTTCCTTAATCTTCAGAATTACCGGAAAATGCAGGGAGGCCCATGGTTCAAGACCTTGCATATGAAACAGTTGAATCTATCATCCCATTCTGGCAGATGGCTAGGATCAAGACAATGACCAAGTACAACGCAATGAAGCTCTTCATGAAACTACATGAGAAACATCGTGCTCTGGTGAAAGCAAAGGAAGAGCATAACCCTGGAGGAAAAAGAGGAGCATTTGTGCTGGAATTAGACAGCCTGTTCGATATAGGAGCTCCAGATGCAATCCAGGAAATACAGAACAACAGACTGTTATCCAGAGAGAAGAAAGATGAGGATATCAGGTTCTACGAAGACCAAAAGACTGAGAGGAAAGGTCATATGTCTGGTCATGACAAGATTTTTGAGACAAGATCCCTGCAGCAAGCAGCGAGGAATGAAAGACTGCAGCATAGACAAGAACAAGGTGAAACTAATTACTTTGAACGTCACAAAAAGTTTTAAGTTTTACTCCATTGCGATATTTAGCATGTACTTAACAATTACTGTCTTAACATGTTGTACTATTTTACAGCTGCAGCAGAACAAGAGGCAGTTGTTCATGTGGATGACATTACCTGGGGTGACTCAACTGACAACGACGCTAACACAGAGGACATGGATTACCATCAGCCTCGTCCTGGATGTTCTCACCATCAAGACACTGTGACTAGTGTGACTTTGACGTTTCCAAGGAAGGTCATGGAATGTGATGTCATCTGCAATACAGCTGATCGTCTTGGTTTATCAGACAATCAAGTTACTGCCATGGTTTCTGCCACCTTCAAAGCTGGAGGTGCTGATCTGGATAACTTCGTCATCTCAACCTCAACAACACGTCGCAACAGAATGCTGTCCAGGTATAATATCAGCCAGAGTCACATGTCCAAGTTTTGTGAAAACCCCCCACAGTACGCTGCCTTACACTGGGATGGAAAGTTGCTCAAAGATGTCTTGGGCAGTGAACCTGGAAGTACCTCAGAGACTTTAGCTGTGCTAGTGTCTGGTCCACCTTCATACACTGAAGGAAAGTTATTGGGAGTACCTGTCATCGACAATTCTTCTGGCACAGCTCAGGCTGAGGCTTCAATGGATTTACTGGAGACATGGGAACTTACGGATAATGTTACTGCCCTTGTTTTTGACACTACATCCAGTAACAGTGGAGTTCACAGAGGAGCTGCCAAACTGCTAGAGAAAATGCTGAACAAAAAGGTGTTTTATCTGTCCTGTCGACATCACATCCTGGAAATCCTAGTAGGAGTTTGGGAGAAGCTGTTTGGGAAGGTGAAGGGGCCAGATAATCCCTGGTTTGAGCATCTGAAGGATGTTTGGACGGACTTGTCCAAGGAAAACCCAAAGATGCTGGCTATCAACAGCAAATGGCTGAAGGAAAAGAAGAACAGTGAAGAAATACTCCAAGACATTCTAACAGCAGAAAGGCTTCCAAGAGCCGACTACAGGGAAATGGCTGAACTGACAGTCATTGTTCTTGGAGGAACGCCTCCTCAGGTATTCACTGGAGTCGACCAGGCGCCATTCATCAGCCAGATGGATGGCCAGAAACTACTCCATGAAAATGCTGATGTTTGCAGATCAACTGAGTACGACGAAGACACTGTATCAAAGCTGGAAAGACTCAACACCTTCCTTGCGCTGTTCTACACTCCTGTATGGATGATGTCAATGTCTGCTGCAGATGCTCCCGTGAATGATCTAAGTCTAATCCAGGACATGTTGAAGTACAAGAAAACTGACCCAGAGCTTGCTGATGCAGTACTTAATAAGATGGAAAACCACAAATGGTACCTGACGCAGGAAGTCGTGCCATTTGCCCTGTTCAGCAGTAGATTGAGTGACACATTGAAGCACGACATTGCTGCCCAGTTACATGCCACTGAGAAGCCAGACAGCTTCAGAACAGGAAAGCCTCTATTCCAGAGAGTCACAGCTAAGACCACCCTGGTGGTTGATCTCATTGGCCCAGAATCACATTTCCTGCTGGACACACTGAACATTGGATCCGAGTGGCTTCTGGAACCTGTCACGTCTTGGCCACAGAATGAGGACTACAGAAAAGCGTTGGACTATGTTAAGAATCTGAAAGCGGTGAATGACATTGCTGAACGTGGTGTCAAGATGATGAGCGACTTTGCAAATGTCATAACAACAGATGCCAAGCAAAGGGACTATCTCCTTCAAGCTGTGGAGTTCAACAGACGCCGCTTTGACAGCTTCAAGAAACAAACTCTCAACAACTGACTGTGTAAATGTCATTATGAAATTAATCATGTAATGCTTTCACTTCTTGATCGATTAGACTTGTGACAAAATGTTAATCTCAAATTTGTGTCATGAATAAGGCGCCTTGTCTGCCTTGAGTGTGAGAAAACGAATTTTGTGATATTTCTGAAATCTTTGTATGTACCAATGTGCCATTTCTTGTTCCAAGACTATCATAATTGTATAAGTTAGAAAGAGGATTAAAAACACTTTAATTTGGTGCCTATTTTGTTGCTCTATCTTGTTTAGATAAAAATTATAGTGCAAAACATGATTCAAGGGACCCCGGAACTGGTGCTTTTGGCCGATTTCAAGGCAGAAAACTTAAAGCTCCATGCGGCAATGCTTCCCAACAATCTAGGTCAAAATGGTTGTGATTTTCGGCCTTTTCAGGTCAAAAAGCATGGGAAAAAGTACAGAAACCTATGAAAATAAGAAAAAGTTGATTTTTGAACAGGGCTAATGCTGGGGCTCCACTTGCCCTGGTATCGCTTCTCCATCGTGGATATTTCTTGATGAAAGCGTTCCCCATGCTTATCACTAACATCGCCTAAGTTTGTTGGGAAGAAGTCGAGATGTGAGTCAAGAAAATGAATTTTTAACATGTTGCACCCCACGTCTTTGTAGGCCTTGAGAAGTTCTTCAACAAGTGACTCTTAATTTTCGGCCTTGAAGTTTCCGAGGAAATTTGTGTTCACTACTTTAAATACTCTCCAAGCTACTCCTTCAATTTCACTTAGAGTTTCATCAAACACGCTGTCTCTCATGATTTCTCTAATTTGCGGGAACACAAATATCCCTTCTTTGATTTTGACTTCGCTGATCCTCGGAAATTTCTGTTTCAAGTAGAGAACCCCTCCCCCTACCTGCCATTTTGATCCATAGCCTTAACAAAATTTTCCATTAAACCAAGTTTAATATGTTGTGGTGGCAAATAACTTTTTTGGATTAAGAAGAGGTGAACTGGTGAGATTTTATGCTCTGGAATCAACGCTCGTCGAAGTGGCCATTGTTTCTTTGAGTAATGGCTTTCCCGTGTTCTGCTGTCCCATTCACAGAGGAAACAACAGAATTTCGTATAACCCAGTTGTAAACCAAGAAGTGCAATCACTTTCAAGTCTCCACAAATATGCGAAGAGTACTTATCATATTGGATATGTTTCACAAGCAGGTGCATATTGTCGTATGATTCCTTCATGTGTACGGCATGTGCTAATGGAACTGAATGGTATTTATTTCCATTATGGAGTAATACAGTTTTTAAACTCAGCTTCGAGGAATCAATAAATAGGCGCCATTCATTTAGATCATGTTGTTGGCCAAGGGTTTTCATGAGAGGGTAGAAAGTTTCTTGATACGTGCAGTAAAAAGATACCTTATGCCTTTTTCTTGAAGATTCCAACCTTTCAACCTGGAAGCCGAAAGTTCGGATTGATCTTTTGACAATTTCAGATCACAGACAAGCTCGCTCAGGTCTGCTTGAGATATTAAGTGAGGCTCTGTCGATGAACAAGATGGTTCAAACATTGGATCAACATCGTCCGTCAGTAAACCATGTTGAGCTTCGTCATTACCGTTGTACATCAATTTCATTTTCATCATCTAAACTCCGCGTTTCTGGTGGCTTTGGTACTGGCAAATATTTATTATGTAAAACAGGCCTTATGGCTGATGGTAAATTTGGGTATTGTACCATATGTATAGATTTCGCAGTAATGCCTAGTATATTTGTTAAGCAGAAATAACAATCCGTTAAATGGTCTTTCGGCTCTCTCCATATCATCGGAACAACAAACGGCATTTGACGAGATCCATTTAGCCAGCCTGTCAGAAGTCTTAAACACGTAATACAGCATATATGAGGTGCCCACGTCTTGTTCTGATCCCCTACCTTGCAACCAAAATAAAGTTCGTATGCTTTTTTGACGAGAGGGGTGAAATTTCGCCTTTGAAATTTAAGTGTTAACTCTCTGCACACATAACAGAAACAGTTTGGATGGTTGACACACTTGCGTGGCATTCTGTCATGAAACAATACGAACGCACTGACACAAAAAATTATTAAGGAAAATCACGAATAAAATGCACGATGTTCACTGAGTGAAATCAAATGAGTAACTGACAAATGAAAGTCAACAGTGACGTGTAGCAACTTATAAGCAGAGGAAGGGGCAGACCCCACCCCCTTCCTATTCTCACTCAAATTCTAAGTAATGTAAATTCGTGTGTCACTCTAAAACTGCGGGTGATAGAAAAATTCTGTTTTCATTTTCGTAATCAACGTAAAAAATTACACAGTTCAAGTAAAAATATCTCTGTGACAAAAACTTTGTTGACCAGTGATAATTTAGAAATTTTGCATCTTGCCTATAGTAATCCTTGCTCAAATGATTCTCACTGTAAACTCATAGATAGGTTTATAGTAAGATAGTATCCCTGTTAAGAGAAGCAGGAAGCCCCATGATTAAATCTTACGAACTATCATACTAAGGTTATTCCTGGATGGGATGATTTTATTGCCCCCCTGAAGAGGGAATCGAAAGACGCCTATGATTTGTGGTGCTTTCATGGTAGACCCAGATTAGGACCAGTATACATGAATATGTGTAGAAGTAGGGGTCAGTATAAGGCGGCTATAAGGCGATGTAAACAGGAAGAAGAGTCTATTCGAGCATCAAAAGCTTGTGAAGCTAGCACAAATAACGATAATAACAAATTTTGGAAATTTGTTAAGAATCAAACGGGCGGCAAAAGTGTCCTCCCTCCGACAATCGATGGGGTGTCGGGGGAGGAAGAAATTGCAAAGCTGTAGAAAAACCACTACTCTAACATTCTTAACAATGTGAGTAGGGATAATCTTAAGATAGATTGCAGCGAAACGCCTGTGGGAGGGACAAGGGAAAATACTTTATCAGTTCTTGAAGTAAAGAGGTTAATTAAAGAGTTAAAGACTGTTTCTGCGTCAGGGGTAGATGACCTATAGAGTGATCACTTAAAATATGCCAATGACGTAGTATGTCTGCATATATCATTGCTCTTATCAGCCATGCTTGATCATAGCCATATCCCTGCAGAGTTCATGAGGGTATATATCTTGCCCCTGGTCAAAAATAAGTATGGAGACATTCTGTCCAGCAATAATTACAGCCCTGTTGCTGTCGCTTCATGCTTCTCGAAACTACTAGAAAAACTCTTGTTACTCCGATTAAATGATTTCCTATGTACATCTCCTAATCAGTTTGGTTTCAAACGGTCCCACTCAACTGACCTGTGTATCTATGTACTTAAAGAAACAATATCTAAATATAATGTTATAATGTTTCAGACCAACAAAGACCCTAGGATCCACTCATGGCTGGTCTACCTAACTGTGTTCGTAATCGTGTATTGTGTATGTCCTCCGTGGTGGCGGAGGGGACCTACAATTTTACGTGGGTTCCGAACCACAAGAACATAAGAAATTTATATAAAAACTGCCGGTAAATTGGCAACAACCAATTTTTACGAAACTAAATAATTATCAATTTAAAATTAATTAATTATCGATTTAAAACTAAAGATAGGCTCTGGATCCAGAGGATCAAGTCATAATAGACTACTATCCACAAATATGTTACACTCTATATCTATTTATAACGGACATGCAAATATATCAGATCCAAAGAATCCAGTCAATTTCATTACGGTATCCATCAAGTCACGGTCCATATCGATTGCGGACCAAGTCAAAATTTACAACCATATACATTACAATATATACACTTAGGAGGAAAAGTGTAGGTGTGGCTGTAAAGACTGTACAGTAATGTAGAAATGTGTGTGCACCCATTTTGGGTCTCCCATTTAAATGTGTTTGTGGGGCAAGTGAAGATCATGAGTTTTTCAATACCTCACAGTACTATGGGGGGCACCGCTCGGCAGAGGAATCTCTTTAAATAGGGTGTGTAAGGACAGAGAGTATCCCCTAACCCAAGACGCTGCCTCCCTATATCCCACAACACTTGTGTTGAGCTGTGGGATCTATCCCCACAAAGCCTTAATTTTACTACCTTAAACTATACCCTTTCTATCAACATATGCGTCTAATCGATTTTTAAACATGTTTATAGACGTGCTACTAATTACTTCTACCGGCAAACTATTCCAGCTATTTACTATTCTATGCGTAAAAAAGGTTTTCGCAACTGCTGTCTCGAACCTTCTACTTGTCAACTTACACCTGTTTTTCTAGTCCTATTATATTGAGATATTTCGAAAAAGCTATCTCTATCTACGTTATCGAACCCATTCATAATTTTGAAAACCTGGATTAGATCACCCCTTAACCTCCTAGTCTCGAGTGTTGTCAATTTTAACTCCTTAAGCCTATCCTCGTACGACTTTGACCTAAGCGACGGAATCATCTTAGTTGCTCGTCTTTGAACTCTTTCGATTTTGTCTATATCTTTGCGCATATACGGATTCCAAAATTGTACCGCGTACTCCAAATGGGGTCTAACTAATGATTTATAAAGAGGAACTATAATATCGCGCGATTTGTACTCAAAATTTCGAGCTATAAAACCTAACACTTTGTTCGCCTTATTGACTGCTGCTGTACTTTGTTTCGCTACTTTTAAATCACCAGTGACTATAACTCCTAAATCTTTTTCCTGCTCTACGCTTGTTAAATCTTTCCCTGACATACTATACGCAAAATTACCGTTACGCGAACCTATATGCAAAATTTTGCACTTATCAACGTTAAATCTCATTTGCCATGTGACTGACCAATCAACGATTTTATTCAGATCTTCCTGAATTTTACCTCTATCTTCGTCATTAATCGCCCTACCACCCAGCTTCGTGTCATCCGCAAACTTTGAAACTGTACTGACTAGGCTGACATTTAAATCGTTAATATATATAAGAAAAAGCAAGGGGCCCAATACAGAACCCTGAGGAACGCCACTCGCTACATTAGCCCAACACGACTCCGCTCCATCAACGACCACCCTCTGTTTCCTGCCTCGCAACCATTCTTCTAGCCAATTTATTACTACACCCCTGATTCCATGAGCCTTAGTTTTTTCAATGAGTCTTTTGTGCGGCACGGTGTCAAACGCTTTTTGAAAATCTAAATACACTACATCAACCGCCCGATGTCTATCGTAAACGTCAACCACGCTTTGGAAAAATTCTAAAAGATTAGTTAAGCAAGATTTGTTTCGCCTAAATCCGTGCTGCGTATTTCTAACTAGCTTATGCACTTCTAAGTGTTCGACTATACGATCCCTAATTATTGATTCCAGTAGCTTACCTACAACAGACGTTAAACTGATTGGCCTATAATTTCCCGCCGCACCTTTATAGCTATTTATAGCTGTTGCCTAGATATAAGTAAGGCGTATGATAGAGTGAACCACAATATTTTATTTAAAAACTAGAAGACAGGAAGGTTCCCATGTACATATTAAATTTATTGAAATTTTGGTATTTCCACCAATTTTTTACCGTTAGGTGGGGCAATGTACTATCCGAATATTTTGCTCCTCTTGCGGGGTGAGACAAGGCTCCTTGCTCTCCCCGATGCTGTTTAATGTGTATATTGACGGTTTAATTGCTTCACTTAATGAGGCAACAGTGGGATGTATAGATAACACAAGATAACTAACTAACTTAGTTTAACGATGATATGGTGTTAACAAGTCCCTCTGTTAAAGGTCTGGATCGGCTACTAAAAGTCTGCGAAGTGTATTCGCAGAAACATGATATTCTTTTTAATGTTACAAAAACTAAGGTTATGCAATTTCATCGTAAAAGCTGTAATCAGCCAGCTGATATTAGGTTTAAAATGATAGGTGAAATAATTGAGGAAGTACAAGAGTTTAAGTATTTGGGTCAAACTATCACCAGCTCCTTGAGTGATGACTCGGATATAAGAAAACAATCTCGAAGCCTTTGTGCTAAAGCGAATATAACTATGAGGAACTTTCGGTTCTGTACAAGTGAAGCTAAAGACACTCTCTTTCGTACTTTCTGCAGTAATATATACGGACACCAACTCTGGCTGAATTATAAAAAAGGTTCTGGCAGAACCCTAAATTTGCTGTACAACAGGTCTTTTAGACTCTTACATAAATTACCCCCGAGATGCTCAGCTTCGCAAATGTTTGCTACACGCAATGTCCCGAGCTTCCCGGAGGTAACAAGTCGTGCTCAATATAGTCTAATGCAAAGAATTAAAAAATCAACCAACCCGATTATCCAAGCTATCCATGAGTCCTGCCGTTTATCCTCTAAGCTATGGAATTCTTGAGACGAAAATGTCTGTCTGTAGCTCCATTTAACTTCGACATTACAGTATTATTTCTAATCAATTATATATATTTCTATCCTTAGTATGTGAACTGTCATTGTATTAATAATATTTGTCATATGGACTATAGTCTGCCAATAAACATTTTCATTTTCATTTCATATATATATATATATATATATAATATGCGCCTCGGTGGTGTAGTGCTTAGCGTCGTTGACTACGAATCAATCGGCCCCAGGATCGAGACCCGGTGACGGCAGCCGGCGCGCAGCAAAACACAGCTGTTCATCCTTCCACACAATAAAGAAAGTAGTTGATAGATAACTGGATACCCTGGGTGGCTTAGTGTTTAAGACGCTGCGCTGCTGGTGGGGCGTGGTTCGGATTCCACGTTAAACTGTTATACAGTGTGTGTATATAAGTTGTAGCGAAAGGGGTGCCCTTAGGGAACCGGCATTTAAGAATAAAAAGGATGATCAACGCCCACGTGAACATTATGAAGATTTAATATCAGACGTTTCGGAAGTCAAACTCTCATCATCAGTGGTAGCGTATATTTAATTTGTACGTAGAATTATACTCATTCAACTTCGGTTTTTGTGTATATATATATATATTATATATATTATATTATATATATAAGGACGCCATAATTCTCGGGTCTGTTTCATTTTGCAAAGTGGCTTTAACCACTTTGCAAAATGAAACGGACCTGAGAATTATGGAGTCCTCATATATATATATATATATATATATATATATATATATATACTGTATATATAAAATAAAAGCCGAAACTGAATGACTATAATTCTACGTACAAATTGAACATACCACTGATGGTGGGAGTTTGACTTCCGAAACGTTTGATATTAAATCTTCATAATATTGACGTGGACGTTGATCCTCCTTTTTATTCTGATATATATATATATATATAATATATATATATATATATATAAAAAACTAAATCCTCAAATAGCGCCAATCGTAAACTTCTTTTATTTTTACCAATTATATCGTACTTATACTTGTAAGAAGTAAGAAATAACAGTTTCTTACAGGAAATAAGTGTGGTAAATGAGAGTCCTTTTTACATGTACAATTTGCGCACATAATGTTAAGAAAATAAAATCTTTGTAATGAGAATTTTTATTTTATCGTAATTTTATTTAATTTTGCCTGAAAATATATAATGAGAAAGCGCTTTGGTGGCCAGTGATAAGCTAACTTTTTCCATCGCGTTTCGCCACCCACCCTCATTCCGTAACCCCCACCCCCTCGCATATGGAAACAAATTAGTGCTCCTACCCCCCCCCCCCCCCCCCCCCCCCGACTCCCCTCTCCTTCTAATAAACTAATTGGTACGCAATTTCATGAAAGACGATTTAATTTGAAATTGTATTAAATATTTCGGGGTATACCAAAAAAAAAAAAGTTAGATTTAATTTCTTGTAAATGAAGGTTTAATAGTAATTGTTATTTAGAAATTGGGAATTTTATTTTAAAAATAAAATAAGATAAAAGTAATTGTTTTAAGTATGGGTTTTTTTTATTCGGATAAAAGTGAATAAAATAAATAAATAATTAATAAATTTAATAAAGTATTTTTAGCCAATTTATTTTATTTTTTTTTTTTTTAGTCCAATTTTTGGGATTGGTTATAAATCTTTTTGGGTACCCTCCCCTTTAATGACCGTTCGCGTACTCCCTCGGGGGCGTGACCCCCACCCCTAGTTTGCGCGATACCGCCTTGGGTTAGTGAGTGTATTTCCCCGAACTTTTTATCATAAATTTAGCTCGAGATTTTGACTTTTTTTTTTTTTTAACTTGGACGCCCACGTCGAGGGTATAAAATGGGTGGAATCCTAGGACTGGGAACAGTTCGACCTTATGGGTTAATTGTTAAGCAATTTCTTCGACGTCATGGGTTATTTCGCTTCGTCAGTCGTCGACTTTATGAGTTACGGCTGCCCGGGTGCTCGAGCTTATGGCTTACCTTCTAACTCTGATTCAGAGTTTATGGCTTGTCTCAGAGGTTCCCAATTAAGCTAAAATTTCTTGAAGGTTAATCTTGTTACCTAAAGGTAAACCCATATTCTGCGTAATTAATTTATACAATAATCGACTCTGCGACCTCTTGACTGAATGATCAAACTTCGTGCTGCTTCCAAAATTTATGTACAAACCAATTTATTTCTTTTATGTATAAAACAACTATTTATTTAACCCCACAATCAGTGTATATATATATATATATATGTGTGTGTATATATATATATTATATTATATATATATATATATATATATCATGAAAGCCTCAGGGGACCATTCTGAGTTCATTCCCATACATATATACATATATGATGTAAGCCACAAGGAAAAAGAAAAATGATTCCAAGGCCTTTCGTGTATTCAGAAGTACACCTCGTCAGGGAATGAAGGGAGAAGGCGAGATGCCCTAAATATATACAGCGGGTCGGAAACAAAAAGATTAGCACATAATTAACAAGACGTAATGAGAGGCAGAAGGAATTTAAACAGGATATTGTCAATTCTATACATTCCCGTACTGTTATTGAAATTATTTTTAAAATGGATAAATGCACATTCCAGAATATTTCTTTCAATTATATCTGTTTTTAACGAGCGCTTTAGAGCTATCCCACTTGAAAAACATAGTAATATATCCGAAAGTGAGGTGACTTTATCCAAAGGTTGTGTGTGTATAGTGCTTTTAATACGAGGTATGAATCGAATTTATTATCCTTTGAGGTTTGAAAAAGCCCTAAAAACACTGAAAAATAACGATTCATTACATATTACTAAAGCGGACAAATCTAATTCGATCGTCATCATGGACAAAAACAGTTATATTGAAAAGATGAATACTTTATCGAGTGACCGTGACACGTACAAACCTCTAAACAGAGACTCATTGGAGGATGTTAATAAAATGTTTAACAGAAAATTAAGAGAAATATTAAAAATAATTATAATTAGGGCTTTCTAAGCGGTTTCTTAGTATTAATCCATCACTACCATATTTGTACGGTTTAGTTAAAACACACAGTTAATAATCCCATGAGGCCTATTGTTAGCTGAGTAAGCTCCGTAACCTATAAGCTATCTAAATGGTTAGTTAGTTTATTAACGCCGTTAGTTGGCTTTATTTCTAAGTCATATATTGTAAATAGCATGGATTTTATTGACAAACTGAAGTTTCCTAATGACCCTAATTTCAAACTGGTAAGTTTTGATGTATGTTCGTTATTCACAAAAGTCCCTTATTGGGTTAATTAAGCTTTGCGTCAAAGATTGTAAATTTCCGTTTGAAAAAAGTTTTATGCTTTGTCGTTTGGATTGTGATGGGAAATCCCCTTTCACCCGTACTAGCTAACTTATATATGGAATTTTTTTAAAGTAGAATTTTGCCTTTGATTGTTAATTTTAACCTGGTTTGGTACAGGTATATAGATGATATTTTATGCCTTTGTCCTAATAATTTGGATGTTAACTTATTTCTTGGTAGACTCAACAATTTAGTCCCATCTATTAAGTTCACAGTTGAAAAAGAAAATGATGGAAGCTTATCTTTTCTGGATCTAAAAATTCGGAGATTTCTAATCAGTTCAAATTTGAAGTTTATCGCAAGCCTACTAATAATAACTCTTATGTTCATTTTTATTCTGACCATCATCCCTTGATAATTTAAACCTATTTTCTCTGCTATGTTTCTTAGAGCATTGAGAGTTGTCACTCCTGAATTTTTAGATTCCGAGTTATGCACTATCATGAATATTGGTACTAAATTATGTTATCCTATTTCATTTTTAGATAACTGCCTTAGGAAAGCCAAGAATAGGTATTATAATAATGTAACTGTAAAGGAATTTGAGCGTAAAAATATCCTTAGCCTACCTTACCATGTTAATTTTCAATATCTTCCGACTTTACTTAAAGCAAATGGTATCAATGTAGTCTTTAAGTATAGTAATACTGTTAAATCACGCCTAATTTGTTCTTCTTTTTGTTTTTTTCCTTCTACTCCAGTTGGAGAGAGTTACTTACTTCCGGGGTTAAACCTTAACCCTAAGGAATTTTTAGGTACAGCCTAGTACTAGACGTAAGATAGAGGTGCTGTATCGTAATATCTCCCCTACAATTTCTTCAGATGTTATACTTATGGGCAGTTGGTCAAGAAACTCCACTGTAGATTTCTTTACTGCCCCTGTCGCCCCCACCACTATTGGGATGATCTCAGGTTCTACATTCCACAGTCTCCTTATTTCATGTTTGAGTCTCTGATATTTTAAGACCTTTTATTTCATAGTTAGCCACATTCCAGTCCGCTGGAACTCCTACTTCCACCAAGAGGCATTTGTTACCCTCCTTCCCTCTCACTACTATGTCTGGCCTGCATCCTGATACCCTGATGTCAGTTGGTATCTCGTGATCATATAGGAGCAGCACTTTGTCATTGTCTTCTATTCCTTGTGGAATATGTTCCCAATGCTTTTCTGTTTCTAGCCCTATTTCATATTTCTTACACAGCTTGAAGTGGATTAGCTTGCAGACTGCATTGTGTCTGTCCGTGTAGTTTCCTCTGTGTAGGAGTATTTCGCATCCAGATAGTATGTGACTCACAGTCTCTGGGCTCTTTGAGCACAGTCTGCACATCTCAGTTTCATTTCTACCCTCGATATTTCTTCTGAACCAGTTTGTCCGTAGTGCCTGGTCTTGTGCTGCCACCACCAGCCGTTCATCTTCTGGTCTCAGTGCCCCTCTTACCAGGAACTCCACGGTTTTATCCCTCTCTATGTATGCTCTATGTGCTCTTCCCAGTTCTTCTCCTTTTCTTCTGATCTTTTCTTGTTATACCTTCTTTTTATGGTGCTTATCTTTTCCATGAGAGATTTATTTGCAATGTCTTCAAGCTGTTCAGGTCCTATGCCGGTGTCCACTAGATAATCATTTGCCTTCTTTGAAAGTGATGTTGTTCGAGGCTTTTCACGTTCATGGTCTCTTACAAATCTGACTAGCCTTCCTTCTCCTTCCTTTATGTACTGTGCTAATCCTATTGTTGTGGCTTTGTGCACTTGGTCTATTAGCGCAAGCCTTAATCCACCGACCTCCTTGGCAGGTATAGCCTTGGTGTGCATTGGTTTTTATATATGATCTTATGCGCATGGAACATTTTTTTGGTGATTGTATCCAGTTTGTTGATTTCTAGCTGGGCCCAATTGATTATACCAAAACTGTATGACAATACGGGTATTGCCAGTGAGTTCATGGATAGGAGCTTATTTTTACTGTTTAGGTGAGATTTTAGGATTAGTTTTATCCTTTTTGAATATTCTTTCCGCAGTCTTTCTTTCATAATGTCATTTTCCATCTTTTCCGATTCCTCCATCCCCAAATATTTATATGTAGCCTCTTGCTCTAGTTCTTCTATCACGATATTGTTCACCCTGATGTTTTCTGATTCACACCTTTTGCCTTTCTTTAGTGTGACAGTGGCACATTTCTCAAGACCAAACTCCATCTGGATGTCATCTGAGAACTTTTTGACCTCCCTGATCTCTTCTGTTAGCTCGCTTTGTTTGGGGCGTACAGTTTTAGGTCGTCCATGTAGAATAAGGAGATATTTTTGGGCTGCTCTTTTCCCTTTGTCTCATCACGTAGCCTTTGTTTAGGTTACTTATTAGTTGGCTAAGTGTGTTTAATGCCAGTACAAACAAAAGAGGGGATATTGAATCACCCTGGTAGATCCCTCTCTTGATTCTCACACTCTTCACCTCTAAAATTCCCTTACTGTGATGGAGAGTTAGGTCCGTTTCCCATCGTGTAATAGCTGTTTCTAAGAAGATGCTGATGGTGGGGTGGATCTTGTTGTATAGTCTCAACACTTCCTTCACCCAGGAGTGGGGTACAGTGTCATACGCCTTTTTGTAGTCAATCCATGCCATGCTTAGGTTTATCTGTTTCTTTTTGTTGTTCTCCAATATAGCCCTGATGATTAACAGCTGGTCTTTTGTCCCACACGTTTTTCTGCTACATCCTTTTTGTTCTAGGCTTATAATGTTGTTTTCTTCTGCATGGCTGTAGATCCTGTCTGCTATGATTCCTGTTAGTATTTTGTAGATTGTTGGCAAGCATGTTATTGGTCTATATTTGCTTGGATTCTGGGTTTCATGGGACTTTGGTAGTAATGTTGCTTTTCCTTTTGTCAACCATTCTGGGGCTTCTTCTTCCGCTGTTAGTATGTTGTTGAAGCACCTTGTTAGTTTTCCACTTAATGATGTTAGCTTTTTCAACCAGAAGTTCTTAATCATGTCTGGGCCTGGTGCTTTCCAGTTACTGCTTTTTTTTATTTTCTTCTCAACTTCTTTCATAGTTATTCTGTCCATGTTCATCGCTGAGATGTTTCTCACCTTTTCGCTGTTATAAAGGCTCCCAATCCATTCTGCACCATCATTATGGTTGACTTCATTCTCATAGATGTTCTTCCAGAAATGCTCCACTTGTTCTTTTTCAGGCGGTCTTTCTACGTTTATCTGGGCATTCTTTAATTCTCTAAATAGTTTCGTTGGGTTGTCTTCAAACATCTCATTTTGTTTCTTTTCTCTGTCCAAGCGTATATATCTTGCCAGTCATTTTGCTTTTGCTGACAGGTCTAGTTTTTTCCTGGCAATGATTTGTATGATCTTTCTTTCATTGTCCAGTTTTTCTCTCTGGATTAGTACATTTACCTTCCTCCTTCCCAGTTCAGATCTTATTTCCCCCCCCCTCATATGGGCCAAACGGGTAAAACGTTAGATATTAGGGTAAAACAGCATAAATATGCGTGTAGAACAGCAAATAATTCTAATGCATTGTTTAACCATATGTATAGATGTAATCATAGTATCAAGTGGGATAGCTCTCTAGCGCTCGCTAAAAACAGAGATATAACTGAAAGAAATATTCTAGAATGTGCATTTATCCATTTTAAAAATAATTCAATAACACTGCGGGAATGTATAAAATTGACAATATCCTGTTTAAATTCCTTCTGCCTCTCATTTCGTCTTGTTAATTATGTGCTAATTTTTTTGTTTCCGACCCGCTGTATATATTTAGGGCATCTCGCCTTCTCCCTTCATTCCCTGACGTGTTTAATTGTGAAATTCATCCCATATATATATATTATATATACACACACACACACACAGTAGTGTATATATATATATATATATATATATATATATATATATATATACGAGGAGTGATCATCGTACGGATGAAAATGTCCAACAGATTCGATTTCTGGTACAAGCAAATGTTTCTCCATTTTTAAACTTTTTGTGCCATTTGTAAACGTTAGGTACATTGAGAGCATCATTTCCAAAAGCTGTTTTAATCATTTCGTTCGTCTCCGAACGCGCGTTGTTCCATTTCAGAGATTTATACGTACTGCAAAAACACATCCTCCTTTTAAGCGCTCAAACCAACTGCTGACTCATGGTAGCAGAGTTTGAGATTTTGCTTCAGACTGCAGACGCCAGAGGGTCGGTAAACGGTTATTTCTTATTTGCATTAATTTGTTCGTAGTAATAAAGTTATCGATACTTTTTGATCACTCCTCGTATATATATATATATATATATATATATATATATATATATATATATATATATATATGTGTGTGTGTGTGTGTGTGTGTGTGTATATATGTTCTAAGCTAAATATAGGCCTGGATACGGACGATTTGCGATTGGGGACACTTGTGGATTTTGATCTAATTTGTGTAGAGCAAGCCTGAGGTAGTACCAGTGTGATTAAGTGATACAGGTAAATCTGTGCTGGTTTTGGGAAGAAACATAAACTTGCAGTGCACCTTGCTCCTGAAGAATCATGCATCAAGACCGATAATAACGGGATGTCTGCAATATAAACTAACGAAAATTGCAATAAGCTGAATACGGATATGGATGTTATTTTGACTAGACTAACACTCGACATCGTTGCTTTCAGTGATAGTGAACTACGTACGAAAGTTTTGTCAGTACTTTGACCCCAAATTTGCTCGGCAATGTTGCCTCCAGCTGCTCGTACCCTGAAATGGGCGTATGTGCGGAATGGTGCCCTATGTAAAAAAAAAAAATGTTTAACTCTTCATACTTCCACTTAAACTATGGATGCATCGATGATACTATATATACTAGCAAAAGTATACGAATATATAGTAGGAGCCTGTGGTGCTGGGGCCTTCGGACTCAGTATTTGGGGGCCCGCGGCCCCCAATTACTGGTGAGCCAATAGTTTTCGGTCAATAAAACTATAAAAAAGAACGCAGCCATGAAAATCTTAAGCTTCACAAATCTTGATACAATGGGTTCGGATGTGAAGCTTAAAATTTTCATTGCTGCGTTCTTTTCTGTAGTTTTATTGACCGAATAATTGAAAAAAAGCTGAGCGCATTTATTTCTATGTTTAGAATCGCTTAATAGTAAATACATGGTGTCGGACGGTCAGACGGACGGACGGGACTGCCTTTTAATAGTATAGAAGATATATATATATATATATATATAAAATAATGATTGGGGTTGTTTAACCTCTTTCGTAACATCTGAGGTCATATGACGGAGGAGACCTACAACTTTACGTGGGATCCGAACTACGGGTCGCTACATAATCTGGACGTGGAGGACGGTCTCCCATCCAACTACTACCCAGACCCAATGTCGCTTAACTTCGGCTGAAACAGAAGTTATTTCTGGGAACAGCTTATGGGTCACCCTGTAAAATAAAATCGTAAACGCTTTTCTACAGAGCATGTATAAACCCAATGTATCTTTACTCTCTGTCTCCAATTTAAGCATTTATCTAAAGTCACATATTCTTGATCATCTTGATCATTCTTGATCATCAAATCTGAAATATGATACATCAATAACAATATTTACCAGTAATTTCTTCGCACAATGTGCTTTCACCCTATTTATCCTACGGCATGAAGAACTCTTCCCTTGTTTGTATGTATGTTACAGGGAATCTGTGTAACTAGGGATTTCATGAAATCCCTAAAATGTCCGGGGATTTTATGTATGTAAATATTGTCAGCCCAATATTATATAATATTATAAAATAATATTAAAAATTATTAATTATTAGAATAAAGATGTCATTCAGGTTAAAGCTAGAGGAGTTAAGCCCCCCCCCCCTCCCCACTGTATCCGCGCCTGGCTTTACGCAGTTCAGGAACCGTTTTAGTTATCATCAACCCATTATTATATGCTTAGTTCTCCTAAATTGTCATCTTATGTAAGATTTTGGTGCAAATATTATGATGATGACTTTGGTGAGTTGTAAATTAAGAGGTTTTACGTCATTTTAAGCTGTTATTTACTGCATTGTTTTTAACGTCATATTCAACATTCAATATTTTAATACAGTCTTTGTATTTTATAGCCATTGATGAAGGGAACCGTTTATGAAAAGTTTGAAATAAATGAATGTTCACCGTGTATTCCTGTTCCTGCACAATTCATATATACATTACATATTACAAAGATATATTTAGTCAAAAGCTGAAATCAGTCAATACGGGTAATGACTGATTTTGGCTTTTAACTGTGACGCATACATGCATAGAATATCATACATGAACAAGCACGATTTTGCATAATCCAAAACTTGCCCCTACCAGGGTTCGAACCCACCACCTCTTGAATAGAAGGTGAGGGCGCTAGCCACTACACTACGACGGCTAGCGCCCTCACCTTCTATTCAAACGATGGGAAGTTCGAACCCTGTTGGGGCAAAATTTTGCATATACATACATACATACATACATATTATACATATTATGGTTCCTGACTTTTGCGCCACCCTGTATTTAGAAATATATTTCACAACTTACTGATCAATCCATTAATCGCCCATTTAAATTCCCCCTTCAATTAATTGGCTGAGCAACCAATAAAAATTAAAATTATCTAAGCCTGATAAACATTAGTTGCATCGTATTTCATCAAACAAGTGAGAAATTAATAACTCAAAACAAACAGCAGACAAGACAGAATGAAATCGACACATTACATCCACTTTTCGCAATACAGTATATGTATACAGATTTTGGGGTGGCTATATTAACTAAACCCACAGTGTATATAGCAGTAACTGCTGAAATGCAATTATTGGCTGTTTTAAGCTTAGACTTTCTCTCAAACTGATAGATACCAAGCACTTTATACAAGAACACATGAAAGCGGTTAATTTAATAAGGAAAACCCTATATAGAAATTTTTTGCGGGAAACAGCGCCATCTTCTGGCCAGAAGTATCACTAAATGTTTAATCCCGGCATTTATTTATAAAGATTTTACTTCACTAATTATCAGTATCTGTAACTGATGTAAAATCATCTAACCGATACGTAGATGTAAATATTATTTGTTACAAGCATATTGAAAACAATGATCATTATGATCATTAAACGAACGCTTATTAACCATTTATTGCTTTGCGTGCCGCCTTACTATTTTGTTTTGGCTATATATTTGGCAGGCAGTGTTATTGTCTTAAAGAAAACTCCTGGTATTAAAGGGCTAATGATCATAATTATTGTTTATATAACGCGAAAAGATTATCCTAAATTATATTTCATAACGAACAATGAACGATCACAAAAACAACGATCTATTTTTGTAGAAAACAATATCGAACTTAATAATAAATAGATCTATATCCGAACCCTTATTCAAATAAAAATTGGAAATCGTTTCAACAATCTACGTCGAGAACTGCACGTACGCATCCGAAGGATTGGCCAAATATTTTAAAAGAAAAATAATTCTTAACTACTTATTACCTAAGGCTTTAAATATATACTAAAACTAAATTAAAGGCATAAAGAATTTTGTAGCATAAGAAAAAAAGAACGTCCGAAACCCCCCTCCTTTTTACCTACACAGACGAGGGGGTCACACTCTAAAAGTTACTCGAGCCCTAACAATCAGAATAAGTGGCCGGACCAACTCTAACCGCGGCGACTTTGGTACTCGGTGAGAAGTAACAAGACAGGACTACACTATATAGTTTATTTATTTAGAAGGATAAAGCATATTTATGTTCCCTCTTTTTCTCACAATTCAGGGTGGAGTGTAAGGAGAAAATTAAAGGGGTGCGAGTCTCGGAAGGGTGATGTATTCGATACCAAATCATATAAAAAAACGAAGGCGTAGCATAAAGGTGTTTCTCTACCAATAATACTTTTTTTAAATGTTCAGCATTTCACCGTAATTTTTCTTCGCCAAACTTTTTTCCTGCAGCAATGTTACAATATAAAGACTCGAGACTTCTCAGCCGAAGTAAAAAAAATATCAACATCTAATATACTATTTCAGAAATGAAGCCTTATATATATATATGTAACAGTTTTTTTGCGCATACCTACAGGTCGCTACAATTGGTGTAGAACAATGCGGTTTTCACCATTCGATGCGTCTTTTTATTGTGCAGTGCCCATGCTAAAAAAAATTCCCTAACGTAAATCCTGCCTCCCCCTTTTAGGGGTACAGTTCTTCCCATTTCTTCATTTTTAATCATAATTTTGGCACAAAATGGGGGAGGGGTGGGGTTAATGGGGAAACTCAGAAAAATAGATGCAACCAAAAAAAATGAAAGTAAATCCTTTGCAAGGTGCCAGCCCCCTTCCCCCCTTTGGGTTAATGGGGGAAGGGTGGGGGTAAATGGGGGAGGGGGTAATGGGGGAGGGGGTGGGGTTAATGGGGAAACTCAGAAAAAAAAATGATAACCAACATCGATTCCGGTCAGGAAGATCATGCTTATCACAACTAATGGAACACTGTAACAATATTATTGATGCACTCGAAACAATGAAAAGTATGATTTGGCGGGCCGCAGGGCCCCCAATTACTGTCGGTTCAGTTATTTGGTCAATAAAACTATAGAAATGAACGCAGTCATGAAAATCTTAGGCTTCAAATCCGAGCTCATTGTATTAAGATTTGTGAAGCTTTAGATTTTCATGGCTGCGTTCTTTTCTGTAGTTTTATTGAATGAATAATTGGTTTGCCAGTAACTGGAAGGCCGCAGGCACCCCAATTACTGAGGCCCAAGGTGAGAGGAATAGGAATGATATCCAGATAAAGGGCTACTGATGTTCAAAATAAAATACGCCGTAGGCCCACAATTCAGCCGAAGCACCGCAGATCTAGCAAAATCGGCGCGTAGCGCCGGCCTTTTGCTAGTGGACACACAATTTCAGAAATGAAGCTTATATATATATATATATATATATATAATATATATATATGTAACAGTTTCTTTGCGCACACCTACAGGTCGCTACAATTGGTGTAGAACAATGCAGTTTTCACCATTCGATGCGTCTTTTTATTGCGCAGTGCCCATGCTAAAAAACAATTCCCTAACATAAATCCTGCGCCCCCCTTTTAGGGGTACAGTTCTTCCCATTTCTTCATTTTTAATCATAATTTTGGCACAAAATGGGGGAGGGGTGGGGTAATGGGGGAGGGGGTGGGGTTAATGGGGAAACTCAGAAAAATAGATGCGATATATATATGTAACCAAAAAAAAATTAAAGTAAATCCTTTGCAAGGTGCCAGCCCCCTTCCCCCCTTGGGGGCAATGGGGAAGGGTGGGTGTAAATGGGGGAGAGGGGTGGGGTAATGGGGGAGGGGTGGGGTTAATGGGGAAACTCAGAAAAAAATTGGTGGGGTAAATGGGGGGGAGTAGTGGGGCAGGGGGTATTGGGGGAGATGGGTGGGGTAATGGGGGAGGGGGTGGGGTTAATGGGGAAACAGAAAAAAAATGATAACCAACATCGATTCCGGTCAGGAAGATCATGCTTATCACAACTAATGGAACACTATAACAATATTATTGATGCACTCGAAACAATGAAAACTATGATTTGGCGGGCCGCAGGGCCCCCAATTACTGTCGGTTCAGTTATTTGGTCAATAAAACTATAGAAATGAACGCAGTCATGAAAATCTTAGGCTTCAAATCCGAGTTCATTGTATTAAGATTTGTGAAGCTTTAGATTTTCATGGCTGCGTTCTTTTCTGTAGTTTTATTGAATGAATAATTGGTTTGCCAGTATTAAGATTTGTGAAGCTTTAGATTTTCATGGCTGCGTTCTTTTCTGTAGTTTTATTGAATGAATAATTGGTTTGCCAGTAACTGGAAGGCCGCAGGCACCCCAATTACTGAGGCCCAAGGTGAGAGGAATAGGAATGATATCCAGATAAAGGGCTACTGATGTTCAAAATAAAATACGCCGTAGGCCCACAATTCAGCCGAAGCACCGCAGATCTAGCAAAATCGGCGCGTAGCGGCGACCTTTTGCTAGTGGACACACAATTACTGGAAACTATAAAAACAAACTGATTGCTCTCCAACTGGTTACCATCGGAGTTTTGCCTTTTTATATATATATATATATATATATATATATATATATATGCTATAATGTTTCAGACCAACAAAGACCCTAGGATCTACTCATGGCTGGTCTACCTAACTGTGGGTGTAGTTGTGTATTGCGCATGTCCTCCGTGGTGGCGGAGGGGACTTACAATTTTACGTGGGTTCCGAACTAAAAAAAACCCTTAATTTTACTACCTTAAACTATACCCAATCTATCAACATACGCATCTAATCGATTTTTAAACATGTTTATAGACGTGCTACTAATTACTTCTACCGGCAAACTATTCCAGCTATTTACTATTCTATGTGTAAAAAATGTATTCGGCAACTGCTGTCTCGAACCTTCTACTTGTCACCTTACAGTCTTACACCCGTTATTTCTAGTTCTATTATATTGTGATATTTCGAAAAAGCTATCTCTTTTACGTTATCGAACCCATTCATAATTTTAAAAACCTGGATTAGATCACCCCTTAGCCTCCTAGTCTCGAGTGTAGTCAATTTTAACTCCTTAAGCCTATCTTCGTACGACTTCGACCTAAGCAACGGAATCATCTTAGTTGCTCGTCTTTGAACTCTCTCAATTTTATCTATATCCTTGCGCATATGCGGATTCCAAAATTGGATCGCGTCTCCAAATGGGGTCTAACTAATGATTTATAAAGAGGAACAATAATATCGCACGATTTGTACTCAAAATTCCTAGCTATAAATCCTAGCACTTTGTTCGCCTTATTGACTGCTACTGTACTTTGTTTCGCCTTTTTTAAATCACCAGTGACGATAACTCCTAAATCTTTTTCCTGTTCTACGCTTGCCAACTCCTTCCCTGACATACTATACGCAAAATTCCCGTTACGCGACCTATACGTAAAATTTTGCACTTATCGACGTTAAATCTCATTTGCCATGTGACTGACCAATCAACGATTTTGTTCAGATCTTCCTGGATGTTACCTCTATCTTCATCATTAATTGCCCCACCACCCAACTTCGTGTCATCCGCAAACTTTGAAGCTGTACTGACTATGCCGACATCTAAATCGTTAAAATATATAAGAAAAAGCAAGGGGCCCAATACAGGACCCTGAGGAACGCCGCTCGCTACATTAGCCCAGGACGACTCCGCTCCATCAACGACCACCCTCTGTTTCCTACCTCGTAACCACTCTTCTATCCAATTTATTACTACACCCCTGATTCCATGAGCCTTAGGTTTTTTTAATGAGTCTTTTGTGCGGTACGGTGTCAAACGCTTTTTGAAAATCTAAATACACTACATCTACCGCCCGATGACTATCGTAAACTTCAACCACACTTTGAAAAAATTCTAAAAGTTAAGCAAGATTTGTTTCGCCTAAAACCGTGCTGCGTATTTCTAATCAAGTTATGCAATTCCAAGTGTTCGACTATACGATTCCTAATTATTGATTCCAGTAGCTTACCTACAACAGACGTTAAACTGATTGGCCTATAATTTCCCGCTGCACCTTTATCGCCTTTCTTAAAAATAGGTGTTACATTTGCTAACTTGAAATTATCTGGTACGCACCCCTCAGAAATAGACGCATTAAAAATTTTTGTTAGCGGCCCAACAATGCTTTCTTTTAATTCTTTTAGTTGTATGGGATATATGGAATCCGGCCCCGGTGATTTACGCATTTTCATTTTATCAATATACCGTATTACCTCCCTTTCACTAACCACAATATTATCTAAAGTATTACCATTGTCAAAAGGTATTATGTCTATGACCGTAGGGATATTCGTTACATCTTCTATTGTAAAAAATTCGTTTAGCAGGGTAGCCATTTTCTTGTTTTCAGAAACTAGCTCTCCGTCAGGATTTTTCAACGGCCCCAAGACACTCTTTACTGGATTCCTATTGTTGACGTATTGAACGAATCGCTTGGGGTTTTCTTTGCCGTCATGAGCTACGGAGATTTCAAAATCACGCTTGGACTTTTTAATTACACTTTTCGCTTCACGCCTTAGAGATATGTAGTTCTTTCGTAGCCACAGATTGTCTTTATCGCACTTATGTAGCCTATAAGCCCTATCTTTACTCCTTATAATATCCCCTACTCTAGAAGTAAACCACAAGGGCTTGTTATTTACTTTCGCACGCTTAAACTTGTACGGTACACATTCCTCATTTGTAGTCCTCAATACTGTTTCAAACGATCCCACATTATTTTTGCGATGGAGATCCACATTACATTTTCCCAATTGACGCAATATATATATATATATATATATATATATATATATATTAATGATGTACCGATTCCAAAATTTAGCCGATGCCGATGCCGATTCTTTGCCTGTATTTTAAAAACTCAATTCCCTTCATAAATTTTATGAATCTAATGTGAAAACTTTCAATTTTCGTATTTTTACACTTCAAATTTGTTCAAATGCTTTTCCTCAGCTCACTCCACAAAATACAGTAGTAGCCTACCAGAATTTGTTACTCATATACCGTAGCAAAAATGATGTTAAAAAGTTTTATTATTCAGTAAGATAAAATAATTTTATTTAGTTTCATGAATTGAATAAAATATTTAAAATAATTGTTTTATTCTGCTGATGTCGATTAATCGGTACATCACTAATATCTATATATATATTGGTCAACTCTGGAACAATTACCGGTTAACTCTGGAACAATCTTCCTCAATCCATCTTTCCCCCTATCTATGATTTCCAATCCTTCAAACGCAGAGTGTCTACACATCTCCAAAACCATGGACCTTGATTTTGGCTCTCTTCTTCTTCTATGCCGGGGTGGGGGGGCACTTTTGCGGCCATTCGCCCACAGCCCCTCCTTTCTGCATAAAACAAAAAAAAATATGCAGTATACAATCTTTCCTTTTAACCTACCTAAGGTTCAAGAGGTATTCGTGTCTGTCGACTCGTTAGTATATACCTATATATATATATATATATATAATATATATATATATATATATATATATATATATACATTCTACTTTCATATTTTCGAGAACTTTCAAGTGTCACTTGTTTCAAGTTTATATATTTAGATTTTAACTTTTTTTAAAATTCGACATAAAATTGTATAAGAGCCCTTAAAAACGTATAAAGTAATGAAATTGCTAATTAAGGTTGTACAGAAGTGAACTTCTAATTTTTGGTAGTTTTTATATGCAAGGAACGTTCAGGTATTCAGTACGTGTTGTATTCGAACGGAGAGAACGTTTAGAGTTAAATTTTACCTTAATTTTTGCTTTGTATGTGCAGTACAGTCGTAGACAAACGGTTGTAATCATTGTTTTAAGATACCATTTTTATCGTAGGCTTATTGTTTAGTGGGCCTTCCCTTGGCATCAGTTATTGCTTTGATCTTGTTGGGTATGGATGTGATAAGGTTTTTGGCACAATTCTAGGGACATTTCGGACCGTCAAACCGTTTTTATAGCAAAACAAAAATATTTGTGGAATTCTGCGTGGTTTCTTTACAAAGACTTTCATCTTCAAGAATTTCGGTAGATTCTTAATCGGATTGAGGCCAAAACAGTCATTTACTAGGTCATTTCAAAGTTGCAGTTTTCAAAAACCATTCTTTCACACTTAATTGTGTGGCAAGGTTCATTATATGTTCCTTGCGTGTGTATATATATATATATATATATATATATATATACAGTTTGAGTCAGCGAATAGCTACTCACTCGCTCAATGACTCTTGACTTCATTCCCTCAAAGAAGAGCCACAGCTTCCCCATTTTCTCTTTGTCATTGTTGACATATCGTCTATGCACGGTAGTGCGTGGACAAATCTTGTTTGACCCCTACTTCGTTCAACATATTGAACTCCACATCCAAAGCCAGCGAGACCAAATTTGTGAAGCTGCATTAAAATGTAAGTGGTTCGTGAGCTTAAAGTAAATACCAAGTTCTTACTGGCTTAAAAACTTCTGTTCAAAAGGTAGGATAATCACTAATTTTGTGCAAAATTTATATTTAAAACAAAAAATCATGGACCAGTCTGAAAAATGTGTCCAGCAAAAAGGCTGATCATTTTTGTGTGCATAATAATAAACCTTAAAAAGAACAGAACAGGAACAACTCGAGAAAAAACATTATACTTTAAAAATTCAGTTTAAAAAAAAAATATTTAGCGGCAGCTCTTAGAAAGAAGGGGGATATACATATATATATATGTAAAGTATAGATATTAAAATATACATACTGAAACCAATGCGAAAGAGTGTATATATATATATATATAATATATATATATATAATATATATAAGACTCGCTCAGTATATATTAACATCTCATGGCTGAATGGATAACGTGGCGACTCGAAAAATTGAATATTTAGTGGCACTGGTTTGAATCTCACCGAAGTAAGGTAAATTTATTTCTTATGTATTTAATCTTCAAACTTAAGTTGCTGTCAGTATGTTGCCGTATACCTAATCAAATAAAACGTTAAAACTAACGAAAATATTACGACTTAACCTAACCAATTTTTCATTTGTTCGTTCTCCCTCCTCATCTTGTGCGGAACGCTCTTCTACACAAGCGTCGTTCTTTCATTAATTATACTGTGTGTTGTTTGCAGTTAAAATATATATATATATATATATATATATATATATATATATATATTATATATCAGTGGCGTGCGGTGATTTTTCGTCAAGGGGAAGCAATTCAAGCAAAAACAACAAAGATTATATAAAATAAAAATAAAACTTTAAAATACTCGTATATAATAAAAACAAAACACATATAATCATCTACTTACTTTACTTATAGGTTAATTCTATTCTTCTTTCTTTTTTATTAAATATATCTATTATTTCTTCGTAAAAGGCATCGGTTTTCATATCCTTAAGAAGCTTTTTCTCAATTGAGATTAAAGCTAAACTTTGCAAGCCTTTCACAGCACGTAGAAGTTACCAGATATTTCAAGAAAATTAACTATAAGATCTGGACAGCGAAATCTAAATTGCTTCCTTTTTGACATAGGGAAGGATAAAATAACGATAAATATATATTCTTTTTCGCTTAACATGGCCATGGAATTTTTTAGTAGAAAAACTATATATGAAACTTGTTGTATTCAATAAATACTACATTATTAAACATTAAATGAGTTTTTAGAATGGAAAGAAACAATTTGTAACAGTAAAAAAAAAGCGAAAGTCATTGGGAAAAAGGATGCATTTTGTCAATTGTTGTCCAACTCGAGATTTTTTGCGTCGGCTTTCTTAAAGGTTCTTGCACGAACGGCAACCAATGTATATACTATGTATCCACCTGATTACCAATCAAATGCTATAAATAGTATAATAAAATGATTTTGTACAAATTATTAAAACATATTGAACTGTTTAAACTTTAAAGTATAATACAGCATTTTCTTCTTTCTTTGAATAGGGAAGCATTGCTTCCCTTGCTTCTATGGACCGCACGCCACTGATATATATATACGGTATATATATATATATATATATATATATATATATATATATATATTATGTTAAACACAGACCGTGCATGGAACAAGGAACTCTTCTGGGAAAATTAAATCCACTATAGTCCGAATAAGTAATGGTAAATGCCAAATACCATAGTTTTTCTTTTTCATGATGCTAGCCCGACGTGGGCAACGGGTCTCTCGCAAAGAGGTCCCATAAATATAGCTTCCCTCACCAGCTATCTGCAAAGCAGACAGGATCCAGCTTTGGGACATGGATCTAGGGTTTAAAGCAAGCCTAGTCCCACTACACTCAGAACCTCTATATAAGTAAAAGACTCGTTGCATTCACGTCGGATTGAATAAATCAAAGAAAAAGGGGTAACTATTGTATTTTTAGCCAAAAAAACAAAACTTAAACCTCAACCGGGACATTGAGCGTCCACTTTTCAAGGCATGTAACACGTCCGTTTAATATACACAAACTCAGAATGGTCCCCTGAGAAACTTATATGTTAAACACAGACCGTGCATGGAACAAGGAACTCTTCTGGGAAAATTAAATCCACTATAGTCCGAATAAGTAATGGTAAATGACAAATACCAGTTTTTCTTTTTCATGATGCTAGCCCGACGTGGGCAACGGGTCTCTCGCAAAGAGGTCCAATAAATATAGCTTCCCTCACCAGCTATCTGCAAAGCAGACAGGATCCAGCTTTCAACCCAACTTTGACCCAGTGTAGTTTGTGTTCCCTTTTGCGTCAGGCGGACGTAAACTACTATACTTGCTCCAGAATTTCTTGCATTTTGATGAAAATTCTAGTCTCAGTGTACAATGTTAAAAGCTGTCGCTATATATATATATATATATATATTATGAATTTTTAACGACACATGCTTTTTGTGTGTTATTTTTATTATGTTCTTTTTAAGGTTTACAAGCCACGCCTTCGGCTCCCTACCCTTGTAATCACTCCATGGCCGCTCATCTTGATAGATTTTTTTTTTTTTTTTAGAATAGAATAACCTTTATTAATAATAATAAAATAAATATATATATATTTTTTTTTCAATTTACAATGACATGAATAATTGTGAAGCTCGACTATTTATTTTATTTAATTTGGCCCTTAAGCTTTAAGCTTTAGGCTTTACTGGGCTCTTATTAAAAATAAGCAGCTAGTCGTTATAAATTAATAATAATAAATAAATAAATAAGTATTATTAATAGTTAAAACATGTATTACAATATTAAACAATATTAATGGACAATATTAGTGGACATTAATCCTAGATTTTTGTTAGTATGCCACTATGCCATTATTAATCGGGATTTCAACTTGGTTTTTAAACAAATTTACATTCACAATATTTTTTATATCAGCATGCAAGTCATTCCATAGTTTCAATCCAATGAAAATGGGTAGTTTTTTAGATGAAGACAATCTAAATTGAGGTATAACGAGCTTTGATCTATTTCTGGTCTGATACGAGTGGATTTCTTGATGAGTTACAAAATATCTATTTACCCATTGCAAATTAATGATTTTGTTCTTACACTCGTAAATAAAAATAAATGTGCCAGTTTGGTTATATCGTTGAGCTTTAGTAGGTTTAGCTCTTTAAATAATGCACTAGAGTGATCAAGGAAATCAGCATCAGATAATAACCTTATTGCTCGTTTTTGGATGGCAAAGATACCATTTAATGCGTTGTTAGCGGAGTTTCCCCACAAGGGTGCAGTATGTTATACTATAAGGAAGAACAAGAGTATGATAAAGAGTCAATAAAATTTGTTTAGGGACTACATTTCTAAGTTTAAACATTATAGCAACGCTCCTTGAAATTTTTTTCGCGATATAATTTACATGATCACTCCATTGCAAATTCTTATCTAGCATTACACCAAAAAATTTTGTTACAGTACACTCCTTTATGGCGATTTCATTAACATTAAGTTCATCAAGATATACATTTCTTTTATTAGTAACAATCATGAAATTTGGTTTACTGGTATTTAGGAAGAGTTTATTGGTGGTTAACCACTTCATTACGCTGATGAATTCTGAATGAAATATAGTCTTAGCTGTATTAACATCTTTGCAAGAAAAGAGACAGTTGTATCATCTGCAAACATTATGAAGTTCAGTATATCAGATGAACGTGGAAGGTCATTTATATATAATACAAATAACAGTGGACCCAGGACTGAGCCCTGTGGCACACCATGTTTGACAAGCGCTTTAGTTGAGCAAACCTTATTTTCTGATACAAAATTATATCTATTGGACAAATAACTTTTAAACCAATCACTGATTGCTCCTCTAAAGCCGTAACAATATAACTTATTAAGTAGAATATTATGGTCTATTACATCAAACGCCTGACTCAAATAAATAAATATTGATATCATTATTTCTTTGTTCTCCTTAGCTATATTTACATTTTCCATAAGATTTAAAATAGCTATTTCCGTTGTTTTATTATTACGGAAGCCATATTGATTTGGAGATAATAAATTGTAGGATTCTAAATATCGCCGCATTCTACTTTTTACAATTTTTCAAAAACTTTGCTGAACAAAGATAATGAACACACCGGCCTGTAATTTGTTGCTAGTGTAGGATCACCTCCTTTAAAAAGGGGTGTTATACAACCAGTTTTTAGCATTGATGGGAATATTCCTTTGGAAATACTTTGATTAATAATTTTAGCCAAAGTTACAGATATCTTATCTTTAACAAGTTTCAATATAGGTACAGGAATGTTATGAATGTTATATTTTGTATTTTTTAATTTACCAGTAATATTCTGGACCTCAGTAGAGGTAGCAGGAACAAAAGAAAATGAATTTAGTGGGCAGGGTGGCATATATTCTAGAGGTGAGTGATCATTATTTATTAATTGTGAGCGAAGCTTATCCGCTACTGAAGTAAAATGTGCATTTAAAGAGTCTGCAACAGCAGTATCATCAGTAATTTCTTTATTATCAACATTTAATTTCTCTATTGAATTTTTCTTAATTTGTTTTCCGAGAAGATTGTTTATGGTTGTCCAAGTGTTTCTCATGTCTCCTTTATGTTTGGAAAATTTATTGTTATAATGGTTATATTTTGCAATTTTGATTATTTTTGTTAATTTGTTTCTGTATTAAGTATATTGTATTTTAGGAATTTTGCTCTGCAATTGCAATTTGAATAATTTATCTCTCTTCTTTATTGAAGTGATAATTCCTGGAGTGATCCATGGATTTGCGACACTTTTGGGCAAAACTGTTTTTCTCCTTAAAGGAAAGCAAATATTAAAAACATGGAATAAGATGTCATAGAAGAACTGAAACATATGATCTGGGTCATTTAAAGGTTCGTCACAGTCAAGTCGAGTATTTTCTACAGCCCCCAATAAATTTTCTTTTGTTAATCTCTGAGAATATTCTGTAATCAATAGTTGTTTTGTCCGCAACCTGAACAATGTTATTGAATATAGCGTAAGTAGGAAAATGATCCAACCCTAACGGGCGACTGAGCGAGAGACATTAGCTCCACCCACTTTACACGATCAGCCAATCATAACAGGCGACTGAGTGAAAGAGATATTTGTTACTTTGCTCAACTCCGCTGAAAACTTATAGAAAAAAATAGCTAGAATATTATAATCACCAAAAAGATATGCCATTTTGCAGGACGCACTTTTCAGATTAGTATAAAAATATCTGCATCTTATACCATATAAGTACATACATAATTTGTGTTAGTCTGACCAAAGACTGAATAGGTCTAGCGTATTTAAGTAATTATGTAGCCTACGCCCTGTTAAATATTTTTTAAAATTATGCGTAAGCAGCTTACATACTGTAATATCTAAATAATTAGGCCTAGTTACAAGCCACTAGGCTATGCATTAATCTCCGCAGTTTAGCCATGCCTCGCCCTAAAACTACAAACTGTACAGTCGTCTACAAAATCTGGATTTATATACTGTACAACTTGTTAAAATGTTTGTCACATATTAGGCTACTATCCGTTTCATGTTAGGGTTAAATTTCAGGTGTGGACTCTTCTACAATTAGACATCCAGATATTAAAAAGATCTTCGTTTTAGGGAAATTTAAAAAAAACTTGGGATCACCTAAAGATCAGGGCTCCCAGCCTTCTTTAGTTAGCTTTATAAGGCTAACTAACGAAAATATCACGACCTAACCTAACCAATCGTCAAGGGCGTACAGTTGACCTAACGATTATTTAGGTTGTGATATTTTCGTTAGTTAGCCTTATAAGGCTAACTAAAGAAGACTGGGGGCCCTGATCTTCAGGTGATCCAAAACTTGTACTGCTTGTGAAAGTTTCTACATTGTTACAGAGTACTGTACCACATTTTAAGGTTATTTTGCATTTACTTACAATTACTTACGATAAGCAAACTTTAATTAAGTTTGAATATGACCCCCAACAGTGTTTAATTTACAATAGTCATTACGTGATGAACCTCCAACATCTATGATTGGCTGTAAAAATAACCACCGTTCGAGTTGCATGATTATAATATTTCAGTTTTTAAGAATATTAGTTAACCAAGAAACTATAAATTAAAATATAATTTTACAAAAATAAATTTTAGACTTTGAAATTACAGCGTAGAAATTGCTTGATTCGCCCTCATTTTAAAAAAACGTATATACCCATTTGGCTACTAACTTGGGGTTCTAAGCGCAGCCATTTTCATGAGAATAATTCCTGAGACTATATTTATAAAGTATATATATATTCTTTATGACTTAGTCTATAATATATATATATATATATATATATATATATATATATATATACTTCCACACAATAAAGAAAGTGGTTGGTAGATAAATGGGTACCCTGGGTGGCCTAGTGGTTAAGACGCTGGGCTGCTGGTGGGGCGTGGTTCGGATTCCACGTTAAACTGTAGGTCTAAGGTGGAGTGAAAAGCTTGAACTTCGTCAGAATGAACAATTCGGGCGGAAGCTAACCAAAGGTCACCAAATGTTTTATATATATATATATATGAGCTTTCCATTCTGAAGCGTCCGAATGTAACATACAGGAGATCTGCACGAATCTTTATAATCGTGATAAATTGAGCTCTTGTCTTTATTCGAACATACAGCGAAAATCGCCTTCGTAAAGGTGACATTTTGTAGCCTTTTTATTGTTGCCATTCGATACACACTTGGGAAGTGTATTACAGTATGGATACACACTTGGGAAGTGTATTATAGTACGATACGAACTTGGGAAGTGTATTACAGTATCGAATCTACGAAGTTTGTTCAGTAAAACTATAGGCCTATCATGAGGTGTTTTGTGAAAATGTGATGATGATGAGGATATTTAACCTCTTTCGCAACATCTAAGGTCATATGACGGAGGGGACTTATACCGTTACTGGTTATCCGAACGACGGGTATTTTTATCTGGACGCAGAGGACGGTCTCCCATCCAACTACTCTCCGGATCCAATGTCGCTTAAACTTCGCTGATCGACAGGAAGCGGTGTTACGACATTGACCGCGACGTTGTCCAGGTGTTTTGTAACCACCTCTACATTACACACACGTACACACACAAACACACACACACACATCACATACACACAAACACACATATATATATATATATATATATATATATATTATGTAATGGTTTAAAAGGATCTTTCATCGGATAAATTAATTATTTGCTGTGAATGATCGTAAATATTAGAAAATATTGGTATAGCGAGAATAATGTTTGTTCGACTACTACGCCCTCTTTGTTCGTTAATCGCAATTGTCGAGTTATTTTGCGGATGTCTGATGAATTACATTCATCACCCTTTTATTTATAGATCAATGATGATTAAAGATTCATCGAATTTTTACTTTAACGTGAAAGTATTAACGAAAATAGGGCCTATATACCTTGAGTAAGTTCGATTATGCCTATACATATAGTTGCTGATATCCACTGGTATTACTGGTTCAAAGTTCGAGCAAGTGGTCATAATTTTAATGATTTATCTTAAAACTTAATTTATTATTTTTTAGGAAAAAATGTACAAAAACTAAGGAAACTTATAGCATTTTCAATACAAAAACAAAGTTAGAGACTAGTCTCATCTATTTGTTTAGATACTAAAAATTTTTGTCGTTGCTACTCTTTTTAAGGCCTGAAACAAAGTTTGACTGCGTAACTCAGTTTTTTATAGAGGAACATTTTCTATGCGAGTGGTCATCAACTTTTCCTTGCTCAAGGAACTCCAATGAAATGCGCGGTTCTTTCGCGGAACCCCAGTGTAAACCCACTGTTCATCATCAATTTCCCAACCCCTCAATACCACATGTGATTTTGAACTGAGCTTAAACAGTTTCCATATGGACGTAATAAATCGCGAATGCTTTATTTTATTTTGAAAGTTCAATGACATCACTACCTTTTGAATGTTCAACCACTTATTTTTGTTATTTTCATGAAATTTCGCGACAACCTTCGAGTTCGAGACACTTGTGGTACACCCCGGTGGAAAAAGAGTGTCCTAGAATATATATGAACAGAATAGATTCTTAGATCTATTTCAACAAATAACATTTGGAATTTGGAAAGCCAGACGAGTAAAACTTACATAGCGGTACCTGACAACTATACTTCAATCGGTGATATTTCCATTAAAGAAGAAGAAAACAAATTTTTTTCTTTAAATTTTATCCTTTAAAATGCGATACTGAACTGTCTCTGAGTTAGAAAGATGTTTAACTATAAATCTGGAGTCACCTGAAGATCAGGGCCCCCCGCCTCAATTACCAAATGATATCTTCGTTAAAACTAACGAAAATATCACGACTTAACCTAACCAATCGTCAAGGGCGTACATTTGACCTAACCGGGCATTCAACTTAATTTATTATTATATTTGGTACTGTAAAGCAAAAAACGGATCTTTTCCGTTTGACACACATGGTTCGATTTTATTTTAAATTTCTACACAGACGTAGTTTTGCATGCCGATTACGAAAATCAGAACCATTTTTTGGAGAAATTAATAATAAAAAAGTTACAACTAGCCTAAGACCCGCCCTTCGTGCGGGTCGCGAGTAGCAAAAATTAACCAAACTATCACGACTTAACCTAACCAATCGTCAAGGGCGTACAATTAACCTAAAAAAATAAATAATAAACAATATCACGACTTAACCTAAGCGTTCCTGAGCGTGACCGACAAACGTTCCTCAGCGTGACCGACTGACAAACTGAGCGGGACGGACTGACAAACTGAGCGGGACGGACTGACTGACAGACATTCCTGGGTGTTTATAGTATTAATAAATAAATAAAAAAAATTTATTGTTTTTTATTTATTTTTTAGGTTAATTGTACGCCCTTGACGATTGGTTAGGTTAAGTCATGATAGTTTGGTTAATTTTTGCTACCAGCGACCCGCACGAAGGGCGGGTCTAATAAAATACTTTAAAGGGTTGTAACCTTTTTATTATTAATTTCTCCAAAAAATGGTTCTGATTTTCGTAATCGGCATGCAAAACTATGTCTGTGTAGAAATTTAAAATAAAATCGAACCATGTGTGTCAAACGGAAAAGATCCCAAAAAACAAGAATACATGGGTTGCCCTGAACTTCGGGTGATCCTAAATTTGCATAACATTCAAGAAATAAACAGAGGCCAACGCTAAGAATAAAAGCGAAATATTGAAGTATATAAATTAAAAAGATAAATAGCAATTCTACTATAGTAGTAAGTAGGTCGACATAAATGTTTGAAAATGAATTAAAATAGGCTCACCTGGTCATTAACCTTAACTCCGTTACCATGACATTTTATACACTTATTAATAGATTTTCTAGTGTGCTCTTAATGATTTTCGTGCCGAATTACCTCAAATCAATAAATTGAATGGTACATGACCTTAAAATATGACAGTCAATGTTTTGATCTTAAAAAAGCTTTGTTTAAATTACTATAAAAATTGAGGAAACACCGTAAAGCGAACATGAAAGGTCATTTCAGTAAGATTTATAACTGTAAGTACGGTTGGTATTTCTTATTTTTCCACATAAGTATTACATGGAATATATATACACACACACACCCTATTATTATTCTTTTTTTTATCAGGAATGTCTTTCGAATGCTTAAAAGGGTTGTGGTAATACTAATTCTTTTTTTTAAAACGCACCAATGACTCCAATATATATCATACAGGGTGTCCCGTAAGTCTGGACCCATAGGGCAAAATTAATAAAATTACAAAATAGTCCAAAAATTTATTACATAATCTGTTCAAAGTGTCCGCCGTTGTGTCGCACACATAGTTCAAGACGCAATCTCCACTGCGACAGCACTTTCTGAATCACAGTCGCAGAAATTTCTTGACACGCCTCCACAATGCGTGCTTTAAGGTGGAAAATGTTCTGAATTTTGACCTCGTACACTTTGGCTTTCAAGTGGCCCCACAAATAAAAATCCAGCGGAGTAAGATCAGGGCTCCTTGGTGGAAACTCAACATGTCCTCGTCGTCCAATCCAGTGTTCTGGAAACTGTGTGGTAAGGTAATTTCTAACCGTCGTGGCGTAATGCGGAGGGGCGCCATCCTGCTGAAACCACTCCGGGTAGTCGCCTGCTGGGTTCAACATGCTTGGAAATGCTTCCTCCTGCAACATCTTGAGGTACGTGTCACCGGTTACCGTCACGTCAAAGAAGAAGGGACCAACGATTCTGTCTTTCCATATCCCACACCAAACCATGAGGCGTTGGGCACTTGTTCCTTGGAAGGATCAAACCAATGAGGATTTGTTGGTGACCAGTATCGAGTGTTCTGACGGTTGACTTCCCCAGAAACATAAAAGTTCGCTTCATCAGAGAACAGAATTTTTTATGGGAACGTCTCATCACTCACGCATTGTTCTTCTGCCCATTCGCAAAACTGAACTCGCCTATCAGGATCATCTTCACTTAAACGCTGATGGAGTTGCAGTTTGTATGGATGCCAGTGATGAAGTTTCAAGATGCGGTGGATGCTGCTCTTGGAGATCCCAGTTTCGCTGGACATGCGTCGAAGTGACTTCTTGGGACTGACAGCGAAGCTAGCCAACACATTGGTACTGGTTTCGTCTTCCGTAACAGTCCTTGAAGGTCCTCTGCGAGGCTTGTCAGCTACGGATCCAGTTTCCTTAAATTTGGCTATCAACTTGCCAACACATCTGTGTGTGATTGGTGCGCGGTCTGGATGCATATTGTTGAATTCTTCGGCCACTTCCCGGTGACTGCGGGTCCCGACCAGCAAAATAACTTGAACTCTCTCCTCTCTAGTCAGTGACATGGTTTACCTGCAACATAATAAAAAAATATATTATAAATCCCTATGGGTCCAGACTTATGGGACACCCTGTATATCAAAGGTGGGCAGTTGCGCCGCAACTTTTTGCGGCGCAACATTTTTGGTTGCGCTTGCGCTTGCGGCGCAACTTTTTGAAAAGGGTTGCGCTTGCGCGTGCGGCGCAACTATTTCAGCAGAGTTGCGGTTGCGGCTGCGGCGCTACAAAAATCGTTGCGCATGCCCACCACTGCAGATATACGTTAAATGCAAAGGTGGGCAGTTGCGGCGCAACTTGCGGCGCAACATTTTTGGTTGCGCTTGCGCTTGCGGCGCAACTTTTTGAAAAGGGTTGCGCTTGCGCTTGCGGCGCAACTATTTCAGCAGAGTTGCGGTTGCGGTTGCGGCGCTACAAAAATCGTTGCGCGTGCCCACCACTGTCATATATACAGTTTCGTGGCAACCAGGTTTTTGACAAAATTGGAAAAGTTGAAAACGCCACCCATTTCATTCGAGCTAGTCAGGGTGAAATTTATGCCCGGGTTAGGCGTACGCTTAGTTAGATGTTCGTTGTAGGTTGGTTAGTAATTTCCCATGTCACCAACTTTCAGACAAGGTGTCACGAGTGTTGTCAAAAAATAGGTGACCCAAAAAAACTACAAATTTACCTTTATTTTTTATTTTTATTATAAATTTAACACACACACACAAAGTTGGTTGATGGAGAAAAAATATGAAAATTATGTCTATTTTCAAAAATAGTTTTGCTTACATCCGATTTTGCAGATTTTTAAAGATCCACTAAATTGAAATGTAATTGTTAACCAAACCTTGACTTGAGGTTGATTCAATTCAGCATTTTAACAGAAATGCAGAAATATTGTGCCCATAACCGAGAGGGTTCTAGTCCCTGGTACCAAAGTGGGTACTGAGTGGGTTCTTAGGATCAACACTCAAACGAAAAGGTTGCCAAATAAAGTATACTAAATTATTTCACAAATACCTTCAGTCGTGGCTACAGGGTTGGGAGGAGGGAGCGGGTATTTAGGATTTGTCATGCCGGTGTCATATAAATATTGCCAGCCCAATATTATATAATATAATACTTTGCCCTTACTTCACCTAAATACCCTCTATAATATCGTAGAAATAGCGAAACATTCTCAGGAATTATTTTAATAATTATCCTGTTCAGTGTTCACAAGAAGGACCACCAACGAGGGTGAAACTTCGGCAGTAAAGGTTCCTTCCGTAAATCCAGGACACCACTTCTTGATAGTTCTCCTACGCTCAGTCCACCGAAGCACAAGGCTTCGGTCGTAGTTCACTCTGCAGCTCTGATGACGACAGCAGTCAAGGTCTTGACAGAATCCCTTCCCAGGCACGATAATCTCTCAGGACAAGAAATTCTCCATGAGAGGCTCAGATAAATAAGGCTTCACTCCAAACAATCTATCGAGAGTCGAAAGTCGTCACAGAATCACCTTCTTCCTCAGAGACAATCTCAACACTGTCTCAGTAACAGTCGTTGTCGCTTTTATATTTATCACCAAAATCACTGTAATAAAGTCTTTGTTCTTAAAACAGGAACACTTAAAATTATTATTAGACAACGCAGGATTAGGTCTGAATCAATCTCTGGTTCCAATCCAATTAAACCGACTAAAATCCAGGCTCTTCTCCTTCCAACCGAATGACGTCATATGTTAATTGGTTCATCACAACCATACCCATCACAAATGCCTTCCACTTATCGATCCTACTTACACTCTACAAATCCGTCACTACAGCATAGCTTTGAACCTTGGAAGACATAGAAGAGACTGATTTTCATTTAACTAAGCTAAAAATTAAGTTTAAAAAGGCTTATATCAAGCAATGTTGATAATATCCATGAAGTATTGTTAGTAGAATAAATAAATATACACCCTTTATATAATATAATATTACATGTATATTTATATACGTTTGTGTATATAAGCTTTATTGTTTTTATCTGAATATAGATGAAACATTTAACATTTACAATGTTTGTTTTGCTCTTTAAAAAAGCCTTGGCGTTTGCATATTTCTTCATTTCATGGGTAAACCAGAGACCAAAAATAAATCCACGGATATCTCTCTCCAATTTCCGGGTGTAATATTATTTCAATTACTATTTCGCAACAAAAATCTTTGGGAAATAAACTATTTTGAAGAGTATTCAAGCATTTGTTAACTTTATTTGCCCACTTTATACTGAAATTTATAAGTACGATTCTTAACGGGCTCTTTTTTTTCTTAGTTTCGTATATAAAATTGAACCGAATCAAAATGATTTTCTACACCAAATTCGGTTATGAAATGATAACTCACTTTTGTATGTAATTACGTAGCACTTCGTCCACTTTTAGTTCTTTAACCGATATTTTTCTTTATAAAAAAAAAGAACTACTCGTGCATGTATAAAAGCATTATGAAAGATTTGGCTTTGCACGAACTTGTGGTTATCTCTGCAATATAAAAATTTATTTTATATATAATCATGCAATTGTCTAATGCGTAAATGAAAGAGTGAAAAATTTTACTGGTAGAAAATGTATGCTATCGTACAGTTTCGGAAAAAAGTTCGCCTAGAAATATAATATTTCTAAGACTCGTAAAAAATGACTAATCACTAATGATTCGATTTTGTTTCTGATATTTTATTACTGTCATCAAAATAAAGAATAAAATACCAAAAGGAAACCAAATATTACTAATTAGTAATTTTTTATGCGCCTTAGAAATTTTCTATGCGAACATTTTTCCGAAACTACATTTCACAAAACAAATATAAATTAATTTTAATGAAATACAGAAAAACTACGAAATTATTGTAAACATCCTTAATCCTTTGACGACCAGAATACGTTTCTTTGAACTAAAAAGTGTAGATTTTATTGTTATTCAAAATTAGATATGTTGGTAACTATAACAACTTAAATAACCCATTTGGGGGTCCCTTTTCCGACAACTAAACGATACCAATATATAAACATGTAGAGGTATTTGTAGAAACGTCACGTCATTGTACAATTTATATTATTATTTCCGTTGGAACAAATGTGTCCCTTCATCCTCAGAGGGTTAAAGAAACAGGAATAAGATAATATTGTTACAGTTACAAAGGAAGTAAGGGTAAATATGTAGTTTTGTGGCCACATGTTTTTAAGCAAAGTCGAAAGCCACGCCCATGACCCCCATATTGGCCTAAAGTTGATGACGTCGGAAATGCCTAACCGAACGTATCCCAAACCCGAGTATAAGATTTACCCTCATTGGTACACGTATGAAATAGGCGTGGCTTTCGACTTAGCTTTGCGGCAACCCGATTGTTTACAATAAAAAATCGGGTGACCGCAAATAAAACCACACATTATCGAAGATATAATACACACAAGCAAATTATGTGAAGCTTTCCAGGAATACATTTTACATCATTCATCCCACAGTTCTATACTGACACCTCTATTCTATATGAATGTTTTACATTTTAACAGGTGTAAACAGTGGTTAATGTCGGAACACCGCTTCCCGTCGATCAGCGAAGGTAAGCGACAATGAGTTTCAATATAAGATGGAATGGGGGAGGGGACCGTCCTCTGCATCAAAACTATGTAGCGACACGTGGTTTGGATTCTACGTAAAAGCTGTAAGTCCCCCTCGGTCATATGACCTTAAATACTGCGAATTAAGCTAAACAACTTCACCAACCAACCAACCAATAAGTGTAAACACGGTATGAAAGTTTGTCTACATTCCGAGTCACTTTTCTTTGCCATTTGTTTCCTCATCAAATTCCCGTTTCTTCGAGCTAACCTAGAGTGGATCTTAGGATTTTCGTTAGTCTTACGTATTTCCTTTCTTCATTTGTACAAGGATGCTGGACTTGTTCAGAAAATAGCTCTCATTCTTTTGAAGACTTTACCCGTTAAATACCAAGTTCTATCACACTCGTGTGTATAGTGCCACGTGACGTGAGTAGTGCCTAAAATAACTCGAGAGGGGCGCAAACTCGTTGAACAGGCATTGGAACCTCTTAAAAAACAAACCTTTTGACAATCGAGTGCAATTCACGAAACGGAGAAATTTTTCTCAAAAGCAAAAATGTCAGAATGTTTGTGCCTACAAAGACGACCAAAAATTAACCAAATTTAATGTAATTTAACCTAACCGGGCATAATATACCAACCTAACCTAACTTTACCTACAACTTTCATTTACAAAGAAAAACATTAAAACTTTCTTAGACAGTAAAATTCGAATATAAACTTTGTCGACACCATTTCAGAAAAAAAAAAAAATTACACCCTGTAATTTGAAGTGTAATATTCCACCGAGTAAGTATTCAAAGTTCAAATAAAACTAACGAATTTCTTAAGTTTATTCTTTCTATAGCAGCCACAACCATTTCTTCTTAATTTACAATATATATATATATATATATATATACACAAAACCAAGGTTACAGTGGACCTTTAGTTTGGACCATGATTTTGGCTCTCCTTTTCTTCTATGGGGATGCGCTTTTGCAGGCATTCGCCCTTGGCCCCTCCTTCCTACATATAAAAGATATATAGGGCCCATATACTGTATATACACATACACATATATATACAGTGTGTGTGTGTGTGTGTGAAGAAAAATTCCAGCTCATTTGATGTGGTAACAAGCAGGAACTAGAGAATAAATGAACCAAAAACAAAGGCAGATAAGACTAAACCCACGAGTCAAAGTAACCCAAGAAGAATAATGTCAACAGATGCAGAATGCGCATAACACTTAACACTAAAACATAAAAAAGAAAAAGTAACAGAAAATGAAAAGGTCATGATAAAAGTATGGAAGAGTTTAGTTTTCCAATAACTGAGTATGGTCAGAACTCAGCAATCCACGCAGAAGACGAATATCAGTGAGAGTGAAAGATATACTTTCCAACAAGATGGAGCCCCTGCTCACAGAGCACGCCAAACTGCCACATTCCTTAAGAACGAAACGCCGGATTTTATCGAACCCAATATGTGGCCGGCTAGTAGCCCCGATCTTTCACCAATAGATTATGGTGTTTGGGAAGCCTTGAAGTCCAAAGTTTACATCCCTTGTACCAATATAAGAGACATAGATGAACTACGCGAAAGAATTCTGCTCGGTTAGGAGAAGGTGTCTCAACGATATGTAAACAGGTGTATTGATCAGTGGCGTCCACGTTTGGAGGCCTGCGTTAGCAGGAAGAGGGACACATCGAGCAACTTCTCAATTAAGGTTGATAGACGAAAACGTGCGAAAGCTGTATAGGTCGAAGCCTTCTTTAAACGTTGTGGGTCCGGGAAACGCGGGCCCGACGTGATAAATAGTTTAAAACGCGGGCCCGTGGTAAAAAATAACTTAAACGTCTTTATTGCAACGCGCGTAGTATTAGAAATAAATTAAATGAATTTAAGGCGGTAATTTATTCCGGCAACTATGATATAGTTGCTATCTCTGAAACTTGGTTAAATACCGTGACTCGGGACTTGTTGGGGGAACTTGATATACCGGGTTTTAAACTCTTTACTAATGATAGGTTACATAGATTTGGAGGAGGCGTTTTGCTGTACATTCTTAATTCCCCTAGGGCTATCGAGGTTAAGTTAGATTTTCCGGCAGCAATTAATGCGATCTGCGTTGAAGTTAGGGCGCGTAGTATTAGTTTTAATTTTGTTGTCGTTTATAGACCTCCCGTTCAAACCCCTCGATATAGATACTAGATTTTACTCACTTCTTGGTAATTTTATTGACAATCGGAATAGTATAATTGTCGGAGACTTTAACTGCCCTAATGTTAATTACGAGAATTTTACTGGTAATGAGGAGGGTTTGAGATTGGTTGAGTTTATGGACGATAACTTTTTACGACAGATAGTTACCGAACCAACGCGCGGTGGCAATATTTTAGATTTGGTGATGACGAACGGCGAGAATATAGTCGAAGGTTTAGAAGTAGGCGAGAGTTTAGGATGTAGTGATCATCAAATTCTTAGGTTTAAGTTATTGATAGAAAACACTCAGGATAGTAACGTAATAGAAGTCCCTGATTTTCGTAGGGTTAATTTTGATAGTTTTGCTGATAGGATGAGAGTAGTGGACTGGGATAACTTATTTATGGGTAATGACACAAATTTGCGTTGGGTGGCGTTTAAAGAAAGTTTTAGGGATATTGAAAGGGAGTTTATTCCTCGTAGGCCCAAGCGCGCTAGAAATCGTGGTAGGCCGAAGTGGTGGAGTAGGGAAATAGGAGAGTTTATAATAGAGCGTAATAGAGCGTATAGACATAGTAAGCGCAATGGCACGGCAGCTAACTTTAATAGATATATCGAGCTTAGACGTCAGGTTAAAAGATCAGTTAGGAATGCCAAGCGTAATTTAGAGATAGTTATAGCTGCGGATAGTAAACATAATCCAAAAAAGTTTTTGAATACGTAAATAATCGTAAGCCGGTAAAAGATAACATAGGCCCTCTAGTGGATGTTAATGGCGCTTTGGCTTCTGACGCTCAGGCGATGGCGGGTATTTTTAATAACTTTTTTGCGACAGTTTTTACCGTAGAAGACGTAAATAATGTCCCCGACGTGGACGATATCGTTCCATTTAGTAGCGAGACTATTTTAGATGAAATAACTGTTTACGAGGCTGAGATTGCGCATTATATCGATAGGTTAAAAGTTAGCAAGGCTCCAGGCCCTGACGCTTTTTATCCCAGACATTTGAAAGATTTGAAAGACGTTATCGTAGGCCCCTTAACGAAGATTTTTAATCAGTCACTCGAAACGGGGATTATTCCTGAAGACTTCAAATTAGCTAACGTCACGCCTATTTTTAAAAAAGGCGACCGCGCAGTAGCTAGCAATTATAGGCCCATTAGCTTAACGTCAATTGTCGGTAAACTTTTGGAATCCGTAGTTAGGGATCGTATTATCGATCACTTAGAAAGTAGAGATTTGATTAATAGTAGTCAGCATGGGTTTCGACGCCATAGGTCTTGTTTAACTAATTTGTTAGAATTTTATAACGAAATAGTGCGCGAATACGATAGGCATAGAGCAGCTGACGTTATTTATTTAGATTTTAAAAAGGCGTTCGATACAGTTCCGCATAGGAGACTAATTGCGAAGGTTAAAGCGCACGGTATACGCGGTCAGGTAGTTAACTGGTTAGAAGAATGGCTTCGTGCTAGGAGGCAGAGAGTCGTAGTTAATGGTAGTGAATCCGGGTGGTTAGATGTAGGTAGCGGTGTCCCACAGGGTTCAGTGTTAGGCCCATTGCTATTCGTAATTTACATTAACGACATAGATGTAGGATTGACTAGTAACGTGTCAAAATTCGCGGACGATACTAAAATAGGCGGTAAGGTTGTTAACGAGGACGATAGAAATAGGATCCAAGACGATGTAAATAGGATTATGGAGTGGACAGATAAGTGGCAGATGCAATTTAACGTAGACAAATGTAAAGTTTTGCATATAGGTTCTCGCAACAATAATTACACGTACACGATGGATGATAGGGAGTTCGCGAGCGTTGACGAGGAAGTAGATTTAGGCGTACGCGTATCTAAGGATTTAAAGGTTAGGAACCAGTGCCTGGAGTCTTGCGCAAAAGCTAATAGGATGTTAGGCTTTATTGCGCGTAATTTCGAATTTAAATCGAATGATATTATATTGCCCCTTTACAAGTCCCTAGTCAGGCCTCATTTAGAATACGCAGTTCAGTTTTGGTGCCCGTATTTGCGCGAGGATATTGATAGGTTAGAAAGGGTTCAGCGTCGTGCCACGAAACTTATTCCGTCATTGCGCAATAAGCCTTATGAAGATAGAATTAAAGAGTTAGACCTGTATTCACTCGAAACTAGGAGATTAAGGGGGAAGCTTATTGAAGTTTTCAAAATCGTTAATAACGTCGATAACGTAAATTTTGACAAATTGTTCACTTTCGATAATAGTAATACTCGTAATAACGGATTTAAGTTGCGTGGCAGGCGTTTCATTACTAATATCGCTAAAAACTTCTTTACGTTTAAAGTAATTGATAAATGGAATAATCTCCCCGCGTCAGTCGTTCATTCTACCAGCGTTAATATGTTTAAGAACCGTCTTGACAGACATTTTAAAAATATTAACGTTGTTTATAATTAAAAAAGAAAGTTAACAGGAGCTCTGGTGGTGGTGCTCGAGGACGAGTCTGTTGACGATGAATGCCAGCTTGTGACATGCCAGCTTGTGACTTGCCAGCGTGTGATGCCAGCAATAAAATTATTAAAAAAAAAAAAAATAAAAAAAAAAAATAAAAAAAAAATTAGACTAACACGAACGTAGATGTAGCTCGTAGCGTAAACTAACCCACTTTTTGTTTAACTTTACCTACTTTTTTTACCTTGCATGTCTGTAACTCTCCTTGTATGTTTGTAGTTTGCTTGCATGGTATGACTGTGAGTTAAGACTGTGTTTGCATGGTTTGTAAGCGTTCTTATTTTACTTCTTTTCATCTTTCACCCCCCTCCTATTTTCTCCGACTATTTTTCTGACTTGTCGGCAGTGGCCGGCGGATGATGATGGTGAGTCTTTTTTCTCTTTTTCTGAATGAATGTTAACCCAAGAGTGATAGGTGTTGCTCCTTACTTAACCCCTTATTCTCTCTCTTCTCTTAACCCCTACTCTTTCCTTTCTCTCAGGCTAGCCTTAGAGTGGATCTTAGGGTCTTTGTTAGCCTTAGCTTCTGTAGATCTGTAGATTCTGAGCTCTAGTCCCCTTACTATTTTTAATATACAGCTTACCTCTAAGGGGTCACTTTTTTACCCACCCTGTATATATACTGTATATAATATTTGGGCGACTAATTATATTAGCCGAAATCCATATTGGGCTCCAAATAAATCTAACCTAACCTAACCTACCTAACTTACAAAAAAATACTTACATGTGGTTGTATGCTCTATTGGGCGATTTATTTGGAGCCCAATATATGGATTTCGGATTCTATAATTAATCCCCAAATATCTAAATATCTAATGACTATACGCTACACGAACTAGTCCCATGTTTAGCATGGGAAAGTAAAAATTCTAAGGTAATTACTTTAATCTAACCTACAAAAAACCACATACATGTGGTGGTATATTCTATTAAAAGTCTAATAAGCAATTTATTTTTTAAAATTAAAAAAAAATATTCACTATTGTTCACCTTAACCCAATACCTCATTTTGAAATTTATTTGGTTGTAAAGTCCTTTTTGTAATTACTAAAATTTATTATACTTATTAAAAAAAAAAACCGCTACTTTGCGAGCGTCACATTTTTTTAGATTTATAAATTAATAATCAATTCATGACTATTTATATTAAATTTTTACGATAATTACGATAATTATTCTAATCTTATGGATTAGAAATGCAATTTGTATCTAAAATTTGCATACTGTAACAGTGCTGATAAATTTGTTTCAAATCTTCTGTCTGTCCATAATATCTCATCACAATCACTGCATTTTACGCTATAGACTCCCTGACTTAATATCTTTTCATTATTATTGGTTTTATTACCAAATTTTTTAATCTTGTTTGAAGGTATTTGATTATGTTAAACTCTGATGGAATAAAGGAAGCATCGCATTCATTATAAAACATGGCGGGTCTAAAATATATTTCAGATTCAAATTTTCGCTTGTACCTCCAGTCTAAAAAATTTTTTCTTTTTACCAACCACGCATTTCTTACGAAAATTTGAGTGAAACCAAGTTTTAGGAATGTTCCATTTAAATGTTTTAAATGTTTTATTTCGTTATCTAAATAGTGAGTCCTACATGGTCCAAAGGCTCGCAAATGCAGACCATTATAACTCCTTTCTCTATCTTAAGTGAATGTCTTGAATAGAATGAATGTAAAATTGTGTGTGTATATATATATATATATATATATATATATATATGTGTGTGTGTGTGTGAAACAGTAGTTGCTATTTATTATATTCATGTAACTCTTATCTCTGATGTCTGCACACACACACACACACACACACCACATATATATATATATATATATATGAAAGTGGAAGGTCGAACTGCGCTTTCAAATATCTTTTATAAAATTTAAACTTCAATAATGGAATACATCTTGCACTGATGACGTCACAGCAGGGCTGAATCGACATTTAAAACATTTTGCCATCACCGTGGTGGATCATTGGGTAAAACCATTACCTTTAAGCGAAGTGAAACACCGAGGTCGGGGGTTTCGACTCCCGATTGTACTGGTTAATAATTGTTCAAGGGTTAGCGCAATGGTTGCATTAGTTGGCCTGAGTTTTTTTTGTCACATTTTACAGTTCAGTTTCTTTAATATTTTTTTTTTTTTTATTCTTTTGTTTAATATTATTCATTAATTGTTAGTGAATGTCATATTTTGTTAATAATTTGTTTTGATTACTAGCTAATAATCAATTTAATTTGATTAATATTTAATAATCAGTTTAATTTTGATTAATAATAATTAATAATCAATTTGATTTTAATTAATAATAATAATAATAATTCTTTTATATATTTACTCAAAGCTAAAAGAAGTCAAAACACTTTTTTTTCGCTGTGATATACTTAACCTTTGATTTTGCTTCGGCTTGCTGAATTGTCTTTCTGACGGAGGTCAAGCTTTTCGCCCCACCTTGGACCTACAGTTTAACATGGAATTCGAACACCGAAGACTCACCAAGAAAGTTGGGAATCGCTAAGTCCCATCCGAGACTCGATCCAACCGACCTCCAGTTTAACAGGTCAGTGTCTTAACACTACCTTACCCAAGCGGTATATATATATACAGTATATACAGTATAATATATTATATAATATATATTATATATTATATAATATATACACAATCGGGAGTCGAACCCCCGACCTCGGTGTCTTCACTTCGCTTACAGGTAAATGGTTTTACCCAATGAGCCACCACGGGTGATGGCAAAATGTTTTAAATGTCGATTCAGCCCTGCTGTGACGTCATCAGTGCAAGATGTATTTCATTATTGAAGTTTAAATTTATAAAAGATATTTGAAAGCGCAGTTCGACCTTCCACTTTCCTCTAAAGTCTAAACCCAGCCATCGACTCTCCCAAGCTAGTTTTGAAGAATATGGAGGGGTGTCCAGTGACGAGCCCGCTGTAGGTAATTTAACTTGACCCAGTTTTCCTTTTAAAAAGAGACTTATTTTTCCTGATTGAAAAACGATAAATGTAACAACCAACCAACCACTTTTCCTACATAATGAAAAGCAGTAAGTAAAAATTAATGTATTTTTGGAAAGATATTTTAAAGAAATAACATTTTAAATTTGATTTTTGTGAAAACACTTCAAAAGGTCCCCCCCCCCGACGACACACCAAAAAAAGACCCATGAAGGATAGGTTGAAAAAACCATCATCTACTAGTAGTTCAGTGGATAATAATCCGTTCTCCTATAAGACAACTGAAAACACTGAGATCCGGGGTTCGAATTCCGATGATGCTGGTAATAATGATACAGGAATTAGATCAATGGGCCGCATTAGCTGGCATGAGCACTGTGCCACTTTCTGGCTCTTCTTACGAGATTTTCATAAGTTAAAAAAGTTGAATTTTACTCTCTCTCTCTCTCTCTCTCTCTCTCTCTCTCTCTCTCTCTCTCTCTCTCTCTCTCTCTCTCTCTCTCTGTTATATATATATATTTTTTATTTTTTTTTCTTGAGGTAAGTGTATATAAGGGACTAAGTTGATCATCCGTGTATCTTAGGAATCATATTTTACATTAAAGGTCTCTCAAGTGATCTTTAAAAGTTTATAACTTTCATAAAAAAATGTTCCACCAATCACCGTCGTAGATTCAGTCACGTGACACTTTCGGATAATTTGATTGGCCACCAAATTGCATGGTTTGAATCTTGATGCATTTTAAAGTTCAACACAAAATTTTAATGATCTTGTAGTGAATACTCTTATTTTAGTTTCAAGATAAATGTTAATTTTACCGTCTTGAATTTCGGAATAGTATAAATTCATTTTAAATTAGTTACCCCATTATAATTCAATTGTGAACCACATTAATACTAATTTTATGTATACTATATTATTTTATTGTATGTAAACATAATTAATTATATATCACAATTGTCAGTTAATCATTTATATTCAAATATTTATTTTAATCTAATGCCATGTCCATTTTGCAAATGAATAATAGAAAACCAAAGGTTATATTTTCCACCTTTGGTACTGTCGTAGTTTCGCCTAACGGACTCAATACGGCTAGTGAGATAATCACTGGTTGGCACTTAACTAGCGGCAGTGCTTATGGCTACATCATCCAGGTTAACCTATACCGGATAGATGCGCTACGGTCCCAAGCCGTAGCTTGCCTAGGCCAACGACGACGACGACGTAAACCAACAATTGGTGACCCTGGAGCTGGATTACCCCTTTTACCCGAACGACTAGGACTAGACTGTAATGTCGTTCGTGCCCATCACCCCCTTCACCCGAGCGACTAGGACCAGACTGTAACGTCGTTCGTGCCCATCCCCTTCACCCGAGCGACTAGGACCAGACTGTAATGTCGCTCGTGCCCTCTGCCCCTCACCCCTGCCCGTGCGCTCTGTGCCTGCGCTCGTTTCAACCTCCACTCCTTCGTTGGTAACTTGTCGTCTTGCTTGTACGTCAGCAAGCCTAGGAGAAGATGCCTGACGACGCTGGTGCCATCTCCCACTTGAGCGTAAAGCTCCCCGTCTTCTGGCCGGGTGATCCATTTATTTGGTTCCACCAAGTGGAATCACAATTCAACTTGGGAAGGATCACCACTAGCAGGACGAAATACGATCATGTTTTGTCCTCTCTACCAGCGAGCATCATCTCTGAAGTCCGTGACGTCATCGTATCTCCTTCCACGAGTGAGGACCCGTACAACGATCTGAAGTCTGCCATCCTGCGCCGCACCACTGTCTCCGAGCGTGAGAAACTACATCAGTTAATCTCAAAAGAAGAACTTGGAGACCGTAAGCCCACTCAAATGCTGAGGGCTATGCAGTGCGCTCTAGGCGAACGCGCACAAACCTTCGATAAGGACATCTTTAGACAGTTGTTCTTGCAGAAACTTCCTCCATCAGCTCAGCGTGTCTTGGCCACTATGGATCCTGCTACTCCAGTTGATAAACTAGCAGCAACTGCCGACAAAGTAGTGGAGATTGACACAGCTCCGGTCAACAACGTGAACACACAATCGGAACTGGAGTTGAAAGTGAAAGAGTTAAGTCAACAACTCAACCACGTTTGTTCTCTGCTACAAAATCAACGGCAAAGAAGCCATTCTCGGTCAAGATTTACGAAGAGGCAACGTTCGAGTTCCGGGAAGATCTGCTTCTACCACTCGAAATTTGGAAAGAAGGCTAGGAAGTGCATCTCCCCTTGCAAAATTTTCGTCGGAAAACCCCAGCAGCGAGTCCTAATGGCGTCTAGTACTCGCACTGCCAACCTGTTATTCATAAAGGACAGGAACTCTGGTGTCAATTTCTTGGTCGATACCGGAGCGTCAGTCAGTGTATTCCCTCAAAAATCTGGTCATACGCACTCGGAATCTCCGCCTCTATACGCTGCTAACGGTTCACGCATACCCACGTACGGTACTCAGTCGCGTGAACTAAACTTGGGCCTTCACCGATCCTTCAAGTGGATTTTCATCTGTGCTCAAGTGCAGCATCCCATAATCGGCGCTGACTTCCTCCAGCATTTCAAACTCCTGGTGGATCTTGACAAGCGACGCTTATGCGACCAGGCCACACTGCTTTCTGTTCTTGCCAAACAGGTTGCCCTTCCGGACGCCTCGAACTCTGCACTTTCCCTCGTTCCCCCTAATTCCATGTACCAGTGCCTTTTCCAGCGATATCCAGGAATTCTTCAACCGATGCAGATGGTGATACCATTAAGCACACCATTACCCATCACATTACAACAAAAGGTCCCCCTGTGTTTGCAAAACCCAGACGTCTTGCCCCGACAAACTGAAAGCTGCCAAATCGGAATTCCAGCTTATGATGGATCTTGGGATAATAAGACCTTCCAAAAGCAGTTGGTCCTCTCCCCTACACCTGGTCCAGAAGAAGTCAGGAGACTGGAGACCATGTGGGGATTACCGGTTTTTAAATTCGACAACCATCCCGGACCGATATCCGGTACCAAATGTCCAAGACTTTACTTCTCTTCTCCACGGCAAATCTATCTTCAGTAAAATAGATCTCGTTAAGGCTTTCCACCACATTCCCGTAGAGCCTTCGGATATTCCCAAGACTGCAGTTTGTACACCATTTGGGTTATTCGAATTTTTGAAGATGCCGTTCGGGCTACGGAATGCTGCGCAAACCTTTCAGAGGTTTATAGATGAGGTCACCAGAGGCTTAGACTTTGTTTATGCCTACATCGATGATTTGCTTGTGGCCAGCTCAACGGAAGAGGAACATAAGGAACATCTTTCACTCCTCTTTCAACGCTTAGAACAATACGGTGTTACTATTAATGCATCTAAGTGTGTGTTTGCACAGCCAACCTTGGAATTTCTTGGTCACACGATTCGCAGCACGGAATTACCCCCCTTCAGGACAAGTGTGAAGTGATAAAAAATTACCCAATGCCAAATAATCAGCGTGAGTTACGTCGGTTTCTAGGTTTGGTAAATTATTACCACAAGTTCATTAAAAACTGTGCCAGTGTTCTTGCTCCTCTACACGCTATGATCACACACAAACGCAAGGTAACGAAATTGGTATGGTGTAGCGATAGTTTACAGGCGTTCGACAATGCCAAAAATGCTATCAATAGTGCATTGTCTCTGTCATTTCCTATCAGTGATGCCCCCCTAACTCTGACGGTCGATGCATCAGATGTTGCGATCGGTGGAGTGTTGGAACAAACCATTAACGGTCAACAAGCACCCATCGCGTTTTACTCGAAAAAGCTGCAGCCAGCCCAAACGCGTTATAGTGCTTTCGGACGTGAACTTCTTGCTATTTACTTAAACGTGAAGCATTTTCAACATTTCCTTGAAGGCCGAGAGTTTTGTGTTTTTACCGACCACAAACCTTTGGTCACTGTCTTCAATAAAAACAGCTGTAACCACTCTCCCAGAGTCTTCAGGCAACTCGATTATATCTCGCAATTTACCACAGATATCCGCCACATCAAAGGTGTCTTGAACACTCCAGCGGATGCACTTTCAAGAATAGAGATTACTTCTGTTACCCTCAGCTCTACACTGTGGAATGCTATTGCACAGGATCAAGATAAGGATACGGTACTACAAGACCTGCTCAGAGAAGACTCCACTCACTCACTTTCCCTCAAGAAAAGAGTATGCCAGGATTGTCTGTGCCCCTCTATTGCGACGTATCAACAGCTGCTATTCGCCCTTATGTCCCTCCATGTCACAGAAAAGCAGTCTTCACGGATCTTCATAAGCCCTCCCATCCTGGTATCCGTGCTTCGCAACACCTGGTTACCTCTCGCTTTGTTTGGCCCTCGATGCGGAAGGATGTCAAACATTGGACCAAAACGTGCCTTGCCTGCCAGCGTGCCAAAGTCCAAAGGCACACCAGGTCCCCCTTTGACGCATTTCCACCCCCATCCCAGCGATTTGAGGTAATTCATGTAGACATTGTTGGCCCTCTTCCAGTGATTCAAGGCCAACGTTATCTGCTCACCTGTCTCGACCGCTTTTCCAGATGGCCTGAAGCCATCCCACTTCCTGATATCCAAGCGGACACTGTTGCAAGAGCCTTTCTTCATGGATGGGTATCAAGATTTGGATTGCCGACAAAAGTCATCACTGACCAAGGTCGCCAATTTGAGTCTTCGCTTTGGAAGAAGTTTACCAGCTTGTTGGGTACAGTACATGCGCATACCTGTGCGTATCATCCGCAAGCTAACGGCCTCGTCGAACGCTTCCATCGCCAGCTGAAGTCATCCCTTATGTGTCACGAAGACTCCCATTGGATGGATAAGCTTCCACTCGTGTTGCTTGGTATTCGCTCTGCATTTAAGAGTGATCTGAAGACTACAGCGGCTGAACTAGTCTATGGAACAACACTGCGGCTACCAGGTGGCTACTTCACTGCAGGGGATAAGTCATGCGATCCTACGGAATTCGCTCAAACACTTTCCTCTCACATGCAGTCCCTTCAGCCTGTTCCCCCTCGATTGACTAGCCAACAGAACATCTTATTTCCCCAGCCCTCCAGTCTTGCACCCACGTTTTCGTTCGTGTACCTGTCCCAAAACGGCCTCTCCAATGTCCATATGACGGACCCTATGAAGTTCTCGACGTACGCGCAAATCATTCCTCATCCAGCGCGGTTCCAAGGTCGACAAGGTTTCTATCGATCGTCTTAAGCCTGCGTTTTTGGAATCAACCTTAAGTGAGGTACATGTAGCTACCAAAAAGGTCCAGAGGAAATCAGTGTCGTTCGGAACTCTTTGAACTTCCTCTCTGGTGGGGGAGTGTGTAGTGAATACTCTTATTTTAGTTTCAAGATAAATGTTAATTTTACCGTCTTGAATTTCGGAATAGTATAAATTCATTTTAAATTAGTTACCCCATTATAATTCAATTGTGAACCACATTAATACTAATTTTATGTATACTATATTATTTTATTGTATGTAAACATAATTAATTATATATCACAATTGTCAGTTAATCATTTATATTCAAATATTTATTTTAATCTAATGCCATGTCCATTTTGCAAATGAATAATAGAAAACCAAAGGTTATATTTTCCACCTTTGGTACTGTCGTAGTTTCGCCTAACGGACTCAATACGGCTAGTGAGATAATCACTGGTTGGCACTTAACTAGCGGCAGTGCTTATGGCTACATCATCCAGGTTAACCTATACCGGATAGATGCGCTACGGTCCCAAGCCGTAGCTTGCCTAGGCCAACGACGACGACGACGTAAACCAACAATCTGAAATCGCGTAACAAAAAAAATATTAGTAGTAGCTGAAATACAGTAGTTTGTACTGTAACTAATACGTATGTGTAGTCACACACACACACACACACACCATACACAAAACATCTCCCTCTCGGAGAGTGGGGGGAGAGCCTTATGCCGCTTTTCTATCCAGTTTTCGATTAGTGCTACAATAATTAAAATATGCACTAGTTTAATAACAGGAACCTCCCACAGTGGACCGAAAGGTCTTTGAGGCTTCCTCTTGTCTTTATAACTCTCTCTCTCTCTCTCTCTCTCTCTCTCTCTCTCTACATATATATATATATATATATATATATATATATATACACACTCGTATAATCAATCCCGCTCCATCGCGCGGATGCGTTCCCATAACCCCCGTGATCGAGCGTCGACGCTCTTCAGCATTAACCTTCAGCATTAATCGAGAAAAAAATAGGTTGAGTAATTTTTTTAGCGGGTGGGGTTCTGGTATGCAAAGTCATAACATTTAAATAAATTATTATATAAATACTATACAAATATTATAAACATTCGCCCTTGGCCCCTCCTTCCTGCATAAAAAAAAACCAATTAGTTGATTGATATATTAATAAATTAATTAATTAAAATAAAACAAATAACTTTTCCAATAAAATTTTGGGTCACTCAGTCACACACTTGGCAGGAGAAAGCTTTGTGGTGAAGTGGTGTGTGAATGGCGGGGGTGGAATTTACTTGGATTTGCGGCCTGTGATTCACTCACGCGGTGAACGATATAGCAGTCGCGTGCATGATGCAGCGAGAGAATATATATATATATATATATATATATATATATATATATATATATATTAGTGATGTAGCGGATGTCATTTTTTCACATCCGCGGATGCGGATGCGGATGTTTGATTTCAACATCCGCGGATGCGGATGCGGATGTCTACATTTTCGTTATTTTTTAGGATATATTCGAGATTTGTTGTGTTTAACGTATATAATAAGTTATTATATAGAGAGAGCTGTAGCTATAATGTAGTATAATTGATTAATTGTACAATAATTGCTGTACTTTTCTCTGAACATATAAAATAATATCAAGCATCTAACTAATATAGAAATCAATTAGTGAATTCGTCTGCAAATAAATTCGTTATATTTTGTTGAGTTTCAGCCACAATTAGAAACCATAATTGTGTTACCCGACCTCTTTCCCCAACCTCCACCCTTATAGAAAGAGATCTTTAATTAGCTTGATAACTATTATATTAAGTTTAAAGTTTTATTAGGCATATTTATAAATGAGTAATTAAAATAAAGTAAACTAAGATGTTCATCGTTTAATATTCAAACTTAATTATAGGAAGGTTATGCTTAAGGAACATTAATTTTTCTGCCTTTTCTGCTGCCAGTCTGTTTCTCTTTTCATCATATATTAATCCAGCGCTGCTAAATAATCTCTCGCTTGGTACGCTTGTTGGAGGACGTGCTAAATGTTTCCTTGCAAGTTTACTCAAGTATGCATAGATATTCTGCGTATTTTTCCACCAACTAATAGGATTGTCACATGCAGCCAGGCGTTTTTCTTGGTGATAGCTCTCGATCATTTTTACTACATCTTTTGACATCGCGTAGGTCTCGTCATCGCTGCTTGACTCAAGAAACTGAGAGAGAGATTCTGTGATAGATTTGCTTGTTGAAGGTGTTGGTTCTGTCACTGAAACTTTTATTCTTTTGGTGGGTTGCGAAGCGACAGATTCAAGAGATTGAAGCTCTTCAACTGCTTTGCCAAGTGATGATTTAACTCGTTCTAATGTACTAGGTGAAAATAACTTAGCTTTGTAACGTGGATCTAAGTAGGTTGCAAGAGAGTAACTTCATACAAGAACAGCCTCTCGTCTTGTCGCTTGCATCACTTTTGCGCACAATGAACTAGTTCTATTATTATAGTAGAATTTGATAATTTCCGCTTATTAATGACGTTTTATCTCAACGGTCCACATCCGCACGACATCCGCAGTCCAACGTGCGGAAGCAGATGCGGATGCGAGAAAATGTGCGGATGTTATGCGGATGCGGATGCGGATGTGACCTACATCACTAATATATATATATATATATATATATATATATATATATATATATATATATATATATATATACATATATATATATATATATTATATACAAAGGTGGGCAGGACCGAATTCCAGGAACTCGGTCCTTAGAGCGGGAAAGTCGGTCCTTTTCTCAGTGAGGACCGAAATGAGGAGCGACGGTCCATTTTTAAGCAATTCCGGACGGTCTTTTTTAGTGATTTTAGTGTGTTTAGTGATTATTTGAAGTTCTAAAGAAATGCTAGTCTTGAAATGCTAGTCTTCTTGAAGGGAAACTCAAGCATTTAACTTAATAACTTTTTTCATCATTTATGTATTGTATTAATTATAATTTACGTTAATAAAATTAAAGATTTCCGGTGTCTTTAATTTCATTTTTCATTTTAATCAAATTTTTCACTTATATTATATATAAGGACCGAGTCGTTCCTAGGTCCTATCTTCAGAAAGGACCGGGACCGTCGGTCCAGTTTGAGGCAAGGACCGGGACCGTCGGTCCTTTTTGAGGCCCGGGTGCCTTCCTTTGTATATATATATATATGGCCTTAGTACTGGAAGCAAAAAGTTAAACTATAATATGTTAATTATCGTACATTTGGCAGAATACTGGGGCTCAATTTAAGAACTCTTAAAATATCCACTACTCCAATTCTTGACAATTATATAGTGGGCAAAATTATTGTTAAATACGAAGAAGTGAAAGCCCTATAGAGGGATACAAACAAAATAATCAGAGGGTCAGAAAGACCGAGAAATTTTAGCTCTTGAGATATGGAAGAAATGAAGAACTTTAGTATACTATGCCTCAGATAGACGGGAAATTCAGAGAAGCGGAAAAATTGTAGAATTAGGGGGTATAATGGCCAACGATTCGAAATATGAAACACAAATCAGATAGCAATACACAAAGCTAAAAAGAATTACGGGACAGGTACTGAGAACCTTTAAAAGAAGGGACAAGAAAGTAATGGGTCCCCTGTTGAAAACACTGATTATACCAAAACTTGAATACTGCTCACTTTTGAAGTCCTCATATAAAAAAAGAAGAAATTAATAAATTTGAAGAAATTCAAAGAAATTTTCCAGCCAAGATTGATGGCTACAAAGAACTCAGCTACTGAGAGAGAGAGAGAGAGAGATTATATTTTATATGTGAAAAATAATAGAAAAACTGGTACCAAACCCCAAACTAAACCAAATTACCATCCAAACAACACTGGAAAATAGGAAAGGTATAATGTGTCCTGCCCCAAACTAAAGGTCAGACTGCGGACAACTTCATCTCTGAAGGAAAATACTTTGGTTGTCAGGGGGACACGACTTTTTAATCGGCTTCCGAACGACATCAGGAACAAAACTCGTATCAAAGTTGAAGTCTTCAAAAGAAGACTAAACGCCTGGCTTAGGACGGTACCGGATGAGCTGGATGTGCCTGGGTATATGCGATGGAGATCGTGAGAGAGCAACTCGCTCCTCCTCCATGCCAGGCATAGAGGTGACTTTCGTGTGAAAAGAGACCGATGCACGGAACTACTACCAAGGTACTAGGTATATATATATATATATATACACAGTAGTGATGGGACGATGCATCGCAATCGCGATACAATCGCACATTTTTTACAATCGCAATCGCAATTGCAATCGCATTTAATGAGTGCGATTGTTGCGATTGTGAACAAAAGATTTAAATCTCTACAAAAGTTGCTATGAAAGCTGCTCTTTCATGCGTACTTAAAGGAAAGTTTAGCTAACAACAATACGGAATAATAAATAAATAATAAATAAGTCAAAAACAGAAATGAAAACGGGTTGCGAATTAGTTGAAAACAGAATAAAAAATTGGTTTAATAATAACAATAAGTACACCTCTTTATTTGCTCTATGTAAAATTGGAATGTTAAAAAATCAAGCTAACCCTATGGTAGGTAACGCGTTTAGGTATATTTAAAGCATAAATGAGCGTTATGTGAGGCTAAAGCTAAAACATCGCAATCGCAATCGCGCGATTTTCAAATTCTGACAATCGCAATCGCAATCGCAACAGCGATTGTATGAAATATGACAATCGTCCCATCACTAATACACAGTGGTGTAGTGCTGTGGGAACACGTGGGAACGGCGTTCCCTTACTTTTTTTGGTAGACGGAACGGCGTTCCCTCACTATTTCAAATAAATCCGAACTTACAAATCTCTAACGTCATGAAATTTTAATTCCCACCCCTAGAAGAAATATGAGAAAGAATCATTAACTGTTTCATTTCTTTTAGCTTCGACTGAGGCAATGCTAGCCTATAAAGATCTGGTGAAACAGTCACCACGGCGTACCAGTTGTTAACTTTTTTTTAGTTAATCATTCCAGTTGTTAGCTATTTTTATTGATCGTACTGGATGTCGTATATCTAATGACACTGGAAATACTGCATCTTCAACCTTGGAATATATCCTAATATCCAGTGCATATAACCTCAAAATATCCCTGAAATTGGTCAGATTTCAAAAGATTTCCCGGGGGGCTTACAGTGCCCCCGGACCCCCAGCTGTATGGGCTCGCCGCGCTCGCCATTGTCCCCCCCGCATCTGAGTAACACTTTCAAAATGCGTTCACTCACTTCTTTATTTAGCACTACACCACTGTGTATATATATATATATATAATATGTTTATTTTAAAGCAGATTTGAAGGAAATTTAATTAAAAATTAATGTCGAGTCTAGTCTGTATTGCGGACCATCGCGGGCAGCAATACAATTACGGCCATTTGTGAAATGAGGATAAAATTAAGGCAATAAATTCCCTTTATAACAAAATAAAATGCGTTTATATTATTCGCTTTTTTTTTATGTATAAACGCTTACCGCGTTTCATATTTTCTGGCGAAAACTATCCATTCAAACAGTGAAAAAATATGAAAAGAAGAATTAAAATTTTTAATTTAAAATGTTACCCCTAAAAAAAATAGAAAAGGTTCAGTTTGCAATTGCGAATAATTTGGCAATTCGTAATTTAATTGGCGGAAACCGTTCATGGAGCATTTTTAGGCATCAAACACACCGATTTTGTTGAGAGTTCTCGTGATGAAACAATGCGGACCTCTTTAGTCATGTTTAATCGGACTCACTACTGAGTTGTGATTAATTAAATTGTTGTGCTGTGTTGCGCACGCTCGCCAACGTTCCATTCAAGATACCTATATATATATATATATATATATATATACATATATATATATATATACATATATATATATATACGAGGAGTGATCAAAAAGTATCGATAATTTTATTGCTACGGACAAATGAATGCAAATAAGAAATAACCGTTTACATGTGAGTCTTCCTGCCCTCTGGCGTCTGCAGTCTGAAGCAAAATCTGCTACCATGAGTCAGTAGTTGGTTGGAGCGCTTAAAAGGAGGATGTGCTTTTGCAGTACGTATAAATCTCTGAAATGGAACAAGCGCGTTCGGAGACGAACGAAATGATTAAAACAGCTTTTGGAAATGATGCTTTCAATGTAGCTAACGTTTACAAATGGCATAAAAAGTTTAAAAATGAAGAAACATCGCTTGAAGACAAGGAACGCAGTGGTCGCCCTTCCTCTTCTCGTACGGATGAAAATGTCCAACAGATTCGATTTCTGGTACGTAGAGCCCCTTCTTTTATATTAGAAAAAACGGAAATCCTTAACGTCACGGCACGAAGTGGTTACGTCACTACAGCCGGACCTCCGTTTGATAGAAGGGATTCACCAGCGCGAGGTGGTTAGGTCATTTAGAGTGTGACTTCCGTTTAAATTTTCGTTTCGCGATCTCCTGCTTTCCATAATGCATCATATCGTCGGGTCGCCATTTTGAATTTAATTTTTATAGCGAAGTGATCATGGATTGTACCGGCTGTAATTTTTCAACTAGATCTTTTGCAGTTTTGGTACTATCCTGTTATCTCCCCACCAAGTTTTAATATGGTTAATTGAATGTCCGGTTAGGTCAACTGTGCGCCCTTGACGAAAAATTACCGAGTCTGTCGCACGTTTCTGACTCGTGATGCTTGATTTCAAGTGGTAAAATCAATTGCAAAACAAAGAGCACGAATATTTTTGAGGAACCAATATGGCGACAAAAACAAACTGACGCTAAATTCAGGGCTTCCACACCAACGACCATAGATGGAAAGCTCAATTACCCTAAATCACCCTAAACCTATTAAACAAAGATATAAAAACAATAATTTTCCATATACCTTCTTTGAATAGCAAAAATTACTAATATGTATACTGTCAGTGGTTAAAAGTAAAAATTAGAAATTACTCGTGAACATTTTCCAGAATCATATAGATATATTTAAAACCAAGCATATAATGAATTACTCTAAAAGCGAGTATTTTGATTCTATCCTAACGCAAGACTGATTACCCTAAAATAGGGCAATTACCCTAAACGTGGAAGCACTGTCGAAATTGCACAGCGTGGCTGCGCGGGCCGATGCGCTGCGGCAATCACGTACGATAACGCTGTCCAGCGTATAACACCGAGAGCATTATAGCAAATAGCTCTGAATTAGGGTGTCAGTGTAGACATAGCGCTATAGCGAAACAGCGCAAAGCGGGGACAGCCTATATATATATATTAGACCTGTCCAGGCTCATAGGGGTGAAAAATGTTCTTTTTCTTTTCTTAAGTCTCACTCTTTTCTTAAGTCTCACCCCTGAAATTTGTTATGCGTGTCGATAGAAAGTTTTGAGTGAAGTTTCAGCCCGATTCGATAGTATTTAGTGGTGCCGACAGGCTCTGAAATGTGTAGTTTTTCCGCACCACCCAGGAGGTAACTACAACAGGCGCGTTTTTTTTTTAAGTGGTATCCCCAATAGGCCTAATCCACTTTCTTTAATGTTACCTCATGATGTTGATGTGGTTCCTGTCTTTATCATCGATTTCTTTGCTTCTGGAAACCGCTCTCGGTGTTTTTCCACGACCTGAAGAAGGTACTGCAGTTGTTCTTCGTTTTTTGTGAGATGACTGCTGAAACTCTGAATTAATGAGGCCACTCTCTTTGCATTATCGTTTACAACATTCATTGTTGTAACATATTCCTTAGCTAATTTATAGTCGTCCCTGTTATCCCATTCTGTAGGAGCTACTTCGAGAAACGTCGATTGAAGGGACAATTTCTCAAAGAAGGAGCGACTTGAGCTTGTGACAAAGTCCGCCAGATTTTTTCTAGTGGGTCATCATGAGTGTGGTCAAAAGCAATTCGTTTTTCTGGTATTTCTGAACCAGGTCTTTCCAATGCCTGAACCATCTGCCGTTTCACTTGTAAAGTTATGCCATCATCAAAAAAGGCAAGCGACACAAGTTCTTCATTTAGATACCAGAGGTGACGGCATAGTGCTTTGCTAGCTATTGCTGAAAGTTCCTTATCATCATATTGCTGAAGCTCTTGTAGATACTCCAACTCGGTTCTTGGTGCAGAAGATGCGATGGGAGCCGCAAACCATTTTGGCACATAAAAGCGAACAGCATAGCGAGAGAAGCGTTCCATTGCACTCTGTTCCTGTTTTGTCAGGTTGAACTGCGAGCGAAACAAGACAATTTTGATGGCATAAATCACTCGTGACATCCACCTAGCGCGATGTAAAGCCCCAGGTTGACGAAAATGTACTCCTCCTGAGGGAACACCACCTAAATAAGTAATTGATAATTCAAGAAGTTCGCGATAATCTGCTCTTGGGTGACTTCTCGCAAGCTGTTCTTCGCACAGTGCGAGGATTTCTGCTTTCCACGGCATGTTTGTATTGGCAGTTTCAAATCTTTTATCATCCATTTGTTTCCAGGAATTCTTGAAAAGTTTGAAAAGTAATATATCCGGTCCCGTTGAACCACCGTAACATTCTGGAAGACGTCTGATATCACAATTTCATTAATATGGTGCCGACAGTCCAAAGAAAGTTTTCTATCAAGCTTACTTTCGATTATCATGCAAGCGCCCTTTTTTGGCCAGTATTGCTAGCGGTAGTATCAAAACACATTGTTTGAATACATTCTTGCAAATTCCAATCGCCTAAGCATTCTAGAACTGCTTCTGCAATTCTTTCGCCTTCTCCAGAAGCAAGTTTGGGTACTGCTAGAAGCTTAGACTTTCCTCCACCGGATACAAGAATAGCTAGCCTATCTATATTTTCATCACCTGTTATATCTTGCATTACTTTCCCATCCCAATGAATGGTAAGCGGAACGTCAGAGGTAAAGGTCTGCTTAATGTCATCTGCAATTTTTTTGCGTATAACACTCCTCGCCCTCTGTAAAGTACTTCCGCTCAAAACAACATTGTCACCATAACAGCACCACGATCACTTGTTTTTGTTCGATCTAATGCCATTGCCAGATCAGGTGTTACGATGCGCTTACGCTTATTTGATATTGTGCTGCTTGAAGGTTTGGATGTTATTTCAGGAGTGTACGATGTGCCTGGCTCTGGTTGCTCATCACTACTACTGCTTGAACTGCTATCACTGACCTGAACAACAGCTGATGACAATTTCTTTCGCAATTCCTCGGCTTCTTTTAGTGCAGCTTGTCTTTCATCTTTTTTCCGTTGTCGCATTTGCTTAGCGACCAGTTTCTTATCAATATCAGTCATGTAACCTCGCCTCCCTTTTTCTCTCTGAGCTTGTAGGAATGATCTATCTTCCTCATTTGACATCATTTGTAAAGCATTTGCGTGAGCTATATCAAAAAGGTTATCTAAACTACCTTGGAATTCAATTTCTTTTTAAATTTTATTTTGATTACGGTTTGATTTTGACTTTTGAAGTGATCTGAAGTTCTCATACATTTTTTGAATTTTCGTTAGTACATGCTGTTTGGCTCTGGTCGGTATTTTCGCCTTGTCCCAAATATTCCTATCCCTTCGTTTAAAGGTTCTCAGTATCTGCCCAGCTATTCTCTTTGCTCTCTTTACTGCTATCTTATTTTGTGTTTCAAATTTCGCATCATCAGTCATTACAACCTCAGTCTTTTGCTCTAGAATTTCTCTGAATTTCCTGTCCATTTGGGGTATAATATTCCATGGATTTTAGGTCCTCTCTTTTTCCGTACCATAACAGCTAAAATTTCTGTGTTAAACTTCATATTGTTGTGTTGTCTTCCGCATATATATATATATATATGTATATATATATATATATATATATTATATATATACGGTGTCCCAAAAGTCCTGCACCATAATGTACATTATATTAGCCTATGGGACAGGAATTCTCGGACACCCTATATATAAACTTCATATTGTTGTCTTCCGTATATATATATATATACACACACGGTGTCCCAAAAGTTCTGCACCATATATATATATATATATATATATATATATATATATATATATATATATTATATAATATGATGAAAAAACCACGAAGGAAAGGAAACACAAAATGGTGCTCAAGCGCTTTCGTCTAATGACATCCTCGGAACACTGAAGTACATAAAAGGGTAACAGCCTATATATAGGTTACAGAAAGAAAAAAAAAAGAAAAATAAATAACATACATACACACACACACACAGATTTATAAGGAATAATATCGATTTTTAGCACAAGATCAAATGGATTATAAAAATACAAATTTATATTGGAATACTGCCCGGGTTTTAACACTGCCTATGGAGTTTTTCGAAATTACTTATATTCCGAGAATCCTGGGGGTTGGCATCCCGTGGTTGCGGTACGTCGACGATATTTTGTGTATCTGGCCCATGAATCGTGACCTGGATAACTTCCTCCTTCAGTTAAATGATCAAGTCCCCTCCATTAAGTTTACTTTAGAAGTGGAACAAGACAATTCAATCCCATTTTTGGATGTGCGTGTACATAGGGAAAGCCCAGGTTTTAAGTTTAGTATCTATCGGAAAACAACAAACAATTTGTCCTACGTACACTTTTACTCGGGACATGACACCCCCACTAAGAAGGCCATTTTTTTCATCAATGTTTCTCCGCGCCCTTAGGATCGCCAGTCCGGAATACATCGATGCCGAATTGGAAAAAATCAACGGTATTGGAAGTGATTTGTGTTATCCATCTGCGTTTATGGAATCTTGTCTCAACAAGGCAAAACGAACTTTCTATCGTGTCAATAATAACACTCGTACTTTGTCAAAAAATATTTTAGTACTTCCATTTTCCCGGGCTTTTTAGGCATTGCTAATGTACTTAAACTTTTGGATATTAATGTAGTATTTTCATATAACATATTGTGAAAAATATCATAGTAAAAAATAACCCTACCAATAATTCAGGCATTATCTATAAAATTGGTTGTAAACAATGTGATTCCTTTTACATAGGTCAGACGGGAAAGGATTTGCACACACGTATAAAACAGCATCAATATTCCGTTAGAACAGGACAGTTGTCCAGTGCCCTTTTTGTCCATTTGTCAGAGTTAGCCCACTGTATTGATTGGAATAATGCTTCAGGTTTATTCCATTCTAGCAACATTGTTAATAGAAATATTCTTGAGTCTGCCATTATCCAACTTTCAAATAACTTCAACATAAGCAAAGGTCTTTTTCAACTCGATCCTGTTATTTTGAATTCCTTCCAAACAGATTTAGATAAGAAAGGTAGAACACTAAATCTTTGGTAAACTTGTCTGCTACTTTATTAACTTTTAATTTGCATTTTATTTTTATATATATCGAAACCTGACCATAGGCAGAGTGTTAAAACCCGGGCAGTATTCCAATATAAATTTGTATTTTTATAATCCATTTGATCTTGTGCTAAAAATCGATATTATTCCTTACAAATCTGTACGCCTCACGGATAATCCTTTAATTTTTAATTTTTAATTTTTACTTCTCTGTTTATTGCATATATATATATATATATATATATATATATATATATTATATAATATATATATATATATGTGTGTATATATAGATATGTATGTATATATATGTGTGTGTGTGTGTATGTATGTATGTTATTTATTTTTCTTTTTTTTTCTTTCTGTAACCTATATATAGGCTGTTACCCTTTTATGTACTTCAGTGTTCCTGAGGATGTCATTAGACGAAAGCGCTTGAGCACCATTTTGTGTTTCCTTTCCTTCGTGGTTTTATTCATCATAAATATTTTTCACGTGTTACTTTCGTGAAATAATTTTCATATATATATAATATATATATATATATATATTATATGCCTGTGTATATATATCATGCCCATCACAATTTATAGAGCACTATAACAATATCCTAGACGTACTTGAAGGCAATGAAAACTACGATGTCATATACACGGGTTTTGGTAAAGCGTTCGACAAATGTGGGAAAATGGATCTACAATTTCCTCAGAGAACGTCTCCAGGTCGTAAAAATTCAAGATATATGTATATCATCATCAGAATCGGAAGTACGCAGCTCAGTACCACAAGGAGCAGTATTGGCCCCACTCCTATTCATTATCATGCTAACAGACATAGACAGCGGAGTAAACAGCAACAGTATAGTAACATCCTTCGCAGACGATACAAAGATCAGCAGAAAAATCAGCTATGCAAAAGAGGCGGAGGCCTTGCAGAGGGACACGAACAAAATATACAAATAGTTAGAAGACAACAACATGACATTTAACACCGAGAAATTTCAGCTCTTGAGATATGGTAGAAATGAGAAACTTAAACAGACAGCATATTATGCTCCAGGTTGACAGGAAATTCAGAGGAGCACGAAAGCGATAGATTTGGGGGCTATAGTGACCGATGATGCGAAATTCGAGACATAAAATCAGATGGCGATAAACAAAGCAAAAAGAGTCGCTGGACAGGTACTAAAAATGTTCGAAAGAAGGGACAAGAAAGTAATGATTCCTCTGCTGAAAACACCGATCATACCAAAACTTGAATACTGCTCAGTTTTGACGTCCCCATATAAAAGGAAGAAACTAATAAACTAGAAGAAACTCAGACACATTTCAGAGCTAAGATTGATGACTGCAAAGAACTCAACTACTGGAAAGACTACGTAAACTAAATCTGTACTCCCTGGAAAGAAGAAGAGAGAGGTACACCATAATCTACATATGGAAAATAATTGAAAAAGTGGTACCAAACATCAAACTAAACCCAATTACCTTCCAAACAACACTGGAAAATAGGAAAGGCAGAATGTGTAGTGTTCCCAAATTAAAGGCCCAACGAGAGACCTCTTTGACACTGAAGGAAAATAACTTGGTTGTCAGGGGTCCAAGAATTTTCAACCAGCTTCCAAAGGACCTCAGGAACGTTACAGGGGTGAAAGTTGAAGTCTTCAAGAGAAGACTAGATGCCTGGCTCAGGACGGTACCAGATAAGCCGAGTGTACCTGGCTATGTGCGGTGGAGAGCGCAAGAAAGCAACTTGTTCCTCCACCAAGCCATGCCCAGAGGCGGGGGCCACCAGCTTGACCTTCTTGTGAAGAGAAACCAACACACGGAACTGCAACGAGGTTAACGAGGTTATATGAACAGTCAGAGGTGAATGCAGCCCATTGCCTTAACATCTCTATTATTATTGACTAACACTATCAGGAGCCGAACCCCCTGCCTCAGTGTCTTCATTTCGATTATAGGTAAATGGTATTATTGTGCGTGTGTGTGTGTGTGTCCGCGCGCGCGCGCGCTGTGTAAACTAATATTATTTTTTCTTAGTGAAGCACTGTTTAAATTATAATGGCGTTCTAAGCACTTTATAGATACCGAATAATTTCAATTTCTCCTTTCAGAATACAAAGCAACGACGCTTGTTCTCAGCATGACTAAATATACTATCGTTGCATTTACTACCTTCAATAAAACATTTAATTCTTTCAAGCTTTAAAAGAAGAATATAATCGAAAGGAGTTCACAAAATGCGTTACATTCACTTTGAATGATGGACAATAAAATGCAATGCGAGATTATTTGTTCCTTTATGTTTTATGAAAGGAGACAGGTAAACACCCTTTTCATGGAGAGTACCTAGCGTCATATTCTATTATTAGCCCTTTTTTTTATATCGCAAAATGATTATAGATTTATCGAATTCTGATAAATGGACTTGTGGTATGTGTATAGTAGACGGTAAGCGATTAAAACTGGAGGAGTCCTTTGTGCGCCGTTCTAGAACACAATGAGTTTCTAATGTCTAATAATATATCAGTCGGCGTATAAGTTATACAGTTATATATATATATATACAGGGCGTCCCAAAAAAATGTATACACACTTTAAATAATTATAAAGGCAGTGTTTATTAAAATACATTTCATTTTCAAAATGTAATAGAATCTACAGACATTATTTAATTGTTTTGTCAACGCCTATTTTCAAACTGACGTCCGTTCTGGTCCAGGCACTGCTGATAACGCGAAGCAATGGAATCGCAAACATCACGAAACATTTCGTTTGGTATTTGTGTGCATTCTCGTTCAATGGCTGCTCTCAATTCAGCGACTGTTGCAGGTTTTATAGCGTAGACTTTGTCTTTTAAGTATTCCATAAAAAAGTCTAGTGGTGTGAGGTCTGGTGAACGCGGAGGGTATTCTACGAAACCCCTTCGTCCAATCCACATCCACATCGTGCCAAGTACCACTCGCAATACTCCACTCTTCGGTCCGGATCATCTTCATTAATAGCATGGACTATCTTGGAATGTAACTTTTCCATTGACAGCGCTTCAAAATGCGTTGGACAGACGATTCTGAAATTCCTACCTCACGACTCGCTTGCCGCACAGATTTTCTTGGACTTTGGTGATACGTTTCCAGTACTCTTTCTTGCTTTGTGAGGCTTGTCGATGTCCGTGGTCTTCCGGAACGCTTCTTGTGGACATTCTGAACAGTTCCATCGGCTTCAAACTTATCTCTAATTCGAGTGATGGTAAGTCGCGTTGGTGGATCTGTTTGAAACTCCCTCCTAAACTGTCTTTGCACTTCAACTGCGTTTTCACACTTCCAGTAGCATTTTAGAATGAATTTCCTTTGTTCAAAGCTGTCTGACTGCCATTATTAACTAATGGGTTTAACTTGGAAAGAAAGAAACATCAATTGAGCTATCAGCTGTTAAAGTGTGTATACATTTTTGGGGACGCCCTGTATATATATATATATATATATATATATATATATATATATATATATATATATATATATATAATATATATATATATATATATGATACACACAGACCATGCGTGGAACAAGGAACTCTTCTGGGAAAATTAAATCCACTAAGTCCAAATAAAATGGACATGTTACGTGCCTTGAAAAGTGGACGCTCAATTCTGCCAGTTGAGGTTTAAGTTTTGGTTTTTGGCTAAAAATATAATAGTTACCCCTTTTTCTTTGATGTATTCAGTCTGACGTGACCCGTTGCCCACGTCGGGCTAACATCATGAAAAAGAAAAAAAAACTATAGTGTTTGTGATAATAAAAACCCACTCTAATAGACAGAGTTTATTTCCACAACAGTTTCGATGCCCACTGGCATCCTCTTCGGGTGGATACAGAAAAACGAATGAACCAAAAACAGGAGGGAAAACAGTCCAGGGACCATTGAGAAATTCACACATAGGATACATCCCGTTCTCCCGACACCGGAAGTAGATTTTATCAAAGGGTCCCGCTTATAAGTACCTTCGCACAAAATTAGAATTATCTACTTGTTCTATACATACAGATTCTATTATTTTTTACATAATTATTACATTTATTATTACATTTATTACATTTATTACTGCATTATTATTTATTACAGAAATTATAAATTTATTATTACATTGTTGTTTATTATTACAGAAATTATAAACCGAAAAACGAGTGAAAAAGGCGAGAAGGAAACAATCCAGAGACCATTAAGAAATTCGCACCTAAGTTAGATCCCGTTCTCCCGACACCGGAAGGGCATTTTATTAAAGGGTCCCGCTTATAAGTACATTCGCACAAAATTAAAATTATCTTGTTCTATACATACAGATTCTATTATTTTGACATAATTACTGCATTTATTATTGCATTTATTATTACATTTACGTTTATAACATTTATTGTTATTACCTTTACATTTATTATTACATTTATTTTATTACCTTTATTATTACATTTATTATTATTGCATTTGCATTTATTTCCACATTTATTACTTTTATTATTACATTTACATTTATTACTATTACATTTATTATTCCATTTACATTTTACTGAAAAAAGCGAGTAAGGAAACAATCCTGAGATCTTTAAGAAATTCTCACTTAGGTTAGATCCCGTTCACCCGACGCCGTAAGGGATTTTTTGAACAAGAATCTCATTAGAAGGTTCGAATTTCTTAATGGTCTCTGGATTGTTTCCTTCTCGCCTTTTTCATTCGTTTTTCGGTTTATAATTTCTGTATAATAAACAACAATGTAATAATCAATGTAATAATAAATTTATAATTTCTGTAATAAATAATAGTGCAGTAATAAATGTAATAAATGTAATAATAAATGTAATAATTATGTAAAAAATAATATAATCTGTATGTATAGAACAAGTAGATAATTCTAATTTTGTGCGAAGGTACTTATAAGCGGGACCCTTTGATAAAATATACTTCCGGTGTCGGGAGAACGGGATCTATCCTATGTGTGAATTTCTCAATGGTCCCTGGACTGTTTTCCCTCTTGTTTTTGGTTCATTCGTTTTTCTGTATCCACCCGAAGAGGATGCTAGTGGGCATCGAAACTGTTGTGGAAATAAACTCTGTCTATTTGAGTGGGTTTTTATTATCATATTTTGACCACGTAGAAAAATGAAGGTTTTTGCCTTTATTATAGTGTTTGTCATGTACCATTACTTATTTGGACTATAGTGGATTTAATTCTCCCAGAAGGGTTCCTTGTTCCATGCACGGTCTGTGTGTATCATAAAAAACCTCAGGGAACCATTCTCAGTTCACTCCCATTCCCATATATATATATATATATATATATATATATATATATATGTTTTGTATTTATTTCGCGGAAATTTCAGCTTTATAATAAATTATAACAAATTATAAAAAATAATAAAACCATTCAGACAAAAAGAAAAACTAAAAAATTTAAAATGCAAAATTATGAAATAAAAATTTAATATTCTTATGAAAATTTTTTACCCACAAATTGACTTAAGATGTGTTTTTACACCAATGATCGGTTACCTGTTTTTTTTTTGTGTAAATGAAAGATTTTTGAACCACCTTTGCTCATCGTATACGAATATCGCTGTGATGAGTGTCATTCACCTTACATTGGCTAAACGACCCTCCAATTTCGAGTTAGAATTGTTGATCATAGAGGACGTAACAGTCGCTTCAAAACTTGAATTCGTAAACCTATGCATTCTAATGCAAGAAATCACGCATAGGCCTATGGCGAAGCTACCTCAATATATTAAGAGTGACACCTTTAAAATTACAGTATTTTTGTAGGTGAAAAAGTTATATTATTCGTTTATAAACAACTCATATTTTTAGAACTCAAAAGAATTAAAAGATGATACACGAGGAAAAGTGACATGCCAGTATAGTTTTAGAAAAAAAAGGTACTTTTCCGTTATCTGCCCCCTAAAATGCAGTTAAAACTAACGAAAATATCACGACTTAACCCAACCAATCGTCAAGAGCGTACAGTTGACCTAACCGGGCATTCAATAATTTTAGGTGGCAGATAACGGAAAAGTACCCCAAAAATTTTTTGATCCGTGACTTTGAGAGTTAAGGACGGACCTAAGACTTAATTCTTTGACTCAAGAAAGACAAATTTTCTTACCCGAACGTTTAAGTAAAAGTATTTGGTCTTTACCCACTTAAAAATGTTAATTTTTGCGCGCTTCATCAACTCTTAAAAACCAAAAAGACCAAAAGATGTTTGAAAAGTGCATTGACACCACCTTTTATTGTCATCTTCCATTTTATATTGAATTCTCAAAAAACTTATATAATTTGGTATTTTTAACATTATAGCAACTTCACAAACTTTAAATTAAGTACATATGTTGATTTTATACTATCTATATTTATTTAATTTATAACTGTAAAGTTTTATAATAGAGTAGTATTTCCATTGATAATGACGAGTTAACTTATCGAAAGCTTTGCTATAGAATGAATAGGTTTTTGTCGGACTGGTTTATATATATATATATATATATATATATATATATATATGATGATGATGATGATGTTTGTTAGTATATACAAGCCTAAATGGCTAGGGTGATCTGCACCAGAGTTAGTATGAACAATAAGGGAGAACCAGGGAAGGTTTTAGTAACACACTCACCCCTCCCAGTCGGTTCCGTTAGGGTTGCTCTACTGGCGATCTTTTTGCATATCTCTCAGACTCTTCGTCATCCTCTTTTCGGGATTTCAGTGAAACCTTTGCTATTGCAATAGACATATCAAATGCTTTTGATAGAGTTTGACACAAATCCTTAATTTCCAAACTGCCCTCCTTCGATTTCTGTCCTTCTATCTGAGCCTTCATCTCTGATTTCCTTTCCGGTTGATCTATAGCTGCGGTTGTAGATAGCCACTCTTCTCCTAAAGCTATCTGTAGTGGTGTTCCTCAGGTTCTGTCTTGTCACCCACTCTTTTCCTTTTATTTATTAATGATCTTTTAAGTCGCACTTCCTGTCCTATCTACTGCCTTGCCGATGATTCCACCCTTCACTTCTCCACCCGCTTCACAAAGCATCCCTCTCAACAGTCACTCCATGATTCGCGAGAGACGGCTATGGCGCACCTGACCAGTAATGTTTCTACTACCTTCGATTGGAGCAGAGAAAATCCCAATCCCTTCATCTGTCTACTCGTCACAATATGCAACACGACTATCCCCTTACCTTCAACAACACACAACTCAATTCTTCCTCTTCTCTTAATATTCTTGGCGTTTCCTTTTCTCGTGATGTTTCCTCGAAAGATCACATATACTCTCTTTGTAAAACAGCTTCTAAGAGGTTAGTTGTGCTGTACCAGCTCCGCAGTTTCTTCATCCTGACTCAGTTGCTGTCTCTGTACAGAGGTCTTCTCCGCCTCTGTATAGAGTATGTTTCTCATTTGTGGGATGGTTCAACCCACACAGCTGTTCTACTTGATCGGCTGAAATCAAAGGCTTTTCGTCTCATCAATTCCCCGCCTCTTACTGACTATCTCCAATCTCTCTCTCTCTCTCTCTTCGCTGCAATGTTGCTTCATTCTCTCTTTAATATCGTTATTATAACGGACACTGCTCTTGTGAACTCTAACTGCATGCCTTCTCCTTTAAGGAGAGCATGCAGCATCAGACTTTCGACACATTCTCATTCCTTTTCTGTCCAACTCTTTAACGCAAGGGTTAATCGGTAATGTCTTTCATCTACTCAACATGTCAATTCTGTCCATGACCTCCAATCTTTTAAACGCAGTGTGTCCAGGCATCTCGAAATCTTTGGACCTTGATTTCGGCTCCCTTCTTCTCCTTCAGTGAGGGGGTGAGGAGCGTTTTTGCGAGCGTTCACCCTTGGTTCCTATTCCTGCATAAAAAGAAAATATTCATGTTTCATTATTTGTTAATAGAATAATCGATAATTTTGTCCGTTTACAAACCTACAAACATTTAAGTGTTTTTGCACATAATCAATACCAACCATCCTTTGAAGAACATCAACTGAATTGTTTGTAATAATTTGGAAGATAAATTTTAAGGGTAGAAGTGTGAAATTTATCAAATTGCATCGCAACTCCGCAATGCTGAAGACCTCCCCCAACCTCCTCAACTTCCCCCAACCTCTTCAACTTCCCCACCCCTCAACAAAGAAGGTTAAATAATTTATTTAAATTATGAGTTAAGGATTCTTACTCCCTTTTCAGCTCAGCTTTCAAAGGGAGTTACGTTTAATATTGGAAGAATCTCGCTTAACGCGGTTGATGCGGATGTGAACGCGACGGATTTACATTCACGGGAAACACTTTATTGATCGATAGCTCGAATGACTAATTAAATAGGAAGGAAAAGTAATCACTGATTAATGAATTAAGCGATTAATCTTGACACTCTCTCTCTCTCTCTCTCTCTCTCATTATTATACACACACATATATATATATATATATATATATATATATATATATATATATATATACACACTGACGTAACCAGAAAAAAATTTCGGTAGGGGCTGAACTTTTTCTAATGACGTTTTATAGTCATGCTCAGCTTCGCAAATGTTTGCTACCCGCAATGTCCCGAGCTTCCCGGAGGTAACAAGACGTGCTCAACACAGTCTAATGCAAAGAATTAAAAAATCAACCAACCCGATCATCCAAGCTATCCATGAGTCCTGCCATTTATCCTCTAAGCTATGGACTTTTTGGTACGAAAACGTCTGTCTGTAGCTCCACTTAACTTCGACAGTGCAGTATTATTTCTAATCAATTGTATATATTTTTATCCTTAGTGTATGAACTGTCATTGTATTAATAATATTTGTCATATGGACTATAGTCTGCCAATAAACCTTTTCCTTTTCATATAATGAAGGTGAATTTGTTTGAAGATTTGGTCAGTTAGGTACACCTCACTTGGTCCTCCTCCTAAGCCTCGTAAATTTTTTTTTAGGTGTTATGGAACCCTTAACCTTTTTCCCGACTTCAACATTTCCGGGGGGAGCTTTAACCCCCTCAGCCCTCCCCTTGCCTACGACCACGCACATATATATAATTAAAAACTGTTCCTAATTATAATTTATATGGGCAAAGTTTCATACGCAATTTATTTAATTCTGGTACATAAGTCAGGTTCCAATAATAATTAATTCCATACTACAACCTCCTACAAACTCTTTCTAAAAGACAATAATACACACAATCCGTACTATACTGTAGAACGTACTGTTACGATAGAACTGTAACTGTAGCTGTAATACAGGGTGTCCCAAACAAATGTACTCACACTTTGAATGACAATAAATGCAGCGTTTATTGACATATATACAAGTCTAATAGGTTAAATTAAAGAACATTACATTAAATTAAAGAAAATTAAATGAAATTAAAGAAAAGTTTAGTCTTTTCCCCCTAGTCTAGTCTACTCATTCCTGCTTGTTCGCAAATGTTCAAACTGATGACCACCATTTTCCAGACACAGCTGATAACGCGGACCAATGGATTCGATAACATTACGAATCATTTCATTTGGAATTGCGAGACATTGTCTTTCAATTTCCTCTTTCAACTCATCGACTGTCGCAGGTTTTGCGGCGTAAACCTTATCTTTCACATATCCCCATAAAAAAAAGTCCATTGGTGTGAGGTCTGGTGAACGTGCAGGGAATTCAACGCAACCTCTGCGTCCAATCCATGTGTTCGGATGAGTTGCATCGAGATAGGCCCTTACATCACGATGGTAGTGGGGAGGTGCTCCATCTTGCTGGAAGTAACTCTCTTCGTCACCAAACATCTCTTCAATGCATGGACCGACGGATTCCTGCAGTAAGTTTAGGTAAACGGCACCAGTGACAGTTTGGTCAAAAAAGAATGGTCCTACAATGCCCAATGCTGATATCCCACACCACACTGTAACCCCTGGTAAGTTCAAATGTTGTTCCAAAGTAACATGCGGATTTTGAGGAGCCCAGTAGGTGCAATTATGTCGATTAATTGAGCCATTTAACTTAAAGGAGGCCTCATCGCTCCAGACAATTTTGTCTGGAAACGCTGTATCTTCCGCGCTTTTGTCCAGGTACCATTCACAAAATCCAACTCTCCGGTCAGGATCATCTTCATTGAGAGCGTGGATTAATGTTGGAATGTAACTTTTCCAATGGACTCGTTTCAAAATGCGATGGACGCTCGATTTTGGGATTCCTATCTCACGAGCCGATTGTCGTATGGATTTCTTTGGGGATCGGAGGAGGGTTTCCAGCAGTTGTTCTTCTCTTGCGGGGCTGGTGGATGTCCGTGGTCTTCCAGAACGTTGCTTGTGGACGTCCTGAACAGTTCCATCTGCTTCAAACTTATCTCTGATACGAGCAATGGTGCGTCGCGTTGGTGGATCTCTGTGAAACTGTCTTCTAAATTGTCTTTGCACTTCCGTGACGTTTTCGTACTTCCAGTAGCACTTTATGACAAATTTTCTTTCTTCAAAAGTTAGTCGTACGTCTGCCATTATATTCACGTTAGTATGGCCTGAAACAAATAAAATTATATGAGTAAAGGGCTGTCTAAGAGTGAGTACATTTTTTTGGGACACCCTGTAGTTACTGTTCTTTATAACCGTAAACAACTCTGTAACTTTAGGGAAAACCACCTCCGGGAAGGAAGTCGTGAGTGACGCTTTCGCTTATGAATGCTCCCTCGTCGGTGGTATTGAATCGTGTCTTTCCTCTACGCTAGTTCTGCTTTAATTTTAGTAGGCCTGTTGGTCTCCTTTTGAGGGTCACCAGTCCCCGGACGTCCGACCAATCGGTTAGAACTTCCGGGCTAACCACATTTTGTCCACGTGGCACTCTTTCGACGTTTTTTAAAGTTACATTAGGTTAGATTAAGCTAAGTACCTTAGGTTAAGTTACCTTATCATAGGTTAGGTTAAGTTGCCATAGGATTAGGTTGGGTTAGGTTAGGTTAATTTATAATAGGTCAGATTAGCATATGCTTTTGTTAGGTTAATTTGAAATAGGTCAGATTAGCATAGGCGTAGGTTAGGTTAAATTAGGTTAGGTTTGGTTTGGTTATAAGAGCGTCGATAAAATTTCCCGTGGACAAAATGTCTGTAGATCAGGAACGATATAATCTTTCCTTGGTAAGAATGAAGTAGCTCCAAGGTCGACTAACAACCACGTGAACAAAAACATTCAAAATCGCTAAAAGGAAAATGTGCAATCGTGCTTGGGAGTGAGCGTTAAGCACATTCCAAAACACGAAACAAAGAAGCACTTTACAGCGGCATAAATTCAATGTGTGAAAAACACTTTTGTTTCAATTGCTGTCGAGTGGAGAAAAAGTAATTTTGGGGAAATTCAGTATGAACACATCTAAAGACTCTATTCTTATATTTGACTTCACCAAGCAAAAAGTCAACCACTTTCACAGTCCACAAATGGCCATTTTAAACCTTTTTTTTTTTTTTACTTTCAAAAAGGAATAAATGAATGGGATATTGAAATGGAATCCTATTCTTCCCCTTTCTATTTATCTTCTTTCATATTAGAAAGGAAATTCCTGTTTTAGCTCTTAACTGAATTGTATTGGTTTAGAAATAAAAAAATAAAATCTTTAATTGGTTGAAATTATACGTTTCATTGATATTAGTTTTTATAATTTTTGACGTATACGTTATACTCACTAAATGGAAGTAAAATACGTTGTTGAACTGTTCGTAAATCATTCTAAATTCGATATTTTACAAATTCTTCAAGTAATAAATGGATGATTTTTGCTTAATTGGCAATTTTTCAGAATTTTTTTCTTTAATTAGTTTTCAAAACCTCCTTTGCCAAAGCGAAGGTCATAATGACGGAAAAGGATCTACAGCTTTACGCGACATCCGAACCACTCTATCCAACCAAGGAAGAGACAGAGGCGCCTTAATCTATGAAATCTGAAGTCCGAGCCGAGACTCGAGCCCACGATCTTCAGATTAATAGTTCGGCGCTTATGAATAAAATAAAATAAATAGTACTGTAATTAAGTAAATATTAATTAAATAGATAAAATAGTGATTAAGTAAATAAAGTAAGTAGTAATTAAATAAATAAAATAGTGATTAAATAAAAATAAATAGTAAATAAAGAGATTAAATAGCAGTTAAATAAATAAAATAGATAATAATTAAATAAATTATTTAGTACTTAAGTAAAGAAATAGTTCAACTGACAGTTTTTCTTTGTAATATCGTAACAGCAGATATTTTAATGATGTACTTAGTAGTACTTACTATTCATTTTAATGTACTATTCATTTTATAAATAAAGAATTTTGAATTTTGAATTAAATTTTGAATTTTAAATTAAATTTTGAATTTTGAATTTTAAATTTTGAATTTTGAATTTTAAATTAAAAATTTTAAACTTAAAATTTTGATTTTCTAATCCTATCGGGATCCAAACATAGAGAAATATTTACATTTTACATTTAATGTTATTAAAAAACATCGAAAGAAAAAATTTAATATAAAATATAATTGATCGATTCTTAACTCAAACGAGAGACATGAAATTTACTGCGTGATTTCTATTGAAACAAATAATTGAATAAATGTGAAAAAATATGACATTTAAAGGTGAAACAATATTTATTCGAAATATTCATCGGAATGTGAAAAGTAATCGAATAATGGAGAAATAAAGTTCACGAACGGTGTTTAACCTCGCGACAAGCGAACAATAAAGCTCTCGTTTAAGTCAACATCATTGTAATGGATTGACCAATCACAGAAGCCGTTACAATCGTTCGTTTACGTTAAATTTGGATAACCCGTTTTCATTGCGTTCCCTTATTGGTGAACATACTACAATAGATTCTACTTAAACGGACGCTAATTTCAGACGCTCGTATAAATTAATTCTTCACAGTCTGAAATTTACAACCGTTAAATCCGTTGAATTGGAACCGTTTATAATCGTGTTATATGTTGCAAAGTTTACGACGGACGGGTATTTGCGATTCCATTTATAAAAATAATTTGTAAATGTATTGAACAAAAGGAGAAAAGAGGAAAGACATCCATTTATATGTACTCTTTAATTATTGATTAGTGTCTGTTTTTTACTTTTAATATAATACAGACAATGAAGCGACCGCGACGCGAATCGCGTCGCGGTCGCTGCAGTGTGCGGGGTTCCCATTCTGTCAGTGTAAAATTACACGCGACTCGAATCATCAGGAGGCGAGTCGTCAGTCGTGAATCGCGAGACGATCCTGCGCGCGGCCGGCTTAACTCTGAGATATACAAATTTTCTCTCATGTCCGAATTTTAACAGACAGATTTTTGATAAACAAATTCTTAATCGTGGAATTTTAGTGTGAACGAATGCGTAATAATTTAAAAGCAAATAGCTTTGTTTAACATTAAATATAAATTTATTCATTAGTTACAATGTTTTGAAATGTAATGATAGTTATTTAATCTCCTTCGCAAATATCTAAGGCAGGGGTGGGGAAACCCTCGCCCGCCGGCGAAATTTCGCCCACGAGCTAATTTCAATTCGCCCGCTTAGGTATTTATTATTTACTAAAAATTATTTATTTACAGCCCAGCAAATAGCTTTTTAAAATACATCTTATATACAGCGTGTCCCAAAGAAATGTATACCCACTTTGTTCGATAATACCAGCTATGAGGATAATAAATATATTACTTTTTATGTTTTTTAATAAAGAATTTTCTCCTGAATCTAAATATATAATTATTTTTATTAAAAATTGAAAAACAAAAACGTTACAGATGTTTAAATTATAATTATTATTTTCGAGACTTCATGTGCGATATTTTCTAATATTTTTGCACGTATACGAGATAAGTTTGAAACCGACGGCACTGACTGTGCAAAACTTACAAAAACAACGTTCTGGAAGACGTCGAACATCTTAGATAAAGTGTCATTTAACCATGGAATTTGTAAATTTTTTGAATTAACTAATAATTACAACATTTATGCTTCAATATCAACACTAAACATAAGTATCTCAAAACAGTCGGTTAAAATATTAGAAAATATCGCACATGAAGTCTCGAAAATAATAATTATAATTTAAACATCTGTAACCTTTTTGTTCTTCAATTTTTAATAAAAATAATTACATATTTAGATTCAGGAGAAAATTCTTTATTAAAAAACATATAAAAAGTAATATATTTATCATCCTCATAGCTGGTATTATCGAACAAAGTGGGTATACATTTCTTTGGGACACGCTGTATATAAGCTTAAAATTTGCCAGACGCCCACGGAGGTGTTTATGTTATCGATTTTCGCCCTTGGTACTGAAAAGTTTCCCCACCCCTGAATTCTAAGGTGACCGAGGGGACCTACAGCTTTACGTGGGATCCAAACGACGGGTGTTTTTATCTGGACGCGGAGGACGGTCTCCCATCCAACTACTCTCCAAACCCAATGTTGCTTAACTTCGCTTATAGACGGGAAGCGGTGTTACGACATTGACCACGACGTAGCCCTTACAATAACGGTCTTTAAGATCATCGAAGTTAAGCGATTTGTCACGAAATTTCTTAACTAATCTTATATCATCCACTTTTTTTAACCTTTGTTAACTTTGGTTTTGCTTCCGCCCGAATTGTTCATTCTGATAAAGGTCAACCTTGTCACTCCACCTTAGACTTACAATTTAACGTGGAATCGGAACCACACTCCACCACCAGCCCACCGTCTTAGGTTACCAAGGGTACCCATTTATCTACCAACCAATTTTTTTTATTGTGGAAGGATTTTATTGCGTATATCTCGGATGAACAACTGGGTTTTTGCTGCGTGCCGCCTGCCATCACTGGGTCTCGAACCCGGGACCGATAGATTCGTAATCAGCGACGCTAACCACTACACCACCGAGATAACAAATATAATATGAAAAATATCCGGAAATTTATACTAGATCTATTAGTCTTCAAATATTTTTATTTTATTTTTTATTTTATTTTTTTATTTTATTTATTATATTTTTATTTTTTATTTTTTATTTTTCCTCTAATATTTTGTCCGTCTCTAATCGGGTTTGCTCCTCAGTATTTTTTCATAAGAGTGTCCCCAGGGAATCATCGGCATTTCACTTTGTTCATCAAAAATATTTTTTTATTATCTCTAAATAAAGACCAAACTGATCTAGTATAGCTGTTTTTGTAACGGGGCTGACATCTTCGGATTTGAGTTTTTGCTGTATCTTCTTTTTGACAAGGCAGGACCAATATGTTCAAAAAAAAATTTTTTTTCCCAAAGGTTTTGGAAGTTATTTGTGCAATATCTTTACCTTCGCAACCCCCCATAATTCATTTTTTGCTTTAATTCGATTATCATTCGGAGTACGAATTATTTGAGAATATTTCGCACTTTTTTCATTAAGTGAAATAGTACGAAATCGAAATAGCGGAGAAAATTTCGCACAGTGAACGAATTAACTCAAATATAGTACGAAAATATCACGTGGGCCCTCTACAAATTCCAATGCGATGCTTTGTTCGACGCCCGCCAGGTCACCTGCGCATGCTCTGACATGTTTGGGGGGGGGGAGGTACAAAAACGTGCAATAGGTTTTACGAAAGTGCGAATTACAGTGCACACTTTTTGGAGGAATACGAAAAAGTACGAATTAGGGGTGATAGATTTTCTGAAAGTGTGAATTATAGGACACATTTCGTACATTTCGGTTAATTCGTAAATTCCCTTAACTCGACGAGGGTAGAGCCCCAAAGGGGCCGTTCAAAAATTACGTACCTAGTTTTGCTAAAGTTTGACACCCAGTGCCGTATTAAGGATTTTTGGGCCCTGGGGCCAAAATATTCTTGGGGTCCCTCAACAAGACAGATCTTCGAATCATGTAAATTAATAAAACCATTTATTTCTAAATCAAATAATGCAAGTTTTACGTAAATACCAAGCTGCTACAATTACACCAAACCAATTACACAACTACAAGTCCACTATTAATCTACCAAAGTTGGTCACAAAATCATCCACCACCAGTATACAAAAGTTTTTTGAGCTGCTTCATATCACTAAATTTTCCAATCACAAGCTCAGTATTTTAAACTCTGCAAAATATTCTTTTCTATGCATAACAATGACATACTTTGCAATTTCTTTTAGGTTAGCATTTGACGTTTAACATTTTTAATCATGCTCAAATGAGAAAAAGAACGCTCCGCAGTTGCATTTGACATCATCAAACACAAATAAATGCGATAAGCAATGAAAGTATTTGGGAAAACAGCCCTCAATTTGTGAATTTCCTGTAGTACTCCTAATGGGCGAGTGTCAGCTAAAGCGTTTTGCTTGACAAACAGTACAAAATACTGAAACTCAAATGGGAAGCTGTCCTCAAAATCATTGGGGTAATGGACTAGCCAGATTTTTTTGTTGCTTTTGATACTTCCTCTGAAGTTAGTTGAGAGATATTGTTCAGCATTCCAAATTTATCATTGATATCATTATAAACATCGGCCCCTAAAACAGCTGTGCCCTGGGGCTTGGCCCCCCTGGCTCCCACCTTAATACTCCACTGTTGACACCCCACCCACTTATAACGTTCCTTAACAACGCTAGACCGGACACCCACTATTAGGAGTTGCATAACATCTTAGTGGGTGTCTGGTCTAGCGTTACGGAACGTTACAAGAAGGTGGGGGTGTCAAGTTTTAGCAAAAATAGGGCTATGTAATTTTTGAACGGCCCCAAAGTGTCGCATTAGGCGGGGTATCCACTATATATATATATATATATATGTTAACCCCTCCGTCTTTGGCCTGGGTTGGTTCGAAGTCGACGGGGGTTCTGGTTAGGTGGCAGCAACAGATTTATTACTTGCAGTAGTTTCTTCTATACTACTCTCCGAGTTCTTCTATAGTGGTTCGGAGGATTCTGGGAGCTTACTAAATTCTCTGAAGGTTCCCTGATTCTTCTTATAACATATCGGGAAATTTTAATGACTAAGTTCTCTGAAGAGAGCAAGGCTCGAAGGAGAAGATAAAGACTGTTTCTTACTGTAATTTACTGCTAAAATGTACAGGTAGTGCTCAACCTCGAAGTCTAATTCTGAATGAACATGGAAGAAGTTTTATGGGTTTATATACCCATAATTTGCTAACATCATCATTATTGAATGTTGAAAAGGCTGCATTATTTTTGCACAATATTTGAAAATAAAATAAATCTTTTAGTTGTGGTAATGTTTAAACGAATAATCAAGATATTTGAAGATGAAGCCATATTTTTATCTTAAACCGCGTATTTTCAGATCCGATGTTATCATGATCTGCCGAGTTAACTAAAAGTGGAAATTGAACTACGCATCTTTACACTGAAATATGCATATGAGTAAAAATTAAAGGTTTAAGATTTACAATTAAATGCTTAGGCAAGACATGACTTCATCTTTTATAACGAAGAGAGAATGTATACAAAACATGAACATTGCAAAACTTAAGCAGGATTCATTATTAAGCTAAATCTAAAAAAAATGATTATGAAATTTTAAAAAGAACAAGTCACCAATTATTTGGCAAAGTAGAAAGCAAATAAAAATTTTTACCCACACTCGCGCTAGGCGATTTTGGTCCTTATGTAAAAATGAATACATACACGTACACACATATGAATATAGGTATTATATGAAGTTAAATATATACGAATATATAGGATTATATAAATACATGAACCATATAAACACATGAATTTTAGAAATGGATACAAGAACTATATAAATGAATATAAGAATTACACGAATGAATAAGATAGTATAGGAATATAGGAATTATTCATGGTTCATATTTACACACACACACACACACACACACACACACACACATATATATATATATATATATATATATATATATATATCAATTTACAATTCACAGGGAAAGCGCTGTTATCATCCTCAATCAGGCGTAGATTTCGATAATCTCCGAATGAATTAATTTGAAATTAAAATGAACTTTATTTCAAAATATTGATCTGTTTTAACAGTTTTGCCTCAGATTATGAAGTTGGTGAATTACGTTTTATGGAAGTAGGGTTCTCTTTCACCTCAAAATATTCAAATTATGTACATCAGTAACTTTCATTTCTGGTTTAAAGCCGAGAGAGAGAGAGAGAGAGAGGAGCTGTTTGCCGTTTTGCCGATAATTTTTTAAAACTTTGTCAGCTCTCAGTGAATAACTAAGTCAAGAGAATGGTTTCGAACACTCGAATGCGTTCGGTTTATAAGAATTTGTACGGGTGCTAAATCCTTTTTGCTCATCGATTCACTCTTTGAGTTTGCGTCTATAATAATAATAATTAATAATGATAATAATAATAATTAATAATAATAATAATTAATAATAATATTAATTAATAATAATAATAATAATAATAAAAATAATAATAAAACAGTAACATATGCATTTATTAGAATAAATTATATACGTTTAATTAATTTCTCCTAGACTCATTAACATTTTATAGCTGTTTACGGACAATAGTTACCCTAAAGACTGGAAAATAACTTAAAAAATATGCAAATTATCAGTGAATATTAATTCATTTTTAAAGCCGAACATTATAAGAGAATTAAATAGAAAAATAGAAATCATATACTTTGCTGGGAACGATAGTTTTTGCGCCAATAACTTTAAGTAATTTGTAAAGTGCCCATTGGTAGAATTTCCTACCGACAAAATTGTTTGTCATTATTGCATCACTTTGTCTTGATCTTCGGTATGAGTCAGTGATATGACGCAATCTTTTAGATTGCGTCATATCAATGACTCATACCGAAGATCACGTGAATACGAGAAAAAGTGATGCAATAATGACAAACAATTTTGTCGGTAGGAAATTCTACCAATGGGCACTAATTGGTTAATATCATTTTTTGTCAGCGTCTGTAGCTCAATGGCTAACACGGTTTCCCTGAAAGCGAAGTGAAGGCATTGAGGTCGGCGGTTCGAACCCCAATACCGCTTGTATTAATAATAATAATAATACAGGAATTAGAGCAATGGGACGTATTAGTTGGCCTGAGCTTTGTGCCAGGTTTTTGGAAAAAAGTTCGTCTAGAAAAAATCTTTAAAAAAATTACTAATTTGTAAAATATTCTTATTTTCCTTCGATATTTTATTCTTTTTTGGTGACAGAAATAACATTTCAGAAATAAAAATCAATAATTAATGATTACTAATTTTTTACGTTTTTAAAAAAAAATTTAAGTTTCTAGGCGAACTTTTTTCCTCTAAACTACTGTAAGTGCCAAGAGCACAATTAGACAAAAATGATACATATATTACTTTAAAAGTAATTGTAAAGTATTAAATTTAGAATGTATTATTTGTGTGATGGTGGTTGTTTAACCACCTTCGTAACGACAAAGATCAGATGGCGGAGGGGACCTACATCTTTACGTGGTCCGAAGCACGGGTCGCTACATCATCTGGACGCAAAGGACAGTCACCCATCCAACTATTGAACAACCATAATATCGCTTAACTTCGCTGATCTAAGGGGAAGCGGCGTTACGACAATGACCACAACGTAGCCCTTAGAAAGGATTAAAATACTTCGATCCCTTTTTATCTATTTCGGGCATTGATTTCCAGCAAAAAACAAAATCTCGGTCCACCTTTCGCGTGTGCGTTTTCTACGTGTGTTTTATGCGCGAATGATATATGTACTACACAGCTAAACATAACAATATAAAAATGACCTCGTAACATATAAGCGCGGAAGGAGAAGAAGAAAAGCTTAACTTCTTTGCCAACCTGATTGGCATTCAATTAAAGAAAAATTCCCTAAAAGAGAAAAAATAACTATTTTTACACTTAAAAACAAACTTTAATTTAAGCTAAAAAATTTTAAAAAAACTTAGAAACAAAAATTTAAAAAAAAATACAAACTTATGAAGAATTTTAGGGAAAAAAATTGACACAAACGAACGAACAAGCGCGCAAAATAGGCGTTTGGTAACTTAAAAAATAGAATACCCTTAAATTAATAGAAAGGTCGACAAGCAATTTCTTTATCAATTTCACACCAACCGCTGCGAGACAAATGTTTTTTGGAAAACCGATATTTGAATTTTGTTTAGTTTAGTGTCCCATGAAATATTTTGATATTTTTTTTTAACTGAATTTTTTTTTGGAAAAAGTACTGTATTTTCTCGTTCCAGAGTTAAAATGTATTCCCAGTCAGCATGTAGTACAATCCTTTCTAATCTAATATAGCCAATCAGGTCTAAGAAATTAGCACTGTGGGTATTATAGACCATATAGTTGTAGTTTTGAGGAAGAAATTGTAGACACCTATCGACCAGGGAAGTACTCCCGGGAGGAACGTTAGGCAAAAGACAGAAAGTGCTGGAACTCCCGTTTCTTCTGTTACTGTCCTCTTTAGCTGATCCTTTTCCGCGTCTCATCTACCCTGTGAGCAGTCTAGCATGCTTTCAAACACACACGCTTCTCCCTCTATTCTCACTACACATACATGCATTTCATACACTACACAATTTTTTTTAAATTAAAAAAATGGCGTCGTTAGCCTTGGAGACTTTGGTTTAAGCTTTCTCCTTTTTATAGATGGGAACATTTTTACGGGCGCTGGCCCTTGGCCCATCCTTCCTGCACAAAAAAAAAGTTGTGGGCGTGACTTTAATGGTAACAAATGATACCGTCAAGTGCGAATAGATATGGGTTCGACTGTTTTTATAAAAGGAATGGTATACAGAATGAAGAAAAATAACAACAATGTTTGGGTTTTTCAAACCTCATCCGAAACCCTTTAAAAGGTCATGTGACCGGGGGGGGGGGGGGCACCTACAGCTTTACGTCGGACCCTACTCATCTAAGAGTCCCTACACCATCTAAACGCGGAGGGAATATACTATTTAACGTCGGACTCCAACCTATCTAATGGTTGCTACGTCATCTAGACGCAGAAGAGGGTCACCCATCCAGCTACGGAATAAAGCCGACGTCGCTCAACCTCGCTGGTCTAACGGAACAGACGGAAGGCTATTTGAAAACAAAATCAGTTTTTAAAGTCACACCTGCTGTAAACGACAATTATTAATTAAAAAAGCGACAATTATTAATTGAATGGCGAAAAATAATTAGAATTTAATTGAAAAACGAAAGCAATAAAGGCACATAATTAATAATTTTTGACAGAAATCGGGATCAAATTTTTTTCATGCATTTTGGTACATTCATAGAAATATGTAGGGATTATATATATATATATATATATATATATATATATATATATATATAATATTAGTGGTGGACCGGATATCCGCATAATTTTTAACATCTGCATCCGCACTTCTGACTGCGGATATTATGCGGATATTACCTCTAATAAATTATGCAATTTACAATTAAATTAGCTTATAAAGTAGCTTATAAGGCCCAGTCATGCACATTTCATGTAAAGTATTAATTATTTATTAATGAACAAACAAATATATAAACCTCAAAATATAAATAGCTGGTAACACAGAAAATTGAATGAAACTTGTTTCACTGAATTTTCTGTGGCTGAAACTCTTGAGAAAGTTATTATTTTTATCATAATGAAAACATTAATATTAATTTTAATTCTTATGCATTGCCTGCCATAATAGTAATATCACGAAATTTGAAAAATTATGTCATATATTCATAATTCTATATTATATTGATAGATTAACTAAATATCCGCATTCGCGGATATTGAAATTAAAAATCCGCATCCGCAGATGTTGAAAACTGACATCCGGTCCACCACAAATATATATATATATATATATATATATATATATATATGAAAATTATTTCACAAAATTGGTTGTAAACAATGTGATTCCTTTTACATAGGTCAGACGGGAAAGGATTTGCACACACGTATAAAACAGCATCAATATTCCGTTAGAACAGGACAGTCGTCCAGTGCCCTTTTTGTCCATTTGTCAGAGTTATCCCACTGTATTGATTGGAATAATGCTTCAGTTTTATTTCACTCTAGCAACATTGTTAATAGAAATATTCTTGAGTCTGCCATTATCCAACTTACAAATAACTTCAACATAAGCAAAGGCCTTTTTCAACTCGATCCTGTTGTTTTGAATTCCTTCAGAAAAGATTTAGATAAGAAGGGTAGAACGCTAAATCTTTGGTAAACTTGTATGCCACTCTAATAACTTTTATTTTTCAATTTATTTTTATATACAAGATGGGTAGAGTGATAAAACCCGGGCAGATTTCCAGTATAAATTTGTTTTTTTTTTTTTTATAACATTGGTTGGAAACAATTAATTTAATCTTGTGCTAAAAATCGGTAGTTTGATCTTGTGCTAAAAATCGATAGTGTTTCCTTACAAAGTTGTTTGCCCCTCCCACAATCTTTTAATTTTTAATAATTTTTTTTTAATTTCATTTCTCCGTTTATTGTATATATATATATATATATATATTTTTTTTTTTCTGTAACCTATATATAGGCTGTAACTCTCTATGTACTTCAGTGTTCCTGAGGATGTCATTAGACGAAAGCGCTTGAGCACCATTCTGTGTTTCCTTTCCTTCGTGGTTTTATTCATCATATATATATATATCTATATATATATATATATATATATATATATATAGAGGGTGAGTCAAAAGTCTGGAAACATAGGAACTATGCTTTTCAATGCAAATATATATGTATATTTGCGTTGAAAAGCATAGTTCCTACGTTTCCAGACTTTTGTCTCTCTCTCTCTCTCTCTCTTTATATATATATATAATATATATATATATATATATATCCTAAACCTAATCTTAAATTTTAAAAAAGCACAAAAAATTCCTAATTAGGTTTAAAAATAAAATTATTATTGGCAACCAAAAATAAATTATTCAAAGAGAGAGAATATTACAAGTTAATTTTTTATGGTTTTAAAAATTTTTTGTTTCTGGGGAGACGAACTATTTCTAGAACTTTACCTGGTTGTATAATTTCTGTCCTCAATACGCGTTGAAGAGACCATCAGAGACAAAAAAAAAGAGAGCAATTTCAAAGATTTAAATTCACTGACGCCATCCAGTTACTGGTTACTCGTTTCCATGGTAACTAGGCGTTGTTGGTGTTCTCCCAGCCTTGAAATGTTTCTTCGTATATAGGCAAGACAGGCATTATGCAACACAATATATATATATATATATATATATATATATATATATATATATATATATATATAAAATACAACTCAGAACGGTCCCCTGAGATAACTTTTATGTTACACACAGGCTGTGCATGGAATAAGGAACCCTTCTCGGATATTAAATCCACTATTGTCCAAATAAGTAATAGTAAAGGCAAATACTAAAGTTTTTCTTTTTTATGACAGAAGCCCAACGTGGATAACGGGTCAATAGCAAAGAGGCCGCAAAATATAGCTTCCCTCACCAGCTATCTGCTAAGCTGATAAGACCCTTTTTCTTTGATGTGAAGGCAATCCAACGTACGGGTCTAGGTTACGTACAACGTCTAGGTTAGCTTTAAACCCTGGACCCTGTCCCAAAACTGGGTCCTATCTGCTTAGAAGATAGCTGATGAGGGAATCTATATTTTGGGGCCTCTTTGCTAGTGACCCGTTGCCCACGTTGGGCTTCCATCATGAAAAAGAAAAAACCTTTTTATGAGTATTTGATATTTACTATTATTTATTCGGGCCAAAGGGACTTAATATCACAGAAGGGTTCCTTGTTCTATGCATCGTCTGTATATATATATATATATATATACTGTATATAGGTGAAAGGGTACCGACGCACGGAACTTCTAACAGGTGTACCATATATATAAATATATATATATATATATAACCTTTGGTTAGCTTCCGCCCGAATTCTTCATTTTGACGAAGGTCAAGCTTTTCACTCCACCTTAGACCTACAGTTTAACGTGGAATCCGAACCACGCCCCACCATCAGCCCAGCATCTTAATCACTAGGCTACCCAGAGTACCCATTTATCTACCAACCACTTTCTTTATTATGTGGAAGGATGAACAGCTGCGTTTTGCTGCACCCGGCTGCCGTCATCGGGTCTCGAACCCGGGGCCGATGGCTTCGTAGTCAGCGACGCTAACCACCACACCACCAAGGCACACACACACACACACACACATATATATATATATATATATATATATATATATATATATATATATAAATATATAATAACCTTGGTTTTTCCTTCCCCTGAAATTGTTCATTCTGACGAAGATCAAGCTTGTCATCCCACCTTAGACCTACAATTTAACGTGGAATCCGAACCACGCCCCACCACCAGCCCAGCGTCTTAACCACTAGGCTACCAAGATTACTCATTTATCTCGCAATCAATTTTTATACTGCGTGGAAGGATGAACAGCTGGGTTTTGCTGCGCGCCGTCTGCCGTCACCAGGTCTTGATCCCGGGCCGATGCATTCGTAGTCAGCGACGCTAACCACGACACCATCGAAACGCTATATATATATATATATATATATATATACACACACCTTTCCTTTCAACCTTTCAAATGTTCCCTGCGATGATTCCTCATTTCACGAAGGTCAAGCTCGTCGCCCCTCCTCTCGAGTTGGCCTGGTGAAGTAGAGAGTTGGTGTCTTGTACTCTCCACCTCACATAGCCAGGTACCCCTGGCTCATCGGAGATTTTTCTGAGCTAGGTGTCTAATCTTCTTTTGAAGATGTCCACCGCAACACCACTCGTATTCCATAGTTCTTTGGGCAGCTGATTAAACAGTGTTGGTCCTCTCACAACAAAACTATTTTCTTTCAGGGTAAAGGATGTTCTCTGTCTAGCTTTTAGTTTGGGGACATGACACAGTCTTCCTTTTCTACATTCCACTGTTCTTTGGGTGGTTATAGGGTTCAGAGTAAGATTTGGAGCTAGTTTCTCCATTATTTTCCAAGTGTAAATAATGGTTTATCTCTCTCTTCTCCTTTCCAGTGAATATAGGTTAATTCCCATAACCTTTCCCAGTAATTTAGTTCTTTGCACCCATTGATCTTGGCTGTAAAGCTTCGCTGAACCCCTTCTCGTTGACTAATGTCTTCTTTTTTATATGAGGATGTTAGGCCCGAGCAGTATTCCAACTTGGGTATGATCAGTGTTTTCAATAGAGAAATCATTATATTCCTATCCCTTCGTTTAAAGGTTCTCAGTATCTGCCCAGTTATTCTCTTTGCTCTGTTTACTGTTATCTTATTTTGTGTTTCAAATTTCGCATCATCAGTCATTACAACTCCTAAATCTTTTGCTTTAGAATTTCTCTGAATTTCCTGTCCATTTCGGGTATAGTATGCTATGGATTTTAGGTCCTCCTTTTTTCTGTACCGTAACAGTTGAAATTTCTCAGTGTTAAACTTCATATTGTTGTCTTCCAACCACTCGTAGATTCTGTTTATATCTGTTTGTAGAGATCCAATATCCTCTGGGTTTCTTATTTTTCTACTGATCTTTGTGTCATCAGCAAAGGTTGTTACTGTGCTGTCTCTGGTAATGTCCTCATCTCTGTCAGTTAGCATGATTATGAAGAGTAGTGCAGCTAATACTGTTCCTTGTGGTACTGAACTGAGGACCTCTGATTCTGATGAAGATATTCCTTGTACTGTAACGACTTGCCACAGCTCACTAAAGAAATTATATATCCATTTTCCTACTTTTCCTGTTATTCCCATATTTACACACACACACACACACACACACATATATATTATATATATATATATATATATATACACAGGGCCGGATCTAGAAGTTGCGAGGCCCTAGGCAGATCTAGAAATTGCGAGGCCCTTGGCCTATATATATGAAAATATGGACTTAATTATCGGTACTATACCAGCAATATTAGAATCCCGCATAGACAGAACTATGCCAGCACTTAAAAATTAAACCAAACCAAAATAATCACGCATGGAAATTGTTTAAGAAATATAAATAAACCATACAAATAAGTATAAATTATAATATAAATCAAGATTTGTATCGAAAATATAAGACAATGATTTCTAAGATTTATATAGGTAATGACTTTCCATAGTATACAAACGTTTTTCATATGTGATGTATAAGAGATGTTGACATTTCATTTTTTATAATAGTGAGCGATCGACTTATCAGGCTAAATATTAATGCTTTAATATTTGGTTCAGATGCTCCTTAAATATTACAGCAATGCTTTTCTACTTTTCTTCGAGCTAAACTCTTCAATTAATTGAGAATAATCTAATGAATTTTTTGTATCGTTTTCTATTGATAACATAGCTAATGATTGCAATCTCGCTTGAGACATGGTGGAACGCAAATATGTTTTAATAAGTTTGAGACGCGAGAAACTTCTTTCAGCCGAAGCAACAGTAACTGGGATGGTTAATACTATTCGAAGTGCAACATAAACATTAGGATAAATCTCACTTAGTTGTTTTTGCACTATATAAACAAGGGCATTTCCGAGATTTGTTTTCTCAGGTATAAACCTGCAAAGTACTTTAAGTTCTTCATAGAGTTCTAAATCATTAATATCACTTGAACAGAACGCGCAAAACGGCTTGAGCGAGGCCCCCTTTGGCGCGAGGCCCTAGGCGATCGCCTAGTTCGCCTATAGCTAAATCCGGGCCTGTATATATATATATATATATATATATATATATATATATACACACACACATATGTGTGTATGTGTGTGTGTTGAGAGGAAGAGAGGGAGAGAAAAACGCACGGAAATTAGCAAAACTCGTTCACTTTAAAGGTGATTAAGAGATTGGGCAAAGAAGCGAGACTGATGTTCATTTCAGTGAATCCCAATAAAGTTAACATAGAAATGCTGCATTTGGTTTAACTTAATAAAATAAAGAAATTTGAAAGATAATTTATCCTTCTCAGGGTTGGGTTTGTTTAGAACAGGGGTCACCAACCTGGGCGGTAGCGCCCACTAGTGGGCTCACATTAAAGGTAATTAAACATTTATTTCATTATTTATTTTATCGATTATGTTGATTTATTCTTTTTGATCTAAGGTGGGCGATAAGCTTTTTTAATTTTCAAAAAATCGTAAAAGTGGGCGGTGAACAAAAAAAAGGTTGGTGACCCCTGGTTTAGAAGTTAGATGGGTAACCGTCCTGGTGCGTGTTCAGATGATGTAGCGACCCTTAGATGGTTCGGGCCTCACGTAAAGCTCTGAGTTCCCACGTCGGATTGCCTTTACCCTATACGAAGAAGATTAAACCTCAACGATATTATGACTATAATTTTTCCAGACGTTTTCATAATATGAGACCCTCCGAGGAAGAAGTGGCTAAGCGACACAGGTAAAAAACGCCATAAAACGCAAAGTTGTACCAAATTTGAAAGTAACAAAACTTTTGAGCTTTTGAACATATTTCATCGAAATGGAAACTATAAAAAACAAAACATAAGTGTCTATTTACTTTTGTCAACCCTCTGTAGAATATTAATGACGCCAATTATTCACCGCAAGGATCATTAATTTGTTGGTCTGTGATTTTGGGTTGTTACTAAAGAAGTTTAGTATAATTTTGTATAATTTTTCATTTAATAATAATAATAATAACTATCATTCAGGGGTTGGGGTAAGAGGGGGCCAGAAACTGGCACAGCGTTCAGGCCAGACTAATGCGGTTCATTGCGCTGGATTATTATTATTATTATTAGTAATGCCGTCGAGATTTGAATCCTCAACCTTAGTGTCTTCCCTTCGTTTACGGGGAAACAGTGTTACCCACTGAATTATTGGGGCTGGTTAATTTACCATTTACCTCCTAAATTTAACGAATAAACGGACTGTAAACGTTACAGTAACCTGTAAATTATATAATACCAAACCAAATAATAAAATTTACTCTAATTTAGGTGGACATTTGCAAACTACTCTATTGAAGGAATACAATTTTATTATAACCCTTACTACAGTTGTTTTTCACGCGTTACACACACACACACATACACACACACACACACACACACACAAAAGCTTTTTTCTTCGCGGCAAAAAGCGCGGATATAAACATTTTAGCCGAGGAACAGCCAAGGTTACTGAATGTAATGTGTTACCGTTGTTTATCTTTTGCATCATCTAAGGTGCTTTATTTACGTGGTATCCGAACGACGGGTCGCTACATAATCTAGACCAGGGGTCCCCAACCTTTTTGTGCCGAAGAGCTCATTCAAGACTACCGGTAGTGTGGCGGGCACCATTTACTTTTTCAAGGCAAATTTATAGTTGGACTTAATAATGAACATAATACACAAAAAAAACCCATTTAATTCCTATGTAAAATAATGAACATAATACACAAAAAAAAAACAAGGATGGGCTAACTAAGAATCTTAGAAAAATGATCAAACCGATAACTTAATTTATTTCTAAAGAAATAATTATTTTCAAATAAATGAGCATCTGTTTCCGTAATTAACTACTAAAATTTAATAAAATGTTAAGTATGTTACATATTTTAAATATTTAGTAACTAAATATTTAAAATATGTAACATACTTAACATTTTATTAAAAATTTAAATAAAAACTTACACTGGTATGCATCAATTTTGCTGTCAAGGGTTTTGTAAGTGATTCTTATAGAGTTTTTCCTGCTGATTTCGAATCTACAATCCGTGTTTCTCAATCAGCTCAGGTTATCCGGCTATGGCCTCATAAGTAAAATAGAATTTTTCGTGATTTTGTCAAAGCGGAATTGGAACAGTAACAGCTATCATCACTTGTTTCACTTGTATAATATCTTTTTTTACTTTTCAGGCATATAGATAAAATATTTCATAATGAATAGAGCGTGTAAAAATGATCCCAATAGATTCTGCTACATATGTGGGACGGTTACCATGCCAAATAACCAGTCCCAAATCACTAAATTTGTGAAGACAATGTATAGAGCATACTTTGGAATTAAGCTAGGGGACCAGGACAAAAATTTCGCCCCTCATATGTGCTGCAAGACGTGCATTGAAAATTTGAGAAGATGGAGCAAAGGCAGAGCGAAATCTTTGCCTTTTGGAATTCCCATGATTTGGAGAGAAGGAAAGGATCACGTGACAGATTGCTATTTCTGCATGATAAACCTCCAAGGTGGGCTTATAAATTTATTTTTCTTAAATATTTTGAAATCCTCGTATGAAACTTGACATAATATTCACCATAATGTAATATTCACCATATATAGCATAATATTCACCATAATGGTAATCATACATTTACATATACATATTGTTATAGAAAATACATTTACGCATACATATTGTTATACAAGTTACATTTACATATACAATGATTGTATATTTTCTTTCTTTTTCATTCATATTGTCCCCGAAGGGACAATATGAATGAAAAAGAAAGAAAATATACAGACTCCATCGACCTATTTCATATCTTACAGACCGCAGCCTTTCCTCACGAGCCGCCACTGTCTGAATGCTTCTTCTATTTCATATGCAAGTTTTATATCCATGTTTCTGTGTTTCTATTTTCAGGAGTTAACAAGAAGAGTAAACACATTGTTGTATACCCTGACATTCCTTCTGCTATGAGACCTGTACCCCATGGTCCTGGAATTCCAATACCCGACCCACCTCAAACCCTGGACTTCGATGATTCTGATGATGAATCAATGACCAATGCCAATGACCAGTCCCAGTCGTATATACCTCAAAATACCGCTTCAAATGAGCCGAGGCCTCTCAATCAGGCCAAACTTAATGATCTTACCAGGGATTTAGGACTTTCCAAATTAGCTGCCGAGATCTTGGGCTCACGACTTCGAGAGGACAACTTGCTGGCTCCGGGAACAACATTCTCCTGGTATAGGAAACGAGAGGAAGAATTCCGCAAGTTTTTTGCAGTGCACGAAAATACCTCTTCCTTAGTGTACTGCTGCAATGTTGAGGGGCTAATCGAATCCTTGGGCCTGCCATATAACGCATCAGAATGGAGGCTATTTATAGACTCGTCTAAACGAAGTTTGAAAGCAGTACTTCTCAACATTGGGTATAGGGTTGCATCAGTCCCTGTAGCACATTCCGTACAACTTACTGAGAGCTACGATAACATGAAAATTTTACTGGATGCTCTCGTATACGACCAACATAACTGGAGGATCTGTGGAGATTTGAAGGTAATACTAATATCATAAGTAAACTATTGCTATTGACTATGTTGTTTTTCCAAAGGTTATTTGAGAGCGTATAAGAACACTTAACTTCCCCACAGAAGTGATACAGTCCAATGCCTAGATTTTTTTAAATGATAGAACAAATTCTCTAAATTCTTTAAATATTTTCATTTTTTTTCAGATTGTGGCATTTGTATTGGGAATACAAGGGGGATACACGAAATACCCATGTTTCCTCTGCAAATGGGATAGCCGAGCGGATGAGAAGCACTATGCACAGCGTGAATGGGCATCCAGAGAATTTTGAACCTGGGTCGCATAATGTCGTTTCAGTGCCCCTTGTACCACCACCAAAAGTTTTGCTCCCACCACTTCACATTAAGCTGGGCTTGATGAAAAATTTCATCAAATCAATGAATAAGGAGGGTTCAGCATTCCGATATCTCGAGAGTAAATTTCCTCATATATCTGATGCTAAACTAAATGCTGGGGTTTTTGATGGTCCTCAAATTCGAACTTTGATCAAGGATACTCAGTTCGAAAACGCAATGACTCCAACTGAGAAGAATGCCTGGCAGGCATTCAAATCAGTTGTCACTGATTTTCTTGGCAAGCGTAGAAGTCCAGAATACGAGTCCGTTGTCGAAAACTTGATGGAAGCTTTCAAAGCTCATGGGTCGCGCATGTCCATAAAAATGCACTTTTTGTGGTCCCACTTGGACTATTTTCCTGAAAATTGCGGGGATTATAATGAGGAACAGGGTGAACGATTTCACCAAGATATCAAAATAATGGAAGAGAGGTACCAGGGAAACTGGGATATCAATATGCTGGCGGACTATTGCTGGTGTTTGAAGCGAGACGTGCCCGAAGAAAAACACAGACGGAAAGCCAAAAAAACTTCATTCCTTCCTCAATAAACTTTTTTCCATATTCATTGTATGAATAAAAGTATTTATTCACACAATGTTTTCATTTTTCACGAGTGTTCTTATAATATTACTCGTATCTACAGTGTTTAAGCTAAAAAAATCAATAAATTTGGGGATAAAATTGGACTTATAATAAATGGCCAATAGAGAAAAAACCTGACCTGATTGAGGAAAACCAATGTCATTTTCGAATTCAGCATGGTCGAATTATATAATATGAGTTGAAAAAACCCTCACAGCAGACAAAAAAATTTCATATGCATACCAGTGTTATCAATCGTAGTCAATCAGTGGCGGGCACACGCAAAAGGGTCGGCGGGCACCATGGTGCTCGCGGGCACAGGGTTGGGGACCCCTGATCTAGACAATTGATGTAGTCGAGACCACCATAACCGAGACTGAGACCGAGACCAGAAAAAAAGGTCTCGAGCCCTACATCACTGATCTAGACGCAGAGGACGGTCTCCCATCCAACTACTCTCCAGATCCAATGTTTACTGAACCGAGTAGAAATACCCACAAAAAAAAATATCCCCAATTCTAGAATCGTCTTCGGAGTTATCATTGTTACAAGGACTGAATAAAGAGGACATAATTATTTTATGTCACAATTATTTATATTATTGTAAATTGTAAAACCAATGTATTTATTTCATTATTAATAACAATAAAGGTTACTTAAAAAAATGTATTTGTATCGCCATAAAATTAATATTTTTTGTTTTTGCAGGAAGGCGGGGCCAATATAAATATTTTAATATAAATATTAAAATAATTTTTAATAACCTTCACTAGAAAAAACTCTTCATTTACGAGTAGCTTAATCTAAATAACCTAATTAATTTCACCTAACCTAACCTAACGCTCATTATATCTAATTTTTCATGATTTTTAATATTTTTTCAATTTAAGTTTGAATCTATAGCGACACCGATAATGTCGCTGCGAATTCCGTATGTATCATAAGGATTGATTGTCGCGATTTGGTTTAATAATATAACCATGAAAACATACACACACACACACGCTCAAATATATATACTGTATATACAAAGAGAGAGAGAGAGAGAGAGAGAGAGAGAGAGAGAGAGAGAGGAGAGAGAGAGAGAGAGAGAGAGAGAGAGAGAGAGAGAGAATTTGTTTTGACTAAAAAACATTATTATATTAACACGCTTGAATGATGTGAGCATTAATATTATAATATTTTGAGAGAAACTAATTTATTTTTTAATTTCCCCCAGAAATTGTGAAAAATATAATTTCAACCACAGAGACTTTGAATATTTTTAATTGCCTCTTAATGCTTATTATTAATATATAATATTAATATATATTAATATATTATTAATATATAATATATATATATAATATAATATATATATATATATATATATATATATATATATATATATATATATATATATGAAAATTATTTCACGAAAGTAACACGTGAAAAATATTTATGATGAATAAAACCACGAAGGAAAGGAACAGAATGGTGCTCAAGCGCTTTCGTCTAATGACATCCTCAGGAACACTGAGAGGTCATTAGACAAAAGCGCTTGAGCACCTTTCTGTGTTTCCTTTCCTTCGTGGTTTTATTCATCATATATATATATATATATATATGTATATATATATATATAATATATATATGATGAATAAAACCACGAAGGAAAGGAAACACAGAATGGTGCTCAAGCGCTTTCGTCTAATGACATATATATATTAATATAATTAATATGTATATATATATGTAAAGAACGACACTGGTGTAGAAGAGTGTTCCGCACAAGATGAGGAGGGAGAACGAGCAAATGAAAAATGAGGTACCACCCTGGAATCGAACCCGGGATCATCCGATTGCCGATCAGATATGCTATCCACTACACCAGTGACCTCTATCAATCAGAAGTCGTAATTCTCCTACATACGAGCAGAAACCAATGCCCTGAGGGGGCACCTTCGCATGCCGTACATATATACATTTTAACTGCAAACAACACACAGTATAATTAATGTAAAGAATGACGCTTGTGTAGAAGATACAGACAGACGGAAAGAAGGACGATGCTGTAGAAACGATCAAGGAAAACCCAAAGTACTTTTATAATTTCACGAGAAGTGAAACCAATAATCACACCTGTATCGGACCCTTAAGGAAACAAAATAATACCCAAACTGGTGATCTAAAAGAAATATCCGAAATATTAAGAGCTCCCTACTTTTTAGCATCCCCCCCCTCCAAAAGATAAAATAATATGGGAAATTCTTTCTTTCAAGAATAATTACAAGGCAAGAATAGAGTATTTAACAGCAAAGCAAGTCCGGGCAAATGGAATGCCACACTGATTAAAAAATATGGAACAAGGAAATAAATATGCCCTTGTTTTGAATACGGGGAAGATCTCTAGACACAGGGGAAATCTCAGACATCCTGTAGACTGTAGAGGGAGGGGGGTTCGAACCCTTGACGTCAGTGCCTTTACTTCGCTTAAAGGGAAAACGGTTTTACCCATTGAACTACGGACTCTTGACGTATCCATTTATGCGTGATTCAAACAAGGAGAAAATGAAAGATTTTGAAATGAGATAATAAGAGAGAGAGAGAGAGAGAGAGAGAGAGAGAGAGAGAGAGAGAGAGAGAGAGAGAGAGAGAGAGAGAGAGAGAGAGAGAGAGAGAGAGAGAGAGAGAGAGAGAGAGAGAGGAAAACATGCAAAAAGAAAAAAATAATTATTGGGTGAATGATTCCGATGAAGAACCTTGACAGTTTTTAGAATTTGAGAAGATCCCCGACTTCATAATTCTTGAAAATTTATTCATTTCTTTTATATTTTAACTTTTCAGAAAATTGAATGAATTTTAATTACTTTAATTTGGTTTCGTAACGGAATTTTCCATAATTCTTTTGCTATTCGTTTTCGATAGATTTTAGAGCAAAATTTATGCTTACATAATATACATATTTCGTTTGGTGACACTCTTAGTGAATTTTACCATTTTCGACTGTCCAAGGAAGTTCTCAAATTTCTAGTCTACTCAGTACACCGAATTTAATATATATATATATATATATATATATATATATAATATATATATATATATATATATATATATATATATAGATATGCAGTTTTTCAAAACCTCTCTGGCATTTGAACATGTATATAATGTTTATTTGGATCAAGTAAAGATAAGCACCCCCAACCTTTTTTAGTTAGCTTTATAAGGCTAACTAACGAAAATATCACGACTTAACCTAACCAATCGTTGGGTCAACTGTACGCCCTTGACGATTGGTTAGGTTAGGTCGTGATATTTTCGTTAGTTAGCCTTTTAAAGCTAACTAAAAAAGGTTGGGGATGCTTATCTTTACTTGATCCGTTTATTTTTATTAAACTGATGTTCATATTTTATTCTCTTCTGAATTTATTCATTTATCTGCTTATTTTTAGTCTTTTATGGAGTTATCGTGCTTAGTTTCATACTGGAATATCTTGCTGTTTCTCGCTCTTCTTTTGTTTTTGTTTAGGAGGTGGGTAAGTATAACTTTATTTCGATATTTTATCGTCTACAATCACCGTACCACAATCTCTTCGTAAGTCATTATGGAAAACAAGAGAAAAAGCTCCACGTTCAAAGGATATTGATTGTCACGTGGATTGTCTCCGTGGAAGAAATGGCTAAACGACAAAAGTAAAATAAACGCCAGAAAACGCAGTTAAAGTTGTACCAATTTGAAATATGAAATAACTTTTGAACTTTTGGTGATATATCGTTGAAATATCTTCAAATGGTTTCATTCCCGTAAATATTTGGTGTTCTTTTATTTTTCCTCAGTAACAAGAAATTTGCTTTACTATTATCGTTATAAGGATTACCCAATGTTTTTTACCTGAATTGTAACTGCCCTTGTTAACAGCTTCATTAACCCTTTAAGTGTTCATTTTATACCTAACGTAACGTAACCTAATCGTAGCTACCGCGTACAAATACGTACAAAACACTTAAGACGTTAAGGGCTGCATTTTTGAATCAGTACACCATTTTATGTTGAAAATATAAAAGTCATTTATATAGATCAAGACTAGTACGAGACCCAAAATATCTCCCTGGGAAACCCCACGCGTTATTTTCAGTTTAGACGCAGACTGCGATCGTGTATGACGTACTCATTCCTGCTGTTTATGTTTTAAACTATTTTAATACGATGGTATAATGAAATACGTTATGGAAAGTTGTAGCCAGTGAAACCTGTAGGTATAAGTCAGTTAATAGGAGAATAGAGAATTTCTTGACTAGTATAACACGCTTGATGTTTAGCATCAGTCAGAATAAAACGGTGCTGGTTAAGTGTGCGGTCTACCATCTGAGTTCTGGTTAAGTGTGCGGTCTACATCATCTTAAATTACACTTTTATAAATGTATTTAAGGAAAGGAATTAAAATATAAGAAATTTAGTTCAAGAAATATATTTAATTAGAAAATTTTATTTATTAAAAGAAACCAAAAAAAAAGTTTGTAAAAATTTTTTAAAAAAAATGTTTTGCAAACTCTTATATTAGGCATTACTGTGTGTATACAGTGCGGATATCATTTAAGAAGGCAGAATATTTGACAGAATATTTTCGTTAAAACTAACCAAAATATCACGACTTAACCTAACCAATTATCAAGGGCGTACAGTTGATCTATTAGTAAATAGTAAATACTATTCCAGAAACAAACAATGTTATAATTAATAATAGATCAACTGTATGCCCTTGATAATTATAATTGGTTAGGTTAAGTCGTGATATTTTCGTTAGTTTATATTCTGTCAAAACTCAGATGGTAGACCGCATACTTAACCAGCACCAAATAAACTAAGATATATTAAAGTTTATCGTAGCCTTCACGGTTGCCTTTTTGGTAGGTTGGTTGGTCGCAGCTTAATTGTGGTAGACTGCTCGAAGCTAGGTAGACCGCACACTTAACCAGCACCAATAAAACACTTATTGAAAATGAGGTTTTCTTCTTCACAATAAATTATCATTAAAATGTGGAGTTGATGTTGACAAGTTTATTTTTTTATATTTTGCTCAATTTGCATATTTTATGTTCCATTTATTGCTCTGTTAATCCTTTGTTTAATCTCCTTTCACTTGAATTCGTGACATTTTGTATATTTAGTTCTCACTTCAAATATATATATATATATATATATATATATATATATATATATATATATATATATATATATATATATATATATATATATATATATATATATACGGGGTGGGTGAAAAGTTTTTCAGGATTTTATACATACAACTATTTAGCTAACAACATTATACAGATAAAGTGTTCAAATGATGAAACAAATCAAACAAAAAGTCTATATAAGAATTTTATTCATACAAATATTTTGTTTAATTGTTATTTAATCTTCAAAAAGTTCTCCATCCTCTATGATACGTTTGTGGATTCTCTCTGTGAAACTCTTCATTGTTCTTCTAAACATATCGAGTGGGATCCTTTTCAGGTCTTCATCTATTCTGTGGCCAAGGGCATTCACATTTGGATAGATGAAACCAGGAACGTAGAGTTTGTTACGCAAATAAGTCCAAAGCCAGAAATCATATGGGGTTAAATCAGGTGATCTGGCTGGCCACTCGATGGAACCTCGCCGCCCAAGCCATCTTCCTTGATATCCAGAATCTCACGGGCAACTGCAGAGTAATGTGGATGCGCTCCATCATCTTGATAAAGCCTATTCCTGCCAATGCCATTAGTAAACTGTGGCAAAACTTTGTCTCTCAATACCTGGCGACAGCGTTTTCTATTCGTCGTATCTCTCGATATGTCAAAGGAAACGAGTCCTGAATAACCAATGCACGCCCAAACTGTTAGTGTAGCCGTTTTAACGGGTTTACCTAATCGTAGTTTGGGATTTTTTTTTCGCCCAGTAGTGAACGTTGTGTGTGTTTCCTTTATTCGTTAAACTGAAGACACAGTCATCTGAAAATTTGAGTTTTCGAAGGAAATCTGTATCACTGTTGAACTTTTGTCTCATTGTTTCAGCAAACTGCAGCCGTCTATCAGAATCATCGTCGTATACTCGTATGAGCTGAGAGTAAATGGGTTTGTAATCGTTATAACCCCGTGATTTTAGTATTTTTGCTACTGAAAATTTGGAAATACCCAATTCCTGTACGACTTTTCTCGTTGAAGTTGTTGGATCGACTCGAAAACTGGCGAGGACATTTTCTTTGTTGTTGTCTCCTGTCGCCGTTACTGGCCTTCCGCTTCTTGGACGATATTTTACCAGGCTCCCTGTTTCCAAAAGTTTGAGCTTCCAGTATCGAAGAGTGGTTGCATTTAGTGGTGGTTTACTATATTTTTCTTGAAATAAACGCAAACGTTCAAAATTATTATAAGAAATAGCCCACGATACACGATACACTTTTTCTTCATTGCTGTATTCCATCCTTACTGACATGGCGCTTGACTGGGGCTAGGGCCTAGAGCCTAGGGTCTAGGACCTTCCTGTTCTAACCTAGGGTCATTCCTGGCCTTGTATAGTTGCCTTGAAAAGTATCACATACACTGCAGTGATATCACTGGAATTTATTTATTATTAACAAATTATTTGTATGTATAAAATACTTAAAGACATTTCTCCCACCCTGTATATACTCGTATATATATATAGAGTTCTAAAATAACTTTCAAACTTCATGAAGTTGGTGCATTTATTTCTTATTATTTCCGGTTGCAATTATGACCGGCGTAGATTTAGTTGATATCTGAAACGTACATGCACAAACCTTTGGAAAGGAGATAATGCGCACATTTGCTGTAAAAACAAATTTAATAACATTCTGGTCTCCATTTTCAATTCAGATAACGTTCATTGAACGTAAATGTTCTGATTTTATGTGTACCCCCCCCCCCATAATACATAGTGTAAAAACGTTATTTAAACGGTCTCTTTACGGAACGTTGTCGTCTTTGTGTTAATGTTCACGCATCTCTCTCTCCTCATGTCATCGAATAGGGCCAGTGAATGCCGTTGGTACGCGTGTGGATGACGTTCCAAAGTACAACTTAGGAACCAAGTTCGAATCAATAAGTAAGGTCATATGGTAGACGGCGCTTGACCTATACAGCTTTACGTGGGACTCAAACCATCTAAAGGCCTCTTTAGATGGTCACCCATCCAACTACTAAACAGATCGAAACCAACATCCATTAACCTCGTTGATCTAACGGAAAGAGGTCTTCTGACGTGACCACAGCGCGAAGCCTGACCATTGTATCGATCGTAAGAAAATGAATTCTAACTTCCAAAGAAGCTTCGCTTTCGTGAAATGGAACCTTTTTCATTACAACAAGAATTCAACATTTCAGCATTTCTTTAGTATTTTGTTGAGTTTAACCTTTTCGAAGGTTTATTTCACTAAAATATACATTTTTATATTGTCACACTTTAATTTTTAGTTACTCACACTTATAATTACTTTTAAACGCCGATAAAAAGGTCATATTCTAAAGGAGGTGAAGGAGTTCGGGTCAACTCGGGTCAGGATGGTCGAGTCGAAAATACTTTTTCACCCAACACCACGCACAAAAGATACACGCACCTCACCGATATATATATATATATATAAGCAATATATATATATATATATAATATATGTTGCGTGCAAGGAATACATGATTCAGACATTTTAGTAAGACACTTTTAAAGTAAATAAGGTTACAGTATATATATATATATATATATATATATGGGTGTTTGTGCGCGCGCGTACGTGCCTGTATTACTGTTGCGATGTTTACTGTTCGCATTTCGGAGTTCTTTTTTATGATGCCTGAAGGGGAATAGCACCCCCAAAATCCAGCATCATCTTTCCTCTTTATAACATCAACGGCGGGTCGGAGACGCAAATCCTGGAGGTGCGTTTTGGGGGCTCAGGAATAAGGTTGGGGGGTGCGCAATACAAGCAATTCCGAAGTGAGGCGTTTTCAGGAAATATGAGATTATCAACTTCCTTTCATATATTGCTTTTCGAAAGAGGACGCACGGGGTTAGGGGGTGTGCTAAGGGGGGGGGAGGCGAAGAAGGGTCGTTTAGGGAAAGACGCTCGGAAAGGGGAGTTAAGGGGGAAATTGAGAAGGGAGATTAGGCGAGAGGGAATGGTCGATGTATGACTACTTTTGGGGCTGTGACAGTGCCTTTAAAACAGGTGCAAAACATTTCAAAATAAGAGAAGAAATTTATAATGTGTGTATCTCTTCTTGGCTATTTACGAAACCGCGACAGTCTTTAGTATATACACTGACGTAACCAAACGTACGTACGTGTGTATGTATGTGTGTGTGCGCGTGTGTGTGTGTGTGCGTATGTGTGTGAACAAAGAAGGGCCAAATTTTATCGAAATCTATTATATGGATTAATTCTGTTTAATTATTGAAGAGCAATAATCATTATTTATCATTATTTTATCATCATTAATCATTGTTAATATATGTTAATTAATGACGTTAATTTAGTTTCGTCGATGCGTTTCCGGTTACTTCGTTAACAAATCAGAAATCGATACCGAAATGGGAATAGAATCATTTCAATGCTTTATACATCACCTGAATGCACACACACACACACACACACACACACACAATATATATATATATAATATATATATATATATATATATATATATATATATATATATATATATGTGTGTGTGTGTATATATGATGAAAATAACCACGAAGGAAAAAGGAAACAGAATGGTGCTCAAGCGCTTTTGTCTAAGGAGCATACAAATTTATAAGAAAAAGGCTACCAGAGTTTTAGCATTTTGCCCCTCTTATCTAAATCCGTTCTGAACGAATTCAAAACAACAGGATCAAGCGAAAAAAGGCCCTGGCTAATGTTAAAATTATACATAAATTGAATGATGGCAGACTCAAGAATATTTCTAGTAACAATGTTGCTTAAGTGAAACAAAACTGAAGCATTATTCCAATCAATACAGTGGGATAACTCTGACAAATGGACGAAAAGGGCACTGGACGACTGTCCCGTTCTAACGGAATATTGATGCTGTTTTACACGCGTGTGCAAATCCTTTCCCGTCTGACCTATGTAAAAGGAATCACATTGTTTACAACCAATTTTATAGATAATGCCTGAATTATTGATAGGACTATTTTTTACTGTGATATTTTTCACAATATTGTCATATGAAAATACTACAATCCCGTTTTTGGATGTGCGTGTACATAGGGAAAGCCCAGGTTTTAAGTTTAGTATTTATCGGAAAAAACAAACAATTTGTCCTACGTACACTTTTACTCCGGACATGACACCCACATCAAGAAAGCCATATTTTCTTCAATGTTTCTCCGTGCTCTTAGGATCACCAGTCGGGAATACATGGATGCAGAATTAGAAAAAATCAACGGTATTGGAAGTGAATTGTGTTACCCACCTGCGTTTGTGGAATCTTGTCTTAACAAGGCAAACGAACTTTCTATCGTCTGAATAATAATCCTCGCACTTTGTCGAAGAATATTTTGTACTTCCATTTTTCCCAGGCTTTTTAGGCATTGCTAATGTACTTAAACTTTTGAATATTAATGTAGTATTTTCATATGACAATATTGTGAAAAATATCATCGTAAAAAATAGCCCTATCAATAATTCAGGCATTATCTATAAAATTGATTGTAAACAATGTGATTCCTTTTACACTGGACAGACGGGAAAAGATTTGCACACGTGTGTTAAACAGCATCATTATTCCTTTAGAACGGGACAGTCATCCAGTGCCATTTTCGTCCATTTGTCAGAGTTATCACACTGTATTGATTGGAATAATGTTTCAATTTTGTTTCACTCAAACAACATTGTTAATAGAAATATTCTCGAGTCTGCCATTATTCAACTTACGAATAATTTTAACATTAACCAGGGCCTTTTTTCGCTTGATCCTGTTGTTTTGAATTCGTTCAGAACGGATTTAGACAAGAGGGGCAAAGTGCTAAAACTCTGGTAGCTTTTTCTTATAAATTTGTATGCTCCTCCACAATTTTTATTTTTCTATTTTTTTTGTGACCTATATATAGTCTCGAACTTGTTATTTATTTCAATGGTTCCTGAGGATGTCATTAGACGAAAGCGCTTGAGCACCATTCTGTGTTTTCTTTTTACTTCGTGGTTATTTTCATCATAAATATTCATGTGTTACTTTCGCGAAATAATTTTCATATATACACGGGATTTCCCAGAAGTCCTCTCCTTAAGGCTAATATCATGTACATTGTGGGGCAGGCACGACCTTTGGAACACCCTGTATATGTATATATATATATATATATATATATATATATATATATACACACAGGGTGTTTCATTACATGTGGGACACACTTTCAGGATGGATCAGGACTTGAAAACAATGAAAAAAGTGATATAAACATATGCCCGAAATCGCTTTGTTTCCGAGTTACAGCCCGTTTTGTGTTCCAGCAATTCTTTCCGCAAACTGTTTACAAACACTGCTTACCGACAATGTTTGTGAGTGTGTACGAGACTTATTTCAAGTGTGGCCTTGCCGATTGTAATGTTTCGTACACTCTATGACATGTCTCAATATCGTTGAGTGTAGAGCCATCAGTCAGTCAGAGGTGCATCGCGGTGTTTCACTGTTCGTATTCGTAACTTCTTACCGTGAATAAGTGCAGTCCAGTGAAAAAAACCTTAAAAGTTTTTGTGCTATTCAGTGATAGTGTGCATTTGAAGTGAGAATGGAGGCTTATTCAAACAGAGAAATGGCAGACAGGTATCTCATACAGTATATGGATTTGCCGAGTGTAATGCGGCCGCAGCCAGACGTCTGTATGCGGAAAGGTTTCCGAATCGCCGTCTGCCAGATAAACGACCTTTCAGATAATAGACAAGCGTTTTGGTGATACAGGATCATTCAACAAGCGAGTTTCAGATGGTGGTAGACCAATCAGCGCTAGAACTGCTGAGTTGGAGGAGCGAGCGGGTCCTGAATCGGGTGGAGGAACATCCTGGTGTCAGCACCCGAAGGACAGCAGCAGCAGAGGGTGTAAGATACACAACTGTGTGGAGAATTTTACGGAACAACAGCTTTACCCATATCACATTCAGAGAGTACAAGGCCTTACTGAAACTGATTTCCCACCACGAGAGGCTTTTTGTACTTGATACCTTCAACAGTGTGCTCACGATCCTCTTTTTCTACCTCCGTGTTGTTTTTTGATGAGGCTGCCTTCACAAGAATGCGTGATCAATTTTCACAACACTCATCACTGGGCCGAAGAGAATCTGCATGCCATCATCCAGTCAAGGCACCAACAACAATTTAGTATCAATGTATGGGCAGGACTTATTGCCAACAACTTAATCGGTCCTTTTGTTTTGCCTGGAAGATTAACAGGAGAATCCTATTCCAATTTTTTAAGGAATGATTTAAGCAATTTACTAGATGAAGTTCCTCTTGATGTCCGACGTCGTATGTGGTTTATTCATGATGGCGCTCCGCCTCATTTTAGTCGAGTAGCCAGAGACTATTTGGATGACCATTTCCGTGATAAATGGATAGGCCGTGGAGGACTCATTGTGTTTTACCTGTGGGGTCATCTGAAATCCATCGTTTACGTGACACCCCAGGCACGTGCACAGGGGGGGGCTTGGGGTGCTTGAGCCCCTGCCCTTTTTCTTCTTCATATCAAAAGTGCCCTTTTAGTCAAAATTCATAAATATATTGATTCGACATAAATTTGAATTAATTAGTTATATTTTTATTTAGTTACTGCTACTTCAACAGATTTTCAAAACTGGAATTACTTTGATCTATGATTTTTTCATTAGAATAATAAACTTAACATACCGTTACTATTATTTTCAATCAGGGAGGGCGTCCCTAGTGGTAACACTGACTGCAGCTGTTCACTGTTGATTGCGTCTCTCGGGTATGTGGGTGTATTGTTTACTGTTTGTTTTTTTACGTTAACCTAAGCTAACTAGTGATTTCTCACTGATAATTATGGTAAGTTGGAATCCAAAGCAGTGTGACATTACTCCAAAAAATATTGTATGACATTACTCGTAAAGTTGGTAAAAACGTCCACGTCCCCTACTTAGTCTTAGGCCTACTAGGCTAGGCCCATCAGTACACCAGTGTGTCAAACGATGGATTTTGGGTTTTAGTACTGGCATGAATTTCATTAAATTAATAAATGATTTATTAAACAACATATCATAACCTTTTCATTTTTAATATGAAATTGATTTTTAAAAACAATACAATTTTCATTAAAAGTTAATAAAAATACCTAGATTATTTATTATAAAACGAGACAGGAGACAAGAGGAGACTGCTATTATGATTTATTAAACATGTTGGCTTCCTTATTCTTCAGTATGCATTTCATTGTAGATGATTAAGAATATAATTTTTGCTTTTGTATTTTCCTGATAAGAATCAATATTTTTCTATTGCTACTTAAGAGCTGTGGCCATCATATTAAATAGCACACAGTATATTTCTATAAATCTTTAATTTATAGTTTCATATTATTCCATATTTAAATGTATATACAGCAGTATACTAATTTATATGATGAGCAAGCTAAAAGTCAATATAAGTAAAATTGAATAATAATTGTAAATACACCAATATTTCAATATCTTCATATCTTTTGAAAATCTTGCAATAAAAACATGCCTTTTTACAACAAATTTTCATTATTTTCTTTAATCAGCTTTATATACAAAAATAATGCATTGAATTTAATGGAATTTAAGAATATTTACCACATACAATTTTAAAATTTTTCTTTGTGTGTGTATACATATATATAGCCTATATGGCATTGCGGATTTCATTTTTAAAAATGTTAGGGGAGTGCCCTTTTTTCAACTGAGCCCCTGCCCTTCTGAAAGTCTGTGCACGTCACTGTGACACCCATTGACAACATTGAAATACTTCACCAACGTATAGAACAAGGATGCCAGAAAATCAGAGCAATACCTAGAATGTTTGAACGCGTCAGGCAGTCTATGACGAGGCGTGTTCAGGTGTGTATTCAAGAGCAAGGTGATCATTTTGAGTCCTTTAAAGGTAAGGTGGATACTTGCCGGAACACATAACGGGCTGTAATTCGGAAACAAAGCGATTTTGGGCATGTTTATATAAACTTTTTTCATTTTTTTCAGGTCCTGAATCCATCCTGAAAGTGCGTCCAACATGTTATGAAACACCCTGTGTGTATATATTTCTTGAAAAAACAATAACCGTGTAAAGATAAATAAAAAGCAAAATTCCCAAGGTTATAAAACACTAAAAACCGCGAAGCTTTCTAAAAGAAACTTCTCTCATTATTCATTCCTCCTCGAAAAAGGAAACTGTAGCAAACAGTCGACCAAGGAAGTACTCCGGAGGGAGTACGTTAGGCAAGAGACAGGGCGTGCTGAAACTCCCTTTTCTCCTGTCACTGTCTTCCTTATCTGATCTTTTTCCGTGTCCCATCTACCCTATAAGCAGTCCAGCATGCTCTCAAACACACACTTCTCTATCTGTTCTTTAATGCATATACAGTATATGCATTTTACAAACAACACAAACTTTTCAAAATCTGTATATATATATATATATATATATATATATATATATATATATATATATATGTGTAAAGAACGACGCTTGTGCAGAAGAGCGTCCGCACAAGATGAGGAGAGAGAACGAGCAAATGAAAAATGAGGCACCTCCCAGGAATCGAACCCGGGATCATCCAATTGCTGGTCGGATATGCTAACCACTGCACCAAGGTCCCCGATCAGTTACAACTTGTAATTCTCTTACATACGAGCCGAATCGAATGCCCTCAGGCATATATATACTGTATATGTATATATATGTGTGTGTGTGTGTGTATATAAAAAAAAGTGCTATCCTGGATCCAGGATTCGAACCCGGGACCTCCTTAGTAGGAGTTTGCTAGCGCTTTCATCACACTACAGCGAGATAAAAGTTAACATAACCTATCGTATAATTTTTAAACGACCGAGGAAATGCTTAACGCTTATTGCTTTCGCGTTCAGAGGTGTTTTAAGGCGTTTACAAATCTTGGTAGGGGCATTTTTTCATGCAGAAACCACGCGTGTTATTTCACACACACACACACACACACACACACACACACACACACACACACACACACACACATATATATATATGATGAATAAAACCACGAAGGAAAGGAAACACAAAATGGTGCTCAAGCGCTTTCGTCTAATGACATCCTCAGGAACACTGAAGTACATAAAAGGGTTACGGCCTATATATAGGTTACAGAAAGAAAAAAAATATAAAAATAAAAAGAAAAAAATAATATATATATATATATATATATATATATATATATATATATATATATATATATATATATGCAATAAACGGAGAAGTAAAAATAAAAATTAAAAATTAAAGGATTATCAGAGAGGCATACAGATTTGTAAGTAAAAAATATCGATTTTTAGCACAAGATCAAATAATTATAAAAATACAAATTTATACTGGAAATCTGCCCGGGTTTTAACACGCTGCCTTTTTTGGTTAAGTTTCGATGTATATAAAAATAAAATGAAATTAAAAGTTAATAAAGTAGCATACAAGTTTACCAAAGATTTAGCGTTCTACCCTTCTTATCTAAATCTGTTTTGAAGGAATTCAAAACAACAGGATCGAGTTGAAAAAGACCTTTGCTTATGTTGAAGTTATTTGAAAGTTGGATAATGGCAGACTCAAGAATATTTCTATTAACAATGTTGCTAGAGTGAATAAAACTGAAGCATTATTCCAATCAATACAGTGGGATAACTCTGACAAATGGACGAAAAGGGCACTGGACAACTGTCCTGTTCTAACGGAATATTGATGCTGTTTTATACGTGTGTGCAAATCCTTTCCCGTCTGACCTATGTAAAAGGAATCACATTGTTTACACCAATTTTATAGATAATGCCTGAATTATTGGTAGGGCTATTTTTTACTATGATATTTTTCACAATATATTATATGAAAATACTACATTAATATCAAAAGTTTAAGTACATTAGCAATGCCTAAAAAGCCGGGAAAAATGGAAGTACTAAAATATTTTTTGACAAAGTACGAGTGTTATTATTGACACGATAGAAAGTTCGTTTTGCCTTGTTGAGACAAGATTCCATAAACGCAGATGGATAACACAGATCACTTCCAATACCGTTGATTTTTTCCAATTCGGCATCGATGTATTCCGGACTGGCGATCCTAAGGGCGCGGAGAAACATCGATGAAAAAATGGCCTTCTTAGTGGGGGTGTCATGTCCCGAGTAAAAGTGTACGTAGGACAAATTGTTTGTTGTTTTCGATAGATACTAAACTTAAAACCTGGGCTTTCCCTATGTACACGCACATCCAAAAATGGGATTGAATTGTCTTGTTCCACTTCTAAAGTAAACTTAATGGAGGGGACTTGATCATTTAACTGAAGGAGGAAGTTATCCAGGTCACGATTCATGGGCCAGATCACAAAATATCGTCGACGTACCGCAACCAAGGGATGCCAACCCCCAGGATTCTCGGAATGTAAGTAATTTCGAAAAACTCCATATAAATATTGGAGAGAAGGGGCGATAAGGGGTTGCCCATGGCCATCCCAAAAACTTGTTGATAATACTCGTTATTGAAAGTGAATTTACAGTCTTTGATGCAAAGCTTAATAAGTTCCAAAACAATGTGTGAAGGTAGTGGCAGGTCATACTTATGTAATTCTTGGGAGAGAAAGTCAAGCATATCGTCAATCGGCACTTTTGTAAACAATGAACAAACGTCAAAACTGATCAATCTATCGTTAGTTTCAGTACGTGCATTATTCAATTTTCAGTAACATCCATGGAATTTTTTACATGTGAATCAGAGATAGTTCCGAGAATGGGGGACAAGACTTTGACAAGCCATTTGGAGAGTTTATAAGTAATAGAGCCCACCGAGCTAATAATAGGGCGCATAGGGTTGCCAGGTTTGTGGGTTTTAATAAGACCGTAAAGGTAGGGCAGAGAAGGTGAAGTGGACATGAAAAGCGGAATTAAGTCCTTATGATCTTTGAGAATGCGTTTCAAGCCACTATTAAATGATTTGATGACGTCATCCTGCGGGTTCTTCCTAAGTTTGCTGTATGTGGCGGGGTCCTGGAGAAGCTCGTTCATCTTTCCGATGTAGTCCACTTTGTCCATAATAACTATGGTGTTAGCCTTGTCTGCTTTAGTAATATGGAGCTCCCCATCTTTTTAATTGTGAGAGGCTATTGCGAAAACGTTTAGGAAAGTTATCTTCGTAATTACTATTCGCCGCACTATAAACGAGGCCTTTAACTATGTTAAACAAATACTGAGGGAGATTACACTGTTTTTCAAAACACGCGAGACTGTAACAAATTTGTAAAGCCGAAGGTTTTTTAACAATAAAAAAGGACATACCATATCCAAGGGCACTTTTTGCATCGTCACTAATGTTTTTCGAAGAAAAGTTCAAAACACACTTTGAGCTTGCTTTTTTACTCCACTGACTATTTCGAATGAGACTTTTAATTTTCGATCCAAAATGTTACGAAGTGAAGTAGTTCTCCGACGCAACTCGTTGTAAATTTCATCAAACGAAGGTTGGATCCACGGTTGGGGAATAATGTTACAAAATTATGTTTGGCGATGTTTAAATTTTTGAAGGCGGACCACTCATTTTGTCTGGTGACTTCAATGTTTCTTTAAAATTAATCTGCTGAAGTTGTTGAACGGATGGTCGTCAATTTGTCTGAGGCGAATCGGAAGCAGGGATTTGGGAAGAACTTGCTCCTCTAGACAATTAGTAAGAAACTTTCGTCGGATACGAATTGCATGCCCCTTCATTAGCTCGGTGGGCTCTATTGCTTATAAACTCTCCAAATGGCTTGTCAAAGTCTTGTCCCCCATTCTCGGAACTATCTCTGATTCACATGTAAAAAATTCCATGGATCTTACTGTAAAATTGAATAATGCACGTACTGAAACTAACGATAGATTGATCAGTTTTGACGTTTGTTCATTGTTTACAAAAGTGCCGATTGACGATATGCTTGACTTTCTCTCCCAAGAATTACATAAGTATGACCTGCCACTACCTTCACACATTGTTTTGGAACTTATTAAGCTTTGCATCAAAGACTGTAAATTCACTTTCAATAACGAGTATTATCAACAAGTTTGGGATGGCCATGGGCAACCCCTTATCCCTCCTCTCCAATATTTATATGGAGTTTTTGAAATTACTTACATTCCGAGAATCCTGGGGGTTGGCATCCCTTGGTTGCGGTACGTCGACGATATTTTGTGTATCTGGCCCATGAATCGTGACCTGGATAACTTCCTCCTTCAGTTAAATGATCAAGTCCCCTCCATTAAGTTTACTTTAGAAGTGGAACAAGACAATTCAATCCCATTTTTGGATGTGCGTGTACATAGGGAAAGCCCAGGTTTTAAGTTTAGTATCTATCGGAAAACAACAAACAATTTGTCCTACGTACACTTTTACTCGGGACATGACACCCCCACTAAGAAGGCCATTTTTTCATCGATGTTTCTCCGCGCCCTTAGGATCGCCAGTCCGGAATACATCGATGTCGAATTGGAAAAAATCAACGGTATTGGAAGTGATCTGTGTTATCCATCTGCGTTTATGGAATCTTGTCTCAACAAGGCAAAACGAACTTTCTATCGTGTCAATAATAACACTCGTACTTTGTCAAAAAATATTTTAGTACTTCCATTTTTCCCTGGCTTTTTAGGCATTGCTAATGTACTTAAACTTTTGGATATTAATGTAGTATTTTCATATAACAATATTGTGAAAAATATCATAGTAAAAAATAGCCCTACCAATAATTCAGGCATTATCTATAAAATTGGTTGTAAACAATGTGATTCCTTTTACATAGGTCAGACGGGAAAGGATTTGCACACACGTATAAAACAGCATCAATATTCGTTAGAACAGGACAGTTGTCCAGTGCCTTTTGTCCATTTGTCAGAGTTATCCCACTGTATTGATTGGAATAATGCTTCAGTTTTATTCACTCTAGCAACATTGTTAATAGAAATATTCTTGAGTCTGCCATTATCCAACTTTCAAATAACTTCAACATAAGCAAAGGTCTTTTTCAACTCGATCCTGTTGTTTTGAATTCCTTCAAAACAGATTTAGATAAGAAGGGTAGAACGCTAAATCTTTGGTAAACTTGTATGCTACTTTATTAACTTTTAATTTTCATTTTATTTTTATATACATCGAAACTTAACCAAAAAAGGCAGTGTGTTAAAACCCGGGCAGATTTCCAGTATAAATTTGTATTTTTATAATTCATTTGATCTTGTGCTAAAAATCGATATTTTTATTTACAAATCTGTATGCCTCTTGATAATTATCCTTTAATTTTTAATTTTTATTTTTACTTCTCCGTTTATTGCATATATATGTATATATGATATATATGTGTGTGTATATATTATATATATATATATATATTTTTTTTTTCTTTTTCTTTTTATTTTTTTTTATATTTTTTTCTTTCTGTAACCTATATATAGGCCGTAACCCTTTTATGTACTTCAGTGTTCCTGAGGATGTCATTAGACGAAAGCGCTTGAGCACCATTTTGTTTCCTTTCCTTCGTGGTTTTATTCATCATAAATATTTTTCACGTGTTACTTTCGTGAAATAATTTTATATATATATATATATAATATATATATATATATATAATATATATAATTCCATTATAGAATGAATACTTTGACTTGAGAGCGATGTTGTTATTTAATTTGTGTTTCTACTCTATTGTAAGGTTTCCATGTTTTAAATACACGTCCATTTCTACGTGTGACTGACGTGGGGGCCTTTGTAGGCGTTTTTGTGGGCGTTTTATAGCCCAAGTTAAGCTTCTCTTCAGAAATTCCAGCCACGATCATGTAATGACGAGACCTTTTTGTCTTCATAAGACCTTAATCCTTGGGTCAGCTCTGTTCTCTTCGTGTATCTGTTCTTCTTCGTGTATCCTATGTAAGGATTTGCCTTTCTTTTTTATAAGGAATCGACAAATAGGTCTTTTCAGTCAATTATGTGATTACATACAGTAACTTTGAAGTTTCACATTAACTTCGAAATTTTAGTATTTTTGTAGCAATTTAAACTCAGAAGTATCTCTCTCTCTCTCTCTCTCCTCTCTCTCTCTCTCTCTCTCTCTCTATTATTAAAAGGGTGCTGCTTGAGGGTGGGCTAGTTAAAATAAAGCAGTAGTAATGTTTCCTTTGTCAATAAATGTAGTTGGAGGCGCTGGTCGGGTCTGGTTTCAGAGCACTAGGAATTCTCAGATGATACCCTATTGGTAGAAAAGGGAAGTTTGATGGGATCTTTCTGGAGCCAAAATCTCCAAATAGATGTTTTCAATTTTAGGAAAGCTACTTGGGTTTATAGTGTAGAAATGTTTGTACTTTTTAGATAAATATTGAAATATCGAACTTAGCTAGCTAGAGAAAGTTTTATAGTTTTATATAGCGATGTTCCTTTTTGCAATAAATGTAGTAGGAGGCGCTGGCCGGGTCTGGCTTCAGAGCACTAGGAGTTTTCAGATAATGGGTAACTTGATGAGATCTCTTGGAAGTCAAAACCAACAAATAGTAACCTGTAACTCTGCAACGCCGAATAGTAACCTGTAACTCTGTAACTCCGAATAGTAACCTGTAACTCTGTAACTCTGAATACTAACCTGTAACTCTGTAACTCATCTTCAGGGAAACTACTCAGTTAGAGTGGAACTTTAGTTTTAAATATTGTACATCAAAATATTCTTCCAAAGAAAAAAAATTATGCATATTAGACATTATTATTCCCCATTTTGCATGGGGAATTCTTAAATAGAAGGAGCTAGCCAGCTGGAGGTGCCCTCTGGACCAGTGCAACTTTATCTACAGTAGGTAATTCTTATGCGAATGACGCACTATAAGTTACTATATGATAAGTCTTCTTGGGAAAAGAGGGAGGAAACCATTTTCTTAGTGTACACTTCCGTGGGAATTCTTAATTTGTGTGGTGTGCTAACCAGTTGGAAATACCTATGGGCCAGAGCTCCCTTATATGAATAATTCCAGTGCGAAAGATGGCAATGAAAATATTAAATTTTGAAAGCGGGTCTCTCGGTACGGTGGTTTTGGCAGCTACGGAAAAATTGATGCAACGATGAAATGATGAGTTCTTGTACATAATAAATAAATTTAAAAAAAAGCCCTTAAAAAATTACATGGTATAGATTAGATTAAGTAGTTTATTATTCATGCTATCCTTTATTTTCCGCTGTGTTCTAATACGTAACTGAGTACACGAGATAAGTGTACGCATGGTGTGAATGAATTCGGAAGCTATTCTTTTCATTATACTTTTTCCTACTTTCCTATAAATCTTCTTTCACAACTTTTTCTATCAGCAGTAGATGGCGGAGGAGGGAAAGAGCCTTGTCTGTTCTGTACTTTACTATTACTGCTATTCCTATGTGAAAGCTTTACACCTCTATAAGTGTAAACATGGTATAAGTTTTCGGTACTCTTCATTTTCACTTCCTATTTCTAACTTTTCTACTTCCTTCTTGGGCTAACATGGAGTGGATCTTAGGGTCCTTGTTAGTCTGTAACTTTTGTAACTCTCTCTCTCTCTCTCTTTTCAAAATTAAGAATTGAAAAGTTTTGTCTTTTTGTTTGGTGAAGTTTTCACCTGATCTCCAAATCTTCATCAAAGGAATGATGAAGATCTGAACGTCATATCGAAAGCTGAGGATTCACGTTTTTCACTCTCAAATTTCTCTTCAGCATTACAATATATATATATATATATTATATAATATATATATATATATATATATATATATATATTATATATAATATATACAGTATATATGAGTGTGTGTGTGTGTGAAATCTTTAGTTATGTAATCGTGGATTTTTCCAAATGATTATTTATAAAAACAGAATATCATTTTAGGTCCCCCCAATTTACGCTCAGTAAATTCCTTCATCACGTAGGAAAGAGCGTGTAGCTTGACGAGATTCAGGAGGAGCAAGTGTAGTTTACGTCCCCTGTGGTGCCTAGTGTAGTTTACGTTCCCCTACATTATCCTAGTGTAGTTTGCGTTCCCCAACTTTGTCCGCGTATACCTAATCAAATAAAACGTTAAAACTAACGAAAATATTACGACTTAACCTAACCAATCGTCAATATATATATATATATATATATATATATATATATATATATATATATATATATATATATATTAAGTCGTAATATTTTCGTTAGTTTTAACGTTTTATTTGATGGATCCATTTAAAAAATGTCTCCTAAAGATCCTAGTGTAGTTTACGTTCCCTAACTTTGACTAGTGTAGTTTGTGTCCCCTTTTGCGTGAGGGGGACGTAAACTACACTTGCTCCGACATTCGTTCTACAGGGTGTTCGGAAAGTCACTGTGCACTTATATAATTAATGTTAATTAATGAAGAACTGACAAAGGTGTTTCAAAAAAATAAGACGGTCCAGGCCTGTATTGCTGTTAAAGGACATCACTTTCAACACTTTTATAAGTTCTGACGGTCCCATCCATAACCTCTATCATATATGCAATGTTATACTATTGTATGCTATTAAATAAATATAAGTGCACAGTGACTTTCCGAACACCCTGTAGTTCTGATGTATTACGTTTGTAAATTTGACTTAAAATAAATTTTCCTATGAAACCGGACATTTGGGATACCCTGTATAAAATTAACTCTCCTTCACAAACTTACCCCTTCTAGGGGGAAACTTAGAAGTCAAAAGTCAAATAACTCTGATTATTCGAAGCCAAGGATTATTTTATATTAAAAGACGACTCAGAAACTTATTGATTTTTGCCCTCGACTATTAAGTATAGTCGAGGACAAAAATCAATAGATAGTAATAGGATTACATCTTTGGTCGAAACCAAAACAACACCAGAAACGTCGTATGAAGCCTTAAAAGTATATTAGAATGAACCTTTCTGGGACGGAAAAGGAACGCTAATATTTACATATTCAGTATATATATATATATATATATAATATATATATATATATATATACACAAAATAAAATCGTCTAAATTTAGAACTTATAACTTCTTTTGAGGTTGCATTCTATAAGGGAAGTTTTTTTTTCCTTCTTTTGGGTATCAAAACTTCTTGTCGGAGATATAATTTCTTTTAATGATACAAAACTTCTTTAGATAGAGAAATGGTCCTCGAAACTTCTTTTTTGACTGATTTGAGACAATAGAAGGTAATATTTCTTTGTATAGAAGGTTGAGGGAAGTCTTTGTTTTCTGTTTTATCTTTTATATATATATATATATATATATATATATATATATATATATATATATATATATATATATATAATATATATATACAGAGTGGCCTAAAGGTAGGTATACAGTTTCATACGTTGATTTTTAAATTTATTTTCCTTTCAGAGAGATAATAATGAACACCTGCGTGATTAACACATGTTATGTCTAAAGTTTAATTAAATAAATCATGAACTGTATATTTACTTTATATATATATTATATATATATATATATATATATATATATATATATATATAAAATATATATATATTATATATATAATATATATATATAATCGTGGATTTTTTTCAAATGATTATTTATAAGAACAGAATATCTTTTTAGGTCCCCCCAATTTACGCTCAGTAAATTCCTTCATCACAATATATAGTCGACTGAAAAAGTCCTATCCTTCTTCTGTGAATGGAAGACAAAAGCACAAAAATTTCTTAATTTGAAGTTCTCCAGCGCCGCCCAGTTACCATGGAAACGAATACATACTTTTTGAAGGAAACCATTTACAGTGGAACCTCGCTTAACGAGTGCCTCGTATAACGAGAAATTCGTATAACGAGCCAAAAGAATGGGGGAAAATTACCTTGCATAACGAGCGACACTTTGCTTAACGAGCAAAATATTTCGTCAAAATTTAAAGCGTAGACAAAAACAAATGTCTCTAGACAGTTTCCTCGTGAAAAAGGATCCAAAGAAAGTGAAAGTGCCTCTAAAAAATTTGAAGCTAGTGACTGTGAGCTCGTCGAGAATGTTATTGCATTGAACGAAGACGATTCTCCTCCTTCCCGTCAATAACCCTCTCCTCCTCCCCTGTCTCTTCATTTCCTTTGCGTGCGTCAGGAGCACCTTCTCTCTTCGTAAGTTATAAATTTCACCGTTTACTAATTATTTACATTCTCTTTTGAGTTAATTTTTATTAATAATCTTTCATTTCATGCAATAATAATTTAAAAAACGCCTTTAAATATCATTATAATATTATTTTAAGTATTTTTAAGCATGGAACGCATTATCATATTTACATTGATTCCTATGGAAAAAATTGCCTTGCTTAACGAGCATTTTGCATAACGAGCACAATTCGGGAACGAATTATGCTCGTTAAGCGAGGTTCCACTGTATTTGGAAACGTATCTTGGGAAACGGTGCATATTATTATTATTATTATTATTATTATTATTATAACTATAACCAGTTAATGATTTTTAACTTAAAAACAATAACTGTGGAAGCGCTTGCATTATCTCCTAAAATATTCTTCAAAACAAATAGGTTCCTTCGAAACGCATATATTGGTTGCCATGGTAACTGGGCAGCGTTAGAAAACTAAATCCATGAAATCACTCCGTCTCCTTCTTTCATTCACACCTGAAGGACAAACTTTCGCGACTGAATGTTCCCTGCGATGATTCTCATTTCATGAAGGTCAAGCTTGTCGCCCCTCCTCGCGAGTTGGCCTGGTGAAGTAGAGTTGGTTTCATGTGCTCTCCACCTCACATTGCTAGGTACGACCGTGCTTATCGAGAGTGTTTTGAGCCAGGAGTCTAATCTTCTTTTGAAGATGTCCACCGCAACACCACTCGTGTTCCTCAGTTCCTTGGGCAGCTGGTTAAACCGTGTTGGTCCTTCACATCAAAACTATTTTCTTTCAGGGTTAAGGATGTTCCCTGTCTCGCCTTTAATTTGGGAACACGACACAGTCTTCCTTTTCTACTTTCCACTGTTGTTTGGGAGTACAGGGTTCAGAGTAAGATTAGGGACTAGTTTCTCCATTATTTCCAAGGGTATATAATGGTGTATCTCTCTCTTCTCCTTTCCAGTGAATATAGGTTTAATTCGTGTAACCTTCCCAGTAATTCAGTTCTTTGCACCCAATGATCTTGGCTGTGAAGCTTCTTTGAACCCTTCTAGTTGACTAATGTCTTCTTTTTATATGGGCATGTTAGGACCGAGCAGTATTCCAATTTGAGTATGATCAGTGTTTTCAGTAGAGGAATCATTATATTCCTATCCCTTCGTTTAAAGGTTCTCAGTATCTGCCCAGTTATTCTCTTTGCTCTGTTTATTGCTCTCTTATTTTGTGTTTCAAATTTCGCATCATCAGTCATTACAACTCCTAAATCTTTTGCTTTAGAATTTCTCTGAATTTCCTGTCCATTTGGGGTATAGTATTCTATGGATTTTTGGGCCTCCCTTTTTTCGTACCATAACAGTTGAAATTTCTCAGTGTTAAACTTCATATCTTGTCTTCCGCCCACTTGTAGATTCTGTTCATTTCTGTTTGTAGAGATCTTATATCCTCCGAGTTTCTTATTTTTCTACTGATCTTTGTGTCATCAGCAAAGGATGTTCCTGTGGTGTCTCTGGTAACGTCCTCATCTATGTCAGTTAGCATGATTATGAAGAGTAATGGAGCTAATACTGTTCCTTGTGGTCCTGAACTGAGGAACTCTGATTCTGATGAAGATATTCCTTGAACTGTAACGACTTGCTGCCACTCACTCATTTCCCTACTTTTCCCTACTTTTCCTTTACTCCTATATTTCAGTTTATGTACCTTTATTATGATTCCATGGTCACGCTTATCGAACGCTTTGACAAAGTCTGTATATATTACATCATAGTTTTCATTACTTTCAAGTGCATCAATAATGTTGTTGTAGTGTTCCATTAGTTGGGATAGGCATGATCTGCCTGACCGAAACCCATGTTGGTTATCATTGAATTTTTCTGAGTTTCCCAGAGTTTCTAACTATTCTTTCAAAATATTTTAGTGACATGAGATGTAAGCGACACTGGCCTATAGTTTTTGGCCTCGGGTCGATCTCCTCCTTTATATATTGGAACTATGTTCGCGCTCTCAGGATGCCGGTATTCCTTCGTGTCTAGTGATCGTCTCCATATCCAATATAGGGGCTCAGCGATTGCATTCTTGCAGTTTTTGATCAGTGTGCATTCCATTTGTCCGGTCCTGCCGCCGAGTATGCTTTTAGTTTCCCTATAGCTTGTGTAACATCATCTGTCGTAAAGTCAAAGTCCGTTATACTTTCCCTTTGTAGTTCTTCAAAGAACGCGTTTCTATCGCATATCAGTTTGTCAGTTTTTGGGATACTGAAAGATGATTCGTACTGAGCTCTTAATATTTCAAATACTTCTGTTGGATCATCAGATAAAACATTGTCTTCATTTTTCATAGGTCCGATAGTCGTGTGGTTTTTCGACTTCCTATTTGCAAAATTATAGAAGTACTTTGAGTTAACCTTTATCGCTTCTACAGCGTCGTCGTCTTCTTTTTCTGTATGCTTCTCAATTAGGTCCCTTATGTACAAGGTACAACAAGTCGATGAATCGATACAGAATTTAAATTCTGTACCGATTCATCGATTTGTAGTAGTACCTGGTATTCCATGCATTAAAACCAAGCTCACCCTCTCGTCTATTGTTAATTTCGCAGTTATCTAAAAGAAAAAAAGAAAATATTGTAGTTAACACTGAAAATTCCTATGGTGCGCGACTTTTGCACCACCCTGTATACTCTGCAGTTTATTATTTAATATTTTTTTGATGTTGTTGTCTTTGCGGTTACTTAATTTTGCAGTCACTCTTAGTACCATATTTAATTTTTAAACATTTGCTGCTACACATTCTACGTTGTTTGAAGTACCTACTTATAGTCTTTTTTACCATATGTCTTTCGCGGTGCAAATAGCACATCCTGCTTTACGTCTCGCTGTTCTGTCGCTTGGAGTAAGTTATAGTTGTTACTTTGTATTTCTTTTGCTAACACAAACTCAAAACTCACAGTTTTCACAGTTCGCCTGGCAGTTTCCGTGAGGCATGCAAAGTCTGCTCCGGTTTCTTGCACGAGTCCTTTCCGGTATAAGACTTTATCCGGGGAATGGTTTGATTTAAAGTCCTGAATTTTGGCTAGGATTATTTTTATTTTTCGCTATCGTTTTCACACACACACACACACACACACACACACACACACACACACACACACACACACATATATATATATATATATAATATATATATATATATATATATATTAGTGGTGGACCGGATGTCAGTTTTCAACATCTGCGGATGCAGATTTTTAATTTCAATATCCGCGGATGCGGATGCGGATATTTAGTTAATCTATCATATAATATAGAATTATGAATATATGACATAATTTTTCAAATTTCCTGATATTACTATTATGGCAGGCAATGCATAAGAATTAAAATTAATATTAATGTTTTCATTATGATAAAAATAATAACTTTCTCAAGAGTTTCAGCCACAGAAAATTCAATGAAACAAGTTTCATTCAATTTCTGTTACCAGCTATTTATATTTTGAGGTTTATATATTTGTTTGTTCATTAATAATTAATACTTTACATGAAATGTGCATGATGGGCCGTATAAGCTACTTTATAAGCTAATTTAATTGTAAATTGCATAATTATTAGAGGTAATATCCGCATAACATCCGCAGTCAGAAGTGCGGATGCGGATGTTAAAAATGATGCGGATGCGGATATCCGGTCCACCACTAATATATATATATATATATATAATATATATATGAGATGACGAGGTGTATTCAACAGTACACCTCGTCAGTGAATGACGAGTTGTACTGTTGAATGCAGAAAAGGAATGAGATCACTTTTCACTTTTCCTTGTGGGTTTACATCATATATATATATATAGAGAGAGAGAGAGAGAGAGAGAGAGAGAGAGAAACGATCAAAGGAAATAGTAAATTTTTTTGTTTTAAATTTGTGACGCGTTTTATCTATTGTGATTTTTTATTTTTTTTTGGTAAATATTAGCAAGTTTCGCCCCAAAGTAACGACAACGGAGATCGATTGAAACGAGTCAACCAAAGTTACGATCAAAGAGAGTTCGTTCATCGATTTTAACACAAATTAAATCTACGATTCCGGTTTTAGACACTTTTGAAATGGATATATTTGCGAAGTTTTATGGTTTCCTGCCTCTCTCTCTCTCTCTCTCTCTCTCTCTCCTCTCTCTCTCCTCTCTCTCTCTCTCTCTCTCTGCTGTATATATATTTGCTTAAAGTTGTTCCCCTATTTACCTTTCTATTATATAACCACTTTTCTTTCTAAAATAAGTACATTTTGGATTAATATTAAAAATGCATCTCTGTAGCTCTGATTATGAGGGAACGGGGGTCGAAGGTAAGAATTATTCCATTTCTCAACATTCGTACTTACGGAAACAAGGTCTTTACAACGACACTCTAATACAGAGCTTTCCAAACTGGTGTGTCGCGACACATTAGTGTTTTTTGTATTTTGAAAATTTTGATTTTTGTATCAACAAAATCGGCTAGAAGATGAACCACCTACTGAAAAATTATCTCATATTTGATATTTGATAACAAAAATTAATTAATGTGTCGTGAAAATTGTTATGCTTAAATAGTTTGTCGCCAACGTTAAAAGTTTGGAAAGCTCTGCTCTAATATATGTCTGCTTTTGAGATCTTTCTGAAGGTTTTGATAATGTACACACGAAATTTTAGTAAAAAGAAGTTACAAAAGGAACGTGTCTTATTTTTTTGTCAGGTAATAACTCATTATATAGATAAATATGTGGCATGAGTACGGCAATAATAATATGATGATATAGAATATATAATTAATAATTTGGGTTTCTTAATCTCTTCGTAAGAGTAAAAAAATATGTCGTGACGGAGGGGGGACCTACAGCTTTACGTGGGATCCGAGCAATCTAAGAGTCTGTACATCATCTGAATGTAGAGGACGGTCACTCATCCAAAGACTGAACAGGCCCACGTCGCTTAACTTCGTTGATCTAACGAGAACGGTTGCGACGTGGTCACGACGTAATCCAAAGGAGTAGGCAGGGTGAGATCTTATCTCCTCCACTTTTTAATGTTTCATTAATGAAGCAATTAACAGCATTCCTAATCTAAAAATTGGCTGTTAACTAAGTTACGAGGAGGATAATACTGATTATGCTGATGATAACCTCTTCTCTCCTCCGCCCAAAGGTTCACAGATTTTGAGAGATGAAATATCAAAGTACTGATCTTAAATCTTTTGTAATATAAAAGTTTGTTTGAAATTTAACCTTTTGGTAAACATTATTCAAATTTCAAAATTTCAAATTTTAGGGTCAACTGTTAATCTTTTACGAAGGCAAATAATTTCAAATATTTAGGGCATATAGCTGATGATAATAGTCGGGAGGGAGGTGGGTGGGGGGGGGACATAAACTGGCACGGGGCTCAGGCCAAACGAACGAGGACCATTGTGTAATTTCTGCACCATCGGGAATTGAGCTCCCGACCATAGTGTCTTCACTTCGCTTATAGAAACACTATCTGAAAATCTTTCTCATAATCTAGGTGTGGGGTCAGGAACCTTTAACAGTTAAAGACCCACATTAAGTCATGAAATAAAATACCATTAGTGAAAAAGTTGAATTATGAATACCCTGTTTTGCATTGTTTTATAAAAATTGTAGTGCAATAACCGCACTTAGATGGACTATAAATACTAATTATTAAATCAATATAAAGAAATTCTGTCGTCTATTAATTAATGATAATAAAAACTAAAAGCAATAATAATAATCATGATATTATTATTAATATTAATATTATTATTATATGGCGCTGATATGGCACTAATATGGCATTGCTTACCAATTATAGTTTGTGTATGTGTTTTTTTTTTTTTTTTTATGTAAGTAATTTGTGTGCTTATTTGCTTGTGTTTTTAATGATAATTTTTTTGTTTTTTTCAGGGATTGTGGGAGTGATTAATGAATGAACCCCATTCAGTGGAAATGACTACAAGGTTTACATTAGAGGAACGCAGATTTCTGCGTGTTCACTCATTAATGAGGTTCATTCATTAATCACACTCACAATCCCTGATAAAAAACATTATTATTAAAAACAAGGAAAATAACACACAAATACTACATACCCCCCCACCCCCACCACCACCACCACCACAAATTATAGTGGTAAGCAATGACATATTAGGCCATATAAGGGGTAGCATTTTTTTGAAGCACCCTGTATATATTTATAAATTGAGAGACACAAAATGGTTTCGAGCCTCCGGTTCTCGACTTTTGCTAAAAATATACAGAAATAACAAAACAAAAATTTATAATAAATTTCATTAATTTAAAAAAAATTTTAGTTTCATAAAATATTTAAAGGAATTCAAAATTTTAAAAGTCTTTTGGTTTGAATTTTTGTGGTTCGGAATTATGGTTGGATTTTACGTTTTACAACGATTCGTTTTCCGATTTAGAACTCGGTTTCCAAAACGATTTAGAAAAGTTGATAATGTTTCCTATCGAAAGGGCATTCATGAATTATGTAACAAACTTCGAAATTTTAACTTTTTAAACATTATATCGTTGGGGATAGTTTAAAAACTCGTAAAAATGCCACCGCCCCCTAAATTTAGGGTCTTAAATATAATTCGTATTGTCAGAAAATGTAAAAAAATCTAAAATCTATTTCTGTTTTTTCCCATCGTAACAATTTGGTTCGAAACATTCCACACGTGACCTTCGCTGGTACGAAGGAAGTTTAACAATCCCCGAAACGTTATTTGTTTTAAGGTTTTAAGTTTTAAGAGTCGTAATTATATAATTTGTTTATATTAAACTTAAAATGTTTTAAAAATTTGGTTATTTTTTATTTTGTTAAATTTAATAAAGGTGTACGCAAAAAATAATTCATTTTTCTCTAAAATTTCATTTGAATAAATTAAAATTTTAAGAATAAATTTAACTGTCTGAATTAATTTTTTTAATATTCTTAATATTAATATTATATATATATATATATATATATATATATATATATATATATATATATATATATATTTTAACTGCAAACAACACAGTATAATTAATGTAAAGAACGACGCTTGTGTAGAAGAGCGTTCCGCACAAGATGAGGAGGGAGAACGAACAAAAGAAAAATGAGGTACCACCCGGGAATCGAACCCGGGATCATCCGATTGCCGATCAGATATGCTATCCACTACACCATGGACCTCGATTAATCAGAAGTCATGATTCTCCTACTACGAGCAGAAACCAATGCCCTGAGGGGGCACCTTCCCATGCCGTACATATATATACACATTTTAATTGCAAACAACACACAGTTCGTTCTCCCTCCTCATCTTGTGCGGAACTCTTCTACACAAGCGTCGTTCTTTACATTATATATATATATATATATATATATATATATATATATATATATATATAGGGTGTGTGTGTGTGTGTGTGTGTATGTGTGTGTGTGTGTGTGTGTGTGTACATATGAAAATTCATATTACAATATACGATATGAGAAAAGAAATTTTTGGTGCTATATTCAAACTAAGTTATTTCTTAAATCGAAAAATGTCTGTAATTCAAAATATTTTTCAAAATAAAAATTGAAATATTTGTAAAAGTTTTTGAAAATAGTTTGGAAAATAAAAATGAGAATAAAATGAAATATATTTTTAAGAAACTAATTCCATATATATATATATATATAGATATCTGCATATATAACTGCAATGACCGCGCAGTATATAAATGAATAGAAACGACATAAGTGTTAAGGAACGTCTCTGCACACGAGGAGGAGAGATAACGAATAATGAAAAATGAGGCGAACCGCCCGGGAATCGAACCCAGGGCCTTCCAATTGCCGGTTGGACGCTCTACCATTATGCTACGGTCCTCACTCAATCACAATCGAATTCTCCCACATAGGGCAGAAACCAATGCCCTGAGAGGGCACCCTCGCAAATCGTGAATATGCGCATATAACTGCAATGACCGCGCAGTATATAAATGAATAGAAACGACATAAGTGTTAAGGAACGTCTCTGCACACGAGGAGGAGAGATAACGAATAATGAAAAATATATATACTGTATATATATATATATATATATATATATATTATACTGGTGGATCCAGGGGGGGTTGAGGGGGCTCGAGACCCCCCCCCATTGACCACTCATCTTACGGGAAGAAGCCTTTCCTCTTATCTTTTCAGATAAACTGGCTGTTTATTATTATTACTAGTACAGTTCCCGCCGCTTCGCTGACGGTTAGACAGGCTAAACTACAAAAAAAGAACCCAGCCGTGAAAATTTTGAGCTTCACATTGTGTCAACATTTCTGAATCTGGTATCTCCCAAAACCTCCTCACCCCCATTCATACAACTTGGGGCTAACCCCCTACCCCATTACCCCACCCCTCCCCATTACCCCACCCCTCCCCGATTACCCCCACCCCCACCCTTCCCCCATTGCTAAACTACAGAAAAGAACACAGTCATGAAAATCTTGAGCTTCACATTCCGCCCGTAATACAATTTCTGAATTTTTTTTACAATTTCTGAATTTTTTTCTCACAATTTCTGAAAGTGTGACGGACAGACAGACAGACAGACGGACAGCTCTCTTATTATATTATATAGATTATTATTACTATTATTATTATTTTCAATTACCTTATTACCGTTGGCATTGAATAAAAGACTCATAGATTGACTGTGTGTTCTCTTAACCAATTAGTGATTACTGACTCTTAAACAGGGCAGCCACATTGTGTTTTTTGTGCATTAGTTAAAGGTGGTATTCCTCTGCTATATACTGGACACCAGCAGGGTGCAAAAGATATATGAATAATATATGTATCGCGATACGATACGATACATTATATATAAAATATATGTATAATATAATATATACATCATATATGACATATTATGAACCAAGTGAATTACTTTCTATTTTTATTGAATTTTACAAACAGTAACTTCTCAAACAATTCATCAGACATTCTGACTGAGACTCACTGACTCAGTCTATGATAAAGTATTGCGTTACTGACACTTATTTGTATCGTATCTTTCGATACGATACAAGATACAGAAAATGTATCGCGATACCTGTATCGAAATACTTGTATCGCGATACTACGCCACCCTGGACACCAGTATAGGCACCAGCCCCCCGAAAGAAATAGCCTAGATCCGCCACTGTGTGTATATATATATATATATATATGGGTTGCCCAAAAGTCTGGGCACATTGGGGAAATTTTCTGTTTCATGCATTTCCCATATGTGTTTTGACGTTTGGGCGACCCTGTATATATATATATAAATAAAATTATTTTTTATATATATATATATATATATATATATATATATATATATATATTTATTTATTTATTATTTTAAGGGTCGCCACATTATCTAGACGTTTTGGACGGCCCTCTATACATCTACTATCCAAACCTAACGTCGCTTAACTTCGCTGATTTATGGGAAGAGATTTTTGCAACGGGGCCACGAAGAATCCCCAAAATAGCAATTAATTATGCCTTAACGTATCTCAGTAAAGTTTTAGGAAAGTGTATTCGAACTCTGTATCTAGGTTTTTTGTTGTGGAGTGTGTGTTTCAGTTCAGAGTCAGATTAGTCTTTTCCCCAAATTCATTGATATTGTTTTGCAAATGCCGAAATGCAAAGTTTTGAATGCTTTTGTGAACGCCATTATTTTATCCACTGAAAAATTATTGGTTCCAATATCCGCTCTGATGATTCTTTAACAATACTTTTTTTACTACTTCTATTTATGAAATGAAAGACAAAAAGGTAAAGTCTGCTACATGTCATGTCCCTGAAAGTAGCACGTAGCAGACTTTCCCTTCTTGATCTATAAACATGGGTTCAAAGCGCATTTTTCATGATGAAGCGAACTGTGTTATAATAATTGTATAGAAGAGTGTTGTATTAAGTGTGGTTAATGTTTCGACACCAAAGTTACAAGAATCATCGACAATTTGATGTAATTATTTACGTGAAAAAAGTTCAACAAAGATTTTACTTAAAAAGCTGAAAAAAAAAAGAGGTTGGTTGAAATTGAACATCATCACAAATACTTTATTGCTAATTGAAGATTTGGTCAAGGAAAATTTCGATTTTTTTTCTATACCAATTACTTAATTCTTTCGCGCACGCGCACACCGAGAATCTTTCATTCCCCTTTACCGTATTTCATTTTCTGACTACCGTAGATCCAAAAGAAGAAAGAGGGCAGGCAGCCTCTCCTCCAAAATGGTTCGTTTGCCTTTTTGTAGTTTTAACTTTATAATTGAATGTGTTAATTTTTTTCATACGGTATTTCTCTATTACTTTTTTATCGTACGATTATCGTACGTCTTTACGTTATTATTTCAAGGATATCCCAAAAAATCGTTACCCAAAGAAAATTACATTATTTAGTTAAATTAATTACATCACTTTAACGTGTTTTGAACTGAGTGGGGGAAATTTCGAGTAGTTATCATCAAATGGTGCCAGAAATGAATGTATTTCTCATCGGATAAAGAATTTCAATGTATTTTTCATTCAGTAGCGACCCTTCGGACACACTTACAATTATAGAAAGTTAAAAAATTTCACATTACTCTTATTGAACAAAAGGATAATTTTTTGGTATTAACACTAATTGGAAAATGATTCGGAATTGGAATTGGAATAAAGCCAGTCGAGGAAATGCAGAATTTCAGTTGATATACGAATTCTCAAAATACCATTACGTCATAGTTATATTATACCTCACTCATCTGTGTCATGATTTGTATTGTTCACCATTTTGCTTTTCTATTATTATTTCTTTTATCATTTTCTATTATTTCAAAGATTATTTCAATTTCCATTTGTAATGACAGAGTTAACTAAATGCAACATTATTTTATTTTCCACAAATTCTATTTATATTTGACATTTTCTGATCTAAAAATAGAAATGAATCTCAAAGACTTTTGCCTTAAAAGCTGTCATGCTTCCTAACGGCATATTCACATAAGAATACTGTAATTAAAGTACAAAAATTAAACGTTATTCCCAACATTGTGTAAACCAGTATGGATGTAATGTATAGCTTATGTAATGTGTTCTTTTTCAATAAAGATTATTATTATTATTATTATTATTATTATTATTATTAAAAATTGTAGTAATTCCAAAAAAATTATACATACATACATACATACATTCACGGTGTGTGTGTGTGTGTGTGTATATACAGTATATATGGGCTAAATTTGACAATTAAACCTTTGAAAATAATAAATGACCCACAAAAGAAATAAAAAGCGATTTCAAGGTCTTTCGTGTATTCAGTCCCTGAATTCCTTGGCATTCATTTTTTATTTTTCCCTGTGGGTGTGCATCATATATATATATATATATATATATATATATATATATACACACACACGTGTGTGTGTATCATCAGGCAATATATATATATATATATATATATATATATATACACATCTAGTTATCCAGCTATCCATCTCCCCTTCAATCCATCTATGGATAGAAAGGATGTCAATCTTTGGTTCCTATTTGTTTGTCCGATCCGTCGCTCTTTATAAATAAGATTGTCCCTCTTCGATGTCGCTCTCGTTCGTCCTCGCACGAAAATTGATGCTAAAATCCAGCAAAACATTTTAAAATGGAAAAATTTAATTTATTATCTATTCGATATTAGAATCACTCTTCGAAGTTGTAATTATTCAACTTATATATATATATATATTAATATATATATATATATACAGGGTGAGCCAAAAGTCAGGAAATATAGGAACTATGCTTTTCAATACAAATATACATTTATATACAGTAGGGTGGTCCAAAAAAAATGAAAATGAAAAATATATTTCTCATGATATTTGTCCATATTCCACAAGCACTATTAATGTTGGAAATAAAAAACTGGATCGATTTGTCCATATTTAGAGGTGGCGCAACTCGAAGCCTTAGTATCATTATGTAAAAATGAACAATGAATAATTCCTATGTAATCTTTATATTCAAATATTCATTTTTACATAAGAACCAAAATCGCCTAAAGCGAGTTTGGATAAATTTTATTAGATTATGCCTGCACATTGCATGTGACATGAGGTGAACCCTTGTTTGTACTTCTTCATTCATTTACTTAATTCTTCCTCAAATGTACCCAATTCCATAATATTTACTGTATACTCGTATAGCATATATATTTAATTAATAGTTTCACTCACTCTTTGTACAATGGCTATAAACCTTTCATTACTGTATTGCTCTAATTCGTTTCCTCTAAATTCTCCCAGTAATGACTTGTACTGTACGTACTAATTAAATAACTATGTCGTATTAATTATGAATTGCCGTATGGCATAATTTGAAAAACTATGACATCATAAAGTAACTTAATTCTCTTCACGTTTTCCATACCTTGAATACTGAATCACGTGTTTAGTATGTGGATATCTTTCGTATTCAATGTATGGTAAATTCCTTAATAATAATAAACACTTCATTCTCTATAAGCCATTATTTATATGTTGTGTCTTGTCTGGTGTTATGCAGTAAAAATATTATTCGACCATATGCATCCTTACGTCCATATCTTATCTTGACCTTTATCCTTTATTAATTTTATTACTTATTTATTCATCTACCTATTGTCTACCTATGCCCTATCAGTCCATGTTTACTCGTGTCCGTCTATGTTACGCACACTACCTACGTGTATAATACTTATATATAGTAGTTACCGAATTGATCTAAAGAAAAAGATACAAATTTAAAATTTACCTTAAATAATTGTGAAGCATTATTTGAATTGAAATTCTGCTCTCCTAGTTTTCCTGCAAAATTCTTCGATGACCAAATTGTAAAAGTACTCTCGATTCTCCATAAGCTTCTTGAGGAAATTTTTTTCAATTGAAATTAAGGCAAGATTAGATAGCCTTTCTTCACTTTGGGAACTCCGTAAATAACTTTTAATTCTTTTAAGCGCAGAAAATGATCGCTCACACTTGCTGTCGATATTGGTATAGTTAGAATCAAATTCGTCAATTTATATATTTCCTTAAGACCTTTGTGCATTTCGCTTTCCAGTAGATATTTTAGGAGCTCAGCAACATTCTTTTTGGCAAAAGATTTGTGCGAATATAAAACACACAATTCAGAACGGAGACGAGGAAACTCAAAAATGAATTGTAGCTTCTTTTCAAAGATTCAAAAGCTCTCTCTGGGAAAGTAACATCATAGAACTCAAATTTTTTGCAATCTAAAAGCTCAATGAATTCCAATTTTTCCATTGAACTGAAACGCTCTTTCATTTGAAGAAGTATATTATCGAATATTTCATGAAATAGTTGACTATACTTCTCTTGTGGAGAAAGACTCTGTTTCCTTTACATACAGGTTCACCACATCTTTCTGTTATCAAGTCCCACATATCTGCAAATTTTGTATCCCTTATTTGTTTGATTTTTTTCATAGTGCTTTCAACGGTGATTGAGCTATACACAATATCCATAGATTTTGTTTGCAGCACATTAAATAGATATTCAGTAAAAGGAAAATTGAAGAAAATACTTCTAATAAAAAATTAAAATCGAAAGTATCGATACCAGTACCGTGCGGATTGCACGCAGCAATCCGCGTGCACTATTTTTTGTTTTTTCATCAAATTTCTTTGGGTTTTCAAGAATGCTTTTTAAAAGATCTATTAAATCTTCTTTATTTTCCTTAACTCTTTCAACTAGACGAGATGAATAGTTCCACCGCGTTGGAGCCAGTTTAGGGAAACGCTTTCCAACAACTTTGTCAAGCATTGAAGTTCGCTTAGTGAACTGCTGAAAAATGATGACAAACTTCCTAATACTGAAAAAAATTATTACATTCGGAAATTTCAGCGACAGCTTGGGATAAAACAAGGTTAAGTTTATGGGCGTAGCAGTGAAGAAAAATAGCCTCTGGTACAGTTTCTCTAATCTTTGTTTGTACTCCATTAAGATCGCCCCATAACAGCAGCACCGTCGTAGGTTTGAGCAACTAATTTTTTCAAACAGCCCAGTTCACCTAGTTGCCTTATAGATAAATCAGAAATCGCTCCTGCACTTCTATCATTGCTGACGTCATTGAATTTTATAAATCGTTCACAAATCTCTCCATGTTTATTAACATAACGAACAACAGTAGAGAGTTGAGAAAACAGCTGACATCAGATGTTCATCTAATAAAATCGCCACATACATGCAGTCGATAAGCTCACGTTTATTTGTTCTAACATAACTGCACTAATAGATTGAATTATGTCATTCTGAATAGCAGATGATGTTCCCTTAAAAACAGTCAGTCGCAGTTTTTAAATGGTTTTGAAGCTTTTCATCGAATTCTCCCATACAAAATACCAATTCAATATAGTTACCCCTATTGTCAGCGTTTTCTTCTTCATTGTGACCGCGAAATGCTAATTCTTGCATACCTAAAAACATGTTATCCTAATCAAACGTTTCAAAATTTCTCGATTCTTATTAACTTCTTCGTTATGTCTGGAAATGGCAACTGATTTCTGCTTGTCGAGTATTAAATCAATTCTTTCTGACTTTCCAAATGTTTTAAGATCAAAATGCATTTATGTGAGCAAGAGATTTTTCATGGCGAGAAATTGCAGTATGTAAATTGTTTAAATCGTCGTATCCACGACTAACAGAATTCCACACAGAGTTATCTCTTGAAAATAGGAAACACGACCAACAGTACAATTTGTTATTTGAAATATTTCCACATAACCAGGGAACATCATCATACAGCTTAGGATTAAATTTCCTAGTGAAGCCTTTATTTTCTTTGCTTAAATTCAAATGTGGAATCGGTCTGCCATTATTCAATATGCGCTTTTTCTCATCAAAAGAGAGTGAGTAAAATCTTCTAGTCTTCAATTGATTAAACACATCGTCAGTCATTATGGGCACTACAATGCTATAATTTATTTAACTGATTATCCAAAATAATTAAAGCACAAAAGGGAACACCGAACACAAGTGGATGCTTGCGGCGGTGGTACTGGAAAGAAGCCTTGTCAGAATTGGCAGATGTTACTTTTGGTGAATGCACCTATAAAACTGAATGCATGCCGTATTATTTTCATTAATTAAAAAAAATCAGAACAAAGCTTTTAATTATTTTTAGTAAAATATTAAGTAAATTTTCTAAGCATATTTTAAAACATATTGCCTTTTGAATTTAGCTATGAGGCTCAAAAAAATATCTTATGGATAGTGAGAAGTCTCCTTAAAAATTGCCCAAGGCAAGGCGGTGTAAACAAAATCATGTCTTATTTCACTAGACAATTAAGAACATTTTTCTGTACCCAGACTGAATTAGTGAATGCGTTAGCTACAAGTACTTCGATCTGTGTACAGAAAAATGTTCTTAATTGTCTAATGAAATAAGACATAATTTTGCTTACGCCCAATAGCCAGTACATGCGTGATTGAAGCTTTAGACTATTTTTAGTTTCTGAAATTATTTTTGTCAATTATAATCCTTACTTAGATCTGAAAAGAGAACATATTTAACACATGCATTGCATGCGTTGCATTCATTAAGAAATCGCCACTGATATATATATATATATATATATATACCGTATGTGCCCATGTACTTTATGTTATACTCCTAACATCCTAATTGTCTATAAATATGAAACACTGTAAAAAAACTATAGTTAACTGTTTAATTATAATTATATTAAAGTATTACAGTTAATGTAATTGATGTACTTTAATGAGACTATAATTAACGATAATAATTTAATATAATGTAATTAATGTACTTTAATGAAACTGTAATTAACGATAATAAGCGGATGTGAATTAATTGGTAATTATAATCATAGTCGTAATAAACCAAAATTACAATGTATTCAGTGATGTACTTGGGATTATACTCAATGTACGACCCGACATTATGTCGCCATTTAGGAATGTACACTCGGCGATATTATTATTATTTTTTTATTATTATTTTTTTCGTTGGAATAAATTTTTGATGTGCTTTCTACTTTGCCAAATAATTGGTGACTTGTTCTTCTTAAACTCTCTTAATCATTTTTTTAGGTTTAGCTTAGTAATGAATCCTGATTAAAGTTTGCAGTGTTCATGTTTTGTATACATTCTCTCTTCGTAATAAGAGATGAAGCATTTAATTGTATACATTCTCTCTTCGTAATAAAAGATGAAGCATTTAATTGTAAATCTTAAACCTTTAATTTTTGCTCATATGCATATCTTAGTATAAAGATGCATAGTTCAATTTCCACTTCTAATTAACTCGGCGGTTCAGGAAAACATCAGAGCTGAAAATACGCCGTTTAAGATAGAAATATGGCTTCCTCTTCCTATATCCTGTTTATCTGTTTAAACATTGTCACAGTAAAAAAGTTTGCTTTATTTTCAAATATTGTGCAAAAATAATACAGCCTTTTCAACATTTAATAATAATGTTAGCAGAATAGGGGTATATAAACCCACAAAATTTCTTCCATGTTCATCTGAATTAGACTACGAGGCTGAGCACTACCTGTACATTTAGCAGTAAATTACAGTAAGAAATAGTCTTTATCTTCTCTTCGAGCCGTGCTCTCTTCAGAGAACTTAGTCATTAAAAACTCCTGATACAAGAAGAATCGGGGAAACCTCAAAGAATTTAATAGCCTCTCAGAATCCTCCGAGCCACTATAGAAGAACTCGGAGAGTAGTATAGCAGAAACTACTGCAAGTACCAAATCCGTTGCTGCCTCCTAACCAGAACCCCCGTCGACTTCGAACCAACCCAGGCCATAGACGGAGGGGTTAACAATTATAGTTTGGGGTGGCAAATTTCTTGAAACTTGCGCCACCCTTAAATATTAATGGATTTAGCTTACATTTCGGTTTAAGGTCTTTTCCCATATAAGGAATTAGAAAATGCATCAGGAGCTGTTATTTATGCATTTTAAATTTTTACCATATACATGTGGCTCACTCTAATATATATACACGATACAACTCAGAATGGTCACCTGAGAAACTTTTATTTTACACAGACTGCGCATGGAACAAAGAACTCTGGGAAAATTAAATGATCCGGTCATGACCCGTTCTTCACGTTGGGCTTCCATCACGAAAAAGAAAAACTTTAGTATTTGTTATTTACCATTATTTATTCAAACTATATTGGATTTAATTTTCCCAGAAGAGTTCCTTGTTCCATGATGGTTTGTGTGTAACATTATATATACGAGTATTAGGGATGTACCGAATCCTAAAATTCACAGAATACCGAATATGTGGTGCAAAACTATTCGGCCAAATACCAAATTCCAAATATTAGTTTTATTTGGGTTATTAGGCGTCACTATAAAAAACTGAAGCTTTTATCAGTTTGACAGCACATAGAATTAATAGTAAATGTGGGCAAAAGCAGCATGTTTTAGCCACCAAAAATCTGCCAGATTCCCATACTCATGAAAAATTTGCAACTGCATTAACTTCTATATTGCAAGAATGGTCAATCAAGAGCGATCGTGTGCGTGCAGTTGTGCTCGACAGTGTCTGTAATATTACTAAAGCTGTTAGCGTTCTCAAAATTACTCCTGTTGCGTGTGCGAATCATACTTTAGCAGTTGCAGTTGATGAAGCCCTTCTTAGCCAGAAGTCTGTTTCAGAGATATGCGCAAGTGCGCGCCCAATCTGTTGCATTTTAATTATTTATCTCCAGCCTTTGACAGATTTAAGGAATTCCAGAAGTAACATAATTTACCCGAAAAAAAACTTATAAGAGACGTTATCACCCACTGGAACTCTACATTCTATATGCTACAACGACTTCTTCAACGAAAAACTGCGGTTGTTGCATACGCCTCGAACTATAACATACTGTAGCAACCTTCAATAAACGATTTAATAGAAGATTTACAGAATCGCTTCAAGCAGTAGAAGACATATTACTCGCATGATTTCTTACGTTTTAGATTCTCGTTTCAAATTTGCTTGCATAACAGTGCCTGAGTTTGTAAAAAATGAGATAATCATTATGTCTGCATCACCTAACGCTAGTCCTGCACGTAATATAACCTATGGCGATGAAGCGACTGATTCTGTTTCACGAGAAGATCAAGAACCTTTGAAAAAGAAGCCGAAGGTTAATTTATGGAGTTATTTCGATGAGGTTGTGCCTCCACCTATCAAAAATAGTCAGAAAAGTTATCAAAAAGAATTAGATATCTATTCAAAGGAGCCACGAGTCACTCGCGACACGAACCCTCTTAATTGGGGTCGCCATAATGGTGGAAGACCCGAAACTACTGAACAGCTGGGTTTTGCTGCGCGCTGAAAGACATCAAATCGGAATTTGAGCTAAATCCATTAATATTTAAGGGTGGCGCAAGTTTGAAGAAATTTGCCACCCCAAACTGTACAATGATACTAAGGCTTCGAGTTGCGCCACCTCTAAATATGCATGAATCGATCCAATGTTTTATTTCCAACATCGGTAGTGGTTGTGAAATATGGGCAAATATCATGAGAAATATATTTTTCATTTTCATTTTTTTTGGACCACCTTAATATACAGTATATTTGCACTGAAAAGTATAGTTCCTACGTTTCCTGACTTTTGGCCCTCTCTCTCTCTCTCTCTCTCTATATATATATATATATATATATATATATATATGCGAAATTCATCAATTCTTTAAAAAATTTGATCGTTTTAAACCTCATTTTTGCAAGAAATTTATTTTGAGTGAAATAAAAATTTAATATTTAATTAAAATTTTCGGTTTCCATTTGCGCTTTGAGGAAGAAGATAAAAATAAGATTAAAACAGTTTTGTTTTTATTTAATACTCCATCTGAAAAAAATACGTAGAGGCATCGCTTTCGCGCGCAACTTCTTTCATCATAAATGTAAATGATCGTAGTGCCAGCAATCCCGTACTAGAAGACCGATCTCGTGTTTAATCATATAATGAAAAAAAATAATCCCCCACCCCCAAATATCCCCCCGAATGTTTGGGGGGGGGGGATAAAAATTAAACGTTTTTTATTTTATTTAAAAATAAATTCAAGTGTGAAATAATTCAGTTTTAGACCAAGTTATTTTAAACTGAATTTCCGATTCAGTTTAAATAGAATGAAAGAGCCCAGTAAAGCCTAAAGCTTAAGGGCCAATAAAATAAATAGTTGAGCTTCACAATTATTTATGTCATTGTAAATTGTAAAAACAATGTATTTATTTTATTATTAATAAAGGTTAGTCAATTAAAAGAAATAAAATAAAAAAAATCAGTGTGATCATTTCAGGTTAACCTTCAGTAGATTCACGTCATTAGGAAGGATACGTCGTTGCCAGTGTCCTCCAGTAAGGCCGCCGCACACAGGATTGTCTCACGACTCACGACTCGAGTTGCGTGTGATTCTGGGACTATATATATATATATATATATAGAGAGAGAGAGAGAGAGAGAGAGAGAGAGAGAGAGAGAGAGAGAGCGAGCGTCACGGTCGCTGCAGTGTGAGTGGCTCCCATTCTGTCAATGTAAATTCACACGCAACTCGAGTCGTCACTCGTGAATCGCGAGGCGATACTTGTGCGACCGGCCTAACACTACTTTCCGCCCATCAGCCACGTTAAGCGAAATTGCATCTGGATCGTAATTCGATTGGAAATCATCCTCCGCTCCAGATTATGTAGCGAGTCTAGCGACCTTAAATGATTCGAATTCGACGTAAAGCGGTAGGTTCCCTCCATCATATGACCATTAGATGTTGCGAAGGAGGTTAAACAACCCCCTTACCCGCAAGGTTAAACAACCCTCATCAACCAAACAACGCGTAAGTAAGAAACTGTTTGCTACTTACAAAGTCGACTCGGAATACCTACACTAAAATTGGAATATGATCGAAGGATTTTAGGGGAAAATTAGAGACTCGTATAAAATATGTCTCCAATACGTTGACACTCTATATACATGACAATAGGGCTACGAGCTGCTCTTACCCTGAATAGGTAGCGGTGCTTTGTGTAAAAAAAAGTATTTCCTACCAATTATATGAGTACTTAAAATATTTACATGTGCGTCGAACATTCAGAACACACACACACACACACACACACAATATATATATTAATATATATATATATATTATATATATATATATATATGTTACAGTCAAAGTGTGTAACCAGCCATTTCGCGTAATGGCTGAAACTTTTAGTAATTTCGCGAAATGGCTGTTTCACTTGGTCATTTCGCGAAATGACTAAAATCTTCAGCCATTACGCGAAATGGCTGAAATTCCACCTTGGTTATTTCGTGAAATGGCTAAAATGACTTTTGTTATGAATTCATAGAAATAACAAACATCACAATAAAATTGGAAACCTTTATTTAACTAACTAAATCTGCTAAAACATACATACATCCACAGGTTTGTTCAAATAAGTGAGAAACACTTCAAATACACATTTGAACACATTTGAACACATTTTAATTTTAATTTTCAATATAGAGGTTATCAAATACTAACCGGGCCTTCAATATTATTCCGATGTCCGCCATTGAAGGCCCGGTTAGGTCAACTGTATGCCCTTGACAATTGGTTAGGTTAAGTCTCGTGTTATTTTCGTTAAAACTAACGAAAATAACACAATTTAACGTAACCAAGTGAAACAGCCATTTCGCGAAATGATTAAAAGTTTCAGCCATTACGCGAAATGGCTGGTTACACACTTTGATTGTAACATATATATATATATATATATATATATATATGATGAATAAAACCACGAAGGAAAGGAAACACAAAACGGTGCTCAAGCGCTTTCGTCTAATGACATCCTCATTAGACGAAAGCGCTTGAGCACCGTTTTGTGTTTCCTTTCCTTCGTGGTTTTATTCATCATAAATATTTTTCACGTGTTACTTTCGTGAAATAATTTATATATATATATATATATATATATATATATAATATATATATATATATATACAGGGTGTCTCAAAAGTCACTATCTATTTCGGTGACATTAGATGTTTTTTTAAAAAATGCTATGCTGGCATAAAGATATGTACTTCTGGTGCAAATTTGTGTATTTAAAAAAGTTAATTGGTTTATTATCTTGACATGCTTGAACAATTCCTCGAACCTCAACTTCTTACAGATGGCATTCTTGACACAGTAGTTTTTCAGCAGGATGGAGCACCGTGCCATTATGCAATAATTGTACGTGATTATCTTGACAGACGCTTCCCCGGTCGCTGGATTGGTCGTGGAGGAACACAACCATGGGCAGCACGTTCACCCGATTTAACACCATTAGATTTTTTCGCCTGGGGTTTCATTAAGTCTAAGGTGTACACTGGTAGAAGAATTAGTGATGTAGCCGAACTTCGAAATCGTATTACCGATGCAGTCAGAAATAACACCTCAAATGCTGGAAAGTGTGTTCCGGGAAACAACTTATCGCTTTGAGCTCTGTAGAGACACTGATGGTCGCCATGTGGAGACAGATAAATAAATAGCACTAATTCTTTGTGGCACTTACTTTGAAATAAATATATTTTTCATGTCTTAAACCAGTTTTTGTAATTCCCATTATTTTTCAAAATAGATAGTGACTTTTGAGACACCCTGTATATATTGTGTGTGTACGTGTATATGTGTGTGTGTGTTTTAAAAATCGCACACTGGTATATAATTCACAAAGGATATTCAAGGTAATTTATTGCCATTTAAAATAGATACAAATGGCTTTCAGAGGTTAAGTAAATGGTATTTAATGTTATGTAAAAGACAGTTATTGGTGATTCAACTCTACTTGAAAGCCTTGAAAGACATTCAAAATTAATGTTTACATTCTTAATTATTATTATTATTGTTATTATTATCATCAGTATTATTATTACTATTATTATTATTATTATTATTATTATTAGCGAGGTTACACCTCTTTGATGACATTTTAATTCAAAAATACAAAAGAAAATTAAGTGTTTTTTTACTTAAATTTGTTGGTATTTTTTACTTCCCCGGTGATCCGGTGATATATATATTATATATATACACACACACACACACACACACACACACACACACACACACATTGGGGTGGTCCAAGATAGTATGGTAAAACTTCATACTTTAAAATTTCAATCTCATCAAGGCTGCTCTTGTTACACTATGCAATAGTAACACACACAAAATTTTGAGCAAATTGGAGCAGATTTAGAGGTCGCTACAAATTGAACATTTTTCATACTAGAATTATATTGGTTTGGGTAATTCCTTGTGTATGTGTGTAAGTATGTGTGCATATGTGCGAGTATGTGTGTGTAATATATATATATATATATATATACCTTTCAACCTTTCAACTGTTCCGCGCGATGATTCCTCATTTAACGAAGGTCAAGCTTGTCGCCCTTCCTCTCGAGTTGGCCTGTGAAGTAGTGAGTTGGTTTCTTGTACTCTCACTTCACATAGCCAGGTACGCCAGGCTCATCGGGGATTGTTCTGAGCCAGGCGTCTAGTCTTCTTTTGAAGATGTCCACTGTAACCCCACTCGTGTTCCTTAGGCCTTTGGACAGCTTATTAAACAGTTTTGGTCCTCTCACAACAAAACTATTTTATTTCAGGGTTAAGGATGTTCCCTGTCTAGCCTTTAATTTGGGAACACGACACAGTCTTCCTTTTCTACTTTCCACTGTTGTTTGGGGAGTTACAGGGTTCAGAGTAAGATTAGGGACTAGTTTCCCCATTATTTTCCAAGTGTAAATAATGGTGTATCTCTCTCTCCTCCTTTCCAGTGAATATAGGTTTAATTCGTGTAACATTTCCCAGTAATTTAGTTCTTCGCACCCCTTGATCTTGGCTGTGAAGCTTCTCTGAATCCCTTCTAGTTGTCTAATGTCTTCTTTTATATATATACACACACCGGGTGGTACCTTGTTTTTCATTTGTTCGTTCTCCCTTCTCATCTTGTACGGAACGCTCTTCTACACAAGCGTCGTTCTTTACATTAATTATACTGTGTTGTTTGCAGTTAAAAAAAAAAAAAATATATATATATATTATATATATATATATATACACACAAACATTTAAACTGCAAACACGCAGTATAATTAACGTAAAGAACGACGCTCGTATAGGAGAATATTCCGCGCAAGATGAGAGAGAGAGAACGAAACAAATGAAAAAATGAGGTAACCACCCGGGAATCGAACCCGGGATCTTCCGATTGCCGGTGTAGTAATGCTTAGTTAAGAATATTAATTTCTGTTTAATTAATTATTAAAATGTTTAATATAAATCATTTACTAAAAATTGTGAAATTGTTTGAAATTGTTTAAACTGGGAAGAGTTGGCAATCCTGGACAGAGGCCGACAGAGAGTGGGCTACCCCAAGGGAGTCTTCAGTCTCTTGGGTGGCGCGATAAGCGTAAGGTTGGAGCCATGTGATCTTAAAATCAAATTGTTTTGTGCCCCTCTCCGACGTAAATATATTTAGTAAAATTTCATACTCGCATCCCCCTAAATTAACTAAACCATTTTCGGAATCAATAAAACGTTCACAAGTGTTAAAATAGAGTGTTAAAAAAAAAACCCTTCCCCCCTTTGTTTTGTAACGGACTTTCAAGAGTCTTGGCTCGGCGTTGCTACCATGAATATAAACGTAAAGTAGTGTTGAAATGAGTAGAGAAAACAAGCGATAAATGAAATAAAGAGCCGATAGTAAAGTAGAAAGAAGCGTAAATAAAGAAGAAAGTAAAATAAATAAGGGCGATCACTACATCTGGTAGCAGCGGTTCACTACATCTGGTAGCAGCGGTTCACTACACTGGTCAGATATGATAACCATTACACCATGGGCCTCACTCAATCAAATGTCGTAATTCCTCTACATACGCGCAGAAACCAATGCCCAAGGGGCACCTCCCGCATGCCGTACATTATATACATTTAAACTGCAAACACGCAGTATAATTAACGTAGAGGAATTACGGCATTTGATTGAGTGAGGCCCATGGTGTAATGGTTATCATATCTGACCGGCAATCGGAAGATCCCGGGTTCGATTCCCGGGTGGTTACCTCATTTTTTCATTTGTTTCGTTCTCTCTCTCTCATCTTGCGCGGAATATTCTCCTATACAAGCGTCGTTCTTTACGTTAATTATACTGCGTGTTTGCAGTTTAAATGTATATAATGTACGGCATGCGAGAGGTGCCCCCTTGGGGCATTGGTTTCTGCGCATATGTAGAGGAATTACGGCATTTGATTGAGTGAGGCCCATGGTGTAATGGTTATCATATCTGACCGGCAATCGGAAGATCCCGGGTTCGATTCCCGGGTGGTTACCTCATTTTTTCATTTGTTTCGTTCTCTCTCTCTCATCTTGCGCGGAATATTCTCCTATACAAGCGTCGTTCTTTACGTTATATATATATATATATTATATATATATATATATATGGGAATGAACTCAGAATGGTTCCCTGAGTTTTTTATGATACACACAGACCGTGCATGGAACAAGGAACTCTTCTGGGATAATTAAATCCACTATCCCAGAAGAGTTCCTTGTTCCATGCACGGTCTGTGTGTATCATAAAAAACTCAGGGAACCATTCTGAGTTCATTCCCATCTTGAAACGGACATGTTATGTGCCTTGAAAAGTGGACGCTCAATTCTGCCAGTTGAGGTTTAAGTTTTGGTTTTTGGTTAAAATATAATAGTTACCCTTTTTCTTTGATGTATTCAATCTGACGTGAAGACAGCGAGTCTTTTGCTTATATTGAGGTTCTAAATATAGCAGGGCTAGGCTGCTTTAAACCCTAGATCCATGTCCCAAAGCTGGATCCTGTCTGCTTTGCAGATAGCTGGTGAGGGAAGCTATATTTATGGGACCTCTTTGCGAGTGACCCGTTGCCCACGTCGGGCTAGCATCATGAAAAAGAAAAACTATGGTATTTGTCATTTACCATTACTTATTCGGACTATAGTGGATTTAATTATCCCAGAAGAGTTCCTTGTTCCATGCACGGTCTGTGTGTATCATATATATATATATATATATATGGGATGAATTTCACAATTAAACACGTGAAATGAACGAATGCTGCAAACCCACAAAGGTTCAGTTCAAATTTGAAGTCTATCGCAAGCCTACTAATAAATAATAACACTTACGTGCATTTTGATTCTGACCATCATCCCTCGATTAAATCCTCTATTTTCTCTGCTATGTTTCTTAGAGCATTGAGAGTTGTCAGTCCTGAATTTTTAGATTCCGAGTTATGCAATATCATGAATATTGGTACTGAATTATGTTATCCTATTTCATTTTTAGATAACTGCCTTAGGAAAGCCAAGAATAGGTATTATAATAATGTAATTGTAAAGGAATTTGAGCGTAAAAATATCCTTAGCCTACCTTACCATGTTAATTTTCAATATCTTCCGACTTTACTTAAAGCAATTGGCATCAATGTAGTCTTTAAGTATAAATATAATAATACTGTTAAATCACGCCTAATAAAGAATAGCCCAGATAATGTTGCTGGTTGTGTGTATTCGATCGGATGTACACAATGTAACTCAGTATAAGCACACCGGACAAAAAATTAGTCACCCCTCTCAGAATGTACCTAATAACGTGTGACGGCGCCTCTGGCCTTGATAACCGCACGAATCCGGCGAGGCAGAGACTCTACGAGGTTGTGCATGTACTGAACATCGATTTGCTGCCACTCGTTCATCAGCCGGTCCCGAAGTTCCGCCAGAGTCCGTGGGTGTCTATTCCTGCGCTTCACTTTCTGTTTCCAGCCTGAACAACACCTTCGACGCATTCAGGATTAAAGGCTTCATTGGACCTGCGATGTACTCGTCGCCTCCCATCATTGGAGAACAAACAAAACGGGACTCATCGGACCAAATTACACGTTTCCAATCTGCCGCAGTCCAGTTTTGTGCCTCTGAGCCCATTTATAACGTGCCAATTTGTGACTTGCTGTTAACAGCGGCCTCTTCCGTGGTACCCTGCTCCAGATGTCCATCGCATGCAGTTCTCGTCGCAATGTCCGTTCGGAAATTGGTCGCTGGAGAACCTCATTGGTTTCTTGGAGCAATTGTTCTCTGGTTTGAAAACGATTTGCAGTTACTAGACGAGAAACATGGCGGCGGCCCCTATTGTCGAGAATTGTTTTCCGGCCACAGTTACGCCGTCGATTGTCAGTTGATTGCGAACTACACCACTCTTTGTAAACTCGCTGGACAGTACGCGTTGACACACCAACAAATTGGGCTACTTCAGACATTTTGTGTCCGTGGGCTCTGCCAAACACGATGGCTCCTTTTTGCCACTGAGTAACGTCTGCCTCACGACCCATTTTGCAGACTATATCCAACACACACTTTGTTCTTCACCACCTCACGAAACAGATCTGATCCTGTGTGCTACGTCACCGCTACTTGTCACTTACCAATGCTACATCAGCGCCCTCTGTGTGACCTTGAACTTCCTACTATCGGTGCTATTAGGGGTGACTAATTTTTTGTCCGGTGTGCTTATATAGGCCAAACGGGTAAAACGTTAGATATTAGGGTAAAACAGCATAAATATGCGTGTAGAACAACTAATAATTCCAATGCTTTGTTTAACCATACTGTATGTATAGATGTAATCATAGCATCAAGTGGGATAGTTCTAAAGCGCTTGTTGAAAACAGAGATATAATAGAAAGAAATATTCTAGAATGTGCATTTATCCATTTTAAAAACAATTTCAATAACAGTGCAGGAATGTATAAAATTGTCAATATCTTGTTAAATTTCCTTTTGCCTCTCATTAACTCTTGTTAAGTATGTGCTAATTGTTTTGGTTTCCGCTACGTTGTATATATTTATGGGCATCTTGCCTTCTCTCTTCATTCCCTGACGAGGTGTAGCTCTGAATACACGAAAGGTCTTGGAATCGTTTTTCTTTTTCCTGTGGTTTGCAGTGTGTATAATATATATATATATTATATAATATATTATATATATATATATATATATATATATATTAATTTAGGTTGTTGTTGTTGTTTAGCCGATCAGCCCACCCTGATCGAGCAAGCCGGCGGCACGCAGGTAACCGATCGCCCTCTCCGGAGTGGACCAGAGGTTCAGTGCAGTGCACTAGTGATGTTGTGTTGTGTCGTTGTTGTGCTAGAGCGGTACAGTCCGTCATAATGTTTCAATTGTTTGTGGTGTGTCTTGGCACAGGTGGCAGGTGTCGTCTATGGAGTTGTCTAGTCTGTGTTTATATGTCCGTAAGTTTGGGTGATGTCCACATGGGTGGCGGCTTCGCACCTAGGACCGCATTCGGACCGAGTCGTGTCAGTGCTTTGTGGGTTAGATGTGTGTGTATGTGTTTTCTGTACTGTGTGATGTCTGTGGGGCGTGGTATGGAATGGAGTATTTCGTTATAATATCTCTCTGGTGTTACCTTAATGGTGCGAGGTGTTGGTGCATGATTGTACATGTAGTGGCAAGGGTGTTGTGGGTTAGTTGTCGCTGCTGCCATGAATTGTGTTCCCCTCATGTCTAAATGTTCCCTAACTTTTAGTATTTTTGTTTCTGTGTGCAGGTGTTCTATTGGTGTTGTTTGAGTGCATCCTGTAATGATACGAAGTGCGTTGTTTTGTATTGTTTGTAAGGTGTTTATGTGTGTGTTTGAGATAATGGGTGCCCAGCATGGGCTAGCATAGTCCATAACTGAGCGAATATATTGTTTGTATATGAGTGATGTTGTTTCCTGCGGGTGTCCAAAGTTTGTGCCTGTTAGTACCCTAAGCGTGTTAAGTCTTGACGTACATTTGGTTTTAATGTCCTGAATGTGGTTTGCAAAAGATAATGATGTGTTGTATGTGACACCAAGTATTTTGGTTCTGTGAGTGTGTGGAATGTTGATGTTGTTTAGTGTAAGCTGTGGAATTACCTGGTGTTCTTTTGTGTTGCTTGTAAGCAAGGTGATGGTTGATTTTGTGGGCGCTACTTTGAGTCTATTGTGTGTGAGCCAGTCTTGTATACTGTTTATGTATGTTTGTAGGTTATTTGTAGCGGTGTCGATGTTGTTGTGGGTGGATGTTAAAGTGATATCATCTGCATATGATGATAAGGTAAGCTTGTTATCTATGGGTGTTGGAATGTCATGCATGTATAAGTTGAAGAGTGTTGGTGAGAGAACAGAGCCTTGAGGGACCCCGTTCGGAAAAAGCTTGTTTTGGATGACTTGCCATTAAATGTGACATGTGAGTATCTTCCTGAGAGATAGTTGCTCAGCCACCTTTTGGTGTTATTGTGCATGTTTGTGTTGAGTATTTTGTTTATGAGAGGGAAGCGTGGGATAGCATCAAATGCTTTACTAATGTCTATTGTTGCTAATAGTGTACGTTGAGCTGGTCTTCTGGAGTTGATGCCATCCATGATGTGCTGCGTGAGGTTAGTGAGTAATGTCGTGGTTGAGTGGTGAGGTCTGAATCCATGTTGAGTAGGCGATAGTGGTATGTGTGGGTTGGTGATTTGTAAGATTAGTCTTTCTGTTACTTTGGAAGGTGTGCATAGTAAAGTAATGGGTCTATAGGAAGCTGGTTCTGTTGGATTTTTGTTTGGTTTGAGTAGTGTAATAATTTTACCTTGTTTCCATATGTCAGGAATAATACAGTATTGGTATGAATATGTGCTGATATTTGTGAGAGCTAATATTCCTTGTGGGCCCAAGTGTTTAAGGTGTATGTTAGATATGTTGTCTGGTCCAGTAGCCTTCGAATTCTTAATGTTTTTGATGATCTTGGTGGTCTGGTCTGTATTGAAGGGTGTAATGGTCATGTCGAGTCTGTAGGTTTTCTTGTGTCTGGCTGTTTGTCTGTCTGCATGTTTCTGGTTGTTGTCTCTGTTTAAGTGACTTATCTTTGCGTAGTGATTAACTAGAATGTTAGCTTGTTGTGTGTATGTTGGGATATTATTTTGGCTGCGACAGATAGCCGCGTGTGAGGTGTGAATGCCGCTGTTAGAGTGGGTAATGCTGTTTATAGTCTTGTATAGCCTGTATGTATCTGTGGAGTGGTTTAGTGTTGTTATGAATTCCCTGAATGTTTCTGTTTGTTTTCTTTGAGTTTGTTGTTTATTTCTGTGTTGAGCTGTTGTATCTGCTGTTTTATGGCTTCTGTGTGTGGTGTTTGTGTGTTATATTTGAGGTTGTTACGTTGCCTTATGAGGTGGGCTATTTCTCTAGTGTAATTTGGGTTGTATTTCCTAATGTTGCCCTTGGGTATGTATTTGTTTGCATTATTGATAATCTGATTAAATGTCTTGAGTGTTGTATCGATGTTTATGATGGGTGTGCTGTTTAATGTGGTGAATTGGTCCTCAGTCTGTATTTTGAACTGTTCCCAATCAGCTTTCTTGTAATTTCTGTAAGTGTGCCTAAGGCTGTTGGGGCAGAGTGTAGAATGTGTTGTAATGATGATGGGCAGGTGGTCTGATGACAGTTGTTTTTCTGTTCTCCATTGTGTATGTGTTGCTAGTGAGGGGGAACAGAACGTTATGTCTGGGGAGGAGTTTGAGTATCCTGCTTGATGTGGTATGTGTGTATGTTCTTCTGTATTGTTAAGAATGAAGAGGCTGTTTAGTTGTGTGGCTATGTTGGCGCCTCTGGTGTTGTTTTGGTTGTGCAGGTACCAACTAGTGTCTTTGGCGTTGAAGTCTCCTCCTAAGATGACATTAGTGAGAGAGGCAAGATTGTGTAACTGTGGATTGTAATTGGCTGGCACCTGAGGTGAACTATCTGGTGGGATGTAAATGTTGATTAGTGTGGTGTTGTGTTTTGCGCGTGTTTTAATGTTAACTGCCTGTATTTCTATCGTGTTATCTGCTTGGATTGTGTTTGTAATGTTTTAGGTAGCATCAGTGTAGCTAATGCTTTTACGTATGTAAGTGATGAGTCCACCCCCGTTACCCCCAGTACGATCTTGACGGATCGCCGTGAAGTCAGGGATGGTGGGTGTTTTGTGTGTGCGTTTTAGTTTTGTTTCTTGTATAAGTGCTATGTGAATGTTTTGTTTGTGTACGAATTCCCTAAGCTGCATGATTTTGTTTGTGAGGCCATCTACGTTGTACTGTAATATGTTAATATTATACTTCTGTATGTGTCTCATGGTGCTATTGTGTCTATGTCTTTGTGTATGGTGACATGTGTAAGTTGTAGTGGGGCCTGGATTAGTCTTAATGTCGCCAGAGAGTAAGAGTAGTTCGGGGAGCACGCAATTGTTCCCTGTAATTGAAAAAATAGCACGCTGAGAATAGGTCCGGCCCCGGGAGCCGATCGGCACTCTGACCGTGCCACGCAACAGGCCGTCGACTGCCAGTCTAGCCAACCGTAGACAGCCCGCTGCACGGAGATTTGAGGAAGTTTGGCCACCAGCGCGTTGATGTTTTGGTTTGACGTCGCTTCTTCGCGTTGACGTGTCCTGCGCTGGAGGATGCAGCCACTGTTTAGAAGCTTCCTCGTCAGCTGCTAACACTTTTTTCACGTTGTTCTAACTACTGTACCTGTTCAGACGTTTTTTATAAACAAATCCTTATAAACAAATATGCAATTTTGTCTTGCTCTCTTTGTTGGAGTTCTGAAAATGAATTGCCCTCCTCTCTGCTAAATTGCTCTAATATGGACTCTGTTTCTTCTCTTTCTTTTATTTTCACTAGAAATATGTCTAAAATTCAATACAGAAATCTTCTTGGGAAGAATTTAGCACCACAAAGTTAAAACTGTGAAGCACAAAATGTCAATTAGACATAGCTGCAAAGGATACACAATATACAAAATTATACATGTACAAAACCCACATATTAATTCGTCTTGGGTTGAGTGACTTTGAATATAACAGGGGGACATGAAAATGTGGACCGCATCGCAATCGTTGTTTCAGGAGGAGAAGACAAACTACTTGGTGTTCCACTCATTCCTCACGGAACGGGACAAGCACAAGCTGATATCTGCCTCAGGATGTTGGATGAGTGGGGCTTCAGAAACTAGTTGCAGGGGCTTGTATTTGATATAACAGCATCAAATACTGGGCTGATGTCTGGAGCTTGTACCCTGATAGAGAGAGAGCTGTAGGTCGCTCTCTGACGTGGATAGCATGTCGTCATCATGTGTATGAAGTCGTTTTGGCCTAACGTATTTTCTAGTATTCTTCACCCTTCGAAAGGACCACAAGTTTTATTGTTTAAGCGATTCATGGCACAATGGCCAGTTCTACAGATCTACAGAAGCTAAGGCTAACAAAGACCCTAAGATCCACTCTAAGGTTAACCTGAGAGAAAGGAAAGAGCAGGGGGTTAAAAGAGAATAAGGGGTTAAGTAAGTAAAGAAAACTTTATATCAGCAGGAATGGAACTTTTTGAAGGAAACTTGCGGGAACTTTGTCATGAGATGATACAGCACCTCTCCGACGCTCTTCAGAACGGCAGCTTCTCAAGAGATGACTACAGTGAATTCCTCCATCTTTCTCTAATTTTCCTGGGAGGAAGTTTGCCTAAGAAGTACAACATCAGAGCTCCAGGAACTCTACATCATGCTCACTGGATGGCAAAAGCTACCTATGCTTTGAAGATCTTTCTCTTCCAGGAGCAAATGAAACTTACTGCTCATGTGAAAAAGGGTCTGAAAGATTTTTGTCTCTTTGTGGCACTTGTTTATAGTAAATATTGACATGAAGCACCCTTGGCAGTGAGGGCCGCTAGAAACGACCAAGCATTTCTAACAGTTATGGAGACTTATCCAACCAGGGTTTTGGCTGAAATTGTACTCAAGGCATTTAAGAGACATCTCTGGTACTTCTCGGAAGAGCTGATTGGACTGTCACTTTTTGACGATGGTTTAACAGCAAAGTAAAAGAAAATATGATTAAAAAATTATTTCATCCTGCAAAAGCGAAAGGTCTGAAGCTCCTCGATTCAAAGCTGTTCAAAACAGCAAACCCATTGGAACTTACGTCAGCGAGAAGACGGCTCAATTCTTCGATGTACTGGATAAAAACGGAAAGATGATTGCTCAAGAGTTTCTTTCGAAACCATCAAGTGATTGGCCAAATAACGACAACTACGAGTTGTTGAAAGAAAGAGCATTGAAGATGAAGGTTGTCAATAACTCTGCAGAGAGAGCAATTGCTCTTATTCAACGGTACAATACAACGCTTACCAAAGATGAGCAGCAAAAACAATTCCTTCTCCGCATTGTTGAGACCCATCGACGAACGTTTTCTACCCCCTTTAAAGCGTCTTTACATAATTAAAAGCCATTTGCATGTTCTTTTGTCAAATTTCGTAATTTTTTTCATTTAAGAGAAAATTATTCATTTTGTAGCGACTTCTAAATATAGTCGGAATGAACTCATTTTTTGTAGCAATTATCCTTTTATGATTTCAAACAAGGGCAGCCTCGAGGAAGTACAAAAGTAAAACTTTCATTTCTTGGATCACCCTAATATATCTATCTATCTATCTATCTATCTACATGGGCTACGTCGTAGCCAATGTCGTAACACCACTTCCCGTTGATCAGCGACGTTAAGCGACATTGGGTCTGGGTAGTAGTTGGATGGGAGACCGTCCGCTGCGTCCATACTATGTAGCGACCCGTGGTTCGGATCCTACGTAAAGCTGTAGGTCCCCTCCGTCATATGGCCTTAGATCTTGCGAAGGAGGTTAAACAAAACCAATAATTATATATATATATATATATATATGCAAAGGGTTGACAAAATTTAATAAACACCACAATGACTGTAGTTATATATATATATATATATATATATTTTTTTTTTTAAAGTTCGGGAAGAACCAATTCGCCTCTATTTAAAAGGGCATATCTCGGCGGAAAAACAAAGAAAAAGTGAGAGGAAGACAGAGGAAAAAGAAAGGGTGGAGGGGACAGTCGAAGTGGAAAAAGACCAAGGTTGACAAGGACTGCAAGGTCGAGCCTCATCATCCTTGGGTGCTAGGGCCAGGAGAGCACACGTGAAACTTCCTGGAACAAGTACGTACAAACGAGCACAAAGAGCACTCAAGAGCACGAGCTTAGAAACCCCTTGCGGGAATATATATATATATATATATATATATATAATATATATATATATAGTATAACCTAGTTAAAGTGCTTTTTTAAATAATAAATTTCTTTGCGAGTCAAAATACCTTTAATACGTACATCTGAGAGAAAAAAACATTTGAAACTCATCCAAACGTAATGTCTGGATACGGCGTCTGTCGACAAATAATTTGAGTGCACACTCAAACTCCCACATATCGACTCTGTATATACCAAAATTTGCACCTGTCACTCTGCGACCACCACAGAATGGCATCTGACATCCTTCACCCTTAATTTCATGCATAAATGAATAGGGACACACACACACACACACACACATATATATATACAGGGTGGCGCAAAAGTGGCGCATCATATGAATTTTCAGTGTTGATTATAATTTTTTTTTCTTTTAGGTAGGGGATGGCTGCAAAATTAACAATAGACGAGGGGTGAGCTCGGTTTTAATGTATGGAATACCAGGTACAACAAATTGTGAATCGGTACAGAATTTAAATTCTGTACCGATCAATTTGTTATTACAGACTTTAATTTCTGTACGGATTCATCGATTTGTTGTACCTGGTATTCCATACATTAAAACTAAGCTCACCCTTTCGTCTATTGTTAATTTCGCGGCCATCCCCTACCTAAAAGAAAAAAAATATTATAATCAACACTGAAAATTCATATGATGCTCGACTTTTGCGTCACCCTGTATATGCACAGGGCTCAGGCCATCTAATGAAGCCTATTCCTCTAACCCCTGTATTATTATTAACCAGCACCATCGAGAGTCGAGCCCCCGATCTCAATGTCTTCGCTTATAGGAAAACGGAGTCACCAACGAAAGTAATTGTTGACCATTAAAATTCAGGGCAAAAAAAGGAAAAACCAAAATGAAAAGTAATTTTGCCCACTACAGACTTAACCCACTAGTGCCCATTGGTAGAATTTTCTACCGACGAAATTGTTTGCCAGTATTGCATCGCTTTTTTTGTATTCACATGACCACTGATATGACGCACTCTAAACGATTGCGTCATATCAATGACTCATACCGAAGATCACGTGAATACAAGAAAAAGAGATGCAATAATGACAGTTTTGTCGGTAGGAAATTCTACCAATGGGCACTAATGGGTTAACAAAAGAAAATTCCTTCTCATTAAGTTTGGTGTGCATAAAGAGTATTATTAGATATACAGGGTAATAAAAAAAAATGTGTTCGAAAAAAGTTGGTTATTATTTTTTTATTACACACTTTTTTTTATTACCCTGTATATTACATGTATTATCTGAGATGTAGGACTCGTGGCCTCGTCGCAACACCGCTTCCCGTTAGATCAGCGAGGTAAGCGACGTTGGATCTGCTCATTAGGTGGATGGGTCACCGTTCTCCGCGTCTAGATGATTTAGTGACCCGGAGATGGTTTGGATTTCGTGTAAAGCTCCGAAAATTCCGTCCATTACACGAGCTTTGTCGTTATGAGTGTCAACCAATCAGGAAAGATGTGTATGAACGTATTTAAAAAGTCCTTGTTTTATTTTACTTGAAACACTTTTAACATTATTGAAATGTTAACTTTATTTTAAAATTTTTTACTATGCCATTAATCACTCAAGGAAGTCATCGTCCCCATTTCAGTTGGTAACACCGATTGATTCCCTGCGAGCGAAGGGAAGAGACATTGAGGTCGTCGGGGGTTCGACTGAATTGAATCGATTCTCGATGGTGTTGTTTAATAATAATTGATGAGTTAGCGGCATGGACCATCGCATTCGTCCAGCATGAACGCTGTTCCAATTTCTGTCCTTCTTCACCCACCCAATTATTAATGATCTCAGTAGATTTCAAGAGACGATGAAAAAAATATCATCAATGCTTATATATCGGATGAGATTTATAAAGAAATTGGAGTACATTAATTATAGAGGTCAATATATTATTATTATTATTATTATTATTATTATTATTATTATATTGATGAGAATATTAAACATACATCAACGTGATTATGTGTGTTTTATTTTTTCATCAAAATGATTATCCATTTTCGTGATTGATGCAATCTCCTTTTACAATTTCATCATTTCATCCAGCGATACAAGTGTCGAATATGACGTAATCACTTCTCATTTTTATTTTTACGAAACACGATTACTTTTCACACTAAGATAAAATTCGTATAATTGAAACTGTTCTAAAGAAAATTCTTTTATGAACTGTTCAGAAGGTCTGCGGAGACTTTGGCGTGACTTACAGGAATAAACGAACGCTCTTTGGTTTTCAGAATTTACTAAACATACCGACGATTTTCAAACATATCTGGCTACCAAACACGCCATGGATTCAGGCAATTTCTGAACACCCGGTATGGTTTTATGGTTTCTTTTATAATATTTTATATCGTAATTGTATTAATTTTATAATTTCAGTTATTTTAATTTTTAATTTCGTTTCTGGTATTTGTCTCAATATTTAGAATTGTTTTAAATTCATAGTTGGTTTTTAATTGTACATACAGGGTGTTCAAAAAGTCGCACTACAGCTGGAATATGTATTATACATACACATTAGTTACATCAGTACATAGTTATTATTTTCCAAGTGTAGGGCGACTTTTTGAACACCCTGTGTGTGTGTGTGTGTGTGTGTGTGTGTATATAAAATTTTAGCACTGAAGATGACATCAGAATATATCGAAAGCTTTGATTATAATTATTAAATATTTGCATATGGACTAGTCTTGTTGTTCCTTATATATATATATATATATATATATATATAATATATATGACTATGCCATGGGCATGTCGCAACACCATTTGCTGATCAGCAAAGTTAAGCGACACTAAATCTGGGTAGTATTTGGATGGGGGACCGTTCTCTGCTTCCAGATGATATTCGGATCCTATGGTTCGGATCCCACGTAAAGATGTAGGTTCCCTTCGTCGCATAACATTTACCACTAAGAAGGAGGTTAAAGAACCCCAAAACAAGATCACTAATATATATATATATATATAATAATGATAATACTAATAATAGAATAAATGTGGGTACTTTCCTGTTATCCCGGACCCCAGACTTTTTTCCAGTTGCCAGACTTCAATTTTGACAGAATATTTTCGGTAAAACTAACGAAAATATCACGACTTAACCTAACCAATTATCAAGGGCGTACAGTTTACCTAACTGGGCATTCAATTAACCTAATTAGTTGGTAGGGTTAGGTTAAGTCGTGATATTTCCGTTAGTTTTAACAAAAATATTGTGTCAAAATTATTGAAGTCTGGCAACTGGCAAAAAGTCTGGGGTCCGGGATAACAGGAAAGTACCTAAATGTGTTTTAGGTACCAAGATTAAAATTAGACAAATATATATGTATTATTTTAAAGCAATAATAAATTATATTAAATTCAGAGTGTAAATTAATGTAAATTAATGAAATTCATGTCACGTTTGGGAATCCATATTTATTACCAAGGTTAGTCAGGTGTTCTGTCATTTTGATCTTGTCAAGCGGTTGTCTGCAATTCCAAAAGTATTTTTAACTCACATACATACACATACATCGTTCAGACGATTCTAACATATATATATATATATATATATATATATATATATATATATATATATATATACACTTTTTAAGTGTGCAAAAGTGTCACGGTGTTATTTATACACAAATTGAACCTTCGTCCCGACCGTAATGTCACCTAAAAAAATTTATGTGTTTCAGAAGGATTCCAATTTATTGTCCCAAAGGTTTCCATATACATACATACATACATACACATATTTATATATTTCAGCTCTCTCTCTCTCTCTCTCTCTCTCTCTCTCTCTCTCTCTCTCTCTCTCTCTCTCTCTCTCTCTAAGAATTCTTTCGAGCGAATAATGAAAATCGATAGTAAGCGAACTTCATATAACCGACAAATGTATCTTAACTGTGAATTACTATTTACCTTACAATAATAGCAGTAACCTAGATCAGTAGTTCCCAATCAAGCGGTAAATTACCCCAACTGAGGTAATGACAACTATTTTGTGGGGTAACGATACGCGATCCAGAAGTTATAAAAAATAATATTGTAGTAAAAATAAAGTTTTCATTTTATAAAACCAATAGATAGTACAGCAGCTATGCTTTCTAATGATTAGGGTAATGGAGTTGAACTAGAATTGGGTTTGCGGTAACCACACCAAAAAAGGTTGGGAACCACACCAAAAAGGTTGGGAACCGCACCAAAAAGGTTGGGAACCGCACCAAAAATGTTGGGAACCGCTGCTCTAGATGAATACATCGATTCTTTGTATAAAATTAAGTCAGTATCAAATAATAATGTAGGACTTTAATGGCGATGTGAAATCAGATTTTTTTTAGAATTGGGTATCATGAGAGAGTCTGCTAAATTAATTATAAGTGACGTAGAATGTCTAGATATAAATAATAATAATTTCACGTACGTCGCGATATGAATGGGCGTAAGACATGGGTCGATCATTGTCTTATTAGTAATAATTTAAACGAACTTATTGTTAATGTTCATATTTTGTATGATTTCTTTCTGTCAGACCATAGACCACCAGTGGTTCCCAACGTGGGCGTTTGAAAATCTTAGGGGTGCGCTAGGAAACTGTAAACTTGTTAACTTCTATTAATAAATCACTTATCACTTATCCTGTTATATTATTATCTTTATGAGGGGGCACCAACAAATATTGATGGACATAAGGGGACGTTGGCGTAAAAAAGGTTGGGAACCACTGGCATAGACCATTGAAGCTAGTAATTAACTGTACCAACTTAAGTAAAACACGACATAGTAACACTTCATTTGAGTTACACTTTTGAGTTCCGCATACAATACCACCACTTCTCTTTTTTGCTCCGTAGTCAAACGACTCTTATCACCTATGTCTGAAGCAGTGGCGTGCAATGGGTGTATCCACAGGGTAAGCGGTAGCTGCAAAAAAAAAAAAAAAAAAAAAAAAAAAAAATATATATATATATATATATATATATATATATATATATATATATATACTGTACATACATTATACAAACAATATAACTTTATATTAGTTTTCGATTACTGTAGTAATATAGTGACTTTTTGTAATTTGACCTTTAACTGGGTAGGCGGTGCGTGTCCCACTTACCCTGACCGCAAGCCACTGTCTGAAGGTTTAGTGAAATTTTTATTTCCAGACGGTACTTTCTTGTTTTTAACCAATATATTTTTCCAATTTCAATTTCCAGCTCCCCGCAACAAAAGAAACCCCATCATCTTTTCGCGGCCTACCCTGTATGAAAGTATTTGTCTTACATAGCTCCACTTAATACCAACATTGCTATTTCAGTAGACATATTTTTTTATTCTAAATTTTAGCATTAGTTTTGGGTAATTTTTTATTATTACATTTGCTATTACTTGTTTCATAAAAAGTATTAATTTTATTTACTTTTTAACTCCTCTTTTTTTTTAGTTTTTAAATTTATTGTTCTGTACTCTTGACTACTTTAATAATAATGATAATAATAATAATGATAATAATAATAATAATCTGTATTATAATGGAGCTAAGTGCGATATATATATATATGTAACCAAAAAAAATTTATAAACTTTAAAATGCATTTTCGCTGCTGTTCTTTTGTTTATGTTAAAGTAAATCCTATTGAACATTATATTGCTATAACTGTAGAAAAATGAAGGAGAAGGAGAACGACAGATGCAGTTTTTGCATTGAAACAGTTGGCAGAGAGGTACAGAGAGGGGCAGAAGGCGTTGCACATGGTTTTTATTGACTTGGAGAAGGCATATGATAGGATACCACGGCAGGAAGTTTGGAGATGCTTAAGGGAAAAGATGGTACCGGAGAAGTATGTTAAACTGATCAAGGGGATGTACAGGGGAGTAACAACTAAGGTGAGGAGTAGCGTGGGTGTGTCAGAGAGCTTTGGGGTGGAAGTTGGTCTGCACCAAGGATCAGCTTTGAGCCCCTTCCTTTTCAATGTGGTATTCGATGTGTTGACGGACAGGATTAGAGGGGAGGCGCCGTGGTGCATGATGTATGCAGACGATGTTGTGTTGAGTGGGGAGACGAAAGAGGAGGTGGAGCAGCAGTTGGAAAATTGGAGAGAGGCGTTGGAAAGTAGGGGGATGAGAATTAGCCGAAAGAAGACCGAATATGAGATGTGATGTGCAGCAGGACTGAGGAGGGGAAGTGACATTGAGTGGAGAGCGTGTTAAGACGGTGGAGTATTTTAAATACTTGGGGTCAACAGTGGATGCAGAGGGGGAGCAGAGAGAGAGATAAACTGTAGAATACAGTCGGGGTGGAAGAACTGGAGAGACGTATCATTGGTGCTCTGTGATAAGAGGGTCCCAGTGAAACTGAAGGGAAAGGTATTCAAAACAGTGGTGAGGCCGGCAATGTTGTATGGAATGGAGACTGTGCCAATGAAGAAGAGCAATGAAAGAAAAATCGATGTGGCTGAAATGAAGATGTTGAGATGGATGTGTGGAGTGACGAGGAGGGATAGGGTCAGAAATGAGCATATAAGAGGAACAGTGAAGGTGGCGGAAGCATCTAAGAAGGTGCAGGAGGCCAGGCTGAGGTGGTATGGACACGTCAGGAGAAGAGAGGAGGAGTATGTGGGGCGCAGAGTGCTGGAGATGGAGTTGCCGGGTTTGAGAAGAAGAGGAAGACCGAAGACGAGATGGAGGGACTGTGTGGTGGCGGACATCAGGGAGAAGGACTTGGAGGAGGACGTGGTATACGACAGAGGAGAGTGGAGAAGACGAACCAAAAACAGCGACCCCATGTAAAGATGGGATAATAAGCTGCGGAAGAAGTAGAAAAATGAAAATTTGAAGCTAAAATATATATCGCAATTACCTCCATTATAATATAGATTTACCGAAAATATGTGTGTGTGTGTGTGTGTGTGTGTGTCCGCAGAAAAAACTTTTACGTTTCTGAACCGATTTCGATCAAACTTCGTATGGTGGATCGGGGTGATGAGTAATGAACGAAAATACATGTGTGACCAGCCCCCACCCCTCCCCCCACCAATTACTAAGCCCGAAAGCCCCAGCACCGCGATAAAACTATAGAAAAGAAGAAGGCATCCATGGAAATCTTGAGCTTCACATTGTATCAAGAAGATTTGTGAAGCTTAAGATTTTCATGACTATAGTTTTATTGACAAAATAATTGAACCTCCAGTAATTGGGGGGCCGCAGGCTCCCCAGTTACTGTCAATTCATTTATTTGGTTAATAAAACTATAGAAAAGAACGCAATCATGAAAATCTTAAGCTTCACATTTGAGCTCATTGTAGCAAGATTTGTGAAGCTTTAGATTTTCATGGCTGCGTTCTTTTCTATAGTTTTATTGACCAAATAATTGAACCGACAGTAATTGGGGCGCCGCAGGCACCCCAATTACTGAGGCCCAAGGTGAGAGGGATAGGATTAGGAATGATGTTCAAAATAAAATACGCCGTAGGCCCACAATTCGATTCGGTTTGGGCCGAATGCCCAAGTACCGCAGATCTTTTGCTGAAAATCCTGACAGAAAGAAATGAAAAGGGAGTATTTGTTGACAATTATGTCTACAAGGAGATTCTTCAGTAATGAAATAAAGATAAGTTTATGATGAAGTGTTCTTTTTTATATTTTATAACAGGAAATAATACCTTGAGGTAAGAAAATTCATTTCCCAGATGAAGTAATTGACCCAGGGCTCCAAGCCTTCCGCAGCAGAGCTGGGCATTTGCGGCATATTTTGCGGTACTGCGGTACTACCAAACTACCAAACCGGTACGCGGAAATTTGAATGCGGTAGCGGTACTGCGGTACTTTCAGCGATCCTTTGCGGTACTGCGTTATGCGTTTGCGGTTTGCGGTAGTACCGCAGTACCGCAGTACCGCAAAATATGCCGCAAATGCCCAGCTCTGTATCCGCAGGAAATAGCAAAAACAGGCCGAGGGCGGTATTTTTGCAAACAATAATAATAATAATAATAATAATAATAATCTTTATTGAAAAAGAACACAGTACATAAGATATACATTACATCCATACTGGTTTACACAATGTTGGGAATAACGTTTAATTTTTGTAGTTTAATTACAGTATTCTTATGTGAATATGCCGTTAGGAAGCATGACAGCTTTTAAGGCAAAAGTCCTTGAGATTCATTTCTATTTTTACATCGGAAAATGTCAAATATAAATAGAATTTGTGGAAAATAAAATAATGTTACAATTAGTTAACTTTGTCATTATAAATGAAAATTAAAATAATCTTTGAAATAATGGAAAATGATAATAGAAATAATAATAGAAATAATAGAAAAGCAAAATGATGAACAATACAAATCATGATACAATCTTAAAGTTACAAAGATACAGATGAGGGAGGCATATTATAACTATGACGTAATACGAGTATATTGGAAACTTTTAACACCTAATTTATATTCATGAATATCGTTCTTTTTTTATGGGATTTATCTCCTACCGATAAAGGTTATCACAACACACACACCTGTGTCTGTGGATTCATCACATACTTATCACTGAAAAAGAACAAGAGAAACATATCTTATCACTGAAATTTCAAAACTAAAGATATTCGACATTATAAGAAATTAATTTGATTCCGCAATACTGACATCATTCGGTAATTAAATAAATATAGACACTTTAGCGCTACGACAAAGTTTTTGAGTACATGAATTTGTTAACAAAGGACGATTAAACGAGATCGTTACGTTTACACAATAGATCAATACTAGAATACAGTTTTGTTTTTCTTTTTTCTTTTTTCGAAATAGTGTCGATAAAGATTTTATTCGAATGTTGCTGTCGACAAATTTTTATTTTTTTGTCGTTTTTGTGTTTTCTGTGTATAATTGTCTTGTCGAAGGTTACTTTCTAGCTTCCTCGTGAAAGTAGTTCCAGACTTTGAGGCAATGTCTAGTAATCTCCATTATTATTAATATATACCTTTGGTAACCTTTGGTTTGCCTCCGGCCGAATTGTTCATTCGGACGAAAGTCAAGCTTTTCACTCCACCTTAGACTTACAGTTTAACGTGGAATCCGAACCACGCCCCACCGGCAGCCCAGCGTCTTAATCACTAGGCTACCAACGGTACCCATTTATCTACCAGCCAATTTCTTTGTGTGGAAGGATGAACAGCTGGGTTTTGCTGCGCGCCGCCTGCCTCACCGGGTGTCGATCCCAGGGCCGATGGATTTGTAGTCAGCGACGCTAACCACTACACCACCGAGGCGCATATATATATATATATGGGATGAATTTCACAATTAAACGTGTGAAATAATTCAATGATACACACCCACGAGAAAAAGTGAAAAGCGATTCCAAGTCTTTTCGTGTATTCAACAGTACACCTCGCCAGGGAATTCCTTGAACTGTATTATTGAATACACAAAAGGCCTTGGAATCGCTTTTCATTTTTCCTTGTGGGTGTGTATCATTTAATTATTTCACACGTGTATAATTGTGAAATTCATCACACACACACACACACACACACACACACACACACACACATATGTTAGTCACTGTGAAACCAGTCATTTCATGTAATGCCTAAAATTTTTAGGCATTTCGTGTACTGCCTGTGACCCTTAAAGATAGGTAATACGCATTACTAATATAACCTAACCTAACCTAACCTTCACAAAGTCATTAATTGCATAAGTGAATTATGCGAAATGCCTTAAATTTTTAGGCATTACGTGAAATGACTGGTTTCACACATTGACTGTAACATTTATATATATATATATATATATATATACAGGGTGTCCCATAAGTCCGGTCTCATAGGAAAATTTATTTTAAATTAAATTTTCAAAACAAATGTTCAAATTGGTCTTGTTTTGGGACCTTTTCTTTTTTGTTACGGGTAGAATAACACGCAATGGCTAATATGGAAGTGAGTTATAATCGTGAGGAAAAGGCGGAGGTCCCAAGGGCCCAAAGGTCCCAAAACAAAACATAAATTTGAACATTTGTTTTAGTTTTAACGTATTACTTTTGTAAACCCATGAGACCGGACTTATAGGACACCCTGTATATATATATATATATATATATATATATATATATATATATATATATATATATATATATCTTTGTCATTCATATAAATTTCAGTTGTTTGCTATCGTACCGTAAAGAATATTTTAAAGGAATTTACAGACCATTTTTACAGTTTTCTTTTGAAGATGTAAAATGCGAGTTTAAACCCGCTTTTAAAAAGGTAGAAAATTACTAAATATTTTTGAGAGAGTTTTGAGATATTCAATTTTTTATACTTGAATTTTTTTTATTTGACGTTACCAGCAAATTATTTACAATGTAAAACTGGGAGAATTTGCAATGAGATGATACGGTTAGTTATTAATGATGGTGGAGAATGGCTAGTCTCTCTCTCTCTCTCTCTCTCTCTCTCTCTCTCTCTCTCTCTCTCTCTCTCTCTCTCTCTCTCCTTTATCTCAGCTATCCAAAGTTGGTTTTAACTTTTGCCAGACATTTTTCTTGAATTGAATTTTAGTCTCATTACTCAATCTCTTTTCTTTCATATTTGATAACAAAAGGAAAACAATACATAAATTAGAGAAATTGGGTCTTAACTATGAACCAAAATGACAAACAGAAGATTTCTTTAAGAAAAAAAAAAGAAGTCATTTTATGTTTTAGTTTACAAGTTTCGTCATTATATTTTATTGAAATAAATTAGTTGAACATCCTCAAGTAATTATATATATATATATATTCGATTTTAAGGGGTAAAATTATCGAAAAATTCTACTTAGTTGCGATTATGTCGCTTTCTTAAAACCTTTCTTTTTTTAGCAAAAATACCCTTAATATACCCTTAATATACCCTCAATACCCTTAAGGAATCCCACGAATAAACTTTTCGTCAACAAGAAACTATTTTGATCAGGTAGACACAAGCACGAAATCATAGTCATATATGGGTAGACTGGACAATGGCTTATTTATATAGTTGTTCGATTGGTAGTTTTTGTCGCGTGTCCAGACTTTCACAAGCTTACAAACTTTCCCAACATGCTAGCTTGTACCACCTCTCCGAGAAACAGTAAATGTGTCGAAGCAGTGACGTTATTCTCGACATACTGATAATCTTGGAAGAGACAAAACTGTCATGTTTTTTTATTGAAAACACTGATCATACCAGAAATGGAATATTGTTCAATCTTAACTTATTAACGTTACTTACTGTAGATGAGTTTGAAAAACTGTTCAGAAGTTTTAAAAATTAATTTGGAATGACGTCATTATATCGACATATTTACTTTTCATGGACAGTTGGTAGAAGCTAGCGTTTCAGAAAGGTTTGTGGGTTTGTGAAAGTCTGGACGCATGGTTTGAATGTCCACAGTTGAGGTTTCAGTAGTAAGCATTATTGTTTCTTAAGGGTTTGGTATTTCCAGTGTATTTCGTCTTCTCTTCAAAGGTGTAAAAATGTTTTAGATTATTCCCTCTATTTTCACGTGGATCGGGTTGGTTGGATACTGGACTCAGATTGCAAAAATTCGGGTTCAAACCCCACCGCAGTCCCGGTTGGAGTTGGGCTGGCCACCTACTCTGTGATTGCTTGGGCTCAGGTAAATGCCAGAATTCATACCCATGCACCATCTTCCGTATAGGGAAATAGGAGTTCAAAATGTTGCTTATTTTTTTATTTTCTGACATTTTACATTCTTCATCAGGTCTCTCAAAATTAATGTTCGGTTCATGTTATCTTTTGCTTCAGTCAATGTTTTTCTTGGTCCTGATAAATCCTGCCAATTGTACTAAAAAAAATGCTCTTCTGAACTTGCTCTTTCGATTATCTCTTCGTACTTCCGTTTTTCCTCCTTATGGAAGGATGGCAATATTCACCCAGTTATCAAAGAAAGCAAACAACGAATCACGAAGATCCTTCAAATTACAGTCTTACTTCCTTGACATCTGTTGCTGGTAAAATATTCGAACCTCATTAATACCCAAATCTCTAAACACCTTGTAAAAGTAAACTTAACCCCGTCCGACAGTATGACATCCAACACAGTTGTTCCACTGCTGATCTTCTCTTTCCTTATGCAGTCAGTACACCAGACCACAACAGCACTGAATATTTCAAAAGTATAAGAAAGGTTGGGCATTGTTCCATCCCAGCAAAAACGGTACGTTCATTAAACGTTCATAAACGCTCATAAACGTTTAATAAACGACAATTGTTTCGAGGGTTCATTCAAACCTCCTTCCTAAGGCATTTATCGTCTCACCCCTTGGCCCTCGCCTTTTTTGTAGGGTCGCAGAATAATATCCAAGTTTAGATGGACTCCTTTCTGACTTTTACTCAATCAGCTCTGGCGTTCCTTAGGGATCCGCCCCATTATTCCTTCTCCATATTAATGACCTCCTCTCTGCTATAACAAATTAATTATAGCCATTCTTATGTTGATTACTCAGTACTCTATAGTTCCTTTACTCTCACCACAATATACTGTACTTAAATTAATCTCATTCATTTATGACAGTTGATCGCCCGCCCACTTTGATATCGTTTATTCCATCCAAAAGTAAATACATCTATTTACGAAAAGAGCAAACAAACCATCACTCACCATAACTTTTAATAAAGGGAAAATTCCACTGTGTCTAGGATTTGAAATTTTAGGCCTCACCATTACATGCCCTTTCCTGAACACCCTTCATCTATAATTAATAATTAATTAAAAAGGTAGTCAGAAAGCTTGTATAGAGCTAAGCATTATTTTACAGACAGTTAGTTGCCTATCATTTATAAAAAACATTTATAAAAGACATATCCACTCTCAGACTGAGTCGCTCCCTTCCATAGAGTTACCGGTAGTTCATTCTGCCTGTTACGCCTCTGTAATCACTTTCCTTTCGTGTTCCTTTCACGAGGAAGTAAAGGTATGCTATACCCATACATTTAAAGGTATGTTATACCCATACATTTAAAGGTATGTTATACCCATACATTTAATTTTTGTGGCAAACAACTTACACATATTCGAGTGCCAACATGAACAGGTCACTTCGTATTGACAAGTTTCTTTCTTCACGTTAAAAAGGATCCTTTATGGGTAGTGACTCCTACAGAATGGAACCATATTTACATACATATCTTTTCTATTATACCTTCATAACACCCTTTTATCAGATTCCTTCTTGTTTTTTTTTATTTTTCTTATTTGACTTTATTTCTTTCATTTAACTTATTACAACGTCTGTTTTGCTGCAAAAGATTTTACTTTTTAGATGTTTTTTACCAGTTTTTATGTGGTTCTTTTCAGATTCGATGTCGTTTGTGTCATCATCATTATTCTCATTATTTTAATGAGAGTAATAGTGCCAATTTCTGCTACCAGTTGTGGCACTTTACCCGTTTTTACCTCTGCACCACTTTAGTCATCATCGAATTTACTAATTTCAATTTCAATTTTATTGTTCTTTGTGTACAATTGTGCGGCTCTAACTTTCTCTAGATGATGTTTCACTCTCTCAATTTTTTGAATGATACTTTCTTTGCAATAATTGCATAGTACTCTAGTAGGCTGATCACTTAATAAAGTCACCTCGTCCCATTCGCTAGCTTTAGATTGTCCACCTCTATAACTCTGAGTTTGGCATCTTAAAAATTTAAATTTGAGTTAGGTCTAAATAAAGCTGAAATCTGCTGTTAAGAAATAAAGGAAAGATCTAAAATTAAAATGGAGAAAATTCTAATATGTCATTATTATCTCTCATATCTGAACTTTCTGTGAAAGATGTCTTTTTAATATATATTGTAGATTAGATAAATAAATTAATAAAATAATAGATATATTAGGCACTACATAATTATCGAACCTTTCTAAAAAAAATTTCAACCCATCAAAAACCCCCAAAACCCAGCAAAAACCCAGTTGGGTTGGTTTTTTTTGTGAAAAGCCTGGGTTTTTGCCAACCCTGCTCTGCAAAGCCTCTACTTCACTTACATCGCTGATTTTCTGCTGATCTTTGTGTCGTCTGCAAAGGATGTTACTATACTGTTGCTGTTTACTCCGCTGTCTATGTCTGTTAGCAAGATAATGAACAGGAGTGGGGCCAGTACTGTATCTTGTGGTACTGAGCTGCGTACTTCCGATTCTGATGATGATATACATTCAATTTTGACGACCTGTAGACGTTCTCTGAGGAAGTTGTAGATCCATTTTCCCACGTTTCCTTTTATTCCCATTATTTCATTTTATGTGCTATTATACTGTGATCACATTTGTCGAAAGCTTTAGCAAAATCTGTGTATATGACATCGTAGTTTTCATTGCCTTCAAGTGCATCTAGGATATTGTTATAGTGCTCTATTAGTTGTGATAGACATGATCTACCTGATCCGAATCCATGCTGATTTTCGTTGAATCTTTCCAGTGTCTCCAAGAAATCGTAGATTTTCTCTCTGACTGTTCTTTCAAATACTTTGGTGTCGGTGAGGTGGGACGTCAATGGCACTGGTCTATAGTTCTTTGCTTCAGCTCTATCCCCTCCTTTATATATAGGGACAATGTTTGCTCTTTTCAAGATGCTCGGTATTTCCCCAGTGTCTAGTTTTACTATAGAAGATGTAACGAATATCCCTACGGTCATAGACATAATACCTTTTGATAATGGTAATATTTTGGATAATATCGTGGTTAGTGAAGGGGAAGTAATGCGTTATATTGATAAAATGAAAACGCGTAAATCACCGGGGCCGGATTCCATATATCCCATACAACGAAAAGAATTAAAAGATAGCATTGTTGTGCCGCTAACAAAGATTTTTAATGCGTCTATTTCTGAGGGGTGTGTACCAGATAATTTCAAATTAGCAAACGTAACACCTATCTTTAAGAAAGGCGATAAAGGTGCGGCGGGAAATTATAGGCCAATCAGTTTAACGTCTGTTGTAGGTAAGCTACTGGAATCAATAATTAGGGATCGTATAGTCGAACACTTAGAAGTGCATAAACTAGTTAGAAATACGCAGCACGGTTTTAGGCGAAACAAATCTTGCTTAACTAATCTTTTAGAATTTTTCCAAAGCGTGGTTGACGTTTACGATAGACATCGGGCGGTTGATGTAGTGTATTTAGATTTTCAAAAAGCGTTTGACACCGTGCCGCACAAAAGACTCATTGAAAAAACTAAGGCTCATGGAATCAGGGGTGTAGTAATAAATTGGCTAGAAGAATGGTTGCGAGGTAGGAAACAGAGGGTGGTCATTGATGGAGCGGAGTCGTGTTGGGCTAATGTAGCGAGTGGCGTTCCTCAGGGTTCTGTATTGGGCCCCTTGCTTTTTCTTATATATATTAACGATTTAGATGTCGGCCTAGTCAGTACAGTTTCAAAGTTTGCGGATGACACGAAGCTGGGTGGTAGGACGATTAATGACGAAGACAGAGGTAAAATCCAGGAAGATCTGAATAAAATCGTTGATTGGTCAGTCACTGGCAAATGAGATTTAACGTCGATAAGTGCAAAATTTTGCATATAGGTTCGCGTAACGGTAATTTTGCGTATAGTATGTCAGGGAAAGATTTAACAAGCGTAGAGCAGGAAAAAGATTTAGGAGTTATAGTCACTGGTGATTTAAAAGTAGCGAAACAAAGTACAGCAGCGGTCAATAAGGCGAACAAAGTGTTAGGTTTTATAGCTCGAAATTTTGAGTACAAATCGCGCGATATTATAGTTCCTCTTTATAAATCATTAGTTAGACCCCATTTGGAGTACGCGGTCCAATTTTGGAATCCGCATATGCGCAAAGATATAGACAAAATCGAAAGAGTTCAAAGACGAGCAACTAAGATGATTCCGTCGCTTAGGTCAAAGTCGTACGAGGATAGGCTTAAGGAGTTAAAATTGACAACACTCGAGACTAGGAGGTTAAGGGGTGATCTAATCCAGGTTTTCAAAATTATGAATGGGTTGATAACGTAGATAGAGATAGCTTTTTCGAAATATCTCAGTATAATAGGACTAGAAATAACGGGTGTAAGTTGACAAGTAGAAGGTTCGAGACAGCAGTTGCGAAAAACTTTTTTACGCATAGAATAGTTAATAGCTGGAATAGTTTGCCGGTAGAAGTAATTAGTAGCACGTCCATAAACATGTTTAAAAATCGATTAGACGCATATGTTGATAGATTGGGTATAGTTTAACGTAGTAAAATTAAAACTTTGTGGTGATAGATCCCACAGCTCAACACAAGTGTTGTGGGATATAGGGAGGCAGCATCTTGGGTTAGGGATACTCTCTGTCCTTACACACCCCATTTAAAGAGATTCCTCTGCCGAGCGGTGCCCCCCATAGTACTGAGGTATTGAAAAACTCATGATCTTCACTTGCCCCACAAACACCTTTAAATGGGAGACCCAAAATGGGTGTACACACATTTCTACATTACTGTACAGTCTTTTCAGCCACACCTACACTTTTCCTCCTAATGTATATGGTTGTAAATTTTGACTTGGTCCGCAATCGATATGGACCGTGACTTATTTTTCGTTGGCAAGGTACTAGTATTGTCGGATACCGTAATGAAATTGACTGGATTCTTTGGATCTGATATATTTGCATGTCGGTTATAAATAGATATAGAGTGTAACATATTTGTGGATAGTAGTCTATTATGACTTGATCCCCTGGATCCAGAGATTCTATCTTTAGTTTTAAATCGATAATTAATTAGTTTTAAATTGATAATTATTTAGTTTGTAAAAATTGGTCGTTGCCAATGTACAGGCAGTTTTTGCATAAATTTCTTATGTCTTGTGGTTCGGAACCCACGTAAAATTGTAGGTCCCCTCCGCCACCACGGAGGACATACACAATACACACTTACGGACATACACAATACACACTTACGAACACAGTTAGGTAGACCAGCCATGAGTGGATCCTAGGGTCTTTGTTGGTCTGAAACATTATAACATTATAACATATCCAGTATAAAGGTGTAGCTATTTCATTTTTACAGTTTTTAATCAATAATGCCTTCCAATTGTCTGGACTTGCAGCTGAATGTGGTTTCATTTGTCCTATAGTTCTCGTTACATCTTCTAGGATAAAATCAAAGTCTGTTATACACTCTCCTTGCAATTTCTCTTCAAAGAATGCATCTATGTCAGGTATCGCTTTGTCACTTTTTGGGGTACTGAAAATTGATTCATACTAGGCTCTCAATGTTTCACATATTTTTTTAGATCGTCAGTTAGTTCATTATTTCTCTTCCTTAAGGGCCCGATGGTAGCGCGCGTTTTTGTTTTCCTTTTCGCATAGCTCTCGAAGTATTTTGGATTTTCCTTATTGCTTCTACCGCCTTTCCTCTTCCCTCTCTGTATGGTCCTTAATCAGGGTTTGTATTCCCTCTTGATATATATATATATATACACACACACATTCAAATAAATTGGACAATATTGGCTTCCTAAACATATGTAGTATAGAACGGCCATTTACAAGCAAAGTTTATGCTTTATTGGCAGAATGGAGTTTATTTGACCAATGTTATTAGATAATGCAGAGAAACGAGGTTATTTACATTAATTTTAAGGATATAGCAACAAATAGAGATAAAGGCATACAATCATGTGTAGTAAGTCCCAAGCATAAATTTATATACATATACATATATATATACAGATTATTCAGGTCATGTTACACAGTCATATATGATGGAGTATGAGAAAGATTAAATATATAGCTAATTGAAAATCTTGACAGACTTAGATAACTCGACAGACTTAGATATCTTGACAGACTTAGGTATCATTTATTTTTTCATTTAAATAACCTTGGTTTTGCTTCCGCCGAATTGTTTATTCTGACAAAGGTCAAGCTTGTCACTCCACCTTAGACCTGCAGTTTAACGTGGAATCCGAACCACGCCCCACCAGCATCCCAGCGTCTTAACCACTAGGCTACCCAGGGTACCCATTTATCTACCAACCATTTTCTTTATTGTGTGGAAGGATGAACAGTTGGGTTTTGCTGCGGGCGCCTGCCGTCACCAGGTCTCGATCCCGTGGCGGCCGATGGATTCGTAGTCAGCGACGCTAACCACTACACCATCGAGGCGCATAGACAAACTTCGATATTTTGACAGACTTAGATATCTTCACCTCACGCATATTTACTTTTATCTTTTCATTTAGTATTTATTTTTGTCTTTCTATGTAGGAATATAAAGTAATTTATTATTATGGAAATAAGTAAAGAGATACAGTGATATTGTTTGTAGGATTTGATCAATTTGTCTTTCAGCTTTTTGTAAAAATGTTCAGTTAATTTAACGTTTGTTTTAGGGTTTTTATTTGTTAAGGTTGATAACGCCGTTGAAAGTCTTAAAGAATAGACATTTCTCATCGGCGGATATAAATACACTTCCTTGTGGCAGTTCCAGCTCATTTTTTCAAGTAAAAGTTGTATTCAGTTAATTTCGAATTTGTAGAGAATTCGCTCATTTATTTTGCTTCGATTTTTAACTCTCTCTTTTCTTTTTCCATACCCTTCTCTGCCGACTCGATACCCTCTTCGTTCGGGCAGTGAGCGAAACAATAACGTGGTGTACATATTGCAAAGACAAAAACTTTACCTCATCTGGCCTTTTAGCAGTTTTTCTTGTTCCATTCCCTTAAGGGAGACAATGTCTATCCTGTCTCAGATGTAAAGATGAATTTTTAAACTGTGCTTTGTTTCATCACTTTCATTTCATCTGAACTTTGATAAATATTGTATTTTATTTTTAATAATCATTAGAGATTTATATCTTACGAACATCATGAATTAATTATCACCTATGTCTGATTATTTATTTAGTACATATTAATTATATTAATATTAATTAACGTTACCAATTTATGCGCAACACGACTTAACAAGAACCCAATAGGTAAGAATAATCGCGTCGATTGGTCCAATATTACGATGCAGCAGAGAATAGAATACAAAGACAGAACAAATCACCTCTTTAATAATTTAGAAATTTGCACCTTGCCTGTAATAATCCTTGCTCAAATGATTCTCACTGTAAATCATAGATAAGTATTATAGTAAGATAATATCCCTGTTAAGAGAAGCAGGAAGCCCCCTGATTAAATCTTACAACTATCATACTAAGATTATTCCTGGATGGAATGATTTTATTGCCCCCTGAAGAGGGAATCGAAAGACGCCTATGATTTGTGGTGCTTTCATGGTAGACCCAGATTAGGACAGTATACTTGAATATGTGTAGAAGTCGGGGTCAGTATAAGGCGGCCAGAAGGCGATGTAAACAGGAAGAAGAGTCTATTCGAGCATCAAAAACATGTGAAGCTCGCATAAATAACGATAATAACAAATTTTGGAAATTTGTTAAGAATCAAACAAGTGTCAAAAATGTCCTCCCTCCGACAATCGATGGGGTGTCGGGGGAGGATGAAATTGCAAAGCTGTGGAAAAACCACTACTCTAACATTCTTAACAGTGTGAGTAGGGATAATCTTAAGATAGATTGCAGCGAAACGATTGTGGGAGGGACAAGGGAAAATATTTTGATATCATTTTCTGAAGTAAAGAGGCTAATTAAAGAGTTAAAGACTGGTTCTGCGTCAGGGGTAGATGACTTATCGAATGAGCACTTAAAATATGCAAATGACGTAATATGTCTGCATATATCATTGCTCCTATCAGCCATACTGGCTCATAGCTATATCCCTGCAGAGTTCATGAGGGTATATATCTTGCACCTGGTCAAAAATAAGTACGGAGACATTCTGTCCAGCAATAATTACAGGCCTATTGCTGTCGCTTCCTGCTTCTCGAAACTACTAGAAAAAACTCTTGTTACGCCGATTAAATGATTTCCTATGGACATCTCCTAATCAGTATGGCTTCAAAAGGTCCCACTCAACTGACCTGTGTATCTATGTACTTACAGAAACAATATCTAAATACACTGACAGTAATTCAACTATTTATAGCTGTTTCCTAGATATAAGTAAGGCATATGATAGGATGAACCACAATATTTTATTTGCAAAACTAGAAGACAGGAAGGTTCCCATGTACATACTGTATTAAATTTATTGAAATTTTGGTATTCCCACCAATCTTTCACTGTTAGGTGGGGCAATGTACTATCCGAGTGTTTTGGCTCCTCTTGCCGGGTGAGACAAGACTCCTTGCTCTCTCCTATGCTGTTTAATGTGTATATCGACGGATTAATTGCTTCACTTAATGAGGCAACAGTGGGATGTTGTATAGATAACACAGGTTAAATAACTTAGTTTATGCCGATGATATGGTGTTAATAAGTCCCTCTGTTAAAGGTCTGGATCGGCTACTAAAAGTCTGCGAAGTGTATTCGCAGAAACATGATATTCTTTTTAATGTTACAAAAATTAAGGTTATGCAATTTCATCCTAAAGCTGTAATTAGCCAGCTGATATAAGGTTTAAAATGAATGGTGAAGTAATTGAGGAAGTACAAGAGTTTAAGTATTTGGGTCAAAGTATTACCAGCTCCTTGAGTGATGACTCGGATATAAGAAAATAATCTCGAAGCCTGTGTGCTAAAGCGAATATGACCATAAGGAACTTTCGATCCTGTACAAGTGAAGCTAAAGACACTCTCTTTTGTACTTTCTGCAGTAATATATACGTACAGGAACTGTGGGTGATTTATAAAAAAGGTTCTGGCAGAACTCTAAATTTGCTGTACAACAGGTCTTTTAGTCTCTTACATAAATTACCCCCGAGATGCTCAGCTTCTCAAATGTTTGCCACCCGCAATGTCCCGACCTTCCCGGAGGTAACAAGACGTGCTCAACACAGTCTAATGCAAAGAATTAAAAAATCAACCAACCGATCATCCAAGCTATCCATGAGTCCTGCCATTTATCCTCTAAGCTATGGACTTCTTGGTACGAAAACGTCTGTCTGTTGCTCCACTTAACTTCGACAGTGCAGTATTATTTCTAATCAACTGTATATATTTCTATCCTTAGTATATGAACTGTCATTGTATTAATAATATTTGTCATATGGACTATAGTCTGCCAATAAACCTTTTCATTTTCATTTTCATATATATATAATTTACCCTCATCAGGATTCGAAACCGGGCCCTCTGACTCGAAGACCCGGCCACTGACCATTAGACTACAACATGATAAAAGTTAACAGCAGGGGGAAATGCATATAACACTTTCGTGTCCAGAGGTTTTTACATCACTAAACGTTCTGCAGTCGATGGATATGAGCAAAAATGGTTATGCGTTTGTATATATATATATATATATATATATATATATATATATATATATATATATATATATATATATATATATATAACCTCGTTCAGGTTCCGTGTGTTGGTCTTTCTTCACACGAAGGTCAAGCTGGTGGCCCCGCCTCTAGGCTTGGTTTGGTGGAGAGCGAGTTGCTCACTTGCGCTCTTCATTGCACATAGCCAGGTACATCCGGCTCATCTGGTACCGTCCTGAGTCAGGCATCTAGTCTTCTCTTGAAGACTTCAACTTTGACTCCTGTAACGTTTCTGAGGTCCTTTGGAAGTTGGTTAGAAAGTCTTGGCCCCCTGACAACCAAGCTATTTTCCTTCAGTGTTGAGGAGGTCCCTTGTCGGGCCTTTAATATGGAAACACTACACATTGTGCCTTTCCTATTTTCCAGCGTTGTTTGGATGGTAACTGGGTACAGATTTAGTTTACATAGTCTTTCCCAGTAGTTGAGTTCTTTGCAGCTATCAATTTTGGCTGTGAAATGTCTCTGAGTTTCTTCTAGTTTAGTAATTTCTTCCTTTTTATATGGGAACGTCAAAAACTGAGCAGTATTCAAGTTTTGGTATGATCAGTGTTTTCAGCAGGGGAATCATTACTGTCTTGTCCCTCCTTTTGAACGTTCTTAGTACCTGTCCAGCGATTCTTTTTGCTTTGTTTATTGCTATCTGATTTTGTGTCTCAAATTTGGCATCATCTGTCATTATTACCCCAAGTCGACCGCTTTCGTGCTTCTCTGAATTTTCTGTCTATCTGGAGCATGATATCTAGTCTGTTTAAGTTCCTCATTTCTACCATATCTCAAGAGCTGAAATTTCTCGGTGTTAAAAGTCATATTTTTGTCTTCTGACCATTTATATATTTGCTCGTGTCCCTCTGCAAGGCCTCCACTTCATTTGCATCGCTGATTTTTCTGCTGATCTTTGTATCATCAGCAAAGGATGTTACTATATTGTTGCTGTTTTCTCCACTGTCTATGTCTGTTAGCATGATAATGAACAGGAGTGGGGCCAGTACTGTACCTTATGGTACTGAGCTGCGTACTTCTGATTCTGATGATGATACACCTTGAATTTTGACGACCTATAGACGTTCTCTGAGGAAGTTGTAGATCTGTTTTCCCACTTTGCCTGTTATTCCCATATGTTTCATTTTATGTGCTATTATACCATGATCACATTTGTCGAAAGCTTTAGGAAAATCCGTGTATATGACAGTTTTCATTGCCTTCAGATGCATCTAGGATATTGTTATAGTGCTCTATTAGTTGTGATAGACATGATCTACCTGATCGGAATCCGTGCTGATTTTCGTTAAATCTTTCCAGTGTCTCTATGAAGTCATAGATTTTCTCTCTGACTATTCTTTCAAGTATTTTGGTGAGGGGGACGTCAATGACACTGGTCCATAGTTCTTTGCGTGACATCTATCCCCTCCTTTATATATAGGGACAATGTTCACTCTTTTCAAGTGGTCGGTATTTCCCCAGTGTCTAGGGATGTTCTCCATATCCAGTATAATGGTATAGCTATTTCATTTTTACAGTTTTTAATCAGTGTGCGTTCCATTTGTCCGGACCTACAGCTGAATGTGATTTCATTTGTCCTATAGCTCTCGCTACATCTTCTGGGGTAAAATCAAAGTCTGTTATACATTCTCCTTGCAATTTCTCTTCAAAGAATGCATCTATGTCAGGTATCGCTTTGTTGCTTTTGAGGGCCCTGAAGATCGATTCATACTAGGCTCTCAATGTTTCAGATTTTTTTTTAGATCGTCTGATAGTTCATTATTTCCTTTCCTTAAGGGCCGATGGTAGCGCGCGTTTTTGTTTTCCTTTTCGCATAGCTATAGAAGTATTTTGGATTTTCCTTTATTCCTTCTACCGCCTTTTCCTCTCCCCTCTCTGTATAGCCCTTAATCAGGGTTTGTATTTCCCATCGATACTCTCCAGTTTTTCTTGTATTGCTTTCCTGGCATTGTTTCTGCAATTAGCTAACTTCACTGCTACTCTCTTTCTTTTGCGGAATATTCTTCTCTTTTGCCTCTCTAGCCAGTGCCTCTTTCCTTTTGGCTGTGGTTTCGGAGCATATTTTTCCAAAATTCTCAGCGTCTTTTCTTCCAAGGTTGTTAGAATTTCCTCCGTTGTTTTATTCTCGAAGACTGTTCTCGACTCTATTTGGGTCATGTGTGATCTGATTTCTTCCCAATTTATGGTCTTGAAGTTTAAGTTAAAAGCCCCAAATTTGCTTCTTTCTTCCATATGTGTATTGTCTTTTAATCTTATCGCCATATTTGTTGATAACTCGATTATGTTGTGGTCTGAGATAATAGTTGGGGTTATTTTTATATCAGCAATCAAGTTTGTGTTATTCGCGAATACCAGATCTAAGCAGTTATTTTTCCTGGTATTTTCTTTTATCTCCTGTGTCAGCATAAACTCGTTTATGAAAGCCATATACTGTGTGTATATATATATATATATATATATATATATATATATATATATATATATATATATATTATATATTATATTATATTATATTATATTATATAATATATTTTATTCCTGGAACGCCTATAGCAATAAATGAGTGTAGTTCGATGAAATAAGTCAGTGGTAAAATATAGGTCGTTAAAAAATGTCTATTTATATAGGTTTCAAAATGATTTAGCCATTTAAGGGCGTAGATTTTAACGAAATGTTATGAATTACGACTGAAATCTAAATGATGGATGGTAATGATACATTAAATTTACGTACAGATATTATAAATTTCAATACATTGAAAAATATTCAGTGTTCATACATATAAAACATGAAATATTAGAAAAATAATTGAGTTACCCTTAAAGTATAAAATAACACTACGAACGAATAAAATGAGAACGTATGAATTAATGGTTAAATGTATTTTTTTTATTTAGTGTATTTGTTTCTAGATTAATCTGAAGTTATTTTTTGTAAATTGTGACTAGAATGTAGTAACCTTAAAAAGGAAGTTTACTTCCAAAAATTTTTGCCCTTTTAAGACTTATTTTTTGTTTTGTTTGTTCGACCGTATTATACTGTAAATGGTCGAGTGAGAACGAGACTGGAATTTTTCTCAGATTTTTGTAGATGTAGAAAAAAGTTTTATTGGATTTTGTACTGCTTACAAAGTTTTTATTAGTACTTTTTGAAAGTGTATAGGTGCAGTATAGTTAAGTTAAATTAAGGTAATTACACCAGAGTTAGTTAGGTTGGATTAAATGGCGTTATAGATCGTTTTAGGTTTTGTACATTGTTTGTGAAGCTCCAAACATTTTTGTCTCGTAAAGTTTATCAGTGATTTGAGAATTTGGTCCGTCTGTTAAAAACGTTATCGTTCAAAAGGTTCCAACGCCGTTATTTCGTTTCGTTCTTTGTGGTGGTTGAGGATTAGAGTTCTCTTGGCCTTATTACCCTCCTTAAGCGTGAAAACAAGTAAGTTGGTTGGTTGGTCCGTTTTACATCCTTCGTCCATTAGGGGACATTGAGCCGGGCGGTAACGCCACCAACCCCAAAAATTAAGTCTCCCTTTAAAACGAGAACTTAATTGAACCAAAAACGTTACGTGAGGTAGGTTCGTCCTCGACCCTCTTCCCATTTCTCAGGCTGGCTTAGGACAGTCTATGGCTGGGTTAACAAGGAAAGTGGAGGGTCACAAGAACAAGGCTCTCGGGACATGAACATTAAACAGGTTAATTTAGTCTTACGTTGTACTTTTGGAATGTAGTACCAAATTCTGTCTCTTTTTTTGAATAGATTGACAGGTTGACAGGTTGTCTGTCATCTGTTATCTTTCAACAAAATCACGTACATTTACGTACGCTAGGAAGCCAGCGTGGCTTATTACAACAAAAGTACATTTGTTTGCCTGGAAATGATGTCTTTTATTGTACTCGAGTTAATTTTTATTATCGTTTAGTAACAATAAACTGTTTAATTCAAACTATATATGTAATTTTCATCATGGGGTTACGTAGACCCAACAATAGTCTCTATGTGTGCGGTCCCATACTGGCCTTTATAAGATTAATTTCCTTATCTCATTTAAAAATAAAAAATTTGAATGCGTGTTAAGTACAATAACCGTACTTAATAAGATGGAAAGGGACTATATATAAAATTTATATATATATATTAGTAGTATTTATTTAGAAATTAGCCCCAAAAAAGGTGTAAATTCGTAGTAGCCAAAAGAAAATTCGTTTTAGGCTTAAAAAAAACAACAACATTATTTTCTATGTATTTTGATTTACTATTTTAAAAAAAAAAAAAATTTATTTGCTTCTAAACTAGAAATCTCGATCAGGATTGTAATTGGAAGAGCAAAAAAGGAAAAACCTTTACAGAAACAGATACTAAATTTATTTTTACAAGAATGAAAAAGAACGAAGGAAAAAGTTATACAAAAAAAGCATAAATTACTTTTTCAAAAACGGCTTCCTTAAAAATCCAATCACAGATGTCGTTGTCCGGGTGTGTGGCGTGTGTGTGTGTGTGTTTGGTGTGTGCGCATGTGCGCGCGGTGTATTGTAAGGTGATAAAATGCTTCTTCAGCATCCACGACAACAATGATTTAAGAACTTTAGAAAAGTATAGTAGTTTTTATCACAGTTTTAACTTTTTAGTCTATATAACACAGTAAATTATATGATATTAAATAACATTTGTTTTAGAAGTACAAACTCTCTCTCTCTCTCTCTCTCTCTCTCTCCTCTCACACAAATTGCAGTTCATCGTTAAAATAGCAAATCCCTTAAACACTAATGGCAAATATTACTTATTTTCTCTTTAATTGACCTTAAGGCTTTAATATGATGAACTAATTGCAAAATATTATCTTAATTTTAAGGTAAAAAAAAATATTAACGAAATCTGAACTCAGAAAAAGAAAAAATCGTAAACTTATAAAGACTTAATAATCCTTGTAATAAATAAGAAAACATCATTTCATTATTTCCTCATTAATTAAATGTAGATTATAGAATGAAAACTATAGGAAAACTATAGGCTGTAGGATGTGTGTGTTTGTGTGTGTGTGTGTGTTTACCTACGGAACTGCGACGATCTTGAGGATACGCTCAGAGCCCGTCCCGATATTTGCGGTGTCTTTATAAATGCTATCATCTTTTGTTATCAAAAAGGGGATATAATTAAGGGTAGGCTAGGTTAGGTTATGTTATGTTATGTTGCGACGTGGCCACGACGACATAATCCACAAGAACATTATTATATGGAGGAGATTGTAGACACCAATCGACCAGGGAAGGACTCCAGGGAGGACGTTAGGCAGGCGACAGGGGCTACTGGAATTCCCGTTTCTCCTGTCTCACTCCTTAGCTGATCTTTTTCCTTGTCTCATCTACCTTGTGAGCAGTCAGGATGAACAATTCGGGCGGAAGAAAAACCAAGGTTAACCAAGTCCAGCGTGCTCTCAAACACACACTTCTCCCTCTATTCTTCATTTACACATACTGTACATGCATTGTAGCATTTTACACACTATGCAAACTTTTCAAAATTTATATCCCTATATAAAAAAGTGGTATCGTGAGCCCCGGAGACCTTGATTTTGTCTTTCTTATGAAAGGGAAAATTTTGCGGGCACCGCTCTTGGCCCCACCTTTCTACAAAAACAAGCAACAACAATATAATCACTATTTCTTAAGTGAATCTTTTGAGTTCAGAGAAGTTAAATTAAGTGAAAAATCACAATAAAAAAAATGGCTTTATTAAAAACACAAGGAGCTTTCGCCCTAATCTAAGGTCCTCATCAGGTTTGAGTGACGATGAAGACCTGAGACTAAGTCGAAAGTCAGCCTTCCTTTCAGGTTTCACGTTAAACAGTTAGTAGGTCGAAGGTGGAGTGAAAAGTTAGACTTTCGTCAGAAAGAACACTTTGGCGGAAGTAGGACCAGAATATATATTTTTTATTTTTTTTTTTTTTTTATTTTTAAAGTTCGGGAAGAACCGATTCGCCTCTATTTAAAAGGGCATATCTCAGCGGAAAAAAAAAAGTGAGAGGAAAGACAGAGGAAAAAGAAAGGGTGGAGGGGACAGTCGAAGTGGAAAAAGACCAAGGATGACAAGGACTGCAGGGTCGAGCCCCATCATCCTTGGGTGCTAGGGCCGGGAGGGCGCACGTGAAACCTCCAGGAACAAGCACGTACAAACGAGCACAAAGAGCACTCAAGAGCACGAGCTTAGAACCCCCTTGCGGGGGACCAGAATATATATATATATATATATACATACAGGGTGATTCAAAAGTCAGGTTACATAGGGAAATACTGTATTATGTAATGATACAGGGGAATAGTCACATCACATGTTCGATATGGCCACCGTTAACGGCAGTGCACTTGTGCAGCCAGCTAGGAATATCACATCAATGCGCTCCTCCTTCGATAACATCTCATAACTCATTTACCTGCAAAGAAACAGAAAAGCCCTATGTAACCTGACTTTTGAATCACCCTGTGTGTATATATATATATATATATATATATATATATATATATAGAGAGAGAGAGAGAGAGAGAGAGAGAGAGAGAGAGAGAGAGAGAGAGAGAGAGAGAGAGAGAGAGAAATTCTTGTTTTGGAAAGCGAAAATGAACGATAGAAAGAACCAAATTAAGCCCATTTATTTACCTCAAAATGTTTCAACAATTACAATTGTCATCTTCAGTGAGAAGCTAAAACGCCGTAATTACAGTGAGAACCAAAAAAAAAAAAAAATCAAAAAACATTTTTGAATTGTTTTGGTAAGAAATTTATTTATTTTTTTATAAATATGAGTTATAATTGCTCCATTTTAAGTGTTTAATTGTGATTTTCAATGTCTGTGTATTTATAGCTTCATTTGTACAGAGGCCAAAAGTAAGGGCTACGTACGCGTCGTGGCCAATCCCGTAACACCGCTTCCCGTCGATCAATGAAGTTAAGTGAGAATGAGGCTGGGTACGCTCAAAATAAAACCTAATTTTAGAACGTGCAACTTCTTTGATACACACAGACCGTGCGTGGAACAAGGAACTCTTCTGGGAAAATCCAATCCACTATAGTCCAATAAAGTAATGGTAAATGACAAAGGTAAATGAAAGGTAAATGAAAAAGGAAAAAAACTATAGTGTTTGTCATTTACCATTATTTATTCGGACTATAGTGGGTTGGATTTTCCCAGAAGAGTTCCTTGTTCCATGCACGGTCTGTGTGTATCATAGATAGCCTCAGAGAACCGTTCTGAGTTCATTCCCATCGTGCAACTTCTTTTTGAGGGTGCATTCTCGGGGTGGGGGGGAAGTTATTCCTTCTTTTGGGGTTTTGGGTATCAACGCTTCTTGTTACATATGAGGCGCTCCGGGCGACAGTGACAGCGCGCCAAATTTAAGTTTCGTGAAAACGCGCCGCGTTAAAGTTTTAAAGCTCGCGCACATGGTCCACCACCGCGTCTAAAACAATGGAAAATTACCGGGCGACAAAGATGAGCCCGCCATATAGAGGACCGTGTATTATGATAGACAATGGATAGACCTTTCTGGTATCATAAAAAACGAATTTTTGGGACCATGGCTGGCTTTTCAATGTACCACGGAGCGTCTCGTATAATAACTTCTTTCAATAGAAAAAAATGGTATCCAAAACTTCTTTTTCGAGTGATTTGAGACAATAGAAGATAATACTTCTATGCATAGAAAGTTGCGGGAAGGCTTCGCTTTAAATGAAGTAGCTGGATGGGAGATCGTTCTCTTTGGCCTGATTATGTAGCGACTCGTGGTTGGAATCACACGTAAAGCCGTGAGCCCCCTTCGTCGTATGACCGTAAATGTTGAGAAGGAGGGTAAATAACCTTGTCAAACACCAATAGCTTTATTTGTACAGAACTCGGAAGAAATAAAATTAACACATAAGAAATAACGTATCATATGACCGAAGGACAGATCTGGCATTTGTTTAGGGACATCTAAATTCTAGCAAATACGCAGCTCTTTTTGAGAACCATCGTCTTCCGTTTTCCCATCGAAGAGATCTCAAGTTTAACCCACATATGTTGCTCGCAAGAAGACTGTGCATCCTGTCACACTCCACAATACACTACGCGGTAGAAGAGACAAAAACGGGTTAAACATTCTTAGTCGCGCTCCGAGATATGAATCCTGTTGAGAACCCCGTAGAGGAACTTGATCACTATTTGCAGAAAAAAATATATATTTCTTTCACATTTGTTACAAACCTAAAAGAGATATTGCCTGGACTTTTCCAAAATTCGGACTATAGTTTTATCCAAAGTCTCATCGCATCGATACGAAACTATGTCTAAGCCCTTCATGAAAAACGAGGTTGCGAAATACTAATTGCAACTGTTTACTTATTGATCATGTGTACACACACACACACCACACACATATATACTGTATATATATATATTCCCCCCCCCAAGTATACAGTGTAACATACAGTAAAGGTAGCAGCTATATTATTCGCGTACTTATTTCATTCTTGCAAAACTCTAATTATACTGATTTACTGTATTTTTTTTAATGTAATTGTCAAAAAGTATTCCCATATACTATATATATATATATATATACATATATATAATATATATATTAAATTCAAACCCACAAGGAAAAAAAAATTATTCCAAAGCTTTTCGTGTATTCAGCAGTACACCTCGTCAGGTATTGCTCATGTACTGCTGAATAAACGAAAGGCCTTGGAATCACTTTCTTTTTCCTTGTGGGTTTGCATCATTCATTCATTCACGTGTTTAAGACTTTTCATGGCATTTACATTCCTCCTTGTCATTGGATTTCTCCTAAATATTATATATATATAATATATATATATATATATATATATATATATATATATATATATATGGGGAGAGAGAGAGAGAAGATGGGAAAAATCCTGTAAATACTTTTGAAGTTTATTAAAAAAAAAAAAATTGAATTTCGTCTGAAAGGAGAACGAAGTTCTTTCAAATATTTTCCAAAATTTTCAAAAATACTTGTGGTGATTGGTCCTACATTCGAGGCGTGCTTTTTTATTTATATGCGATTTAGTATTATAATAGGACGGGGATTGGACACACACACATATATATATATTTCGAATGTTTTTCCCACTCAGTGTAATTCCCAACTCATTCTTCTCCCAACTGAGTGAGAATCTCAAAAAAAGCAATTTTCAAATTGATCATTTCCAGTCTCATTGTAGGATTTCACATTTAACTTAGAGTTTCCACAAAGAAGATAAATACCCAATTGCGTCACTGTCTTCTTTTTACCTTTTCCCAAATCAGGAAACTATTCCCAAATTTGCAATTACCGCTTTGAGTATTCCCAGTTGCGTGCCGAGGATATAAATGAGAAAACAGTGAGCGGGAAGTAGTTGTTAACAAAGACTTGCAATATTTTAATATTCTCTATTTGGAGAATATGAAATTGTTGTAATGTGTGCGAAAGGTCTTTATCGAATGGAAAATACACTTATTTATGGAATCATATCATCCATGTTGAAAATGTTCCCCATTCAGCTTAAAACGCCTTAGAGTAATTAATTAATTAAGTAATGGAGTTCTGAATATGTAGAGAGTTTTTGGACACCCTTCTAGTTCTTTATTAACAATAATGAAAATGATACAGTAGAACTAAAACATGGTCCCTTCATGACCATTTTGGTCATGAAGGAAAGATTGCAAGTTTTGTTAAGGATACTTTCGAGTTAGTCATTTAAAAAACCGTTTAGGGAAACGTTTTCGGTAGAGAATGTTTTGGTCATTTCTTCGTGGAATGCAAGAGAACATATGTAACTAGTCTGAAAAATGCGCCCTGCCAGAAGGCAAATCTATTTTGTCTGCATAATAAAAAATCTCACAAAGATCAGAACAAGAATACAAAAAAAAAAAAAAATAGCTGTATCTTTTAACATGTACACTAAGTCTACAGTTTTCATCAAGGTGTGGGAAATTCTTTTATTGAACAAGTGCTCTCAGGTGATGACAGTATTTTCATCAAACTTCGATATTTGATGAAATACTTTTTGCAGAACTGATTCCTTGAAAATAATTTCATCGAAATGGTTGGCGCCATCTATTGGAGGGAACATCACTTAAATACCATTTCAGTTTATTTTCATTAACCTAGTGTAATTACATGTATATCAATTTTATATTAATCAGAAACAACATACTAACAGAAACTTAAGCTCTAAAATTAAATACATTAGAAACAAATTTATCTCAATGAGGTTCGAAACACTGCTATAGAAGATTCGAATCTTGCGAGCCACCACTTTACCCACTCGACTATGAGACGTTACGATATTGTGAGAGTTTTGTGTATTCATAATACGTTTCGTCTTTGGTATATCTGACACTTTGATGTTTGAGACTGAGGAAGTGTGGAGTAGCCTTTGTTTATAGAACTAAGAAAGTATCATCTACGTATCTTTTGTCTAAATAGGACTAAATGCGCTGGAACAGGCTTTTAACCAGGATTTTTCTTGATTAAGTCTTATAAAAATACGGTTCGATCTTTATCCCCTTCTATAACTTCGCTTTATCCGTAATTCACTTTCAACTTCATATTTACACATCCCAGGCCCCACTTTAAACAACACACAACCCCCAAAAGACCCCTTAAACACACAACTACCAAAAAACTCTTTAAACAACCCCCCCTCCCCTAAACACACAACTCCCAATAAAAGAGTCTTTAAACAATTCCAACAACACCCAACTCCCTAAACCTTTTAAATAACTCCCAAAACGCGTCACTCCCAAAAAACCCTTTGAACAATCTCAACAATACACAGCTCCCCAAAACCCCTTTAAACAGCCCTCAAAACACAACTCCCCAAATCCTTGATCTCAGTCACTATTCAGTTAATTTTTATTCACTGCCATGGGAACGACGCTGGCAAAGTATTTGCCTATGTAGACAAAAGGAGATTAAACTATGTAGTCCAATGTAGACAAAAGGAGCTTAAACTATGTAGTCCTATGTAGACAAAAGGAGATTAAACTATGTAGTTCTATGCAGACAAAAGATATGTAGATGATACTTTCTTACGTTCTATAAACAAAGGCTACTCCATAGTTTCTCAACTTCCACAGTCTCAAACATCAATGTATCAAATTTATCAAAGACGAAACGTGTCATGCATTGCCTTTCATACCCAATAATTATCAACTAAGATAAGGTCGCGGTGTTTCAAAAAATGTAAACCCATTAAAGAATGTTTCAGATTTCCAGAGTTTGGAGAGATCATTGACACTCCTCCAATCCACTCTTCCTCCATTAAACTTTCAAAATGAAATGTATACCTTAGCCTCTTAACATTTATAAAAACTAATCATCCTCTTATTGACAAATCAGCTTTCAAACTTTCAATAAAATCATGTCAGCCTATTTATGCATATATTATCATATAACATTTAGTTTCTACTCTTCAGTGTCTTCTAAAGTGATCGACTTTTTAAATGGCTCCGTCCGTCCGTCCGTCCGTCTATTTGTTTGTTACGCTTTTGTTGTCTTGAACCACTTAACATTAACTGATGAAACTTAGTTATTTTTTCACTATATAAAAGCAAGTTGTGTGTGATTCTGTCTGTCTATCTGTCCGTGAACGTTTGTGTTTCTAAAAAGAGTTGAATTAGCTAAACAGAACCCTATAAAAGTATAGAAAAGAACTCAGCCATTAAAATCTTGCGCTTTACATTGTGTTAAGATTTGTGAAGCTTAAAATTTTCATGGCTGCGTTCTTTTGTATGGTTTTATTGACCGAATAATTGAACTCCCAGTAATTGGGGGACCGCAGGTCCAACCCCCCCCCCCCATTATTGGGGGATACGACGAAAAATAAAAAACGATTTGAATAACTAAAATTTAATACAATCAGCCCACCCCAAGCGAGTGCTGGGCATAACAGCTAGTACTATATAAAACCCAGCCCTGTCTGTTTGTCCGTCTGTAGACACCATCCTATATACTATTGAGCTAAAATGTGTTTGTGTGTCTGTCTGTCCGCTTTCTTCGAAACTGTGCACAGACTAAACGGCACATCGGAAAATTCTGAAACCACCACCAACTGATAGCCCATGAGCTGACGATGTACTCTGTCAAGTTTCCCGGTCCTAGGTTACAATTACTGGGTCCGAAGGCCCCAGCACCGCGATAAAATTACAGAAAAGAACGCAGCCCTGAAAATCTTGAGCTTCACACATACTGTGATATACAGGGTGGGCGGAAAGTAGCTCCCTATTTTGGATTGGTAAAAAAATACGTATATTATCCATTTATTTCAGAAGAAATAATATGAAAAGGTAGGCATACATGGTAGGTTTTCTCTAAAATTCAATGTGGGCTCCAACTCTTTCCACCAGCTTCTGGAGCCGCCCAGGAATGGCGCCCACTGACTTTAGCAGGAACTCCGGCGGGATGGAGGACATGACTTCCCGAATTCGGTCCTCCAGTTCTTCCAATGTCCTCGGTTTGGTGCGGTAGACTTCTTCCTTTACATGGGAGAACATCGACGATCTGATATTTATGCAAGATGGCGCCCCTCCGCACTTCGCTCTTGTTGTCCGTGAGTGGCTGGATGCCCACTTCCCTGGGCGTTGGATGGGTCGTCGTGGTCCACATCAATGGCCAGCCAGGAGCCCCGACTTGACACCGTGCGACTTCTTTCTTTGGGGTGGGTAAAGGAAGAAGTCTACCGCACCAAACCGAGGACATTGGAAGAACTGGAGGACCGAATTCGGGAAGTCATGTCCTCCATCCCGCCGGAGTTCCTGCTAAAGTCAGTGGACGCCATTCCTGGGCGGCTCCAGAAGCTGGTGGAAAGAGTTGGAGCCCACATTGAATTTTAGAGAAAACCTACCATGTATGCCTACCTTTTCATATTATTTCTTCTGAAATAAATGGATAATATACGTATTTTTTACCAATCCAAAATAGGGAGCTACTTTCCGCCCACCCTGTATACTGCTACCCGCCCGGAGGGCGGGCAGCAGTATATGTCACAGTGCTACCCGCCCCGGGGGTAGTGGGGGGGGATCTTTTCCGTTCCTCCCCAGCAACAATTTCTAGTGTAGTTTTACTTGCTGAATTCAATAATATATATTTTATTTTGGAGAAAGTATTCGTGCTTTAATTAGTTATGGTTATAATTATTAATTTTTTTCTCTCTTTTGTAGATATTGTCATGGATGATAAATGGAATTTCATAAACATAGTTAAGGAAATAACGTTCTACCCCAGCCTTCTTTAGTTAACCTTATAAGGCTAACTAACGAAAATATCACGACCTAACCTAACCAATCGTCAAGGGCGTACAGTTGATTTAGCTAAACAAAGGAACGAGAGACATTGGGGAACATCTAGAAATATGATAGTTTCTTATTTATGTGAATTTCTGTGGAGGAGAAAACAAAAAGGAAAGGACATTTTTATTGAAATCTTAAATGCAATCTCTACTTTTAAATAAAATAAACGGACTATAACTCTTTTGTTATTAATTTCTCCAAAATAAGATATATATTATTGAATTCAGCAAGTAAAACTACAGTAGAAAATAATATATAATTTAATTTTTTGTTGCCGGGGTAGAACGGAAAAGAGCCGGGGGGGGGGGTAATTGGGGGAGTGGTGGTAATAAGGGAGAGGGGGGGTAATGGGGGTAATGGCGTTTTTTACTTTTGTGTGTGGGGGGTAATGGGGGAGGGGTGGGGGTAATGGCGTTTGTTTAAATTTTGTAGCTAGATCACAGTGCTACCCGCCCGGAGAGCCAAGTTGTACAACGGTCGCGAGCGATAACGAGCTACCGCTTGTGTATTTACTATTAAGCGATTCTGAACATAAAATAAATGTGCTTTGCTTTGTTTCATCTTTTTACTCTCGCGCCCAATTACCCCCCAATTACTGAGGGTTCAATTATTCGGTCAATAAAACTATAGAAAAAAACGCGGCAATGAAAATCTTAAGCTTCACATCCGAACTCATTGTATCAAGATTTGTGAAGCTTAAGATTTTCATGGCTGCGTTCTTTTCTATAGTTTTAATGACCGAATAATTGATTCTCCAGTAATTGGGGGTCCTGTGGCCCTCCCCCCACCAATTATTGAGGCCGAACGCCCCAGCACCGCAGGTCTAGCTAAATGGGCCCGTAGGGCCCACTTTGGTATATATGAATCATGACAAAATGATGCGTCATAAGCAAAAGTTGGGTCCCTGCATCGCAGGTCAAAGGTCAAATGGAGGTCCATGCCATAATTTTTAAACCACTTCTCATAAATTGATGAAATCTCCCACACATATCGATCATCACAAGACGATGTCTCGCGAACAAGACTCAGGCTCTCGCCACAAAGGTCAAGGAGAGGACAGTGATGTCGTTCCGACATAGTTCTTGTTTTTGATATATTTAATTTTCATCGGGTGTTTTGGGGCAAAACAATTGATTGTTTTTATATTTATTTTCATCCTTATAACAAGGCTTGCATCGTGACTACGTCGCAACCCCGCACCCCGTTAGATCAGAGAAGTTTAGCGACGTTGTATCTGTTTAGAAATTGGATGGGTGATCGTATCGTCCTCTGCATTTGGATGATGGAGTGACCGCCTCACCCTTCTTCCGTAGATGGTTCGGACCCCCAAGTAAAGTTGTGGGTTCCCTCGGTCACATGATCTTTACCATTACGAAGAAACTTAAATAACCTCTAAAACAAACCCCTATTATTATCATTCTTAACAATTTTGTTAATGTAAACATAATAATTTATCAAATTACTAAAAACAAGGACCTTTCCCGATGTAGCGAATATTTTTCAAAAATAAAATATTTTTATATATTTTTCTTTAAGTTTTAAAAATGGGGACCAAAATTATATCCAAAACAATATATTAAATAGAAATAAACTTTATAGAATTAAGCTTTATGGTCCCAAACAACGGAACAAATCAAAATCTTAAATAGTTTTACTCATGCCAAAGTGAAATTAAATTTGGAAGTTAATTATAGACGCTTTCCATGGTCCACATCACGATCTATTAATGCCATTTCCTCAAAATGAAAAGAAGAGAGTCGCGTTCAAAGCGTTGAGAGACCAAATTATCGAAACTTAATTTAACCTACCTTTTAGAATAGGTTAGGTTCATTTCGTCGACAAGACCAAACAGTGGACACTCTAAAAATTTAACTCAACCAAGCTTAACCTAACCTAACCTAATTTAGTCTAACCTACAATAACTTGTCGATTGCTCGTTCTTGCCGATCTTATGTCGTCAGTCCGGTCTATTCAATAGTTGGACGGGTGGCCGTCCTCCGCGTTCAGATATTGTAGCGACCCTTTTTAGATGGTTCGGATCCCACGTAAAGCCGTAGGTCCCTTCGTCGAGACCTTCGTCATCACAAAGGAGATTAAACATGAAACATTCTCATTCTTTGATTCTCATATTTTTCAAATGATGTTCCACTCTCCATTTCAGCATTTGAAGTTTGGTTGAAGTTACTCTGTTTTTTGCGAACTTTCTCTTACTGAGACGAGAGTTCTAATAATCTTTCTTGTGATCTTAAAATTGAGATACAAAATGCATTTCAATTTGAACAATACGACAAAGGTTTGCTTTCCTTAAGATGAAAGTAAATAATGTGTGCGAATATTTTCTCTTTGATGCTTATGTGGATTGAATTACAGATGCGACGCACGCTCGTTATTCCTATACTCTTATTCCTTGGTTTGCCAGTGCCTGTAATTCGGGCAAAACGAATGAAGATACTGAGATCGGGGGTTCGATAATGATGGTAATAATAATATAGGAGTTAGAGCATTAGTTGGCCTGAGCGCTGAACCAGTTTATGGCCCTTATGACTGATCATTATTCCTGGATTTAAAAACTTTTATTTTTATATTTATTCGACCAAGTTGTATCATTCCTACTATTGATTTCACGTTATTTCAAGTACGACTTAACCGTGATTGAACTGACCCTTCGGTAATGTGTAATTTTGTGGGATTTTAATTTCGTATAACATATTTCTTTTAAGATACCACGAAAATTAAGAGAACATTTTACCTCACTTACGCGTTTGTAGCAATGTGAAGAAACAAAAAATCAAATTTTTACTGGTCATTTGACTCATTTCACTCATTTTCTGCGAGTTTTGGCGGCCAACTTCTCAATATGAAGAAGGATCGAATATCCAAATCGTCGAAAGCTAAGTATAGGTCCGAACAGACCTAACGTCGCTGAACCTCGCTGATCCAATGGAAAGTGGTGTTGCGACGTTGCTACAACGTAACCCGGAATAATGGAAAACACCAAAAGAAAATGAAAATAAAAGCCGTAGTTTTAAATTCAAGTAGAACTCGGATTGTAGTCGAACTTTTTTCCGAAAGCGTCCATATTCTTTAATCCTAATTACAAATTCACCGAACGAAACCTTCAGAATTGGCAAATGTAAATAAACAAAAACTCCTAAAATAGAGACTCATTCAGTCTTCGCGAAACGAATTTGTTTTCATTCTTTGAATTGAAAACAAATATATTTACGAACTTATTTCTTGATTTATGCGTTCTCTGACGACTGAGTTCGTTATTACGACGAAAAGAAAATGAATAAAGGCAAATGGGTTGAATATTTTGTCTCGGCTAATAAATTTTTCATACCCGCTTTTGATCCGATTCGTTTGAACTGAACTTGGCTTTCGAAGGAGCAAAAAGCAAAGGAGAAATTAGTTTTCTCTTCGTCATTACCAATTCTGATTGATTTCACGTTTTATCAATAAGTATATTGTGGGTTAGATTAGATTATTAAGGTAGTATAAGTTACGTTACGTTACCTTAGGTTAAATTACGCTGTTAGGTTAGGGAAAATTAGGTTAAGTTAGTTTTTAGAGTGTCTATATTATGATGGTTTTGTATATACAATGGGTATAGGTCCTTTTTGTTTCTCGTAAAAATAATTTGTTTGAATGTTTGAAAAGCTTTTTGAGTTTGATTGAAGTGATCTACGTTTTAAAACAGGGGTTCTCAACCTGTGGGTAATTACCCCGAAAGGGGTAATTTGGGATATCCAGGAGGGTAATGTATGTTATACATATTTTATTTAAGAGTAGTGTTTAAAGACAATTGCGTGATTCTAAAACTACTTATTTAACTTTTGGTTAATTTACGCGTTATTAGGGGTAACGGGGTGAGCGCCAATGCTTCAGGTGGGTAATGGAAGTAAGTGGGTTGAGAACCCCTGTTGTAAAATCTGTGGAACGCATGTACCGTATAAATACTCTTTAAACCAGAGTACATACGCTGTCTAATCAAACGGTACTTCATTAACTTAGAAAATATTTTATAAATATTTTCAAGGGTTTAAGGTACGCCAAGAGTACGAGCCAAGAGTCAAAGGTACACCAAGAGTATGAGTCATGATTTGAATCAAATGGGTACGCTGGAATTTGCCAAAGGTAGTAGTACAGTAAAACCGTCACTAGTACTTAGTAGTTTCAACAGTACGCAAAGAGGACATAAAACAAGTAGGGGCGTACGCACCATCACTCGTATTGAATATATATATATATATATATATGTATATATATATATATATATATAAGAAGGCGGGTTAAAAGTGAAGTTAAAAAAGCAAAACGTCAATATGAGTTAGTTCTTGCAAAATTATACAAACGGGAACCGAAGAAGTTTTATGCTTATGTTAACAATAAAAATGCAGTTAGGAAGACCATTGGGCCAATATTAGATGACAGTAGAAATCAGAAACAAAAGAGAGAGTTGTAATAAATGAATCCGCGTCGGAGTGGGCAAGGATAACTAGCGGAGTCCCTCAGGGGTCTGTGTTGGAACCAATCTTGTTAATTGTTTACGTAAATGATCTCGATATTAATTTGATTAGTAAAATTACAAAATTGTCGGACGATATTAAAATCGGTGGCAAAGTGTACAGTAGACTCGATAGAGAGGCGTTGCAAAGTGACCTTAACAAAGTCGTTGACTGGTCGGATAAATGGCAGATGAAATTCAATGTCGACAAATGCAAAGTAATGAACATCGGCTCTCGAAATAGTGAGTTTAGTTATTGTACAGTATTGCGGGTAAAGACCTTATTTCAACAACGGAAGAGAAATATGTGGGTGATATAGTTATGAATAACTTAAAGTTTTCAAAGCAATGGGTCGAAGCACTGAAAACTAATAAAGTGTTGAGGTTTATGTACTTTAAAGAATTCAGAGAAGAGCAACGAAGCTTACAGATACGTCGTCTTCGTAATAAAAGCTACGAACAAAGATTAACAGAACTTGATTTGTATTCACTAGAAAAGAGAATTCGAAGAGGCCAACTTAATGAAGATTTGAATAGATATAATAACATAAATCTTGATAACTTTTTTAAATTAGATAATGAAAGTATAACCAAGAATAATGGATTTAAACTTACAGGTTTACTAGCGCGATAGCGCAAAATTTCCTTTTTATAATATCATTAATTTTTGGAATAGTCTTCCGTTAACATCGATCAACATGCTTAAGAATAGATTAGATACATTTTTTGGCAAACCTAGTTTTGATCCATAGTTGGAGTGAGGAGGGAAAGAGCAAATGCGGAGAGACGAATAAGTGATACGTCGATGAAATGATGATTTCATGAAACTATGCTTCTCCTATTTAATAAATAAAAAAATAAAAACCTAACCTGGTGTAGATTAGATTGTGTAGTTTTGTGTTACGCGTTAACCTTTTTTGTCTTCTTCAACTTTTTAGTATCTCAAATTTTCCTGTGTTTGGGTACACGGTGTAATGTGTGATGTGCATGGTGTGAAAAGTATTGTTTCTGAGTAGAGGTTTGCGTGCTATGGGAGGTGTACTTGGAATTTTCTATAACGGTTCACTTCCTTATCATTCCTAATTTACTTCCCTCTTTGGTTAACCTAGAATGGATGCTCGGATCTTTGGTAGCCTGTAACTTCTGTAATACTTCCGTAATCTGCATTTTTTCTCCGAAGCGAGGAAACCGTTTTCATTCTAAAAAAAAAATCAGTGAAAAAAAAATAATGTAAAAATATTTCAAAGAATAAAAATTCAGATTTCTGTTTTTCAAGAACATGTCTCCTACCTGTACTAGTTTGAAAAATGCGTCGTACAAAAATGCAAACGTTTTTTTTGTGTACGTAATAAAAACTCAAAAAAGAAAACAGAACATTAATAAAAAAATTTGCCGTTAAAAATTCAAAATGAGAGAAACCAAAAATATTTAGCGGCAGCTTTTTAACATGTACACCGAGACGAGATTTTTCATCAAAATGTGCGAAATTCTTTCATCGAACAAGTACGCTCGGATGATGACAGTATTTTCATCAAACTTCGATGCTTCATGAAATACTTTTCAAGGAATTGATTCTTGAAAATAATTTCATCGAAGTGGGTGGCGCCATCTATTGGAGGAAATGTCAGTTAAATACAATTTTAGCTTATTTTCATTAACCGAGTGTAATTACATGCATATCAGTTTTATATTAACCAGGAACAACATAGTAACAGCAACTTAAGTTTTAAAATTAAATATATTAGACATAAACTTACCTTACCTCGGTGAGATTTGAACCAATGCCATTGAAGCTTCGAAATTTGCGAGCTGCCACTTTACCCACTCGGCAATGAGGCATTAGAGATACCCTGAGAGAGTTTTGTATGTATACTCTTTCGCACTGGTTTCAGTATGTATATTTTAATATGTATACTCTTTCTGTTTATATATATATATATGAAAATTATTTCACGAAAGTAACACGTGTTTTATTCATATATATATATATATATATATATATATATATATATATATATATATTTTTTTTTTCTAATAACTGCTGTTAAATCTGTAGCCTATATTTTGGGATCACCTGAAGATCAGGGCCCCCATGTATTCTTGTTTTTGCTTTATAGTACCAAAATAATAATAAATTAAATTGAATGCCCGGTTAGGTCAACTGTACGCCCTTGACGATTGGTTAGGTTAAGTCGTAATATTTTCGTTAGTTTTAACGAAGATATCATTTGGTAATTGAGGCTGGTGGCCCTGATCTTCAGGTTATCCATATTTTTTTTAACTGATTGTTTAACGCCAAATTTTTTTGTTATTATTGTCCTGTTCTTTTAAGATTTATTATTATGCACAGAAAAAAGTTTTGCCATTTTGCAGGACGCATTTTTCAAGCTAGTCCGTGATTTTTGTGGGCAACGCCTTTTTGTTTTAAACACAAATTTTGCACAAAATTAGAGCTCATCCTACCTTTAAAACATAATTTTTTAAGTCGGGGAGAACTTAACATTTACCTTAACATTTACCACTTACATTTTGAGTGCAGATTCGCAAATTTGGTCTCATTGGCTTTGGATATGAAGCTTAAAGTTTTTATGGTTGTAGTATTTTTTGTAAATTTATGGACTGGCTTGCTTTTTCTCGATTTCACAAAAGAGTATAAAATTTCGGGAGCTATTGAAGAATAGTGACCCCAGCCTTCTTTAGTTAGCTTTATAAGGCTAACTAACGAAAATATCATGACCTAACCTAACCAACTGTCAAGGGCGTACAGTTAACCTAACGATTGGTTAGGTTAGATCGTGATATTTTCGTTAGTTGACCTTATAAGCCTAACTAAAGAAGGCTGGGGTCCCTATTCTTCAAGAGCTCAAAATTTCGTTCAAGCGTGGTCTGACAAGATGCACAAAATTATTTAAAACTACACACATTTTTCAATAGCTCCGTTGGGCAGAGCTTAGAACTCTCGACGAATAAGCTCCACCCAGTGTCACGCGAACAAACAACTTACTCAGCTGAACAACATTCTGGTCACAAACTTTGCTCTAAATATTTTTGTAGTGAACAAATTTGTTCGATGTTCACATTGAAAGACAAGAAGAATCAAAGGAAAAGCCATTCGTTACTTTTTCACATGGGCTAAGAAAATTTGCAACACGCTGAATAAGAAGAGCCCACTGATGGTTAATGAGGGTTGGTATGTCATAGTTCGAGGTGTCTGCAACAATTGCAGTTTTTTTGTTGAAAAAATCGTCGTAGCGTATAGAATGTAGAGTTATATCAGGTGATAACGTCTCTTATAAGTTTGTTTTCTGGTAAATTGTGTTGCTTCTGGATTTTCTTAAGTCTGTCACAGGCCAGAGATGAATAATTAAAATGCGAACAGATTCGGTGCACAATTACTTACCCAATAATTCTATTCAATTTTTTTACATTGACGCCTAATAATCCAAAAAAACTAATATTTAGTATATTTCTAATAATATATATATATATATATATATATATAATATATATATATATATTATATATATATATATATATATAATAGGAGGAGATTGTAGACACCACTTGACCAGGGAATTACAAAAGTCGACAGAATTTTAACCCTCAATTATATCGTAAATACTGATCTCGCAAAAGAGCATTCAAATAATAACACAAGCTTCCTTCACAAGTGGTTTTACATTAGCTATTATAAAACCAACTAGGTTTCACAATGACATTAGAAATTCGACTCTGCTATATCAAATCTGGGTACGGTCCCCGCTTGACTGCATCCCAGGCATAATTATATTAAATATCACAGGTCACTTGACTACGTGTACCACGCTAATCAGCAGTGTTGGGCACTAAAGCGTTAATCCGATAACAGTTAATTAACGAAGTTAACTTTTTTTAACGGACTATTAACGGAAGTTAATTTCCATTTATCGTTATCGGAACAGTTAACTTCCGATAACTCGATATTTAGTCTGTTAAAGTCCGTTAACACGTTAACTGCGAGGAGTCATTCACGGAAGATCACCCTCCGCGAATGAATTCAAACCGCCATAACTTCAGTTCCCGCCATAATAATTCTCTGGTAAATTAAAATTTAGTTAATGGTTAGTGGTTACAAGGGTTTCAAAACATGTAATCAGTACATTTTTTATTAAAATAAAAAAAAGTTATTAAGCAAAAAAGTTGCAAAACTTGATAAAAATACAGTTAAATACCTATTTATTGTTGGATTTTGCATAAATAAACATTTTCTATGGGTTTTAAAGCTTTTTTCATTGATTTTTTTAAATGTTAGTAAAGAAATAGTTATCGTTAACGGATTATCGTTAACTTCCGTTAACTTTGTAGTAAAATTATCGGATTATCGTTATCGGAGTTAAAAATTGGGGTTAACGGATTATCGTTATCGAAGTTAACTTTTTGGTTAACGGTGTCCACCACTGCTAATCAGTAATCACCCATTTCTCCCTACAGGAAAGTATAAACGTTGACTCTAGATTTGACAGCTGTAATTATGAACTAAAAAACTTAAAGTTATAATAGCTTTTGACTGGACTGGAATAACCGAAAATAATCATGACATTGTAACAAAATTTCAACATAAACTTTCCTCTTGAATCACAAGTAATATTAAAAACTAAATACAACAACCAATGGATCAGCCCAGCACTCATTGTGAGTATTAAACACAAACTTACTTAAAGACTCAAACTATGATACATACTTAATGCAGTCATTAAATGAGCAAAAGCAGATCACTATTGCTCAAAAATTTATGAACAAAAATCCAATCACTAAACGACACTCTGAAGGAATTAATTAACACAAAAAAAAGGTGAAAACAAATCCCGTGTCCTTCCTCACACAAAGCGAAAATTTTTACAGTGACCCCAAGACATAGTTAACTTATTAAACAACTTCTTTGCGAATATCGGCTTCATTACCGCAACCTTGATCCCAATTACTGACACTCACTACCGACAATATATGCCACAACCCACTCCAAATTCATTTTTGTCTGATCCATTCCCACCGAACGTATCTTTCTAGTAATAAAAAAAGTTTGTAAATAAAAATTCGGATATCAATACGGTCCCAGTAAAAAATACAAATTAGTATCCGATGAAATTTCAGTATCATCCAGTAAACTAACGAATAAATCAGTAACACTAGGTATATTCACTTACAGTTTAAAGGAAACCAGAGTATACCCTGTATTTAAGTCAATCCAAACACTCCAACCAATTATCGCCCCACTTCTATATATTGCCAACTTTAGTACTAAAATACAGTATTTGAAAAAAATCGTATACAGTAAACTTACTAAATTCTTAATCAAATATGATATTTTAACTAAAGTACAATTTGGGTTTAGAGGTGGGCATACAACGGAAGATGCTATAAACATGCTATTAGAAAATGTCTATCAGAACCTAAGCAGCAAAAAAAACAGCCTTGGTTTTCTTCGAATTGTCAAAAGCATTTGATACACTTTCACATGAGATCTTATTGAATAAACTTCACACATATGGAATAAGAGGAAATAGTGTATAATCGATTGATTCAAATCGTATCTGACAAACTGTCATCAGTACATCAGCTTAAAAGATAATTTATCCGACAAGGCGATGCTAACTAACTAGTAAAGTCCCACAAGGATCGATTCTTGGGTAATTACTATTTTAATTCACGTTAATGATTTTCATCTCTCAACCACATTAAATTACGTACAATATGCAAATGATACCCACCTCAGGGCCGGATTAAAGTCTTTGTAGGCCCTAGGCACACTCATAATCGTAGGCCCCCATAGATAGATAAATATTTGCATTGTATACATTACATAAGTCCCATAATATAATCATAGATTTATATAATGTATGACTATTACTTTGATACTATGACTATGACATTTTGGGTATAATACTTTGCCTATGGTACATACTTCGATACTATAATACTATAATTCTTTGACTATGATATTATCCCTGATGAAAATAAGCATACCAAAATGGATGAAATATGATGAAAATAAGGATCAAACTTTGAAATTGACACACAAGATAATTTTAATCGCTTTTGATACGACTAAATCTTTCATAATTCATTAAAAGTTTTGTTAGAGGTTGTGTTACGTAACTTGCCTTTTTTATACAATATAAATTACAGGCTTTGCATTTTCTGTTAATTAAAGCATATATTATTATTCGATATGAAACGCTCGGTGTGTATTTTTCTTTGTTATAATTTTAGTTATTATTTCGTAGGCCCTTGGGAGTTTCATAGGCCCTAGGCACTGTGCTTATTGTGCCTAATGGGTAATCCACCACTGACCCCACTTCCTGCTTCCCATCATAATTTAGACCTTTTGATAAATGAAGTAAACAAGCAATTAAGCATATTTATAAATCGGTACAATTTATTTCACCAGCTAAAAAAATACCTTTATTCATTAAAACCAATACTTTATCATAAATTTTTTCGTCATTAAAAAAATTCTGGGCGTGGTAAAAAAAAAAAAATAGAGTACATTTTTCATCAAAACCAATACTTTTGTCATCAAAACCTATTCTTTTGTCATCAAAACTATTACTTGTTCCATCATATTGCAACCATCAATATAATACAAATGGACAGCAAAAACATTGTTTTGCGCAGTCAAAGGTGCCGAAATGAACGATGTCGGCCGAGTAGTAAGGTTAGGTTAGGTTGGGTTTGCTTGGCTTGGTTATGTTTATTTACGTGTTTTAATCCCATATTTTCCCTCATCTTCAAAGCCCAGCCCACTTTTCGGTGTTTGTTTACGTTTCACCAGCTAGCCTCTATTCATTTTTTATCATTTTATTTTAAGTACTTTCTTATTTCTCCAAAGGAATACATATATTTTTGAAATCAGCGCATAAAACTACAACAGAATCATGTGTTTTTATTAAAACATTTTGCAGTTCATCAAACCGAAAAGACCCCAAAAACGTTGGCCAAGTTGGTGTCCGGCAGTGTTTATTTCAAATGATTGAAAAAGATAATTGATTTTAATTATTTAGATGACCGAACAAAATTTTCTAATGACGCAAGTATCAGTTTTTGAGAAGTATTTTTTTTTGAGGAACAAACTCATTAATTTGATGACAAAATAATATTTGATGATTTTTCATGATTTTTGAGGACACTTAATTCTTTTGATGACGAATAAATATTTTGATGATGAAAGTATTGGTTCTGATGAAACGGAATTTTATTTTTATGACAGTAAGTACGTTTTTTGATGGACGTTTAATTGGCACCCTTTTTAAATGGATGTTTGCTAGTAAACTTCGACTAAACCTGTCAAAGTAATTTTATATGATTATTACCACAAAACATATGAATGCAAGATATCAAATAAAAATGGGAATGAAGTTTATGAAGTGAATCAGTGAATGAAGTTAAAGTGCTTGGAATTAATTTAGACAAAAAACTAAATGTCAAAAGTCATGTACAATACATCAAATCCAAACCAGAGGCGGATTAAGACACCTCGGGGCCCAGCGGCAATGAAAATATGGGGGCCCTTTTCTACAGTTTTTTATTAACAATACCTGTACATGTACAGTACATTTACACGAATTATATGTACGGTGTTCAGGCTAATTGAGAAACAAACTTAAAAGAACCTTAACACAGTGTATTTTGCCGTTTGCCAAAACCAAACAGTATTAAACAAACTACTTTAGGGCCTATAAAACATAAAATAAAACAGGGACTGTGTCAGTTTGTGTACTCTGTCATGTTTAATCAAAGAAGTTTGCTAAATCTCGAATTATATCATCGAAACTCAGTTGATTTGGGGGCCTCTCAAGCATGGGAGCCTGAGGCTTCAGCCTCAATAACCTCAGTGATAATCCGCCACTGATCCAAACTATCAAGATTTTTATTCATATCATTTAATACTAAAACCGACTCTTCCTCAAAACGCACTTCTTACCCTATATTATTCCTTCATCCATCCACATTTATTATATTGCATTACAACATGGGGTAGCTAAAAAAAATATATAAAACATCCTTTGGAAGTCATTCATAAAAAAAAAGTTTGCGAACCTTCTCAAATAATGATAACAGACAAAGTTACACTTCCCCAATGTTTAAAGAGTTAAGTATTTTAAAACTAAATTACTTATGCAGAATCATTGTTGCTGTCAATACGTTCAAAGTTACCAATAAAAATCAACATATATCACCCACTCAAAGAACAATCACCCCCCATCAAATACACCATCATTATAACACTAGATTCTCCAGAAATTTTATACCTAAACCGAACAACTATACAATGGAAACTGCAGGAAATGCATTCTCTTTCAAAGGAGCGGATATATGGAATGCAATTCCCATAAATATCAGACAGACTTCATCACTAAATGTAATTTGCAAACTATTAAAGAAACACTTCATTAGCCCTTACTGATGTGTAAGTTCACTACTACTTTTAATACCATAGTAATTACGCTACCATTTTATAATTAACTATCTAAGATATGTTAATTTCATTAAGCACTTTTAATTTTATAATTTATCCTTAAAAAAATTTCATCAAACATCATTTATTTTCAACTAAATTTACATCTGATCATTTTATTTAAAATTATGTAAAATAATGAAACGCAACTTTGCATATTTTTACCTTTTGTTTACTATTAGATACAATTATTATTATTATTATTATTATTATTATTTATAATTTCGCAATTAGTGTTGTTCCTAATATCATTTAAATCATTTTTATAATTTTTTATGAACAATATTTTCGTTGCTATTACGTTATTAATTTAGCGAAGGCATGCGAGAATTATCTCGCGTGAACTATACGCCCTAAAGATTATAAACAAATTGTACACCTATAAATAAATTTAGCGTGCCCCACGCTAATTACTTACTCCTTCGAACGGAGAAAACTTTTCACATTTAACTGAGCATGCAACAAACAATGCATCGATAGAGAAGGTAAACAGAGATTGCTCCATGGAGGGAGAAAGAAGCGGAGTACCAGACGGGGAAGAAATAGACGATGAATAGGAGATGGTAAGGAGAAAGTAGTAAGGGTAATAGTAATAGTAAGAGTAGTAGTAGTAGTTACAGGCTAACAAAGACCCTAATATGTACTCTGGGCTAGCTCAAAATAGAAGAACCCATGAGAGAGAGAGAGAGAGAGAGAAGAGAGGAGAGAGAGAGAGAGAGAGAGAGAGAGAGAGAGGAGAGGAGAGAGAGAGAGAGAGAGAGAGAGGACAGACCATATGAAAGAAGAAATTCCAAGAAAAAATAGAAGCAACCATCTGATAAGCAAATAAGCGCAAACCGCACTGCACAAACACACCAAAACACTCGCTACAACATGAAAACATAATTAAAATCGTATTTGTATGTTTAGAAATAGTGTGCGGAGTGGAGCGCATACGAGTACAATACACATAAAACCAATTGTTTGAAACCGCAATTACCATACAAACAATGAAGATACATTGTCAGGAATATTTTTTTTATTGTATATTCTATAACTCTGTAATAATCTATTGATACGCTAGTCGTACTAACTTGACTTAAGAGCCCAACAATTAAGTTTGTCAAAGAACTGGACAGCTGAAAGGGGCTTCATACGAATCATTTTTATAATTATTTAACTCTAATATATAACAAGGGATAGTGTAAGGGACAAGTGAAACAAAGAGACAATGAAAGAATATTAAAAATACTTGATTAAATGAAGCCCTCCGAGGAAGAAGTGGCTAAGCGACAAAAGTTAAAAGCGCCAGAAAACGGAGTTAAAGTTGTACCAATTTAAAAATAACATAAATTTTGAACTTTTGAACATATTTCGACGAAATATCATTAAGCATAAAACAAGAAAATTACTAGAAAAATAAACAAGAGTGATTATTTTGTTCATACATCAGGCATCTTCAAGCAACTGCGCATATTAAAATTTAAAGACATATTTGAAATATAGATGCGCTCCCTAATGCTCACAGTTACAAAACAATCCGCTGCCACCATATTAATCGAGATTATAATGAACAATCAGATACATCACAAACATCCAACAAGGTATATGGAGAGTGAATATACCTCAAAGGCAAACTGTACTCTTCAATGTAGTAGAAATTCTTACACTTATTTATTTAACGGTGGAATTATGGGACCATCTATAGATTCTAGTGAATGGCTTAAAAACAATAAATTCTCTCTCATCTTTTATAAAGCGATTAAATTTTAAAACTTAACAAATTCTAAAGTTACTGAAGGCACTCCTTTCTTTCTTCTTGCAAAAATTCTCATTATCCCTCTTCTTAAAATATCTCCTATCAATTTTGTACCACACGTCACATTTCATTATTCTTTGTAGTACTAAGCTTATAATAAAAGTATATGTCCTAGTCTAAGTTCCTTACAGTTTTAGACTGGTTGTATATTCGTTGTATTTAGCTCCTAATAAAGGGATATGTCCTAGTTTGTAAGTTCTCTTTAGTCTTTTAAATCTATTATAAAAATCTATAAAAATCTTGTAATCATATCTATTATACAGGGTGTCCCATAAGTCCGGTCTTATAGGAAAATTATTTTAAAATAAATTTACAAAAATAATACATTAGAACTGAAACAAATGTTCAAATTAATGTCTTGTTTTGGGACCTTTTTCTTGTTGCAAGTAGTATAACACTCGATGGCTAATATGGAAGTGGGTTACACTCGTGAGGAAAAGGCCTCCGCGTCTGTATTTAATAATGAAATTATGCTTATCTATGAAAATTGTACATATTTGTAAATAAATAAATGAAAAATTAACCGGCATCCGTTGCTCATTGGGTAACACCTTTTCCCCATAAGCGAAGCGAAGACACTGAGGTTCGGAGTTCGAACCCCGATGGTTAGTAATAATAATAATGGAGGAGTTAGGGCAATGGACCGCATTATACGGCCTGATCGCTGTGCCAATTTCTGACCATCCCAAATTATTATTATTTATTTTGTGGTTTTTGTGGTCCGGAACCCACGCGAAATTGTAGGTCCCCTCTTCCACCACGGAGGACACGCGCAATACACAATTACAAACACAGTTAGGTAGACCAGCCATGAGTGGATCCTAGGGTCTCTGTTGGTCTGAAACATTACATTATAATATAAGAAAAATTTAATTTACAAAAGTATATAATTCATAATCCTTCATCTTTTCACTTTCGCAAACATTCCTTTCATTTTCATCACAATTTCGTAAACTTTAAAAAAAAATTAAGTTTTTGTAATTTAATTATTAATTAATTAAGTAAATAAATCTCTCCAATGATGGAAAACTTTCGTGAAACGTCTGATTTAATATTATAATAATACGAGGATTAGTTTTCTTATTTATTAGCTTCATGCCGAACACACACACACACACACACACATATATATACAGGGCGTCCCAAAAAAATGTATACACAATTTAACAGCTGATAGCTCAATTGATGTTTCTTTCTTTCCAAGTTAAACTCATTAGAATTAATAATGGCAGTCAGACTAAGCTTTGAACAAAGGAAATTCATTCTAAAATGCTACTGGAAGTGTGAAAACGCAGTTGAAGTGCAAAGACAGTTTAGGAGGGAGTTTCAAACAGATCCACCAACGCGACTTACCATCACTCGAATTAGAGATAAGTTTGAAGCCGATGGAACTGTTCAGAATGTCCACAAGAAGCGTTCCGGAAGACCACGGACATCGACAAGCCCCACAAAGCAAGAAAGAGTACTGGAAACGTATCACCAAAGTCCAAGAAAATCTGTGCGGCAAGCGAGTCGTGAGGTAGGAATTTCAGAATCGTCTGTCCAACGCATTTTGAAGCGCTGTCAATGGAAAAGTTACATTCCAAGATTAGTCCATGCTATTAATGAAGATGATGATCCGGACCGAATAGTGGAGTATTGCGAGTGGTACTTGGCACGATGTGGATGTGGATTGGACGAAGGGGTTTCGTAGAATACCCTCCGCGTTCACCAGACCTCACACCACTAGACTTTTTTTTATGGGGATACTTAAAAGACAAAGTCTACGCTATAAAACCTGCAACAGTCGCTGAATTGAGAGCAGCCATTGAACGAGAATGCACACAAATACCAAACGAAATGTTTCGTGATGTTTGCGATTCCATTGCTTCGCGTTATCAGCAGTGCCTGGACCAGAACGGACGTCAGTTTGAAAACAGGCGTTGACAAAACAATTAAATAATGTCAGTAGATTCTATTACATTTTGAAAATGAAATGTATTTTAATACACTGCCTTTATAAGTATTTAAAGTGTGTATACATTTTTTTGGGACGCCCTGTATATATATATATATATATATATATATATATATATATATATATATATATATATATATATATATATATATATTATATACCGGTGTCCGAGAATTATCTATACAATTTTTGGCTGTTATTAAAAGTCAACCATGAAGTGTAGAAATTCCAGTGTTGTCCCATTTTACAGAGAATCTCATTAAGTTTTTTCTGATACCACGTTTTGACAAGTTTTTTAGAAATGTACGCGGGTGACAGACATTGATGATTTAAAAGCAAGAATCACAGCTGCTATTGAGCGAATTGATGTGGATATGCTGCAGCGTACATGGCAACATTTGGAGTATCGATTGGATGTTTTGCGAATCACTAATGGTGCACATATTGAATGTTTGTAACAACGTTACTTTAATAAAAGAAACTTTTGAAAATACAGATTCTAAATAATCTTGTTTAAGAATTTTGCGTGTGTTATCAAGAATTTTATTAAAAGATGAAATTGTACAGATAATGTTCGGACACACTGGAATTTCTAAAAAACTTGTCAAAACTTGGTATCAGAAAAAACTTAATGACATTCTCTGTAAATTGGGACAACACTGGAATTTCTACACTTCATGGTTGACTTTTAATAACAGCCAAAAATTGTACAGATAATTCTCGGACACCCTGTATATATATATATAACAATTAGGTACGATCGCACAAAAAAAAAAGATATATTCCGGAAGAAACATCTACGGAAGAATAATGAAATTTTCAATTTTTTAAAAAAAAAATGTACTATTTGTCGAGAAATAGCTTGAGGGTGAGCGTTTTGCTTGTTTTACGTTTGCATCGAATACAATGCTGTGTTTTCAAGACATTTCTCTCCACCAAAATGCTGAAATAAATATGAGAATAATAGTAAACAGTTCGTAATTCCATTTCCAACTCCCTTGACAGTTGATATTACCACAATGTAGGTATTTATACTGTTGGGCTTCCGACATTTTCGCTCAGTCACTCCCGACTCTGTTCGGTAGTTGAACCCAGGGTTACCAGATACTGAAGTTGAAGATCTGCCGGTTAAGATTCAAAAAATGCTAAAAAAAAAAATGCCTTATACACTATATATATAAGGCATTTTTTTTTTTTAGCATTTTTTGAATCTTAACCGGCAGATCTTCAACTTCAGTATCTGGTAACCCTGGGTTCAACTACCGAACAGAGTCGGGAGTGACTGAGCGAAAATGTCGGAAGCCCAACAGTATAAATGCCTACATTGTGGTAATATCAACTGTCAAGGGAGTTGGAAATGGAATTACGAACTGTTTACTATTATTCCCATATTTATTCCAGCATTTTGGTGAAGAGAAATGTCTTGAAAACACAGCATTGTATTCGATGCAAACGTAAAACAAGCAAAACGCTCACCCTCAAGCTATTTCTCGACAAATAGTACATTTTTAAATTGTTTTTTGAAAATTTCATTATTCTTCCGTAGATTTTTCTTCCGGAATATCTTCTTTTTTGTGTGATCGTACCTAATTGTTATATATATATATATATATATATATATATGTGTGTGTGTGTGTGTGTGTGTGTGTGTGTGTGTGTGTGTGTGTTCGGCATGAGGCTAATAAATAAGAAAACTAATCCTCGTATTATTATAATATATATATGCAATGAAAATAACGTACCTTAAATTGAAACTTCTGAAGTTTCAGAGAATTCTTCGTCAGGTTTTTCGACTAAATAAATCTGTCGTTACCGATGAAGTACTTGCTCCTGGATACACAGTAGTAAAATGTTGGAACATCTTAGTTGTGACTTTCATATCTTTGCAGCATTTGTTAAAATTTAGATTTTACTCTTATTATTACCTCCAGCGTATCTGTATTCTTCTGGTTTCTAACTTTATTTGTGACATTTGTTTGTGACACGTAAAAATATTCTCTCCACACCGGCATTGTTTAATAACTGGCAATGCTCATCCGATGCTAACCGAGAAAGTCCTTCGAAACATTTTTTCTTGCAACATTTTCGTAGGATTATACAATAGTTCAGAATGTTGTTGGATCGTTAAGGATTTCTTTGATGGAACTCTCGCTTTTCCAGTCATATACAACATTTTTTCATACTGTGATTTTAGCCGAGTTGTATCCAGTTGTTTTACGCATGAAAAGGTCGAATTGGCAGTTCGGAACTGAAACTTTTTGTACATTGATTTATGTATTCGTGTGGATGTAAATATCGAATGGCTGTTAAGTCATTTATCATTTTGTTAAGCCTCGTCTTCATTTGGTTAGATGCTTCCTTTAAAAAATCCAAACATCTGAGATTTATCAGACGAGATTCATTAGACGATACCTTGGCATGTTCTAATTTTTGCATAAATTTTGCGCCAAAATTAATCTTCTCTAAAGTCAGCAGTGATGAATCTGGGTCAGCATGAGGGAAGATTCTGCAATTTAAACGTTTATGAAGTTGGAGTAATTCATCAACGAGCTTGTGTGGAATTGGCTTAGTAGATTGGAAAGAGTCATTGATACTTTCAAAATCTTGACTCAGTGGAAGAACAAAAGTTAAATACAGAAACTTCCTTGAATCTTGAAGCATACTGTTTAAAATTCGTGTATGAGGATTTCGATTTTTATCCGCTACGACAGAGAAATATGCTGTCAGCTCATACCATTAAGAGAAAATAGCAGATATACATTTTCCTTTTACCAGCCATCTAGTGTTACTTGGGAGTTATCAGTCTTAATGGATTGCTTAATTCAGAGTCCATGATCTTGAAAAGTGTTTGAAATTATTCTCTTTTAAGGAACTGCATCTGAATTATCTTACAATGTCTATTAAAAAGTTGAGACTCGAAGGAAAATTTTGAGACGTAGTCACAACATAAAGCAAGACTATGACACGCGCATTTATAATGTTTCAGACCAGCAAAGACCCTAGGATCCACTCATGGCTGGTCTACCTAACTGTGTTCGTAATTGTGTGTTGTGCATGTCCTCCGTGGTGGCGGAGAGGACCTACAATTTTACGTGGGTTCCGAACCACAAAGCCTTAATTTTATTACCTTAAGCTATACCCAATCTATCAACATATGCGTCTAATCGATTTTTAAACATGTTTATAGACGTGCTACTAATTACTTCTACCGGCAAACTATTCCAGCTATTTACTATTCTATGCGTAAAAACGTTTTTGGCAACTGCTGAATAGAAATCAAACCAAAAGAAGCCTTCTGCATCCAGGCTAATACTGAGATTTTTGTTCCACAAACATTATTTGCTCCATCAGAAGAGAAATCGATGCAGTTATGTTAATTCCCTTCTCCATCAAAAATCAGGTATGATATTGAAAAGGGCTTTTACCTGTAGTAGATATGACCTCAATCAGACCCAAAAACTCCGTCCTCATGGACTTTACTTGGGGGCAGAAAAAATTTGCCCTAAAAATTTTCAGGTACCCTGATTTCCGCATAAGCATTATGTGTAGCATAAAATAACACAAAGGTTAGAGTATGAGTAACATATATTAAAGCCTTTTTGATATAAAAAAACATTACAATTTGCAAAAATGAGATAAAATTTTGCTACAACATTTCTAAATGACAAGCAAAACTACGGCATTGCGGTTGATATAGAATTGAGTAAGTCCTCAACTTACGTTTTAATTATTAACTACAAATATAGTAGCAAGTAATTAATTCACCTCAAGAAGTAAAAAAAAAAAAAACAGAAATATCAGGAAAAATTTGCCCTGAAAATTTCAGTATTTGCCCTGAAAATGCTCAAAATTCCTTAGTCCTGGGGGCTACCGCCCCCCCCAGACCCCCGCCACATACGCCTATGAACTTAGTCACAGAACTATCTGTTGCTTCGTCTATTATCAGAGAAAACCCCACATTTTTAAGCTTCTCAACCAGTTCTTCAGATATAGTGACATTTGCAAAATCTTTAATAATTGCAGCCCATTTCGTTCTATGAAGTGTAAGATTGTGTAATTCATTTCCACGACTAAATTTCTGAATGGTCTCAATCATGTGATCAGTTGCTCTGAAGCCGCAATGACACGCAACTGCTACACATAACGAATTTTAAATTCCTTAACGATATCATTTGTAGACTGTACTGTAAATTTCTTCATAAAACTAAGCTTACTTACGGATTCAACAGCTTTTTGATGTTTAGTGCTTTTCTCATGGAGGATTAGATCGTATTTTTTTCATTATTTTCAATGAACAGTTGGAAATTTTGCAGAAACAATTTCCGTCACTCGCCATCTTGAGTCACGTGTGATCTTTTTTCCACTGTTTTTTATATTTTCTTCCATGTTTGTCACTAATTTTAACCATGGTATGGGTTCTCAATAAACACTTACTTAAAATATTACATAATATTTACACTTCCATCACAAAAAATACTAAATTTCAGTCTCACTTAGACACTTACTCTCATAGTATATCAAATAAGTTGCAACGCACCGACTTGCAGTCTCGCAAACACCAGCTGTGGCCATATTCGCACTGCACTCTTCATCATAACAGAATTTATTTGAAAGCTCAACGGTCTGTAACATGTTCTAAACATGTAAGAAAGCACACATGCCAGATATCGCTCTTTTAGTCTTACTACTACTACTAATACTGCTGCAAATAATAATAATAATATAATAAAGTTTGGAGTTTCAAGAAACAAAATTAATGCAGGTTACATAACATCAAACGAATTTATTATTAAACAATTGAAATTGGGGCCCCAACCTGCGCGTAACGACGTTGCTCATGCACGTTATAGGAATTACTGGCACGTGAAAATACGTCTCTAAATGTTTAAATGTTGGAAATACAAAACTCTGTTCTTTCAAAAGTATCGTATTTGAATTTTAAGTGTCCTAAAAGGAACTCGGATCACCTGAAGATCAGGGCCCCCAGCCTTCTTTAGTTAGCTTTATAAGGCTAACTAACGAAAATATCACGATCTAACCTAACCAATCGTCAAGGGCGTACAGTTGACCTAACGATTGGTTAGGTTAGGTCGTGATATTTTCGTTAGTTAGCAACTAAAGAAGGCTGGGGGCCCTGATCTTCAGGTGAGCCGGGAACTCAAATAGTTTAGTAGCAAAGATCAAGTAAAGTAATCGAATTTGCGATTTGATATATTTTTTCTAAAAACATTATTAGAGTTTCAACCACAATGACTTGGTAACCTAAAATTGCCCAAATATGCCCGATTTAGTGAGGCATTTTTAGAAAAAATTTAGGATTTTTTCCTTTATAGCACCCCCAATTTCTCCTTTCCCGATTAGGTCAACTGTACGCCCTTGACAATTGGTTAGGTTAAGTCGTGATATTTCGTTAAAACTAACGAATATTTTAACGAAATACTAACGAATATTTTAACGAAAATATCACGACTTAACCCAACCCAGTGATGGCGAAACACCCACGAGGCAATTTTTAGTGACCCATGAGTTCCTTGGCACATATATGAGTGCTAAATATACTGTAACTAAATATACTGTAACTAAATATACTGTAAACCTCGGATCAAAACATTAGCAGCTAAAATCCAACAAGTTTCTCACTAAAAATAGTAAGTAAGTAAATTATTGTGACCCAATTTGTTTTTTTTAAATCAAAAGTAACAAAAATGACGCGGCAGCAAAAAAGGTTCGCCACCACTCACCTAACCAATTGTCAACGGCGTACAGTTGACCTAACCGGGAAAGAAGAAATTAGGGGTGTTATAAAGAAAAAGATCAAAAATTTACATGCTCGGTGAAGCTCAAATATGCCCATTTGGCATTAAAATGCCCAATCTTGTCACCCTGGACTCGAACCACCGACCTCAGTGACTTCAATTCTCTTATAGGGGCAAGGTACTACCTACTCAGCTAGGGGGGCTGGTGTTCGAGAGTTGTGCTTGAACAATTATTCTTCCGCTATAATAAAACGTGTATTTATGAAATGAGAACAGCCTAATTAATCAAAAAAATAATTGTACATATACAGTATTGGATCGGCGGTGAATCTCTCCGAAATGTATTTGAAGGGTCCCGCGCCAAAATTAAAATTCGCCAGAAATCGCCTCCAAAGTTCAGCAATATTCTCGCAATAGTATATCTGTTATTAATTGAGCTAGAACGTTCATTTTTGGCTAAATTAGAGTTCTAAGTATGCTAATGAAGATGTTGATGAGTTTTTGGAATAGATTTTCATATTTTATATTTTATATATTTTTTTTTAAGTTTTTGATTTTCTTATTATGCCGAACTTTGGGTGAACGTTTGGCTGGCGATAGAGGTGAAAAAAGTAGTTCGCTTCATAAGGTTTTCAACTATACTTGTAGTGTCGTAAGGTCATTATAACCCAAACCACGCGATAGAGGAAGGGTGAAAATAGTGATATCCATCAAAAACACGTTTTCGCCTGTGGTGGCACTTAGGTATCTTAAGACGCGCGACCCCTCATTTGTTCTTCAGTGACGTGAAAATTGATCTATCGCTGTTCTATGCATATGACGCGACTGTTTGATGCCTAATCAGAAATTTCCTAACATTACGTCTTTAATAATGTCTCACAGTTAGAGAACATTTTTTATACAGATAGCCATATGTACTTGATCGAGCTAAGTAATGCATACCTATGCTTGCATGCTACCTGCTTTGTAAATCAAAGATAGTTACAGTAGGAAAGCAAATATCTTAGTAACAACTTACTATTTGCTGAGATTTTTTTATGATGAAGGGAAAATGCGGCGTCTTCTGTTTTGATATATTTCCTCGTATACATATACTACTATACTCAAGATGAAGGATTTCCGTTAATAGAGAAGTCGTCAACAGTTACTATTTCATTCATTATCCTAGAGTCAATTTGGAATGGGGGTTTTCACATTTGGAAGAATGTGTTTACCTTTTTCTTAACTAATTCAACTTTATGTATACTGTATGTTGATATACCAAATTAATTTTTTCTATTTTGAAATTCTAACAAAGCAAAATGTAGACGTCAATCTTTGTTTCATTATACAGTTCACTTAATTATAATATTAAGTTCTATATTATATTATTAAGTTCCTTTTCAACTTTAACAACCATTTTATTAGTGTAGTTTTTTTTTCATTCATTACAAGAAAACTTAGAAAATAGATTTAGGTAAATGGACGTAAAAAAATGAAAATAAATGGTATTAATGTATGTAGTTGCTTTACACTTCTATACAATTATTACGAAAGACTTACAGAAATTTTTAGAATGGATTTTACGAATGTAGTAAAACATAATAATTCAACAACAATACATATGAAGAATTGCAATGCCAGTATTGAAATAGCGTGTCAGAGAAGATGAGATAGTCATTAATTTAGATTACTGTAGTTTCAATTAGTGTAGTAGTGTAGTGTTTGATTAGGGGGTTGCCAAATTAAGTGGAAATTAATATTAATATATTTAGTATTTACAATTTTTTTTAAAGTTCTATGCTCTCTGCAGAGATGGGCATAAATACACTCAAAATTATTCAAATAGTAAATGCCCTTGAAAATGTAATTAAATACAAGATGAGATACACCAAAAAGGAAATTATTTCAATACAAATTAAGATACTTGAAATGTATTTGTTGGGAGTGTAAAATTGAGAATTTTATAATTAATTGTAAACTGTAAAACCAAAGATAAATTTTGGTAAAAATTTAGAAAAACATTTTACCATTTTAAGTCGTGACGTCACGCGTTCCATCATCTTCCACGCACTTCGCGCGGGTTTACGGGCCTACACCTCTGTTCAAGGGGCGTCACGTGACTGCGCAGAAGTACAATACGCAACACCTGGTAATATTATCTTAATCGGGTGATTCATGCGTGACAATCGCGCACCTCGAGACCCGTATACAAAACAGTAACGTGTTACTGTATATGAAAGAGTAACATACAATAATTAATCAATAAACTTTGCGTCGTTTAAAATATTTATAAAAAATGAAACAATTAACTTATTTTATTTTTATTTTAATTGTAGTAAAAATCTGAATAAAATTAATTATTGTCGAGTTTATTTTATAACGAAGGCAAAAAGGCTGTGATTGATGGTCGCTCTTTTTTGATATTTGAAAATTAGAATGAATTCGAATCATTAATTCGTTAACGGAAAATGTTAAATTTTAAAGGGCTGTATTCGCTATATATATATATATATATATATATATATATATATATATTATATTATATAATATATATATATATATATATATATATATATTATATATATATATATATATATATATATATATATATATATATATAGGCGCCTCGGTGGTGTAGTGGTTAGCGTCGCTCACTACGAATCCATCGTCCCCGGGATCGAGACCTGGTGACGGCAGGCGGCGCGCAGCAAAACCTAGCTGTTCATCCTTCCACACAATAAAGAAATTGGTTGGTAGATAAATGGGTATCCTGGTACCCTAGTGGTTAAGATGTTGGGCTGCTGGTGGGGCTTGGTTCGGATTCCACGTTCAATTGTAGGTCTAAGGTGAAGTGACAAGCTTGTCCTTCGTCAGAATGAACAATTCAGGCAGAAGCAAAACCCAAGGTTAACCAAGGTTATATATACACAGAACACACTTCAGTTGAATCGAATTCATTGGAATGAAGCTGAAGTGGAATACGGTCGAATTTGGCCAGACTGGAATAAAGTCGAACTGGAATTAAATTTTGGACGGATTTTTCAGTCATTAAATGGCATTCACACACACACATTTAAATCTAATCAAAATGGAAATGGTTTTAAGTCGTGTCTCTTTGTGTTGTACAATAATATTTTATATATTATATTACAGGGTATTATAGGGTGACAAAAAGTATTTATTATTATTTACTTATAGAAAGTGTTGAAACTGCATTCCCTGTAGATGTTTGCGTATTGAAATACGATTTGTGATGGACATATTGACGTTTCGGAGATTTTTATTGTACCTTTTTTGATTGTCGAGTGTTCTTAAAACCCTCCTACGTGAGACTGTTTCCTTCTGCGGGTGTCTCGTAACACGAGCACTTAATCCAGAAACATGGAGAACCACCAACTCCACCTTATCTCGCGTATTCAGGACCATAACCAGTAGCTACTACCTTCAAAACTGAAACAAAAGCAAAACTGTGTTACTTCCAATGTAAATAATAAATAATAATATAAAAATTCCACACAACGAGACGTTTGGGCTATACTCTATAGTATACTATAAGTTATTTAAGTATGTCATTAAACGCCTCTCGTAGCGAAAGCTATAGCCGTTACCATTATTACCCCGAAATGCAGTTTTCCGTCTTGGTTGAAAGTAAAATAAGAGATATTTTCTAAAGGAAAATCTCGTTGAAAGTTTTTTTAATGCATCAAGTGTAAAGCCGATTCCTGTACGCTTTTTTAAGTCTGTTTCCAGTTTGAAAACTTTATATTTTCAATTAACATAAGCATCTTATTTTTATTTAGGTAGATGCGAGGCCGTAAATTTACCCCCCCCCCCCCTTGTGTGTGTGTATAAGAGGAGGGGGCAACAAGTTTCACCTTCGTGAAATGAGGTATTATCGTACGGAACATTAAAAGGTTGCAAGGTGTATAGTATAATATATATATATATATATATATATATATATGTATATACAGGGCGTCCCAAAAAAATGTATACACACTTTAAATAATTATAAAGGCAGTGTTTATTAAAATACATTTCATTTTCAAAATGTAATAGAATCTACAGACATTATTTAATTGTTTTGTCAACGCCTGTTTTCAAACTGACGTCCGTTCTGGTCCAGGCACTGCTGATAACGCGAAGCAATGGAATCGCAAACATCACGAAACATTTCGTTTGGTATTTGGTGCATTCTCGTTCAATGCTGCTCTCAATTCAGCGACTGTTGCAGGTTTTATAGCGTAGACTTTGTCTTTTAAGTATCCCCATAAAAAAAGTCTAGTGGTGTGAGGTCTGGTGAACGCGGAGGGTATTCTACGAAACCCCTTCGTCCAATCCACATCCACATCGTGCCAAGTACCACTCGCAATACTCCACTCTTCGGTCCGGATCATCTTCATTAATAGCATGGACTAATCTTGGAATGTAATTTTTCCATTGACAGCGCTTCAAAATGCGTTGGACAGACGATTCTGAAATTCCTACCTCACGACTCGCTTGCCGCACAGATTTTCTTGGACTTTGGTGATACGTTTCCAGTACTCTTTCTTGCTTTGTGGGGCTTGTCGATGTCCGTGGTCTCCCGGAACGCTTCTTGTGGACATTCTGAACAGTTCCATCGGCTTCAAACTTATCTCTAATTCGAGTGATGGTAAGTCGCGTTGGTGGATCTGTTTGAAACTCCCTCCTAAACTGTCTTTGCACTTCAACTGCGTTTTCACACTTCCAGTAGCATTTTAGAATGAATTTCCTTTGTTCAAAGCTTAGTCTGACTGCCATTATTAATTCTAATGGGTTTAACTTGGAAAGAAAGAAACATCAATTGAGCTATCAGCTGTTAAAGTGTGTGTACATTTTTTTGGGACGCCCTGTATATATATATATATATCTTAATTATGATACTTTATGAGGGTTTGAAAGACGATTGAGGATCGACCCCCTCTGCGGCATCCCGCCTCATTTGCTGGATTTGGTGGAGAAGGCAATTGCTTTCCGATCTCCTCCTGCTCTCTTAGCCAGGCACGTATGGCTGGTCAGGGACTTTGCAGGGGAACCTGTCCGGCTGTTTCTTGAAGTTATTCAGGTTGGTGTGCTGGAGGTTCCTCAGTTCTTTGGGCAGGACATTAAAAAGTTTTGGACCTCGTATTCCTAGGATATTTTCCATCCTCGTTTTCATGGCCTCCCCCCCCCTCCTGTCCCACAGCAGCTGGGACAGTACAAAATCTGCCTCTTCTCTCATTCCAGTTTGCTTCTATTTCGATTCTAAGGTTAGGGACAAAACCCTGGAGTATTTTCCCCTCACGTCATCTTTCCAGAGAGTAGAGTTTCGGGGATGTAGTCTTCACCTTTCGTTTCCTCTATCTTAGAGGTAAAAGTCCTTTGTATGGCTTCTATGATTGCAATGTCTCGTTTTGTTTATGGGTTTGTGAGTACTGAGCAGTGAGCAATACTCATTTATTTGTAGGACTAGACTCTTCCATAATTTTAGCATGATGTTTGCTTTTCTGCTGTGAAAGCCCCTCCAGATCATACCTATTATTTTTTTAGCTGTTGTAATTTTAATGTTATAATTTTTGAATTCTGCATTTGACGACATTATTACTCCAAGATCCCTGACATGTGGGTTTGGTGTTATCTGTTTGGCTTGCAGAGTTTTGTACCCTTTATTTTGTGTCACCTTGTTATTACCATATCTTAGAAGTTGGAATTTTTCTTCGTTGAACTTCATATTGTTGTCTTTTGTCCACTTGAATAATGCTTCATTGTCATTTTGTAATTTTTCCGTCACCTTCGTTCGATATTTCCTCGCATATCTTCGTGCCATCCGCGAAACATGATACAATACTGTCATTAATAACTTCATCAATGTCTGCAATCACTATTATGAACAGCAAGGTACTAAGCGGTATTTTCAATCTTTCATCTACTCAACCGGTCAACTCTGGAACAACTATCTTTCCTCCTGTCTATAACCTCCTATCTTTCAAACGCAGAGTGTCTACGCATCTCGAAGACTCCGGACCTTGATTTTGGCTCTTTTCTTCTTCTATGGGAGGTGCGCTTTTGCGGGCATTTGCCTTTGGCCCCTCCTCCGTGCATAAAAAAATAACCTTGTAGGACAGATCTCGTGACTTGTGAGACTTCAAATATTTACTACCACTCTTTGTGGTCTCTCAGTCAGAAAATTAAATATCCATCTTCGTAGCTTTCCAGTAATTCCTGTATTCTTAAGTTTGTGTGCTATAATTCCATGGTCACATTTACAAAGTCACTATATATTACAGCCGTTTTGTCCTCGACACAATGTTTCCAATATTTTCTTTTGGTGACAGGCATGCTCTTCCAACCCTGAAGCCATGTTGGTTTGGATTGCAAAGATTGTTTTCTTGTAGGTGGTAAGTAGTTTTGCCTTTAATTATACGTTCAAAGCACTTTATAAAGTGGGAGGTGATAGTTCTTAAGCCTATAGTTCTTAGGCATTGCTCCATTACCGCTTTTAAATAAGGGGGCAATGTTCGCGTTCTTTAATGGAAATGGAATTTGTCCTGTGTCGAATGAATTTCTCCATAGTAAGTATAACGGTTTGGCAATACTCTCTTTACATTTCTTCAAAAGTGTGTGTGTGTGTGTGTGTGTGTGTGTGTGTGTGTGTGTGTGTGTGTGTGTGTGTGTGTGTGTCGCACAGTTTCTAATGACTCGAAAGAAAATCAAAGGAGAATTAGGGAAAATTTAAGGTTTCTAAAACAAATATTCAAAAAGTAATCAAGAAATTCAATGAAAACGGGACCAATATAATAGGAGCACACCTGGAAAACCATCAAGACTCTCAGAACCTGATATTAAATACGCAAAACATTAGATCAATAAGACACGGACGTGAATTCAATATCTCCGTTGCTGTAGAACTACTGTACAGTTCTTGAACCACTGATGTTAAAGTTATCTATACAGCTATAGAGAACGTAAACTACGTCAAAGATGGCTGAAGAGTGGTTTTCATTGAGTTTCAGTAAATGTCAACATCTTTTCTTTGTTTCTTTTATAAGTGAAAGAAATTTTAAACTCACTTTTACCCTTTCTTGGACCAATTTTGGGGTTTTGCGGGCATTCGTCCTTGGCCCCGCCTTCCCGCGTTAAAAAAAAATTACGTTTGATTGTCGATTGATTAACTTTGGCACTGCAGCAGTTTCTTGTTATTCTATATCTATCGATCTATGTCTATTTCTTGCGTTATCAGTAAAATAATGAAACCCAATCTTTCGTAGGACAAAATATATTATCTTTAACCAACATTTGAACGTTTTCTTTCATACATTCAAACAATTCACAGAAGAGTACTGAGGAATTTATTAAAAAAAAACCCTCATGATTGTGAACTTCAAATCATACATTTCAACAACGTAAAACCAAGCATAAAATTCCACCTAAACCTAATTAAATTACGTTTTTAAAATACATTTAAAAAAAAATATAATTACGTTCGCAAAGATTTACTTTCAGTGACAAAGTTAATTTGGAGCTTATTTCAACAAAGAATCATTTAGAATGGTAAAATTATTAATTAAATTGATATTGCCATCACTACAGTGAAATGCCACGTAGCAAAAGACGTTTGCACCATATATATATATATATATATATATATATATATATATATATATATATATATGTGTGTGTGTGTGTGTGTGTATATATACACACACACACACACACACACACACACACATACAAAGGCCTTGGAATCGTTTTTCTTTTTCCTTGTGGATTGCAGCATATATATATATATATATATATATATATATATATATATATATATATATATATATATACACACACATCTATCTATACACAGTATATATATTTTAACATCTCCTAGAAGTGGCATATTATATGTATAGAATGATTATAGGTTTAGAAAATATTAAGAAAAATCACAGTTGGTTAATGGGTTTTTTAAAGCCTAATTATGAAAAGAATGAAGCATTTAAAAAGTAAAAATCTATTTGGAGCGAATTTCACTGGAAATCATGTGCATACCAAGATAAAAATACACAAAAAAACACGCCATCTTGGGCCGGAAAATGATTGCTCTGCGCTTCATTTCCACTGTTAATTATATATATATTTATATATATATATATATATATATATATATATATATATTAATTCATTCATTTCATTTTATTTAATATAATATCTGAATAGCACAATTGGTCGATAGACTTTTGCTACACGGTTGATATAGTTGACATCAGCTGTACATCACCAGTTTATCGACCAAGTGTGCCACCTTGGAATATATATATATATATATATATATATATATATATATATATATATATATATATCATTCATTTCATTTTATTTAATATAATATCTGAATAGCACAATTGGTCGATAGACTTTTGCTACACGGTTGATATAGTTGACATCAGCTGTACATCACCAGTTTATCGACCAAGTGTGCCACCTCGGAATATATATATATATATATATATATATTATAATATATATATATATATTTATATATATATATATATATATATATATATATATATATATATATATATATATATATATATGCACTAAAATCACAAAATAACACGTGACCTTATTAATAAACAAACAACCACAAGGAAAAGGAAACACAAAGTCCGAGCGCTTTCGTGATATATTCACATTATCAAGGAAACAGAAAATAGTCTATTTTCTGTTCCTCTTGATAATGTGAATATATCACGAAAGCGCTCGGACTTTGTGTTTCCTTTTCCTTGTGGTTGTTTGCTTATATATATATATATATGTGTGTATATATATTTATATATATAATGTGTGTGCGTGCGCGTGTGTGTGTGTGTGCGCCCTTGCCCGTGTGCATATACGTGTAGGCGTATGTTAAGACTAACAGATTACGTGTCAACCCACAACAGAATCCTAACAATAAAAGCAATTCCCTCCAACACCACAAAAATACCCCACTATTTAATAAATTGAGTGACTGTTGATTCGTTTTCAATAAATAAAGTCTCTTATGAAATATCGTTTCTCTTTCGCAGGTCTGAATCCGTAATGAAGAGCCAACAAGGACAGAAAAATACATTTTTTATGAATCTCGCTCCACATCATAATTGAGAAGGTAAATATGAATCCTTTTAATTACTTTAGGAACCTCACTTTGAGTTTGAGAGGTTTTTTTACGGGCCCATTATTGGTTTCTTTTGAACGATTTTTTTCTTATTCTGAGAAAGGAAGTACAGTAGCTGTTCTCTAAGGCCGGCCGCACGCGGGATCGTCTCGCGACTGACGACTGACGACTCGGGTCGTGACAACTCGAGTCGCGTGTGATTTTACATTGACAGAATGGAAGCCCGGCACACTGCAGCGACCGCGACGCGATTCTGGGAATCGCGTTGCGGTCGCTGCAGTGTGCGGGACGCCCATTCTTTTGCAGGTCTGAATCAGAAATGAAGAACGAACAAGGACAGAAAAATACACACACACACATATATATACAGGGTGTGTCTAAATTATGTTAACACTTCTATAGAAGAATACTTTCCATAGAAGTGTTAACATAATTTAGACACACCCTGTGTATATATATATATATATATATATACAGGTGTGTCTAAATTATGTTAACACTTCTATAGAAGAATACTTTCCATAGAAGTGTTAACATAATATATAACACCCCTGTGGAAAATATTCTTCCATAGAAGAGTAACATAATTTAGACCCCTGTATACGAGTATATATTATATATATATATATATATACAGGGTGTGTCTAAATTATGTTAACACTTCTATAGAAGAATACTTTCCATAGAAGTGTTAACATAATTTAGACACACCCTGTATATATTATATATATATATATATATATATATATATATATATACAGGGTGTGTCTAAATTATGTTAACACTTCTATAGAAGAATACTTTCCATAGAAGTGTTAACATAATATATAACACCCCTGTGGAAAATATTCTTCCATAGAAGAGTAACATAATTTAGACACCCTGTATATACGAGTATATATATATATATATATATATATATATTTCTGGTTTTGGATGTTTTAATAACATAATGAATTTAAATTTTGTTCCATAAAGTTATTTTGTTTTTGTTGCCATAAGTTACCATTAAAACAGTGTTAAAATCATGTAATAATACCAAATTAACAATAATAATAATAATAGTAATAATACCAAATTAATAATAATAATAATAATACCAAATTAATAATAATAATAATAATAATAATAATAGTAATAGTAATGATAATGACATCACAAATAATGGAAAGTCATTTCTTGTTTATTATGCCTTTATTTTTCATTAATTTTATGTTTTTATTTAATAAATAAAGATGGGTATGAAGATGGGTATGAAATACTTGGAAAAATACCCACGCGAATTAATTATTGGTGGTTTCCTCCTCAAGCACGTTTTGTACTTTGCCACGACCAATGGAAGATTACTCTTTTGTTCTTTGTAACTTACGGAATAGTTCTTAACTAGGAATCAAAAGATAGGGGTTATATGTTTTGGTGTAGGAGGGAGTTGCTATAACCTCACGAAAATTCGATTTACACCAAAATTCACAATTTAATATTAAAATTTACCGTTTAATTAAAAATTATTTAAAAAAAAATATATATATATATATATCAGGGTGTCCCATAAGTCCGGAAAAGGAAAATTTATTTTGAATTAAATTTACAAAAGTTATACATTTCAACTAAAATGACTGTTCAAATTGATGTCTCGTTTTGGGACCTTTTTTTTGTTGCAGGTAGAATAACAGGCAATGGCTAATATGGAAGTGAGTTACATTCGTGAGGAAAAGCGGAGGTCCCAAGGTCTCAAAGGTTCAAAAGAAGACATCAATTTGAACATTTGTTTTAGTTCAAATGTATTATTTTTGTAAATTTAATTTAAAATAAATTTTCCTATGAGACGGGACTTATGGGACACCCTGTATAAATATATACACCTTACTTTATAAGCCTTGCGTTTGAAGGGGTTCCATCGCCGTAATTACTCCAACAATAGGTCTACGTCGTGGCCAATGTCGTAACACCGCTTCCCAGAGATCAGCGAAGTTAAGCGACATTGGGTCTGGGTAATAGTTGGATGGGAGACCGTCCTCCGCGCCCAGATTATGTAGCGACCCGTGGTTTGGATCCCAAGTAAAACTGTAGGTCCCCTCCGTCATATGACCTTAAATGTTGCGAAGGAGGTTAAACAACCCCAATTAATTAATTAACTCCAACAATAAATGCAAACAGAATTTATTTATTTATTGAAGGTAAATTAATTATAAAAAAGATAAACAATAAAAATTCCTTTACAAGAGTTAACGTAGCAAGAAATGGGACGTTTAACAAACGTCGAAAACGTTAATAAAAAGTTTGATAAACGTCAATACAACGTTAATATGACGTTTAATAAATGTCACTGAACGTTTAATAACCGACAACAAAACGTTAATAAGACTTTAATAAACGTTAATAAAACGGCAAAAAAACGTTAATGAAAAAGTTTGATAAACGTCATTAAAACGTCACGAAAATTTTTATAAAACGTCACTAAAACGTTTCCTAAACGTTAAGAAAATGTGTAATAAACGTCAATGAAATGTTTATTAAACGTTAAAACGTTTATAACGGTTCATTTCTTGCTAGAAATCTGCCAATTCTGGTTATTAGGCAGTAGGACATTATATTACAAAAGAGTTGATTATTATGAACATATTTAGCTATAAGGAAATAATTTTTTGGATCACCTGAACTGCTTAGAACGGCGGCTCGGGGAGGAAACACATACCTGTAAACCATCTTGCTTCTGATATATCATGTACCCGGACCTATAAAACCAGCAGTGTCCGCAGAGCAAAGATATTGAGAATCGCACGTACAAAGAATTACGGTCTGGACTTCTCGGTTTTCAAAGAAATGTTTCTTCTATTGGCATTGAAGTACTCAAAAAAGCCTTTTTCTGGAAATGATGTATTTTATTGTACGCAAATTAACTTTTATTATTGTTTAGTAACAATAAATTGTTTAATTCAACCTAGAAATGTAATTTCCATTATGGGGTTACGTAGACCCCACATTAGTCTCTATGTGTACAGTCCCACACTGGCCTTCTGCAGTTAAGCTGACCTTCCATATCAGGGATCCTCAACCTACGGTCACCGCGCGTATCTAAGTTAATTTTATACTGATATAATATTAAAGTATTGAAAGCTTAGCCTATGATAGCCTTAGTTTCTTAGAGAAACTTCTTTAACTAAGTATAATTTCTATTACTATTATAGCGTCATACCTTAGTTTTAGTTGTTCCGTCATATCACTGCTAAAACAAACTAAGAAAAGTCGATGCGGAATGCTGGCTATTCAATAAACAATGGCATTCTAGTTATGTCTTTATTCCTTTCAAGAAGGACACGCTGTTATACGGGATTTACAAAGAAACAATATACCAACGTTTGGTTCGTACCACCGTACCAATGTACCAACAATGTACTAATGCGTGTAATTAGCAGAATTACAAGCAAATAGAGTACACTGAAAAACTTACAAATCCTGTTATCTGATCAAATTCTACTCTGGCTTTTATACGGCTAATTACCCAAATATTTTTTCTTTTTTTAAAATGCAACATTCATGATCATTTTCGGCAGTTTATGAACAAACATTTTTAGAGAAGAACTTTCCAAAATCTCGTTCCGTTCCCATTCGAGAATAACAAACGAACATCTGCATTGTAAATCGAGAGAATGTGAGTCAAACGTGAAACCAAACATCAGCAAACGTTATCCTGCGAGCTGTACAGGGTTTCACACTGAAAATGAAAGGAAAATTATGCTTTGTGTAAGGGAGAAAATATTTTATTAAATGTATATAGAACACCAAGTATATTTCCTATAGGCCTATATCATATCAGTCAAGTTTTATTGTGTGGAAGGATGAACATCTGGGTTTTGCTGCACGCCGGCTGCCGTCACCGGGTCTCGAACCGGGGCCGATGGATTCGTAGTCAGCGACGCTAACCAATACACCACCGAGGCGCCTATATATATACATATATCACTAACCCGGGAGCGTCAACCACTGATCTGATAAATGAATGAAATGCTGCTATTGGCTTGAGTACCACGTGGGGGATGGGGATTGGGGGATACACGCAAAGCACCTCCGGGCGCAGTGCTGCATTATGTTTACCTTCAGTTTAATTAAAAGATAAACCAGATTGTGTCAACTTTTAACCCTGTCATAGCTCAATATATATATATATATATTTAAAAAAAATCGCTCCCACCAGGGTTCAAACCCACCAACTCTTGAGTAGAAGGTGAGGGTGGTGACCACAAGACAACGACGAAATTAAAGTTAACACAACCTATCATACATTTAATCGCGGAAACGCATAGCGCTTTGGCGTCCAGGGGCATTTTACTTGTTAACCCTCCCGCACTCGAGGTAATGACCAGCATTTCATTCAAACTAACTGGTGTAACGCTGGGTTCAATAAATGGAATATTATGCATGAACAGGTACGATTTTTCATGATGAAGGTGTAGTGGCTAGCGCCCTCACTTTCTACTCAAGAGGTGGTATGTTTGACCCCTAGTGGAGTGACTTTTTCATCATGAAAAATCGTGCGTGTTCATGCATGATAATCCATATATATATACTGTATATATATATATGTATACAGTATATATATATATATATATATATATATATATATATATATGTGTGTGTGTGTGTGTAGATATATATATATATATATACAGGGTGGGCCGTAAGTTTCCATACATAGGAAAAATTAAACGTTTGTTTTTATGTTTCAGATACCCTAAGAATATGCGTTTGACGTAAGATCTTGTTTACTGATGAAGCAAATTTTTACGTCAATGGAGAGGTTAATCGGCAAAACATACGTTATTGGAGTAATGCTAACCCTAACTGGCTGAGTCCGACGAAGATGCTGCAAGGTGCCGGTAAAGTGATGGTGTGGGCCGGGATATGGGGTGACAGAATTATTGGACCAATTTTTTTGTCAGTGGAAATCTTAATGCCGAAAGGTATCTTAACATGTTGCAAGAAGAGATTTTCCCATCCCTGCTAAACGAGGAAGGTAACTTCCCAGTTTACTTCCAGCAAGATGGAGCTCCACCTCATTATGGTCTTCACGTGCGTCGGTATTTGGATCAGCAGCAGCAGTTTCCGGATGCTTGGATTGGTCGGCGTGGTCCCGTGGAGTGGCCTCCCAGATCCCCAGATCTCACCCCCCTTGATTTCTATCTTTGGGGGCACTTGAAGGCCATGGTGTATCAGGAAAAGATACGAGACATAAATCATCTAAAGGAACGTATCACCAACGCCATTACAAGCATAACGTCAACTGTGCTAATGCGTGTTCATCAACAGTGGGGAACACGTATTGAAATGTGTTTTCAAAACAATGGCAACCATGTAGAGCATATTATATAAATAAAAATGGTTGTCCATAAAAAAATGTTTATTTTTCCTATGTATGGAAACTTACGGCCCACCCTGTATATATATATATATATATATATATATATATATATATATATATATACGGGTGATGACGATGATGATGTCTGTCTGTCTACGTGTTTTATATTCGTTTATAAACGCCTAAACGGCTAGGGTAATCTGCACCAAATTTAGTATACACATCAAGGGAGAACCAGGGAAGGTTTTAGTAACACACCCGCCCCACCCACTCCCCACTTAGGTTGTTTCGAAGGGCTTTTGCTGTAAAAGGCGTAGCGGGCGTTTTAGCATATATGCACAATATATATATATATATATATATATATATATATATATATATTACACGAAACAGAAAAGTGAGCCTCTACCAAAGGCTGTTTAATTACAAACTACTTAAAACGACGACCATTGTACCCACTAATGAATCGGGTATTCGCTTTCCAGACAAAACAGAAAAACAAAAAGGAAGATCCCGTAATTGAAGAGCCATATATAGAAACAGAGCAACGCTAATGAGAGTTTCTGCCATTTCTCTATTACGTATGAGCATTAGTGGAAAGGTGAATAACGCCCTCTTAACTGCAAACCTCCTCCTTTAAGGTGATCATGCAATACCAGACTTTTGACACATTTTCCTCGCTTTTCTGTACAACTCTGTAACGCAAGGGTTAATCGATATTTTTAATTTTTCATCTACTCAACCGATCAACTCTGGAACAGCCTTCCTCGATCCACCTTTCCTCCTGACCTATGACCACCATCAATTTTTGTTTGAATCGTGCACGAGGCCACTACTAATCCACACACACACACACACACACATATATATATATATATATAAAAGGGTTAATCGACTTTTGATGTTTTTGAACGACGTCGGGATCGACCTACGGTCAACCTCTGTCTCTGCAGCATCCAGCCTCATTTCGGTGATTTGATGGAAAATAGAGTTGTTTTCCAATCTCATCCTGCCCTCGTAGCCAGCTATGCAAGGCCGGTCAGGAACTTTCCATAAGAACTTGTCTAGTTGGTTTTTGAATGTGTTGACACTGGTGTGCTGGAGATTCCTTAGCTCTTCAGGCAGCAAGGTGAAGAGTTTTGGACCTCGTACTTTGAGAGTATTTTTCCAACTTTGTTTTCGTGGTTCCCTGTCCCACCACAGCTGGGATAGTTCAGAATATACCTCTTCTCTCATTGTTATTTGTTTTTATTTCATTTCTAAAGTTTGGGACATATCCCTCGAGTATTTCTATATGCACATCATTGTGTCGTTCAAGTCTTTTTTCCAAGGAGTAGTAGAGTTTCAGGGATTGTAGTCGTGAGTGACCACTGACCAGTACTCTTCATCTTGGACCTCTACCCATCGGATCAACAAGACCATAACATCGACACTAAAAAAACTAATTTAACCTAACTTAATCTAGCCTAACCTAACCTAACTTAATACTTTAGCGCGTGGGACACCCTACCCGCTCGCTACACCCCACGTGCACGGGACGTGTAAGCCTGAGTCGCTGCCGCCGCGCGACATACTTCTGTACATTTTCAGTTTATAACATTGTTTTTAATTGTACATTTAGATATTTTATGTTTATATTTGTATTTACATGTGCGCGAATGTAAGTTTTCTGCATGACGCAATATGCGTCATCCGTGCGTTAAAGTGTTAATCTAACCAACAATATACGTACATGTCGATAGAATGTCAAGTAGATCAGATGTCGTAATCCCGTTCAACCCTTTCGTTTGCTTTGTTTTAGACTAAGAAGTTCCTTGTGTGGCTTCTCTGTTCGCAATGTCTCTTTTCTGTACGAACTTGTGAGTGTTGAGCAATACTCAGTTATTGGTTGGACTAAACTCTTCCATAATTTGAGGATAGCGTTTGCTTTTCTGCTGTAGAAGCTCTTTCAGATAATTCCCATTACTTTTCTAGCTGTTATAATCTTAATTCTATGTACGATGACATTATTACTCGAAGATCTCTGACTTGTGGGTTTGGTGTTGTTTGCTTGTTTGTAGTGTTTTCATACCTTTTAGCTCTCTTTTGTTACCATACCTTATAAGTTGAAAATTTTCTCCATTGAACTTCATATTGTTGTCTTCCGCCCAGGGCCGGCGAGAGCTGCCACGGGCCACGGGGAAGGATTGGTATATGGGCCCCCCCTCTTTACTCAGTATTTTATTATGAATTTTTTTGTGTACATAACAAGCAAACTGATTATATGTCCAAGTCACTATTCAAAACATACAGTATGAATAAACAACTCGGAAGAAAATGACCATTTTATTTTTCGAATCAATTGTATTAATTCTATCACCATACAATTTACAAATGCAGTACCAGTCCATGCAGGCAAGAAAATTGTTTACTGCAAGATTTTCATAATTAGAAGTGTACTTTCTTTGCCTTCTCTCTAGCAAAGTGGTAAATGATTCTGATGAAATTTAAAGTACGGGCTAACTGGCTTTCAATTACAATGGTTCCCAGATCCGTCAGTCGGTCTTGGGCATTGATGGACCGCGGATAATATTTTATCTGTTTCAGTTTGACTATGATAATCTCTATAAAATGTATGTTCATTAATTATATTTCCTCTCTGTTATTTAATCAATTGCTTTATTAATATTTTTAGATTTTATCCCCCCCCCCTCCTCTTTCCGGGCCCCCTAGAGGTCCGGGACCCGGGGATTTAACCCGGCTTCCCCGCCCTCTCGGCGGCCCTGCTTCCGCCCACGTGAATAGTGTTTCGATGTAATTTTGTGATATTTCATGTCATCTACATTTGTTCTCTCCTTGTCTTCTTGTTAATTTTTATCCTATCGTAGCCCGGGTTCGAATTCTAGAGGGGAATAAATTTAGCATATGCAAATATGCTCGGTTATGCGTTTATATACTCGTATATTGGGTCGGCAAAAAAAAAGGAGACCTCGAACTTCGGCTGTAAAATCCAAAGTTATGGTCAGATTTCAATATTTTTTTCACACCCCACAACTAAGTAAATTTCCTATACGGTGAGCGGATTTCAAAGAAAACTAATGAAAATTACGGATTTATTGAACATTTCTTTATGACACTGGAAATTCTTCATTTACACTACTACTGCATTGTATATGCAGATAAAAAGTTACAAAGTACTCACATATGGTGCTACCTCGATGTTAAAAACTGCTCGATATGTTTACCACGAACTTCTACAACCTTTTTCAGTCTAGGATGGAACTCATCTATGGCTTTATTGATTTGTTCTTGTGGCAGCTCATCCCATTTTTCCAAAAGAAGCTGTCGTAAATTAGCGACATTTCTTACTTTGACCCGATAAATTCTCTGTGACAAATTTTCCCAAAGGTCGTAATCGACAAGATTTAAATCAGGACTGTTTGGTGAGGAAATTTAATACCGCTACCTGGTATTCTTTTGATATCTCCTGTTTTATCGATTTTCTTGAGAAGCTTGTCCAAACCTACAGCAGTTGGCTTACGGTAATTAAAATCGCTTTAATTATCAACTTCAACCTATGATTAGCAAGATTTTCTGGAATATTCGCCATAAATTCAATTTCTCAGCTAAGATGCTAGAAGATGGTATACAAACCACAAAATTACCTAGTACTAACATACTAAAATTTCACGGTTCTATGTACCGTATTTGCCGAGATATGAAGGTTTTAACAGGTCTCCCTTTTTTTTTGCCGACCCGATATATATATATGTACTATATCCACAAGGAAATAATTTTTCTTTTTCCTTGTGGTTTGCATCATTCATTTATTTCACGTGTTTAATTGTGGAATTCATCCCATATATATATACAGGGCGTCCCAAAAAAATGTATACACACTTTAAATACTTATAAAGGCAGTGTTTATTAAAATACATTTCATTTTCAAAATGTAATAGAATCTACAGACATTATTTAATTGTTTTGTCAACGCCTGTTTTCAAACTGACGTCCGTTCTGGTCCAGGCACTGCTGATAACGCGAAGCAATGGAATCGCAAACATCACGAAACATTTCGTTTGGTATTTGTGTGCATTCTCGTTCAATGGCTGCTCTCAATTCAGCGACTGTTGCAGGTTTTATAGCGTAGACTTTGTCTTTTAAGTATCCCCATAAAAAAAGTATAGTGGTGTGAGGTCTGGTGAACGCGGAGGGTATTCTACGAAACCCCTTCGCCCAATCCACATCCACATCGTGCCAAGTACCACTCGCAATACTCCACTCTTCGGTCCGGATCATCATCTTCATTAATAGCATGGACTAATCTTGGAATGTAACTTTTCCATTGACAGCGCTTCAAAATGCGTTGGACAGACGATTCTGAAATTCCTACCTCACGACTCGCTTGCCGCACAGATTTTCTTGGACTTTGGTGATACGTTTCCAGTACTCTTTCTTGCTTTGTGGGGCTTGTCGATGTCCGTGGTCTTCCGGAACGCTTCTTGTGGACATTCTGAACAGTTCCATCGGCTTCAAACTGATCTCTAATTCGAGTGATGGTAAGTCGCGTTGGTGGATCTGTTTGAAACTCCCTCCTAAACTGTCTTTGCACTTCAACTGCGTTTTCACACTTCCAGTAGCATTTTAGAATGAATTTCCTTTGTTCAAAGCTTAGTCTGACTGCCATTATTAATTCTAATGGGTTTAACTTGGAAAGAAAGAAACATCATTTGAGCTATCAGCTGTTAAAGTGTGTATACATTTTTTTGGGACGCCCTGTATATATAAACGCATATAACAGCACAAATTCAATGAAATAATAAAATCCCTAAAGAAAATTTGAAAGATTTAAAATTAAATTAAAAGACAACTGCAAACCTTTTCAAAGGTACTCCCTTCTTCATTCAGGCAGGAATAAAAACTGAAGTGAGAAAAAGGGCACACACGAGAGTCCAAGAAACGTTATGCGTCTGGCAACTGAAAACGTTTGAATACAAACCGTATACAAGATTCTTTCGATAAGTAAAAGTTGGTTAAAATTTTAAGGAAAATAGGCCGTTTTTTAAATTAAAATTATCGGTGGTTTTTATCAAATAAGACTCAACCAATTTCCTCTTATCACTATTATCAGCATTAAGAAGACGATAGAAATTACTAATATTTATATTATGATCACATTCTGAGCGATGTTTATGTAAAGCTGAGTTGTTATAGTAATATTTAGACTACATTTGTGCTAATGAAGACGACGTTTGAAGTCAATGATTTCACCAAAATATCATAACATTTAGAGCTATTCAGACATGAGATTTTGTAAACCCCTGTGTTAAAGGCTGGTGGCTGATGGCCGGTGGCTGGTCCTTTCGTAAAAAAAGTACGAGTAGTGCAAGGTACTTTAGAAACCGTATGAAGATCGAATGACAAACTATTACGAAACGACTCGGAACAGAGAGGAACAACTAAAACATTTTTAAAATTCTTTAGTAAAAATTTCTATGAGCACCAAGTACTTTTTCAATAAAAATATGGTGGTAACTTAATTTAGTAAAATATTCTTTAATATAAGCGAACTCAGTATCCAAATAAGAGGGAGTTGCAAATCCTAAAAACTCTTAAAAACATAGCTGAAAGAGGGGAAGGAGCCCCTACTAAGGCCTTCCCTCTGTCGAAAAAATAAATTGTTAAAAACGAAAAAAGAACGTGACAAACAGTCTAATTGATTTTATAAAATTGGAAGTGGACCCTTCGTCTGTTTATTTCATTTCTTTCAAGTAACTTCTTTACTGTGAAACCTAAAACTTTTCGGTTATTTGGATGCACTTTTATAGCCAAAAGAACAAAAAAACTAGACTTTATCTTTTGAAAAAAGTCCAAACAACAAAATTATTCCAATTTCCTTTTGTTCTAAACGAGTTCGACAAGAAATGCATTATTCATTTCCCTTTTCCTATGAAGAGATGATCCCGTGATTTAATTGATTCAATTCAACTCCAAATTTTACGGTACCAGATGAGCCGAGCGTGCCTGGCTATGTACGGTGGAGAGCGCAAGAAAGCAACTCGCTCCTCCACCAAGCCAGACCTAGAGGCGGGACCACCAGCTTGACCTCCGTGTGAAGAGAGACCAACGCACGAAACAACATAAGATAAGGTTCATAAGGTTACTATAGACGCTCTTTTAACAAGGTTTTACTTTCTTTTAAAGCTCTCAATTTGGTGACTTGGCCCCTACTCAGGTCTTACACTATTGCCACTTTGAAATACGAGACAAGATAAACCGCCTAAGAGCTGAGCTTGATAAAATGTTTCAATTGATCTTTAATGATAGCCCCGGGTTAAACGTCCTAATTCTGACTTGGTTATTAATCTCTCATCCTATACTCTCTCTCGTTATATGAGAACGTTATAGTCGGTTATGGTAAATCCTTCGGGATTAACTGTTTAAAAGACTCCGTTCTTAATTTTATTATTTCTTTCGAAAAACTTAGTTTTGAAAGGTTTTATCTTCAGTAAATTTTGCGATAACATTAGACGAAGCCTAACTATTCCAAAAGAACTTTGGACTGCCCTCCTAAGTTTAAAGCGAAACGAGAGCTTTGTTATTACTGAATACGATGAGGATGAGGGAAATAAGCTAAGTGGAATAAGATGAGGGGAATAAGATCGTCTTAAATAATAAGGAGAACTATATTCACAAAGCTATGGAGTTGCTTTCGGATAGAACTAATTGTGATCAATTTAATTCTAATCTCCTCCAAGTTTCTCAACGTAATTTTAATAACGGACTTTAAACTTTTATTTAAAGATGTTCCGCACCTTTTAAAACACTTTTTGGCTTTCTTTCCAAAGCTACCTTATTTCTACGGCTTACCTAAAGTGCATAAGCCATTTTGGAGTTAACAGCGAGTTGAACTGAATCAAATGAATCACGGATCGTCTCTTCAGAGAAAAAAGGAAATGTTTGTTGCATTTTCTGTCGAACTCGTTTCGAACAAAAGGAAATTGGAATAATTTTGTTGTTTAGACATTTCTTCAAAAGATAAAGTCTAGTTTGTTGTTCTTTTGCCTCTATAAGTGCAGCCAGATAACGGAAAAGTCTAGTTTGTTGTTCTTTTGCCTCTATAAGTGCAGCCAGATAACGGAAAAGTCTAGTTTGTTGTTCTTTTGCCTCTATAAGTGCAGCCAGATAACGGAAAAGTCTAGTTTGTTGTTCTTTTGCCTCTATAAGTGCAGCCAGATAACGGAAAAGTCTAGTTTGTTGTTCTTTTGCCTCTATAAGTGCAGCCAGATAACGGAAAAGTCTAGTTTGTTGTTCTTTTGCCTCTATAAGTGCAGCCAAATAACGGAAAAGTCTAGTTTGTTGTTTTTTTGCCTCTATAAGTGCAGCCAGATAACGGAAAAGTTTTAGGTTTCACAGTAAAAAAGTTACTTAAAAAAGATGAAATAAACAGACGAAGGGGCCATTTCCAATTTTATAAAATCATTAGACTGTGTTTATCACATTCTTTTTTCATTTTTAACAATTTATTTTTTCGACAGAGGGAAGGCCTTAGTAGGGGCTCCTCCCCCCACCGTTTCAGCTATTCTTAATAATATATTTATGGAGTTATTTGAAAGAAATTTCTTTCTAATATTATTGATTCATCCGTTTATTGATATCGTTATGTTGATGACGCGTTCGTTCTCCTTCCTCCAGAATCCGATCCTAATGTCATTCTCCACCGATTAAATAATATTTTACCCTCTATAAAGTTTACTGTTGAGGTTCAACAGAATTAAAAAAAAATCCTTTTTGGATATTCAAGTTATAAGATGTAATAATAATAAATGTGAGTTTACTGTTTTCGAAAGAGCCATTCATTCCAGCTTTTATGTTGACTGGCTTTCGTCTCATAGTACCTTTACAAAGAGAGGCATCCTTAATGGTATGGTTTTAAGAGTTTTTAGGATTTGCAACCCCCTCTTATTTGGATACTGAGTTGGCTTATATTAAATAATCTTTACTAAATTAAGTTACCACCATATTTTTATTGAAAAAGTACTTGGTGCTGATAGAATTTTTTTTTATGACTATAACGCCTCTAATAAAGGATTTTAAAAATGTTTTAGTTCTTCCTTTCTGTTCCGAGTCATTTCGTAATAGTTTGTCATTCGATCTTCATACGGTTTTTAAAATACCTTGCACTACTCGTACTTTTTTACGTAGGAACCAACTACTGGAGTGAGCCTCTAACACTGGAGTTTACAAAATCCAATGTTTGAATTGCTCTAAATGTTATATTGGTGAAACTATTGACTTTGAACGTCGTCTTTATCAGCACAAATATAGTCTAAATATTACTATGATAACTCAGCCTTATCTATTATATATTTTCGCTTGTCTGTTTGTTTGTTTGTCCTTTACAAGCGCAAACCGTTTGACCTAGAGCTACCAAATTTGGCACGGGAACCTCTTATTGGATGAAGGATGTTAAGGGAACCTCTTATGGGATGACGACTTTAAACCGTTTGACCTAGAGCTACCAAATTTGGCACGGGAACCTCTTATAACAGAGTCGGTCAGCCTGTCTGGTTGTGCGAATAGTTACAGGAAGTTAATGTGGCAATGTTTTTTTTGCAGTTTTTGAAAATCAGAACAACTTTACCATGCCACCAAAGAAACGGGCAAGTTTGGGCAGATCTACATCAGCAGCCAGAAAAAAATAAAGAAGCCCGGAAGCAGGAAAGCTCACAAGAAAGACAATCACGTCTTGAAGCTGTTCGAGAAAGTGTAGCAGCTACCAGAGCAAGAGAAAACCTCCAAGAAAGACAATCACGTCTTGAAGCTGTCCGAGAAAGTGTAGCAGCTACCAGAGCAAGAGAAACACCCCAAGAAAGACAATCACGCCTTGAATCTGTCCGAGAAAATGTAGCAGCTACCAGAGCAAAATTTAACATTGCTGTTGCATGTCGTTCACGGACAGCTTCAAGACGTGATTGTCTTTCTTGCAGTGTTTCTCTTGCTCTGGTAGCTGCTACACTTTCTCGGACAGCTCTAAGACGTGATTGTCTTTCTTGGAGGTTTTCTCTTGCTCTGGCTGTTGCATGTCGTTCACGGTCAACTTCAAGGCGTGATTGTCTTTCTTGTGAGCTTTCCTGCTTCCGGGCTTCTTTATTTTTTCTGGCTGCTGATGTAGATCTGCCCAAACTTGCCCGTTTCTTTGGTGGCATGGTAAAGTTGTTGGGATTTTCAAAAACTGCAAAAAAACATTGCCACATTAACTTCCTGTAACTATTCGCACGAACAGACAAACATACAGGCTGACCGACTCTGTGTTGACATGCTCCATCCCATAAGAGGTTCCCGTGCCAAATTTGGTAGTTCTAGGCCAAACGGTTTGAAGTTGTCCTAAAAAATAATTATATGTGAAGCTCAAGATTTTCATGACTGTGTTCTTTTCTATAGTTTTATTGACCAAATAATTAGTCATGAAAATCTTAAGATTTAGAAATCTAGACAAATGTGAAGCTCAAAATTTTCACGGCTGCGTTCTTTTCTGTAGTTTAACCGCGATGCTGGGGCCTTCGGGCCCAAACAGACAAACAGACAGGCTGTCATCCCATAAGCGTTTCCCGTGCCAAATTTGGTAGCTCTAGGTCAAACGGTTTGCGCTTGCATAAAGGACAAACAAACAGACTAGCTGAGGTCCCCGGCGTTGCCCGGGTTAAGAGGTGGCTCGAGCGGAACCCAGCGGACTTTTACCAGCAAGGAATAAAGGCCCTTGTTTCGAGGTGGAGGAAAGCCATAAAAAAGGATGGAGACTATGTGGAAAAATAAAAACTTGTAGAAAAGGTATTAGTACTACTTGTGTACAAAATTTCTGGAACTTACAAGGAAACTTGAAAAGAAAAAAAAGGTGGGGCAAAATATATTGAGTGGCCCTCGTATATATGGAATCTTGTCTCAACAAGGCAAAACGAACTTTCTATCGTGTCAATAATAACACTCGTACTTTGTCAAAAAATATTTTAGTACTTCCATTTTTCCCGGGCTTTTTAGGCATTGCTAATGTACTTAAACTTTTGGATATTAATGTAGTATTTTCATATAACAATATTGTGAAAAATATCATAGTAAAAAATAGCCCTACCAATAATTCAGGCATTATCTATAAAATTGGGTGTAAACAATGTGATTCCTTTTACATAGGTCAGACGGGAAAGGATTTGCACACACGTATAAAACAGCATCAATATTCCGTTAGAACAGGACAGTTGTCCAGTGCCCTTTTTGTCCATTTGTCAGAGTTATCCCACTGTATTGATTGGAATAATGCTTCAGTTTTATTCCACTCTAGCAACATTGTTAATAGAAATATTCTTGAGTCTGCCATTATCCAACTTTCAAATAACTTCAACATAAGCAAAGGTCTTTTTCAACTCGATCCTGTTGTTTTGAATTCCTTCAAAACAGATTTAGATAAGAAGGGTAGAACGCTAAATCTTTGGTAAACTTGTATGCTACTTTATTAACTTTTAATTTTCATTTTATTTTTATATACATCGAAACTTAACCAAAAAAGGCAGTGTTAAAACCCGGACAGATTTCCAGTATAAATTTGTATTTTTATAATTCATTTGATCTTGTGCTAAAAATCGATATTTTTTCCTTACAAATCTGTATGCCTCTCTGATAATCCTTTAATTTTTAATTTTTATTTTTACTTCTCCGTTTATTGCATATATATATATATATATATATATATATATATATATATATATATATTATTTATTTATTTATTTTTTTTTTTTTCTGTAACCTATATATAGGCTGTAACCCTTTTATGTACTTCAGTGTTCCTGAGGATGTCATTAGACGAAAGCGCTTGAGCACCATTTTGTGTTTCCTTTCCTTCGTGGTTTTATTCATCATAAATATTTTTCACGTTACTTTCGTGAAATAATTTTCATATATATATATATATATATTATATAATATATATATTTAAAGGTCTCCATTCCTTGACTTGTGACCTTTGTACGATCGTGATAGCGATTCGTCAGACGAAAATGCCGATAGTTCTTGGTAGATACGTTGCCTGATGGGATTTTTGACGGTAATATTAAAGTCCAAATCCAAACAGGGTAAGTGTGGCTTAGTGTATTTCGATTATTAAAGCCGATGGGTACGTAACTTTGTATTTTAAGGGGCTCGGCTGTTCGTGAGAGTACGACTCCCAGTGGAATACTTAGACGCAATGTTGAACTTCCTTTCCTTCCGCGAGCTTCCAGCTACCTCGTTATGTTCCCATTTAGGCTAATTGCAACTTTGAAGATTTGTTTTATTTATAAAGTTCCCAACGCGAGCAAAAGGAAAAGGTTAAAACAACAAACTTTTATTTTATACTGTAATATGAGATTAATTTTTTTATCATTACATCAACAGGGTGTCTCTAAACTTGAGCATCATAGAAATAAATAAATTGTAGTCAGCAAACTCTGCCTGTGTTGTTGTAACTGACTTGAAGAGAAATCTGGTGCTAACTTCGGTCAGGTTTGTTTGTAGCTTTGCCTCCACCAACATTTTCAGTAAAATCAATTTTCGAATTTTGTTTTACTAAACGCACGCCGGGCTACCTCGTGGCCACGTTGCAACACCGCTTCCCGTTAGCAGCGGGGTTAAGCACTTTGACTTTGTTCAGTAGTTCGATGGGTGACTATCTATACTACGTTCAGATAATGTAAAGCAGGTCCCCTCCGTCACATGACCTTTGTTTTTACAAAGGGGGTTCAGCAACATTAAACATTAGTAATTAAAGTTTTTCAGCTCAGCTTCAGTGTTAAAATATATATATATATATATATATATATATATATATATGCATATATAACTGCAATGACCGCGCAGTATATAAATGAATAGAAACGACATAAGTGTTAAGGAACGTTTTCTGCACACGAGGAGGAGAGATAACGAATAATGAAAAATGAGGCGAACCGCCCGGGAATCGAACCCAGGGCCTTCCAATTGCCGGTTGGACGCTCTACCATTATGCTACGGACCTCACTCAATCACAAATCGAAATTCTCCCACATAGGGCAGAAACCAATGCCCTGAGAGGGCGAGATATGCGAACGCTTCGATGTCGGCGTCGTGAATTTGAAGGTGATTACGGCGGCGAGCGAAGAAGTGGGTGTCGACTGAAAAAGTTGCACGATAGATGAAGTGGTTGCAGGCTTGCAACAGTGATGAAATTTTTGTTGAACGAGAAATGAGAATCGGAGGTCGAATGGACGGATGTTAAGTGAGGCGAAAGTCGAACGAAGGAGGTCGAGCGAGGTTGAGGGATCGCAGTCGAGTGAGGCAGAGCGGAGCGGAGTTTCTACGACGTAGGTAGGTCAGTAAGCGAATTGAGCGAAGTGAGAACGCACTGAAGTGGATTCACTTCTTTATAGCCGTGTTGTTTTAACGTGGAAATTTCCCGCGGTTTCAGAGGAATCTTGTAGAAGTCTGCATCTTCTATGCTGGCTTCCGCCCACCTTGGATATATACGAATATAACCTTCGTTAACCTTGGTTTTTGCTTCCTCCCGAATTATTCACTCTGACGAAGGTCAAACCTGTTATCCCACTTTGGACCTACCGCTTAACGTGGCACCCGAACCATGACCCACCACGGGTGGTCAGAAATTACAAAGTCCTTGCCCGAACGCGATCTCACGACCTCCCGATCGGCAGCCCAGCGTCTTAACCACTAGGCCACCCAGGGTACACATTTATTTCCCAACCTAGTTTTTCTGGAAGGATGAACAACTGAGTAAGCTGCGCGCCGACTGCTTTCGCAGAAAAGTGAACCCGGGGCCGGTGGATTCGTAGTCAGCGATGCTAACCACTACGCCACCGAGGCGCATATATATATATATATATGTGTGTGTGTGTGATGTGTGTGTGTGTGTGTGTGTGTGTGTGTGTGTGTCTTAAGGGAGGGCAGTAAAGAGGAAATGTTGAAGTGTGTACTTCCTGGTTAGGTTTAATATGACATTTTACACGCAATGAAGTCTTTTCTTGAAAAGAAAAATCTGAATGAGTTTAAATTCATTTCCTATTTTGATTTTGTATTTTGGAAGTCTAGAAATAGAGAAATATTTTAACTATATTCATCCTATTTCAATGGCTGCATGATAGTTACCTAGTAACTGCAGTAAATTAGAAGTAATTTTTTTCTATCACGCTCATTCCAGAGTATTCCAGAGTATATTTCAATTTGAACTTTGAAAACGTAATAGCAAAGTATACGTTGATAAATTATGTACGTTATAAAAGAGCAATACATCATAACAATTTTGCGTGTCAACCGTTTTTTTGCTCATCTGCACGATATAAGATGACGTCAGATCGATTTCTGAGAGTTTTAAAATAGGCACCTAAAATTCAATATGGCGACCGTCAGTCAAAAATAATTGTAATAAATATGAAAATGCGCAACAACTAAGCAAAATCTTTTAGTTACGTTCAATAAAATCGCAGTTAATGTATCACGTGACTTTAAAAACTAAGAACGAACTATATCAACATTTCATACATCTTTTACATCCGTTAGGACGTCAGATTTGTATCATTGTTCATTTTCCTGAACTAGAAACAGCTGTTAGCTTCAACTTACTATTGATAAGTACCAAATGGACAAAACAAAACGGACATCGGATACCGTAACATATCCAAGCGTTTAGCATTAAGATTCTGTAAAGATATTTTATAAATATCCTTCGTTATCAAAAGCGTGATATCCAGGATAATTATCCATAACATATACGAAGGATATATTGATTTTGTAACGGTTTAATATTTGGGCAATAGGCTTAGAAATACCTGTGCAATAATAAGTGAAAATCCACTAAACCTAAAATGGTTTCCACTTATCAGAAAATGTTTTCATTGTATCTGGCCATTCCTCCCCGTATTAGTACTTCATGGATTATAATCAGGATGTTTACAAATGACCGACCTCGTTAAATGATTGGGGAATTAGGGTGCAGCAGAAATGGGGGGCAAACGACTACAATGGATTAGGGGGTACTCCCTCATTCGGATGGGGAACACAAATCTCCCATTTATAATTTCCATCGAAGGGAAGCCATAAGAAATAACCTTTCTACCAATGAAGTACTTTTCTGTAGTACTTCTTCCTCTGTTCATTTTTGTTTAAGCAAACAAACCAAAAATCGTCCGTTCTTCCGAAAAGAGATTTTCTGCCTTGATTCTGTAACAATTAAAGAATTTATTTTTGTAATTCAGATGGAAGTAAACTCTTAGAGAGAGAGAGAGAGAGAGAGAGAGAGAGAGAGAGAGAAGAGAGAGAAGAGGAGAGAGAGAGAGAGAGAGAGAGAGAGAGAGAGAGAGAGAGAGAGATACGTCTTTATTTCTCTCTCTCTCTCTCTCTGGAAGATTAAGTAAATAACGTTATAAATAATTAAATAGAAATTAACAGTGAGAAATAGCCTTTTCTGGTGTACACTGTCGATAAACTTGATCCTTTATGACTCTTTCAGGTAAAACATGTTAAATTTTGTCTAATTGTACATTTGACCTCAAAAGTAGTTTCCGAAATAAAATTCTCCTGGAAACAAAATTTCTAAAAAACATGAAAAAATTACTAATTGGTAGTGCTATTTGAATATTTTGTTTTGTTTGGGTAACTAATAAAATTTCATACTATTTACTAACTAATTAGTAAATAGTAATTGCCATAGTTGCGGGTGACTTCAACATCAATTTGCAATCTGAAGCAATCTCATAAATTTTTTAAACTTAATGAATTCTTTCTATCTTAGTCAAACTATTATCAGAATTTACTATTATCAGAATTTACGATTGACAATATATTTGTAAATAGCAATGCCCTCGTAAATTCTGGAATTATAACCACAAACATCAGTGATCATTTTCCTACTTACGCTATATTCAATAACATTGTTCGGGTTGCAGTTACAGAATATTCTCAGAGGTTAACAAAAGAAAATTTATTGGGGCTGTAGAAAATACTCGATTTAACTGTGACGAACCTTTAAATGACCCAGATCATATGTTTCAGTTCTTCTATGACACCTTATTCCATATTTTTAATATTTGCTTTCCTTTAAGGAGAAAAACAGTTTCGCCCAAATGTCGCAAATCCATGGATCACTCCAGGAATTATCACTTCAATAAAGAACAGAGATAAATTATTCAAATTGCAATTGCAGAGCAAAATTCCTAAAATACAATATACTCAATACAAAAACAAATTAACTAAAATAATCAAAATTACAAAATATAACTATTATAACAATCAATTTTCCAAACATAAAGGAGACATGAAAAACACTTGGACAACCATAAACAATCTTCTCGGAAAACAAATTAAGAAAAATTCAATAGAGAAATTAAATGTTGATAATAAAGAAATTACTGATGATACTGCTATTGCAGACTCTTTAAATATACATTTTACTTCAATAGCGGATAAGCTTCGCTCATAATTACTAAAAAATGATCTACTCACCTCTAGAATATATGCCACCCAGCCCACTAAATTCATTTTGTTTTGTTCCTGCTCCCTCTAATGAGGTCCGGAATATTATTGGTAAATTAAAAAATACAAAAAATAACATTCATAACATTCCTGTACCTATATTGAAACTTGTTAAAGAGAAGATATCTGTAGCTTTGGCTAAAATTATCAATCAAAGTATTTCCAAAGGAATATTCCCATCAATGCTAAAAACTGGTTGTATAACACTCCTTTTTAAAGGGGGTGATCCCACACTAGCAATCTGTGTTCAGTAAAATTTTTGAAAAAAAATTGGAAAAAGTAGAATGCAGCGATATTTAGAATCCTACAATTTATTATCTCCAAATCAGTATTGCTTCCGTAATAATAAAACAACGGAAATGGCTATTTTAAATCTTATGGAAATTGCAAATATAGCTAAAGAGAGCAAAGAAATAATGATATCAATATTTATGGATTTGAGTAAGGCGTTTGATGTAATAGATCATAATATTCTACTTAATAAATTATATTGTTACGGCTTTAGAGGAGCAATCAGTGATTGCTTTAAAAGTTACCTCTAAAAGTTGAAAAGTTACGACACTTTTAAATTTGGTATAACTTGTAACTGCGTTTTCTGGCGTTTTTTTTACGTTTGTCGCTTAGCCACTTCTTCCTACGAGGGCCTCATATATAGATGTACGCTTTACTGATATACTGTATACTTACAGGATGGGAAGACCGCCCTCCGCATCCAGATTATGTAGCGACCCGTGATTCGGTTCCGCGTAAAGCTGTAGGTCTTCTCCCTCACATGACCTTAGGACATAGGTGTTGCGAAGGAGGTTAAACCCCAGTCAAACATATAAATAAGACAAAGCACAGATGTACGTTTGATGCCAAGAGCACAGTTAGACAAAACTTTACATCTATTACTTAAGGCAATCCTAAAGTACCACATATAGAGAGTATGTATACAGGAAGGAGGGGCCAAGGGTAAATGTTCGCAAAATGCTCCTGTTATCTTTCTGTTTTGTGACAAATGTCAGTAGATGTTTGTAAGACAAATGTATAAACAATGACATTCTATTATATTAAAATTGCCATTATATAAAATCGTTGATCCAGAAACCGGTCCTCAACAAGAACTGGAACTTTTAGTAAATGTTCATATGACCTTTATGACACTTGCTAAATATACCATTTCTTGCTGGAGTAATTTCCACAAAAAAAATTGGGTGATCCCAAAAATATTTTGTAAAAGTTATTTGTGAGAACACCTTTTTGGATCACCTTGTATAACTTTTTTTTTAGTTATTTTATCATATCTGTATTAATGACATTTAAGATTTAATATACTGTATGTACTGTACCATACTTATTTAATTTTTCAAATTCTACTGTCATTTTAATTGTGTATTTTAAATTGATCAATACTTTAGAATTAAGTTATTTTATGTCCAGTTAATCATGTGTATTATTTACCTACGAAGTAATATTTTTTTTTTTATTAATCTGAGAACCCATTAAAGTCTAAAGCAGTGGTTCCCAAACCCGGGGTCGCGACCCCAAATGGGGTCGCAAGCCTCATCACAAAGGGTCGCAGGGAGCCAATGTGGTCGATGGGGTCGCAAGTGTCTTTGCAATGACAATGAGGCAAGGTGAATTTTGATATCTATGATGACGTAGAAAAGTTCTGGATTACTTTAGCAGAGAGACATTCGACTGTTAAAAATCGAGCTATCAAAGTTCTGGTACAATTTGGAACCACCTATATCTGTGAGGCAGCTTTCTCGTCAATGGTATTTATGAAAAATGAGTACCGTAACCGTATTTCAAACATCAACTTAGAAAATTGTATGCTATGTTCCTTAACCTCATATACCCCCAGGTACAAAAATTAATCAAATCATAATGTACACATGTCAGATATGAAATATGCCACTGTTATAGCATATCAGACATATGATAGAGTAGGACTTAGAATATTGATTGATATGTTGTTTTATATTACATATTAAACATGAGAGTGTTGTAAATAGTTTTCTGACAATGTTTACTTTTACACTCTTGAGTTATGTAATACATTTCCTTATTTGTTTTTACAGTTAAATAATACGTATAAAATATGTGTCTATTTATTTTAAGATTCTTCCTCACTAGATAAAATTATATATATATATATATATATATATACTTGTTCTTCGTAATGACTTGGGTCGCACTGGATAGGCAACAGCACTAGAAGGGGTCGCACTGGAAAATGCTTGGGAACCCCTGGTCTAAAGCTTAATGGCCTAATTAAATAAAACTAGCAAAGATCGCTACGCGCCGATTTTTCTAGACCTGCAGTGCTTGGGCCTCGGCCCAAATCGAATTGTGAGACTATGTCGTATTTTATTTCGAACATCAGTAGCCCTTTATCTGGATATCATTCTTATCCCTCTCACCTTCAGCCTCAGTAATTAGGGTGCCTGCGGCCCCCCAATTACTGGCGAGTCAATTATTCGATCAATAAAACTATAGAAAAGAACGCAACAATGAAAATCTTAAGCTTCACAAATCTTTACACAATGAGTTCGGATGTGAAGCTTAAGATTTTCATTGCTGCGTTCTTTTCTATGTTTTATCGCGCTGCTGGGGCCTTCGGACCCAGTAATTTTGGGGGAGGGTCACATATATTTTCGTTCATTACTCATCACCCCCATCCACCATACGAAGTTTGGTCAAAATCGGTTCAGAGACGTAAAAGTTTTTTCTCCAGACAGACAGACAGACAGACAGACAGACAGACAATACACATTTGCTAAATTATAGTAAGAATAAATACCAATAGTAAAATTAACCCTTAACTATTATCATTATTTCCCATGATAAAATAAACAAATGTACTCAGGGTCAGATTTGACCCAACGATAGTAGCTGAGGGTTACAGAAAACAAATGTTTCCCAGTAACCTTCTATACGTACAAATATTATCGTCTGTTTTCTCAAATCAGACAAAGAAAACATGGTATGAAGACTAATTCGTCTATCTAAAGAAGTTACGTATATTATATATTCTGACAAGACGCTTCGATACCCAAAAGAATGATAAACGTCCCCTAAAATCCATCCATCCTCAAAAAGAAGTTATAAGTTCTAAATTTACGTAGAAGGTTTTATTTTGAGTGTATGTTTTATGTTCAAACTATTGTAATATTTGTCCGATAATAAATAGTTTATATTGATTCATTAAAATATATAGTATCCAAAATTTTGCATACTATACTACTTCCTGTTTTGGGATTGTTTAACGTCCTTTGTAAAAGTTTCACCCGGGATCCGAATCACGGGTCGCTACAGCATTTGGACGCGGAGGACGGTCACCCATCAAACTACCACCCAGACCCAAGGTCGCTTAACTTCGCTGATCTAACGGGAAGCGGTGTTGTGACGCGGCCACGACGTAACACAGTACACTTCTTTGAAGGGAACATTAAAAAATTTAAAAACTTTTGACCGCCTATTACTCAACGTTAAAGAAACTTAAAAAAACATTTTGCTTTTTGTGAACAAATCCGTTAAGTTTAAAATAAAAGAAAACTTAATAAATAATAAGGTAGATTTCACGAATGTACAGGGTGACTCAAAAGTCCCCCCCCCCAAAAAAATAACTACAATAAATACCTTTGAGACGGGACTTACGAATCACCCTGTATACGTACGTGTCAAATTGCTCACGTATCGTATGTGACTACGTACGACTCAATTATTATGCGCGTATCGTTCGTGAGACTACTGTACGATACAATCAATATTATCCATATTCAGTCGTGTGTGATACAAATTTCTGGTCATATTCCGTCTGTTATTTAGGATTCTGATCAGTAATTGAATAAGCCATCTTCAAACAGGTGAAATTAGGCGGACATGAATAATTATGTGTTGTGCGTAAACCAGATATAAACTTTAAATGTCAGTAAAGCGATTTTTATCTCTCTCTCTCTAGGTTATACACACACATATAGATATACATATATACATATGGATGAATTTTCCAGTTAAACACTCGAAATAAATATAAGTTTTGTACACCCTTCGTAAGGAACGAAGGGGAAAGGCAAGAAGCCGAATATATATATATATATAGATATATATTATATATATATATTAGTGGTGGACCGGATATCCGCATCCGGAGCTATTGAAGAATAGGGACCCCAGCCTTCTTTAGTTAGGCTTATAAGGCTAACTAACGAAAATATCACTACCTAACCTAACCAATCGTTAGGTTAACTGTACGCCCTTGACGATTGGTTAGGTTAGGTCATGATATTTTCAGTTAGCCTTATAAAGCTAACTAAAGAAGGCTGGGGTCACTATTCTTCAATAGCTCCCCGCATCCGCATCCTCATCCGCACTTCTGACTGCGGATGTTATGCGGATATTACCTCTAATAAATTATGCAATTTACAATTAAATTAGCTTATAAAGTAGCTTATAAGGCCCAGTCATGCACATGTAAAGTATTAATTATTAATGAACAAACAAATATATAAAGCTCAAAATATAAATAGGTGGTAACACAGAAAATTGAATGAAACTCGTTTCATTGAATTTTCTGTGGCTGAAACTCTTGAGAAAGTTATTATTTTTATCATAATGAAAACATTAATATTAATTTTAATTCTTATGCATTGCCTGCCATAATAGTAATATCACGAAATTTGAAAAATTATGTTATATATTCATAATTCTATATTATATTGATAGATTAACTAAATATCCGCATCCGCATCCGCGGATATTAAAATTAAAAATCCGCATCCGCAGATGTTGAAAAATTGATATCCTGTCTACCACTAATATATATATATATATCTATACAGCGTAAACTAAATTAGTAGTGATTAGCAAAGCATTAACAAATATTAATTTTAAAGGAAAAAGATATTTTAACAAGATGTGGTCTAGTTTATACATTCCCGAATTGCAATTAAAATTATTTATAAAATAGATGAATGCACATTCCACAATGTTGCTTTTAGTTACATCTTTATTTTGAGCAAGAATTGTAGAATTCTTCCAATTAATACTACGATTATATCTACACGTATGGTTAAACCGCGTCGTATCATTTACGTACAGTCGAGTAGACAAATTGTTGAATACACTAAAGGCTTTGGAATCTCTTCTCAATTTTCCTTGTGGATGTGCATCACACACACACACACACACACACACACACACACATATATATATATATATATATATATATATATATATATATATATATGCGCCTCGGTGGTGTAATGATAGGCACCGCGCAGCTAACCCAGCTGTTCATCGTTCCACACAATAAAAATTGGTTGGTAGATAAATGGGTACCCTGGGTAGCTTTATGGTTAAAACGTTGGGCTGCTGATCGGGAAGTCGTGAGATCGAATCCGGGCGAGAACTTCCTAATTTCTGAGCCACCTTGGTGGGTCATGGTTCGGATTCCACGTTAAGCTGTAGGTAGTAAGGTGGAACAACAAACTTAAACTTGATCTTCGTGAACAGTTCAGGAAGCAAAACTTACGTTACTAAGATACACACCACACACACACACACACACACACACACACCAAAGTCAGACGTCTGAGTCTACGTATCATTAAAAACGTTGAAAACAAGAGCAATTTACGGCTTCATTGAATGCATTCTATTTTAGACTAATGAATAGTACAGAATTACTTGGGTAATTGTGAATAGCTGCCCTGATCTGAGTATTCCGTGTCATTATCACGACCATGTATGATAACATCTTGCAGACAGCGAATGAACAAAAGCCTGATGACACAATGTAAGGATTCCATGCCATTTTGGCTGGACACTGTCTCTCTCTCTCTCTCTCTCTCCTTGGTTTCCGACATTGTTCAATTTATCACGTGAATTTTGGTGTCCTCTCACCAATTTAAAACTTTTTTTTAATATTATTAATATAAGGTATACTGACGAAAGCTATTCCTCGCAACCCACGGTCATGCAATCTTTTTCAAACAATGGAATTCTATCTGAAATTCCATGTTCTGCTGTCTTGAAGGGGTTTATTAAGGAAAGTCTTCGAATATTGCGAGCTTACAGTAGCTGTTGCTTTAAGACGTCCTTTATCAGAGGTCAAATTACTATTTTGAACTTCACTCAGATCTGTTGGAATTTTTCTCTGTTATTTACGCGTATTCTAACACCATTCGTTAATTCAATGTTCTTTTCTCGCTACGTAAATGACCAAACATCTACTCACAGTACTTGATACACATAATGCAAGAATAACAGCTGAAAGACATTCTAATCGATGAGGACCGGATATAAAGACCCCCAAAAACCCCAGGAATTTCTAAATTTATTCATATACTAAATGTTTGGGGAGGAGGAAAGGTTTATGGAAATGGTTAGTTGATTGCGTCTCTATTTAACACGCAGCTGATCATGCTAATTTTTTTCAAAATGCTTCATTATATAACAAAAACATTGGGTGGACTCAGACTTTTGACATATATATGTATATTATATAAATGAATAGGAAATATTTATACATATATATATATATTATGCCTCCGATAGTTTCAATATATATATATATATATATATTATATATATATATATATTATATATATATATATATATATATATATATATATATGCTGCAAACCCACAAGGAAAAAGAAAAACGATTCCAAGGCCTTTCGTGTATTCAAATCTACACCTCGTCATATATATATATATTATATATATATATATATGGGATGAATTTCACAATTAAACAGGTGAAATGAATGAATGAATGATGTAATTCCACAAGGAAAAGGAAAAATGATTCCAAGGCCTTTCGTGTATTCACAAGTACACCTCGTCAGAAGTACACCTCGACAGGGCGCTATATATATATACACTTTTTTAATGGTGTGAATTCGAGGTTGATTCAAAGTTTTAAACTAAAAATAGTCTTCCATTTATTAAAAATTTAAGCAAAAGCACAAAAGCATTTCCTTAATTTTAAGAATTGTCGAAATAACGAGAAAGAATTGTAATCACTCATTTTTTGGTCAATAAAAATAATAATTTGATATTGAATTTCGATAAATTTAATGAATAAAAAGAATTAAAAATTAATAAAAAGACAAAAAGGTGAAATACAAATCTAAGATTGTAGTTTCTTGAAGCCATGTGGAAAAAGGAAGATTCGATCAATAACCTAAAATTCATTTAATTTTACTGTAAAATATGTAAATTTACGGTAATATGGAACTGTACAGATTGCAGTTAAGTGAATATTCTGGTCATCTGGAGGAGATTGTAGACACCAATCGACCAGGGAAGTACTCCGGGGGGGGGGGGAAGGGAGGAGAGAGAGAGAGAGAGAGAGAGAGAGAGAGAGAGAGAGAGAGAGAGTTACAAGGACAAGAGGAAGCCTCAAAGACCTTTCGGTCCACTCTGGGAGGTTCCTGTTATTAAAAGTTTATTTTTCTTTCAACTATCCTAGCAGTAGTAGAAAACTGGATAGAAAAGTAGAAGGCTCTCTCCCCACCCTCCGCTCCCTCCCTGCCAGAGGCAGGTACGGAAAAAGGTTGAAGAAAATACCTTGACCCTGGAAAAGTAGCCAAGGAAATTTTACAGGAAAGTGGAGAATATATAAATAGCTCTATATTTAGCTTGCTCACAGAGACACCGTGCAAGCGAACTCCTGCAGAGTTTTCTTATGTTTTAATCTTAAACTATGAGTGTGTTCAGTACTTTGTCTAGCCTATTTTTAAACACATTTACACTTTGACTGGAAACAACCTCTGAGGGAAGTTGGTTCCAGATATTAACTATTTTATAGGAAAAGAAATTTCCGCAGACAGAGGTCCTAAATGTCTTTAGTTCCAGTTTAAACCCATTATTTCTTGTCGGATTGGCATTAAGTGAGAATAAGTTTCTGTAATCTACCCTGTCTATTCCTTTGAGCATCTTGAAGACTTGAATAAGCTGACCCGCAACCTCCTCGTCTCTAAGCTAAACAGATTTAGGCGCTCCAATCTCCGTTGGTAGCTTTGCATTCTCATTGAAGGGATCAATTTTGTAGCCCTTGCTTGTACTCTTTCTAACCTTTCTATGTCCTTCCTGAGGGATGGAGACCAAAACTGCGCACAGTATTCCAGTTGAGGTCTGACTAGAGAATTATAAAGACACATTACAGTCTCCTTGTTCCGAAACTGGAACTGTCTTTTAATATAACCTAATAATTTTAAGGCCCTCTTTTCGACTTCTGCACAGTGCTTCGACGGTTTCAGATCGTTGCTGATATAGACTCCTAAGTCTTTCTCTAGATCGGTCTCAGTCAAGTTCCTTCCCAAGAGAGAGTAATCGGTCTTCGGGTTTTTATAACCTATGTGCATTACCTTACATTTGTCCAAGTTGAATGGCATCTGCCAAGTAGCAGACCATTCGCCCAACCTGTCAAGATCGTTCTGAAGCGTTCTTACGCCCTCCTCAGTACCTACACTACTTCCTAATTTCGTATCGTCTGCAAATTTGGAGATTGCACTTAGAAGCCCGACGTCTATATCGTTAATATAGATGATAAAAAGTAAAGGACCCAGAACGGAACCCTGTGGGACACCACTGGTGACGGGCGCCCACTCCGAAGCCACTCCATTTATTACCACTCTCTGCTTTCTATCTTTTAACCAATCCTCAATCCAGTTGGAAACGAGCCCGGTGATTCCTAGTCCTTTGACTTTAGCTATCAATCTAGCGTGAGGGACTTTGTCAAAGGCTTTTTGAAAGTCGAGATACACTATATCTATTGCCCTACTTGCATCGTACAGTGTATGCATATTATGGAAAAACTCTAACAGGTTTGTCAGACAGGATCTATGTCGCCTAAATCCATGTTGAGAATAAAAAATTAGATTGTTAGATTCAAGGTGATACACAATACGTTTTGTAATGATGGATTCCAACAGTTTGCCGACAACTGATGTTAAACTGATCGGGCGATAATTACAAGGATTTTCCCTATCACCCTTTTTAAAGATTGGTGTTACATTTGCTAACTTCCAGTCGGTTGGAACTTTCCCTAACTCGATTGATTGTTTGAATATGGTTACTAAGTCGTCAACAACATTGTGGCTAACCTCTTTTAATACCCTTGGAAGAAATAAGTCGGGGCCAGGTGATTTGTATTTGTTCATCTTATCAATTAATTGCTGTACCTCATTTCTCGTAAAACTTATGGTCTCTACGGGCTGGTCACCGTCATATGTAATCCGAGGACTTGGCACTTCTATTGTGTCTTCCTCCGTGAAGACTGTAACGAAGAACTCGTTTAACGTATTAGCTATATCTTTATCACCGAATTTCAGTACGCCATTTCTATCTTTTAAGGGGCCTACAGAATTTTTAATTGGCTTTCTGCTATTAACATGGGCAAAAAATTCTTTAGGGTTAACTTTACAGAGTGAGGCAACTCTAGCTTCTTCATCACGTTTGGCTGATCTAATTAAGGACTTAACCCTCCTACGTAGGTTTATATAGTTTTCTGAATTAGTGTGGTTGAAATGCGACTTAAGTAGTTTGTAGGCTCTATTTCTTCCCGTAATAGCCCTCCTAATTTCGTTGTTAAACCATTTCGGTGACTTTGTTGACAAGGAAACCATTTTAGTGGGTATAAAAGTGTTCTGTAATATTCTAAATTGATCCCTATATGAGCTCCAGGTGACATTGACATCCTCACTTATTAGAACTTCAAGTGTGTCTAAACTACTTCGGAAGCTTTCAAAATTTGCTCTCGAGAAATCCAGTCTTTCACGAGTCTTTTCGCGTGTATTAACTGGAACCCTGAGGTCAAACCTAATCAAATTATGATCGCTGTTACTTAAATTTTCACCAATAGTCAGGTTAGAGACTAGGTCATCTTCGTTCGTGAATATGAGGTCTAGTTTATTATTACCCCTAGTAGGCCCGTCAACCCATTGACTTAATAAGTTATCATCGGCAAATTCCAACAGTCTTGAGCCCTCAGCATCAGCTGTTTTGTTTTCCCAATTTACATTACCACAATTAAAATCACCAAAAATCACACTGATCTTATTATTCACTATTCTGCTTAATTTGTTATACAAGTTTATATCCTTATCAACGGGGTAGTGAGGTGGTCTATATACTAGAAGTAGCTGCACTACTTTATTATTTAGGTTTAGATCAATTCCCAACATTTCATGAGCAGATACGATATTACTGTTTACCGGGTGCAGGGAGTCCCGAGCATACAAAAGTACACCGCCGCCTTCCCTTCCGTTCCTATCTTTGTGAAACATTTTGTAACCTACCATTTCAAATTCTCCTACAAAATCCCTTGATTCAGAATGAATCCAGGATTCCGTTATTCCGATGATATCAAAGTTCTCAGTTTTGACAAGCGCTATAAATTCCATTAGTTTGTTTCTAATTGACCTAGCATTGAAGAGCACAGTTTTGAGTGATTTTAAGTTGTGGTTTTTCCTAACTGGCCTGAGTCGTTTCCCGACGCAGTTGAACTAACTACTGGGGGAGGGGACTAACTACTGGGGGAGGGGGACTAACTGCTGGGAGGGGGACTAACTGCTGTTGGGGAGGGGGACTAACTGCTGGGGAGGGGGACTAACTGCTGGGGGAGGGGACTAACTGCTGGGGGAGGGGACTAACTGCTGGGGAGTAGGTTTAACTGTTTGGGGAGCAGGATCAATTGCTGGTTTGGGGGGTCCTAGTTTAAAAAGATTATATAAATTAATGTTCAGTAAATCACCATACTTCTTTTTCCCCTTCTGGTTAAAATGTATCCCGTCCGAACCAAAGTATTCCCCATTTCCGTAGAATGTAGGCCAAAAATCGACAAACTTTAGGCCTTTTTCATCACACATGCGTTTAACTCTTTTATTTATGCTAATGGCTTTACTTAGAGTATAGTCACTAGCACGCATTCGAGGGAGAATTCCTACGACCATACCCATGTCTGTCCTATCCCTAACCTTGTCAGTTAGGTTCTTGAATTCTTTTATAATGGGCTCTGTCTGCCCTCCTGTCCCTCCCAGAAAAACGTCATTGCCACCAACATGGACAATGATAGGGCAACTCTTATTCTTGATATTAATTTTGCCTAATTCCCTATTAATTATCTGGCTTGTGGCACCCGGAAAACATCGGAGTTTTCTCTTGGTCGCCGTCTTGCTCCGAAAAAGTCCCCTTGATTCCTTACCATAGAATCCCCAATTAAAAAGGATTCATCCTCCTCATCAGCAAGTAAGTGAAACTTATTTTTGATGGTAATGGGTTCCAAATCCTTATGTTTTGGTTTTGGTTTGGAGGGTCTTTTATTTTTTACCAATTTGAATTCTTGTTCCTCCGTTCTATTTTCCGGAATAGTCACCGTGTTTTCCAAGCGTGCCACGCTTTGTTCTAGATGCTTAATCTTACAGTTTAAATCTGCTGTGTTTTGTTTGATCTTGTCCACTGGGTTGGATTTCCAGTGCTACGACCCTAGCTTCAAGCTTTTTTACTAATTCCTTTAGCTCTTTAACTTCCTTTTCGTGGTTGTCTCTAAGTTTACAAAACAAACATACACTAAGGGATGTGATATCGCTGATACTACCTTCAGGGAAGTCAACGCACCAATGATTAACTTTACATTTAAAGCATTCTGCTTTCAATTTAGCTGGCCCTGCCATATTTTCTCTCTTTTTTTTTTCTGAATACTCTGAATAAGATAAAGCGTTCTAGCAATGAAAACTATCAAAAACGTTCTGACCAGTATATAAAAAAGGGGGGCGGGGTGAATTCATCCCGCGCGTAGACGCATCCACCTACTTGCAAGTGACGTTCATCCCTTCCAGAAGACTACACCTCTCGCTGCTGCCGCACCGACCAAAGGTCTCCCCAGGGCCGGACACTCCAAACGTGTCGCAGCTACCAACTGGCAAACACTCGCGACGCAGGCATCACGGATTTCCGCCAGGAGCGACAGCGAGATGCAGCCCCTTACTAGTCTTACTAGTCACTCACAAGCGGCCAGACTCTTAGAATCCAGTGTTTCAAGGATATCCCACCAGACCCGAGGCTACGCCCGAGACTTTACGCTGGCCTGGCAGCCAGCTGGGCAGTAAAGCTCTCTCACCTCAAGCGTGCAGCCAAGACACCATCAATTGGTCACCAAAGAACGGTCGCGGGGCTGGTCAGCCACGTTACGCGTTAGGAATGGGCTTAACGGGGCCTAGCCGCACTCCATTCATCGCGCCCCTACGCCTGGACCCCTCCATCCCAGTCTCTCACAACCTACGAGCGTTAAATGGTTTATTTATAGAGGTTCCAAAGCCTCTCTTCCCACGCATGAGGTAGCAGTAGTCCTAATAGTAAAAGAAGAGAAAAAGACTTAATACTGAAGAAAGGTTTTTTTTTTTTTGGTTTTTTTGTCAGAGGGAGAACATCCTTAATGTAAGCTAAAAGGACAGAGTAGGGATGGGATGGGGTCCTAGTAACCCACGGGACAGGATTGTACAACATACTTTACCCGCCCTCTCCCGAAAGAGAGAGAACCTAAAGGACTGGCAGCCAATTTCTCTAGAATCCACGACTCGGGACCGAGGGCTGTCACACCCAAGTATAAAGTTTACAACATCCAGAAGAAATGTCATAAGAGAGAGAGAGAGAGAGAGAGAGAGAGAGGAGAGAGAGAGAGAGAGAGAGAGAGAGAGAGAGAGAGAGAGAGAGAGAGAGAGAGGAGAGAGATGAAACTCCCGTTTCTCCCGATCTTTTTCAGTGTCTCAGCTACCTTGTGAGCCGTCCAGCATGCTCTCAAACACACACACACACACACTTCTCCCTCTATTCCTCACCGCACATACATGCATCTTACGCACTACACACTCTTTTCAAAATTAAAAAAATAAAAAGATATAGTTTTTTAATACCCTCGGAGACCTTGATTTCGACTTTCTCCTTTTCCTCTTATGGGGAGGGGTGTGGGCATTTTTACGGGCATTCGCCCTTGACCCCTTTTTCCTGCATGAAAAATAATAATAGAAATTGAATTAAAGGAATATCAAATTAATTTATTAGAAGCGCAAACTTTCATCCTCTATCTATTAATAATAAGTGAGTAGTGCCAGAGACTGGCACTCTACAGATCAGGCCAACTAATGCGACTCATTGCGCTAATTGTTGTTGTATTATTATTATTATTATTATATTATTATTACCAGCAGCATCGGGAGTCGAACCCACTCTCCCCTAAGCCTCATTTCCCTCACATCACTTGTAGGGAAACGATGTTACTCGTAACACACTGAGCGACAGACGCTGGTGCCCATTCCTTTAACTTTTGTATTATTGTTACTACTACTACTCTCTTGTATTATTGTTACTACTACTATAGGGATTCGAACCTCAGACCTCAGTGTCTTGAAATCGCTTATAGGCAAATGGTATTACTACACGCCGAGTAACGATCGCTAACTCGACCTATTCTAAGGTTATACTTACGTGGAAAGCTTTTTGCTTTTAATAAATCCAATTTTGATTATTGGTTTATTCTCTAATGTAGATTTTACATTAAGAAATTGTGATTTATAGAATTATCGACAAGGAAAATTTATTAACCCTTTGAGTGGTGAGTTGGTAACGTCGCACCGAGTCACGATCCACTCACGCCTGAATTGGTGGCGGGAATATATACTTGTATAGATACGGGATTAATCCCTACCCTGGACCCTGAATACGGGAATACTACTTTAAAGGTTAACCACGCTATAAAATTAAGAGGTCACATTTCAAAGTTAGATAAAAACTGACTACATAATAGCCTACTAAGTTTATTTTTTGTTTCGTTTTACGTCCTTCGTCCACTGGAGGGAGCTGAGACGGGCGGTAACGCTGCCACCATCAACCGGAAAAAATAAGTCCCTTTTAAAAGGGAACTGTTTCTAGGCAAATACATTACTCGCAGCGGACTCGTCATTGCACACCTTTTCTCATCTCTCAAACTGACTTGGGACGGACTTTGTATGGCTAAGTTTTGCACATTTATAAATGTACGAATGGAGAGACAAGTTCAGGTGTAGAATCAGAATTTTCAACACTTCAGAGACTCTTGTTAAAATATGGTGTACAGTTTCGGAAACCGAAAATTTCTAAAATGCATAAAAAATTACTAATTGGTAATATTTTGTTTTACTTTGGATATATATATATTTTTTTTATTTTAGTGACTAATAAAATTTCATAAACAAACCCCAGTCACTACTAATTCTAAAATGCTTAAAAAATTACTAATTATAATTAGTAAACTTTTAAGCATTTTAGAATTTTTAAGTTCGTAGGCGAACTTTTTTCTAAACTGTATATTACAGTCAAGTATACCTCATTTGTTTGTAGAAATAGTTTGTCATCATTTCAGTACGTATAATTTAGACATCGGAGATATGAATTGATATAATCTAATAATCATTGAGGAACACTAGAAAATGGCACAGAGCTCAGGCCAACTAATGCGGCCCATTGCTCTAACTCCTGGATTATTATTACCAACATAATCGGTATTCGAACCCCGGAACTTCAGTGTCTTCGACTTAATACAATCTAACATATTTTTACCTGAATTTGCCATTTTCAGGAAAAATTCTGGATTCATTTTCACCAGAAAAGTGACCCCTGCCCCCTCCAGACCAAAATATTAAAAATGAATAAAAACAGAAATACCAACGACTAATTTTACAGGTTTTTATTAATTAATTTCACAGGTTTTTATTAATTAATTTCACAAATGTATAATCACAATTACATAAAATATAAATTACGTTTTAAATAAGTTAAAACGTTAAATTGGTAAGAAATAATTAGTGCAATAAACGATATTAAAGTAAATTTTTTTATAATTGAATGTAATACCTTCAATGAGGCGCGCCCTGCAAGAAGGGCGTATGTGCCAATATGACGGTTTTTTTTAGTTACGCCCTTCTTGCATGGCGCGCCATGTTGTAATGTTCTGTGAAATGAATTTAATGAAACTGGTGAAATTTCTATGAATTAAGTTTCAACCATGCATAATTCATTGTAAATTCTTAGAACAATGTGGTTTGTACAAAATCAGGGTAACATGGAATAAGCGAGCTTGTAAAAATAGGCTGCAGTCTATTATAGGTCGTTCTTTCTGCATGCAGGGACGCATTTCAGTTGTGAAAGGTTAAATGAAGTATAATTGACACAGGGAGTGAAAGTACCAAATAAGAGCTCACTTTTGCGCTTTGTGACCCGCTTAGTCATGGGCATAAACCTATTGTGTGCAATTTATTCTCAGTGAAAGTTTTTGAACGTTTGCAAAGCTACGCCACAGATCATTATCTATTATCCATTCAGCGTGACCGTTATCCGGCAACTGCAACCTTAGTTTACAGCAGTGGTGGGCACCGCTAACCAAAAAGTTAACTTCGATAACGATAATCCCTTAACCCCAATTTTTAACTCCGATAACGATAATCCGATAATTTTACTACAAAGTTAACGGAAGTTAACGATAATCCGTTAACGATAACTATTTCTTTACTAACATTTAAAAAAATCAAGGAAAAAAGCTTTAAAACCCATGAAAAATTTATTATGCAAAATCCAACAATAAATAGGTATTTAACTGTATTTTTTCAAGTTCTGGTCAGACTGAGACTCAGAAGTGCCTGAGACAGAGGCGATCTCAATGTCGAGAACTTCTTCTTGGCTCCATGGTTGAAGTTTAAAAGTTGTAGAGAATGCTTGGTAAGAGAGAACTGAACGCTGTCTAGTTGACGATAATACAGAAGAACCTAAAAAAAGTAAATATCATCGTATAAAAATATGTAACTAAACTAATAAAATATTAATTCAAACAAAATAGCAAATAATTTCAAATAATATTAATTATAATATTTATAATATATATTACGTTATATAAAATATTTTATTTTACTTAACCTTTTTCTGTGAATTTTCAATAGAAGTAATTTTTCTCTATGTAATTATTTTATCTATAAAATATTTTATCTATGAATTATTTAGTCTATAAAATAAAAATACTTTGTCCATGAATTATTTTGTCTATAAAATATTTTGTCTATGTAATATACGCAATTGTTATTTAATTCGACGACAATATTACAATCAGTGAATAAAACCTATTATTCAAATTTACATACTATATATACTTTTTTAGATTTACTAACGCAGTGTAAAAATACTTATTCATTAGTCATTACTATAAATTAATTTTCTCAACCGTACATTTTACCATACGTATCTCCATACGTATTAATATATATATATTATAGGACTTTTACTAACGTTAAAAGAACCTTCTTACCTTCAATAAAAAGCGCACAACCTCCCCTTGCGAGATCTGGAAGCAGACTGAAGTTATGGCGGTTTGAATTCATTCGCGGAGCGGTGATCTTCCGTGAATGACTCCTCGCAGTTAACGTGTTAACGGACTTTAACAGACTAAATATCGAGTTATCGGAAGTTAACTGGTCTGATAACGATAAATGGAAATTAACTTCCGTTAATAGTCCGTTAAAAAAAGTTAACTTCGTTAATTAACTGTTATCGGATTAACGCTTTAGTGCCCAACACTGGTTTACAGTAAAGAGAACGGTACAGTAAATCGTTTCAAGCATTTATTCAGAACCCAGTGTTTGCAAATGAAGCATGATTTCATACAAATTGATATGTCATTTCCTAAAATGGAAGCAAATGGACAGAAGAGAACTTACGTCTTTTCCAATTCTCTATGTATAACTACATTATAGGAAATTTTGTTTTTTGGTTTGTTTTTGTGGAGTAAGTACAACAAGGATTATTGAACCAATTTTCTTCCAAGGAACAATGAATTGAGATCGCTAGATTACCAAAATTGCTGAATGCTTGGATCAGTTGAGCAACACTAAACTTACACGAGACTTACTTCATTGGGTTTCGTTCAAAGTGGGTTGCCCTAATAAAAAAAAAAACACCCTGTACTTCTACAGTGACCTGCGAAATACTTTAAGCCTGTCTGATATATTCGGGTATTGTATTCCAAACGTCTGCTCCGTTGAAAGCGAGATCATCTCGTGCAAAACAGTTTATAAGACTTTTAAAAGTCGTGATTGTGACTTATCTGATACGTAATAATGACCGTAAATGTATGGGTTACATTATACTTTACTGATAACTTTCTAGTGTCTGGTTTCTAGATAATGATAGCCAGAGTTAATCTATGTAAGGAGACTAGTTTTAAAAAGTATAGTTCTTTAAACAGTTCAAAGATTATCATTTTCTTTCTTTGACTGACATTATGTTGTAAAATCATACTATTATAAATGAGGTCCTCCAAGGAAGAAGTGGCTAAACGACAAAAGTAAAAAACGCCAGGATATTTTCGACGAAATATGTTCAAAAGTTCAAAAGTTTTGTCACTTTCAAATTGGTACAACTTTAACTGCGTTTTCTGGCGTTTTTTACTTCTGTCGCTTAGCCACTTCTTCTTAGGAGGGCCTCAAATGTGGACAAATGGGCAAGTAAAATATAGTAAGGATGCATTTAAAGAACTTCATACGTTTAAATTTAAAAAAATAGAAATAGACAAGCCGCGCCTTCGGCTCCCTACCCTACGGGTAGGACTTGTCATCACTTCGTGATCTTTAACGCCGTTCATCTTGATAGATCCGACCCTAACGAGCAACTGAGCGAGAGACATAAGCTCCACCCACTTTACGCGAGTCAGTCAATCATAACAGGCGACTGAGCGAAAGAGATATTTGTTACTCCGCTCAACTCCACTCAAAACAGGGCAAAGTTTTTTATTTAGAGATAGATATCTACCGAAGTTAGTGCTACATAGTTTACATTTATTCTTTGCGGAGGCAGCACAGGATTATCAACTCTTCAGTGGAACATTTTACAGTAATATGTTTCTTAAGTAAAAATCAATAAATATCCCTTTTTAATAAATCCAGTTATGGACTCGTCCTAACCGCCTCTTCAGTTCTTTTATCAAGAAGTTTATATTATAATAATGGAAAGGCGTAAATACAGTATCCTCTACATACGGTGCGTAATTTAATGTAGTATAAACAAAAAAATATCGTACAACGATTTCTTATATTGAAATATTTGTCTGTTTCTACAGTCATACCAAAATGCATGATTTATGTTTCTGAAACAGATGTATACAATTGACTTCTTATACTTCTATCTTCAGAGCAGTTTGCGGCAATGTTCCACATACTGAACTTTGTGGTTTTAATACATTTTGCTTAATTCTATCCAGTTTTATACATTTGTTGGTATGCCAAATTGGTAATGTTGTTCTATTTCGTAACTCTAATAAAGCAAGATGTAGAAAGTGTGTGTGTGTGTTTTATTCCTTAAACCAGGGTGGTCCAACTAGGGGCACACGAGCCAGATATGGCTCACGGGACAATTTCTGTAGCTCACAAAGGGTTCATAGATCCTTATAAAACCTAACAAATTTATACTTATACTTATATTAATATATTTATACAATACTGTATACCCCATATACAGTACTGTGTGCATATATATATATATATATATATATATATATATATATATATATATCTATATATATTTTTTATTTATTTATTTATTTATTTATACAGTACTGTATATGGGGTATAATATTATCATTAAATTTGCATGTGTGGCACACAACCTTTAATAGATTAATTTTGTGGCTCACAATGGTGGAGAAGTTGAACCACCCTGCCCTAAACCATTATCAGAAAACCAATGATGTAACTTTAGGTGGACAGAGATATAACATAACACGAAATTATTGCAGTTTATTACTGTAATGTCATATTATTGTAAAAGAATAAATGGTATGTGTTTGTTTGTTTGTTTAATTCAAGCAAAATTATACTAATGACAGTTTTGAATTTTTAAGATGAATCTGATGAATTTAGTAGAAATAAATGTCCCCACAACAATACATTTAAACAACAATAATGGTGGTATTAAAATAATGTATCATAGAGGGTGAAATATATTTTAAGTTAGATTGCTGTAGTTATTTTCGACTAATATTAAGTTTCGCGGAGACTAGATTACACTAGGTTAGGTGGTCGTTTTAGATTTGTTAGTTATTTCCCACGTGACGAATTTCGGCCAATTGTGGATTAAATGTAACATATTTCAAAAATTCGGTGTCCGTGAAACTTAATATTTACTTTATTTTCAAATTGGTGATCAAAAAGTTGCCAAACTGAATGCAAATTGACAGTGAAATACTTTGCATTTTATTTAAATATGTATATAAATATAAATTGAATTAAAAAATAGTGAATATAGTGAGCCTTCGCGACCCTACTTGAGGACCCTCGCGACCCGAAGTTGGAACCCAGTGATCTACACGATTCACACACGAGATATATAAGAAAGTGATGAAATGGGAAAAGGGCGAGGGAATAAAAATTTCGCAGAATAATATATTGGTTTGTTCGTAAAAGTACAGTGCATAATGTTTGTTTTACCGTGTAATATTTTAAATAATTTTCTTTTGTTTATTATATCATTCTTATAAAGTCTTATTTTTTAATATCTTAACAACCGCGGTAAGAAACAGAAAACTAAATTTTTGTTTTCAAAAGTTTTTTGTTTTTCCCGTTCCCACGCGACATCACAACTGTATACTTTATTACATTTGATTTCTTATACTGAAAAAGTATAATAATGTTCCTAGAAAATACGGTCAATGCTCTGCTGCAAAGAATATTTGTATAATTCTCCATAGAACAGTTCAGATATTAAATTCATTGATTTTTTCGGAGAATGTTAAACTCTGGAGTTTGTAAGAGAGGGAAGTTTCCGGGTACCTCCATAACTAATGAATTATAATCATTGTTTATTATTAAAAGCAGACGTGCAAAGCGCAAGTTTATTTATTCAGAAGGTTAAAATAACTTTCCAGTCTTATTTGCCTGACAGCATTCATAAAAACATTTTACATAGAAATTTTTAATTTATATTTCCCCTTTTCAAGGGAGAGGATTAACGTTGATGTAGAGGAAAAGAGGGAGAAAAACTAAATTGGGATATTTCTTTAATATATATATATATACAGGCCTTCTCAAAGGTCCAGAAAGGCCCGGACCATTTCCAGCTTTTGAGGCCCATAGCTAAACCCAATTATTACTTTCACTGCAAAACATTATATTCAAACTTGAAAGTTTCTAAATTTGAGGCCCATGCCAAATAGCCCTCCTAGACCCCCGTCTGATAGGCCCTATATCTATATTATATATATAAACTTGACTGCGTTTACAGTTGGTCTTCTAATTTCAACCGTGTAACCTTGTAAAAACCGTGCAATTTTTTGTTAGTCTTTTACTCGTCCATACACTAATACAATGCTTAAAATTTTGCTTTTTATGGACCCGACTGAAACCAGTTGGTATGGTTGCCTGTAAGTCAATAGCTATCATTAATTTTTGGCCATTCTTTGAAAAAGATATTGTACAAAATTCTTTGAAGTTTGAACCAGTTTACAAGTTGTTTTGACTGTTTTTTTTTTTTTATTTACATTAGATATCTTTTTTTTGTTTTTACATTTTATATTTCCACTTTGGTGGGGGAAACTTGATGAACAAAGTGGTTTAATACTTACTTTAAAAACGCAAAATTCTTAACTCAATTAACTATACACGGTTTTAGGTTTATTTCTCGTTTTCTTTATCAAAAGAAAGAAAAAAAGAAGAATATTACCAATTATTAACTTTTTATGCTTTTTAGAAGTTTTATGCTTCTATGCGAACAAATTTTTTTTTTTACAAAACTCTACCACTTCACATAACCTGAGAGCTCAGTCAAGCCAGAAGCTAATGAGCTAATACAGGCTTAACCAAGTAATGCAAATTCTGTATGTTTCAATGTTAGAATTATTGTATTGTATTTATTACTCATTCATTAATAAGACATTTTTTTCCTCTCTTTTTTCATTGTTGAGAATGTCATTCAAAAATTAAGATAAATTAACATCTAAGAAGCTCATTTGCCTACCACGTCGTGGTGAGTGTGCCCCATGGGTCCCCTGAGCCTGAGCAAAAATAGGGTGAATGGCCAGCCCAATCCCACCTGATGCCAACATCTGGGAGCGAACTCAGAACCTCACCGTCCAAAGCCCGATACAGTTAACCTCTGTGCTACCAGGCGCTCGGTTAAGGACGCAATTTTCTACATCAGACTACCAGACTTTCAACACATTCTCATTTCTTTTCTGTCCAACTCTCTAAACGCAAGGATTAATCGGTATTTTCAATCTTTCATCTACTCAACCGGTCAAGTCTGGCACAATCTTCCTCAATCCATCTTTTTCCCTGTTTATGATTTCCAATCTTTCAAACGCAGAGTGTCGAGGCATCTCGAAAACTTTGGACCTTGATTTTGGCTCTCTTCTTCCTCTTTGGGGAGGGAGCTTTTTTTGCGGTCATTCGCTCTTGGCACCTCCTTCCTACATATTATACTGTATATATATATATATATATATATATATATATATATATATATATATATATGTGTGTGTGTGTGTGTGTGTGTGTATATATATATATATATGTGTGTGTGTGTGTGTGTGTATATATATATATATATGTGTGTGTGTGTGTGTGTGTATATATATATATATATATGTGTGTGTGTGTGTGTACACACCTCGGTGGTGTAGTGGCTAGCATCGTTGACTACGAATCCACCGGCCTCTGGTTCGAAACCCGGTGACGGCAGGTGGCACGCAGCAAATCCAGCTGTTCATCTTTCCACACAATAAAAATTGGTTGGTAGATAAATGGGTACCCTGTGTAGCCTGATGGTTAAGACGCTGGGTTGCTAATCGGGAGGTCGTGAGAACGAGTTTGGACGAGGACTTTGTAATTTCTGACCGCCCATGGTAGGATGTGGTTCAGATTCCACGTTAAACTGTAGGTCTAAGGTGGAGTGACAAGTTTAACCTTCGTCAGAATGAACAATTTGGGTGGAAGCAAAACCAAGGTTAACCAAGGTTACACATACATACATACATATATACTGTATATATGGGATTGAACTCAGAATGGTCCCCTGAGGTTTTTTATGATACACACAGACCGTGCATGGAACAAGGAACTCTTCTGGGGAAAAAAAAAGTATATATATATATATATAGAGAGAGAGAGAGAGATGGAAAATTATTTCAACTCCTTTCATCATCCACATTTTTGTGATGTTTCAGAGAACCCACTTTGTAATTTTAGTTAATTCACAACGAGTTCAGTTTAATAGAAAAACTTGAATAAAAAATAAAGTAATTTCATTAATATTTTATTATAACCTCCAAACCTCATCCATCAGTTCTCGGTTAGGTGATCACGTGCACGGGATTTGATGACTGTCTGATATCGATGTTGTATGAAGCCAGTGAGATTCTGAATACTTTCAGTGGATATCCCATGATACTAAATAGACCCGAAGTAGGTACTCCTCTTGCTCCTTCTCGCTTTATAGCCTCTTGCGAACTTTTTTCCTTCTCATCAGTCGCCAGACCGAGAGAGGTTCTTGATCTTCTTCATTTTTTTTATTCTTTTGCTTGGAATGAAACGAAGATGATGATAACAGGGTGTACAACGTAGGTGGATCCAGAAGAGGAGGGCCATGGGGCTTAGTTAAAGCAACGGGACTTAATTTGGAGTCCCATACATCCTGGTTGAACAAAATTAGGTAAAACGTTGGAATGCTTATGTCCACGCTGCTTCAATTAAGCCCCCTGGCCCCCTTCTCTGGATCCGCCTATGGTGTACAATATATACTTAATAAATAAACGAAGAAATAGAAGATACTAGCAAAAGGTCGGCGCTACGCGCCGATTTTGCTAGATCTGCGGTGCTTCGGCTGAATTGTGGGCCTACGGCGTATTTTATTTTGAACATCAGTAGCCCTTTATCTGGATATCATTCCTATTCCTCTCACCTTGGGCCTCAGTAATTGGGGTGCCTGCGGCCTTCCAGTTACTGGCAAACCAATTATTCATTCAATAAAACTACAGAAAAGAACGCAGCCATGAAAATCTAAAGCTTCACAAATCTTAATACAATGAGCTCGGATTTGAAGCCTAAGATTTTCATGATTGCGTTCATTTCTATAGTTTTATTGACCAAATAACTGAACCGACAGTAATTGGGGGCCCTCCGCCCCGCCAAATCATAGTTTTCATTGTTTCGAGTGCATCAATAATATTGTTATAGTGTTCCATTAGTTGTGATAAGCATGATCTTCCTGACCGGAATCGATGTTGGTTATCATTTTTTTTTCTGAGTTTCCCCATTAACCCCACCCCACCCCCTCCCCCATTACCCCACCCCTCTCCCCCAATACCCCCTCCCCCAATACCCCCTCCCCCACCCCTCTCCCCCATTTACCCCCACCCTTCCCCCATTACCCCCAAGGGGGGAAGGGGGCTCGCACCTTGCAAAGGATTTACTTTAATTTTTTTGAAGGGGCTGGCACCTTGCAAAGGATTTACTTTAATTTTTTTTTGGTTACATATATATATCGCATCTATTTTTCTGAGTTTCCCCATTAACCTCCCCCCCTCCCCCATTACCCCACCCCTCTCCCCCAATACCCCCTCCCCACCCATTTACCCCCACCCTTCCCCCATTACCCCCAAGGGGGGAAGAGGGCTCGCACCTTGCAAAGGATTTACTTTAATTTTTTTTAAGGGGGCTGGCACCTTGCAAAGGATTTACTTTAATTTTTTTTTGGTTACATATATATATCGCATCTATTTTTCTGAGTTTCCCCATTAACCTCCCCCCCTCCCCCATTACCCCACCCCTCCCCCATTTTGTGCCAAAATTATGATTAAAAATTAAGAAATGGGAAGAACTGTACCCCTAAAAGGGGGGGGGCAGGATTTATGTCCGGGAATTTTTTTTTAGCATGGGCACTGCACAATAAAAAGACGCATCGAATGGTGAAAACCGCATTGTTCTACACCAATTGTAGCGACCTGTAGGTGTGCGCAAAAAAACTGTTACATATATATATATATATATATATATATATATATAAGGCTTCGCATTTGCCCTATGGCAAGGAGCAGAGTTGTGCTGGAAGATTACTACTCAACACATTCAGAGTGATCTCTGATGGTTACCATTAATTTGCTTTTTTGAACCTGGGTGTATATAATTACTGGTATCCATAGTGCCTGTTCGGAAATGTAGAGAACCTACTTCTTAACTACACAAAAAAAAACTTGCTTAAAATTTACGTTGTAAAACGATCTAAACACGTAAAAAGTTAAAACACACATTTGTATTAATATAAAACACAGTACATTAGAGGCATCATTTTCCTAAAACCAATCACTGAAAACCTAATTACAAATATTTAGACTCTAAATACAATGTAAGCACCGTTGAGGTATTTAAATATTAAAGCACTAAATCTGTTTTATTTCCTTTTAAAGGCCGTTTAGGAAAATTATATTTAAGGAATGATTAGCAATTTGTTACAGGGGCCATTTAGAAATGTAATATATATACAGTAATATACCTTAGTGCTCTGTTTGCGCATGCATTTTGTCCTGTTTGTCAGTTAAAATTTGTAGTTTAAAAGAAGAGTCGTGGAAAAAGTGGCTCCGGAGCAATGAATTTAAGTCAGATTGATAACGGCTTTTATAAGAATTAGTTATAAAGTAGTATGGAGAAGTAAAGCTACACTTTATAGAGTATTTTAAATTTCTCTCGTAGGCGTGTTCTAGGAAATTGCCAAAACATGGAAATAAACGGAAATAAAGAATTTAAATTTAAATTAAATAAAGAATTTAATTTAATTAATTTAACCAAGTATTATTTTAACTCTCTTTTAAAATACCATTTAAGGAGACGTTTAGATAAATTACTGTTATTAAAATACCATTTAAGGACACATTTAGATAAATTACTGTTATTAAAATACCATTTAAGGACACATTTAGATAAATTACTGTTATTAAAATACCATTTAAGGACACATTTAGATAAATTACTGTTATTATTTTTTAAATTAACACGAAATTTTTTTGGAAATTAAAAAATGTTATAAACATGTTTAGATTTTTGGCGGTGTGAAAAAAAAAAGTGGGGTCATAAAAGTCTTTAGAAAGTATTTATATTTTAAACACCGTCTTTACAGTATAGAAGTACATCCTAACACCATTCGGCGCCGGAGGTGCTTCATACTGTATGTCGAAATAGCTGAAAAGAAACTCCTTTTTACAAATTGCTTCCCATCTGAGTTTTTGCAAGTTAAATTTTAATGCATCACAGAATATAGTTCTTTTTAACATGTCCTGTGTCCAGCTCCTGAATGCTCTTGCCTCCTTTCTTTTCAAATCCTTTCGTGATAACCGGTTATCTCTTACAGTCAGATCAAAGGTTTCCAACTTTTCAGGGTTCATGGGTCGGATTCAGGTGTTTCACCGGGAACGCCGGCCGGAAGTGCTAGTGGTCGCAATCCAAATCTTCCATCTTTAATCTTCAACTCAAGTAGAAATAAATACACAAATACAGAAAACTAATTATCAGATCCATGCATTGGTTAGAGAGATACGTTTCAGAAGCTCTTCTTGTACTGCGGCTCAGCCCTCTTTCGGCCTTTATCTCGTCTTCCGCTATTCCTGTTTCCTCGTATAGTTCCACCATTGGATAGCATCTGAATGATCATATCCCATTTTATTGTGCTTTTTTCCTTTAACCGTGTCTTCCCTCACTCAGCTTCACTATCAAACTATTCCTTTGCGGTGTTAATTCGCGACATTTGACCATCTTCATGTATGTTACCACTCCAAGAGCTGAAGTTTAACCGCATGGCAGCGACCCCAGACATCCCTCCTATTTATACCAAAGCGCATCATTATCATGATGACGAAACATCGTCTTTCGACCCGTTAGCCATCAACTAAAATTTTCTGGTGTAGTAAAAAGCGCAATTACAAAATACATTGTGTAAAAAAAAACACACACACAAAAACGTAGATGGTGCAAGCAGCTGTTGCAATTGCGAGTTCCCTCCCCACCAATGTATATATATATATATATATATATATATATACAGAAAGCCCCGGTAAACAATTTCAGATACAGAAGAAAAACTGAAAGGGAAAAATTATTTTCTGAGTGAGCTTTAAATGTCCCCCCAAAACGAAATATAATTAGAGTGACAAAAACACCCCCAAAACTGAAGACAATTTTTATTTAATTTTCTTTCTCTTAGAGTTTTATTTTGCAGGGGTGAGGGGTCGGGGGGTGGGGGTGGGGGGGAACACTTGTTTCAGCATAACTACATTAGATTTTTAAAAAGTTTTTTAGTTATTTTTTTTTCTCTCTCTCACTTCAGTTTTAACTTCATACTCAGTGTAACGTAACTCATATATATATATATATATATAAGTGGCGTGCGATGGGTATGTACACAGGGTATGCTGTACCTGCACCACCGCAAATATAGTGGTGTAGTGGTTAGCGTCGCTGACTACGAATCCATCGGCCCCGGGATCGAGACCCGGTGACGGCAGCTGGCGCACAGCAAAACCCAGCCGTTCATCCTTCCGCACAATAAAAGAAAGTGGTTGGTAGATAAATGGTGGTCTAGTGGTTAAGACGCTGTGCTGCTGGTGGGGCATGGTTCGGATTCACGTTAAACTGTGGGTCTAAGCCCTAAGGTGGAGTGAAAAGCTTGACCTTCGTCAGAATGAACATTTCGGGCTGAAGCAAACCAAAGGTGTGTGTGTATATATATATATATATATATATATAATGTTACAATTGTTCATTTAATATCAAATAATAAACAGTGATGATTGATTAATAAAAATTATATAGGGTTTGACATTTTCTAAGTTTCTTGAGGGGAAATAAACTAACGAGGTAGCTAACTTAGCGAGGGAAGTCGAGGGAAGTCGAGATATCCTCCTCAGTTGTCCCTACATCTTAACCCTCATCTTATCTCTCTGTAATTCCCTTAAATTCCTGTCCTCGTCGAATTACACCTCCCCTTTTTAGGCCTATGAGGTAAAAAAGGTTTACGTAAGCTGGGGGATCTAAAACGATATTCTATTTTTATAAATGTCATTTGGAAAAATACACGATTATACAAAACAACAAACAGTCTTACCAATATACAAGATGGCGCAAAAGTCGCGAACCATAGTAATTTTCATTGTGCGAAATTAACAATAGACGAGAGGGTGAGCTTGGTTTTACTGTAGGGAATACCAGGTACAACAAATCGATGAATCGGTACAGATTCATCGATTTGTTGTACCTGGTATTCCCTACAGTAAAACCAAGCTCACCCTTTCGTCTATTGTTAATTTCGCAGCCATCCCCAATCTAAAAGAAAAAAAATAATATGTGACAGTCAACACTGAAAAGTTCTATGATGCGCGACTTTTGCGCCACCCTGTATAACAATAATGTTATACAGGGAAAAAAAAGTTTAGGTCCTTAATTCATTTTTTAAATAATTAAAAAATTTAAAAAAAAATTTAAATTTAAAAAATAGAAATTTTAGTAAATTGGCGAGTTCTATTACTAAAGAATTATTATAAAAGTTAATGCTAATAATTAAGTCCGTCAGGCCTTGGCCCCTCCCTGCATAAAGAGAGATGTCAGCCCACACTTAAATTTCTTAAATAAAAAGCAATATATATATATATATATACATTCAACTGCAAAGAACACGCAGTATAAATAACGTAAAGAACGACGCTTGTATAGGAGATATTCCGCGCAAGACGAGAGAGAGAGAACGAAACAAATGAAAAAATGAGGTAACCACCCGGGAATCGAACCCGGGATCTTCCGATTGCCGGTCAGATGCGATACCATTACACCATGGGCCTCACTCTTCCAAATGCCGTAATTCTTCTACATACTCGCAGAAACCAATGCCCCAAGGGGGCACCTCCGCATGCCGTAACATTATATACATTCAACTGCAAAGAACACGCAGTATAAATAACGTAAAGAACGACGCTTGTATAGGAGATATTCCGCGCAAGACGAGAGAGAGAGAACGAAACAAATGAAAAATATAATGTTACGGCATGCGGGAGGTGCCCCTTGGGGCATTGGTTTCTGCGAGTATGTAGAAGAATTACGGCATTTGGAAGAGTGAGGCCCATGGTGTAATGGTATCGCATCTGACCGGCAATCGGAAGATCCCGGGTTCGATTCCCGGGTGGTTACCTCTTTTTTCATTTGTTTCGTTTCTCTCTCTCGTCTTGCGCGGAATATCTCCTATACAAGCGTCGTTCTTTACGTTATTTATACTGCGTGTTCTTTGCAGTTGAATGTATATAATGTTACGGCATACGGGAGGTGCCCCCTTGGGGCATTGGTTTCTGCGAGTATGTAGAAGAATTACGGCATTTGGAAGAGTGAGGCCCATGGTGTAATGGTATCGCATCTGACCGGCAATCGGAAGATCCCGGGTTCGATTCTCGGGTGGTTACCTCATTTTTTCATTTGTTTTGTTCTCTCTCTCTCGTCTTGCGCGGAATATCTCCTATACAAGCGTCGTTCTTTACGATATATATATATATATATATATATATATATATATATATGAGAAATGAGAAATCATCACGTGGAATCTTTGTAAGGTTATATATATATATATAAAATTGAATAAAATGTATTAATATAATAAATACCTTTTTTCAAATTAAATTATTTCAAATAAAAAATATATGAAGATACTAAATAAAAATTAATAATTATAAAGTAATAATTATAAAAAATTATAATTATGAAATATTATTAATTATAAGAAATCATTTTATAAAATAGTAATAATAATAATAATTATAAAATAATTTTAAGATTATAATAGTATTAAAAGTAAATTAAAATTAAAAATAATTAAGTTAAAATCAAAGTAATTTTATTAGGATTATCAGATGATAATAATATAAAATTAATTCATTAATAATTTTTAAAATGATTTTTTAAAAAGGATTAAAGATAGTCAAGGCTTGGATAAATGTAAATTTGCGAAGCACCTAGGAATATTTGAGGCGTTCCGGACCACAAGCTGCCAAGCGCCAAAATTAAAAAAATGGAGAAAAATACAGTTAAAGTTTGTCAACTCACAAAATGCCATAACTTTTGAACCGATATTTGATTGGTTTCGACCATACGTACGTGCAGGGGCGGACTGAGCGGTCGGGCAATCGGGCATGGACCGAGAGCCCGGGCCATTCGGGTGCCCGGCGGCCCCGGCCCGCAGTCATCATAAAACAGTGAGAGTGTTCTCAATTGGGTCAAGTGTCTAATCGAACTGTAATATGAAAAAAATCGGATTTCAAAGGGCCAACGATTTCATTATGTCCCGAGGGACCAGGTTGCTGTCAGTCCGTCCCTGCGTACAGGTCCACAATCTGCTCCCTGACTCACCCACGGGATAGAGGAAGGGTGGGGAAATATAGTGGTATAAATAACTCAGTTCTGGACCCACTGGCGCTTGGCAGGTTGTAGTCCGAAGCGCCTCATTTAACAGGGAAGGAAAATGCTCGACACGAAATACACAGATAAGGAAATAAATACATAAAGAAATTTTTAAAAATGAGAATTAATTTAAAGTAAACTCGGTCATATTCATCCTTTCATGCCTGAATTTTTTTTTCCTGTTCAAGCCAAAATAACGTCTATTATTCAAATCGTAAGTTTCAAAATCTATTGTCAAGCTCATGTTGCCATAAGGAAACGGTCGGCGTTAGAAGGTTAAAATGTTCCATGAAATATGTATTTGCGGTTAAATATAATAGTGCGTATCCTATTCTTGTCCCGTATTCTTGGTTCCTGTTCCTTATGCTTATGTTCCTTATTGCTTATTCGTGTGTTTTCTCTTATTTCATGTTCTTTTCTGTTGCTTGTATTGGATGTTCTTGTACCTCTATACATTTCACCCGCGTTCTCACACCCTCAACGTCATGTCGGTTTACAAACTTAATCCATAACGGTTTCAGCTCAGTCCGTTTGTCGGGGTGCGGCAATTCCACATCACGAAAAGCATTCCGAATTCATTCACAAACCTGCGGACAACAATGACTCCGGCAGTAATGGCTCGTTCGAACACTAATTAAAATGTATTAATTATATTATGTATCAGGGGTTTTCAACCAGAGGTATATATATATATATATATATATATATATATATATATATGTGTGTGTGTGTGTGTGTGTGTGTGTGTGTGTGTGTGTATTCCATACATTAAAACCAAGCTCACCCTCTCGTCTGTTGTTAATTTCGCAGCCATCTCCCACCTGAAAGAAAAAAATAATATATTATAATCATCACTGAAAATTCCTATGATGCGCGACTTTTGCGCCACCCTGTGTATATATATATATATATATATATATATATATATATGGGGTGTCCCATAAGTCCGGTCTCATCTGAAATTTTATTTTAAATTAAATTTACAAAAGTAATACATTTGAACTAAAACAAATGTTCAAATTGATGTCTTGTTTTGGAACCTTTTTCTTGGGGTTGCAGGTAGAATAACACGCAATGGCTAATAGGGAAGTGAGTTACACTCGTGAGGAAAAGGACTCCGAGGCCTTTGAGACACCCTGTAGGGGACACCCTGTGTGTATATATATATATATATAATATATATATATATATATTATTAATATATATATCTATAATAGTAATAATAAAAGGACACATGTGTGTGTGTGTGTGTGTGTGTGTGTGTGTGTGTGTGTGTGTGCGTGCGCGTCTGTCTGTTTCAACCATAACTCCAAAATGGAAGCAGTTACAAACATGAAACTTCACACACATACTGATTAGGTCCCGAGGTTGTGCACCTGGGTGTTAATAAATTAAATAATTAAAATTACTGGGCCCGAAGGCCCCGGCACCGCGATAAAACTACAGAAAAGAACGCAGCTGTGAAAATCTTGAGATTCACATTGTGTCAAGATTTCTGAATCTTAAGATTTTCATGACAATAGTTTTACTGACCAAATAATTGAACCCCGTTACTGTCGGTTCAATTATTTGGTCAATAAAACTATAGAAAAGAACGCAGTCATTAAAATCTTGAGCTTCACGTTGCCGCCCGTAATAATAATCTATGAGGGCCACTCAATATAGTTTGCTCCACCTTTTTTTTTCTTTCCAAGTTTCCTCGTAAGTTCCAGAAATTTTGTACACAAGTAGATACATACCTTTTTTACAAGTTTTTATTTTTCCACATAGTCTCCATCCTTTTCTACGGCTTTCCTCTACCTCGAAACAAGGGCCTTTATTCATTGCTGGTAAAAGTCCGCTGGGTTCCGCTGGAGCCACCTCCTAACCTCCTCAACAACCTCATCGTCACTCTAAAACTTTCTTCCACGAATAGCATCCTTCATTGGCCCAAACAAATGAAAGTCTGAAGGTGCCAGATCCGGGCTGTATGGAGGGTGGGGTAACACAGTCAAGTGCATTTTTGTGATGGCCTCTCTTGCTTGCAAACTGTTGTGTGGTGTTGCGTTAGCGTGCAAAAGAAGGACGTCTTCCAGTTTTCTCTCCTGTCGAACTCGCTTTATACGTCTTGGGAGTTTCTGTAGGGTAGCAATATGTGCCTCTGAGTTGATTGTTTGTCCTTTCTTCATAATGTCCACCAGAATCACCCCTTTCATGTCCCAGAAGATGGTGGCCATAACCTTTCGTGTAGAGGGAGCCATTTTGAACTTTTTCTTGCGTGGGAAGTCTGCGTGATGCCACTCCATGGATTGGCGTTTTATTTCGGGTTCAAAGTGGTGTACCCAAGTCTCACCCCCAGTCACAATTCGTGAAAGGAAGTCATCCCCCTCTGTCTCGTATCGAACCAACGACTCGGAAGCAATTTCTTTTCTTTGGGCTTTGTGATCTTCAGTCAGTTGGCGAGGAACAAACCGTGAACACACTTTTGAGTATCCCAGTTGCTGAATTATCGTATTCACACTTCCTTCACTAATTCCTAGCTCCAGTGATAGCTCCTTGTATGTGACGCGCCGATTTGATCGAATGATGCGGTTAGCACGTTGCACAGTGTGAGATGTGACAGCCGATGCCGGGCGACCGCTGCGTGGCTCATCATCGAGGCTGGCTCTCCCTCTCTCCGATGATCTCACACGTTTAGACCAGCGTCCAACTGTGCTTCGATCAACAACAGCATCTCCGTAAACGTTTTCTAGACGTTTGTGAATATTTCCAACTGTTTCCTTCTCTGCGGTTAAGAACTCGATAAAAGCTCTCTGTTTACGACGCACATCACTGTCAGACGCCATTTTCGAAACTGCGTTAAACATCGGTTTTATACAAGGGCGTTTAAAAGCGGTTTTATACAAGGAGGGGAGGTTCAAACTGGAAAAATCCGGTTATGTGAAGCGCAGTTCAAACTTACGGCCCAAAAGACATTTCAGCCCCATGGCCTCTTACTTAGGTAAGAAAAAAGGGTGGGGCAAAATATATTGAGTGCCCCTAGTATAATAATAAGAGGGCGCGCGCGCGCGTATGTGTGTGTGTGTGTCTGTTCCAGCCATAGGTCCAAAATGGAAGCAGTTACAAACATGAAACTTCACACACATATTGATTAGGTCCCCAGGTTGTGCACCTGAGTGTTAATAAATTAAATAATTAATTTAAAAAATTATATGACGTCATTAAGATCATTACGTCATTACGTATATATATATATATATATATATATATATATATATATATATATCGAAACCTATGGTAAAATTATTGAATACCTGGTTAGATTCATTGAATGCCCGGTTAGGTCAACCGTACGCCCTTGACGATTGGTTAGGTTAAGTCATGATATTTTCGTCAAAACGCGGATATTTGTGCTACCCGCACGAAGAGCGGGTTCTCTGCTAGTATATATATATATATATATATATATATATATATATATATATATACAGGGTCTCCCATAAGTCCGGCATCATAGGAGAAATTCATATTTTTCTATTTCTACAAACCATAATTCATATTTTTCTTATGCTCGGGATGCCAATTTCCCGTCCACCATTCTGTTCAGTGACGAGGCTGTTTTTTATGGAAATGGTGAGGTAAATCGACAGAACACCCGCTACTGGTCTCAAAACAACCCTCACTGGTATACCTTTTCAAAGGAACAAGATGCATCTCGGGTGATGGTATGGTGTGGCATTTGGAAGGATCGCATCATAGGCCCCCTCTTTTTCGATGAACGTGTCACTGGAGGCACCTACCTACGTATGCTCAAGGAAGAAGCATTTCCCAATGTCTTGAACGAAGAAGGAAATTTCCCAACATGGTTCCAGCAAGACGGCGCTCCCGCATTACAGCACCCAAGTAAGGGAATACCTGTACCAACAATTCCCTGGTCATTGGATAGGACGTCGAGGGCCTGTGGAATGGCCAGCTAAAAGCCCGGATCTCACGCCACTAGATTTTTATCTCTGGGGCCACTTGAAAGCGCTGGTATAAGCAGAGAAAATTAGGAGTGTTGAACATTTGCGGCAGCGCATTATTGGGGCATGTAACACCATTACTCCTGACATCATTCACCGTGTGCTTGCTGACTGGGTATCACGTCTGAATTTGTGTATTGAAAACAATAGTGGACATATTGAGCACGTTCTGTAAATAAAAGCTTTTGTTTTGCCTTTTTTTATTATTTTTCCTATGATGCCGGACTTATGGGACAGTGGGACACCCTATATATATATATATTATCATTAGATATTATTAATTTTCAGTGAAATTGATTATTAAAATTGTTATTGAAGTTATTAAATAATCGTTAAATTAATGAAAGTTATAAAAATTATTATTGAAGTTATCATTAAATTCATTAAATTTAAAAAATTTAAAAACCTCAACTTAAAAAATATAAATGTAAGAAAAGCATAAGAAAATAAATAGAAGCATATGAAATGGCAACAACGAATGTAAATACTGTAGTTATTGCGTCATTAATATGACGTCACTATTACGTCATGATTATTTCGTATTAACGTTAATTCCTGTTCCACTTTCAGTTTCAAAATGGAATATCGTTTTGACAGAATATATTTATAGATATTATGTTATTTCTTGTTTATGAATATTAAATGTTGTTCAAATACCTTTTTGTAATACATTCATCTTGCTTCATTTATTATTTATTATTATTCTGAAGCTTTACTGAATTATTAATTGAAATTAATAATTGTTGCGAAAATAGAATGTGAATAGACTGAAATAAGCTGGAAGAGATTGAAATCTGCAACTATTATGAACTTATGAACTATTTATTATTAACTTATGAAATATTTATTATGAATTTATGAACTATTTATTATTAATTATGAAATATTTATTATGAACTTGTGAACTATTTATTATTAACTTATGAAATATTTATTATGAACTTATGAACTACTTATTATGAACTTATGAACTATTTATTATGAACTTAGGAACTTAGGAACTAAAATGTGTTGCTATGAAATGAGGAAATATCTCCATCATGAAATTCCATTGGTTTCATACCCTTAGTCATTAATGTTTACAGACTTATATTGTTATTATAATTGGTCTGTTTCGAACCTATTTTTGTCTAACGCAAACTCGTGTCTCTACTAGTAATTCCTAACTATTACTTAACTTGACTATTTTTTCAGTCCTTTTTTTATATGTAGAAAGGTGGGGCCAAGGGCGTGTACCGCAAAAATTCTCCCATTTATAAGAAAGAGAGAGCCAAAAACAAGGTCTCCGAGGCTCACAATACCATTTTATTTTTTAAATTTTGAAAAGATTGTGTAGTGTGTTAAATGCATGAATGTGTGTGGAAGAATAAAGGGAGAAGCGCGTATTTGAGAGCATGCTGAGCTGCTCACAGGGTAGATGAGACACGGTAAAAGATCAGCTAAAGAGGACAGTGACAAGAGAAACGACAGTTCGAGCACTCGCTGTCTCCTACCTAACGTCCCCCCGTGGAGTACTTCCCTGGTCGATTGGTGTCTACAATCTCCTCCTCCAAATCTTACTGGTGACTTACTGTTATCTACTGTTACTTAATATAATTTAATATTAAAATTATGAACGTATACTATATGACTATAACCAGACATAGTTATATAATGAGCATCCGCGTACAGTAAATTCAAATTCGCGTAGATTCGCGTAGATTCACATAACATAGATTCAAATTCAAATAGATTTAAACGCTCACAAAACAAAAACACAAATTTCTGTACGTATTTGTGTTTTATACACAAATATATATTCATACATCCACACTACATCCGTACTACATCCGTACCTCATCCAAATCTCAAACAACAAAACACAAATTTAATCTCTGAAATGACTTTCTATAGAACTTATCGAATTTACGTAAAAAGCAGTTTAGAAAGAATTTACACAGAGAAAGACAAGATATAAAAAATATGATAATTATTATAATAAATGTGTGTGTGTGTGTGTATATATATATATATATATATATATATATATATATATATATATATATATATATATATATATATATATATATATATATATATATATATAATTTAGGGTGATTCAAATATGGGGGTAAAAAATTTTTTTTTATATTTTAATGTGTTCAACCCTTCAAATGGTTCATTTCAGCATAAAAACAACTATCCTAAAATATTTTAGCAAATTTTTAATTTTAGGGGTTGCTACCAGCAATTAAAAATTGACAGAACGACTCAAATTGTCAAATTTTTCCACACCACCCAGGGGGTACAGTACAAGGCGCATTGCTTTTTTTTAATGTGGAAAGCTCCCCCGTAGGTCCTACCATAACCACAAGCATGCATAATTAAACTAGCATGATATTTGAGACATTAGCTGTCCTTACTTCATCAATGTTTCTTTCTTTCCATCAGGGTAAACAGCCTGTAGTTTTTCACTACTTGTAGCAAGAATTGTTTTTGATCTTCGTCATGTGTTAGTATTTTATTATATTCATCTATTAATTTTACTCCTCTTTCCGCTATATCATTCACGACTTTCCACTGTTTGATAGATTTCTTAGCGGAGTTATACTCTTCATCATTATGCCATTCTTTAGCATCTTTGAATAAAAATTTTGAACTAAATTCTGTTACTGTAAAGAATCTTTGAGTATTTGATGACAAAATCTTCTAATTTCTTCGTTGGAGTAAGTGCAGGATCTAGAAAAGCCCGTTTTGCAGGAAGAGTTTCTGTTGTATTTTGCAAGGCCTTTACAATTTTGTTTTTCGTTTCAGTAGGCACTACATCATCATTAAAGGCCAAGGCTACCAGTTCTTCTGATAGGTACCAGAGGTGACCTAACATTTTTTTAATAGCAACAAATGCAATTGTGTCATTTATTTGTTTGTAGACTACAAGATTCTGTAATAATTCCAGAGCAAGACGAGGAGCGCAAGATGGCACAGGAGCTGTAAACCATGCCTTTACATATAACCGAGTAGCAAATAGACAGATGTCTTTTAGTCCTTTTTTGTCTTTTACTGAAATTTTGAACTGAGATTTGAACATAAAAATTTTTAATGAATATGTAATTTTGGCCATCCACCTAGCCCGATGAAGTCCCGCTGGATGTTTAAATTTGATTCCACCTTTTGGTTCACCTCCCCAAAAAATAATTGTTAACTGCAATAGTTCTAGGTAATCGTCTCTTGGTTGGAATGTATCTAGTTGATATGTTGCAAATATAATTGTCATCTTTGATGTCATGAATATTTTCATAGATATCTGGATCTGATAATGCTGTTTCGTAGTCCTCCTTATTAATGCTTGACCATTTTTCTCTGAACTTCTTAAAAAGGACTATATCTGGGCCAGAAGATGGTGATAAAGACTTTGAAACACAGCTTCCAGCATAATTTCAAATATATGGTGTCGACATGCCAGCCACAATAAATCGTTGTCGAATTTTTGTTCTAGAAGAATAGCTGCACCATTTCTAGGACCAGTATTGGCTGCCGTTGTATTGAAACACATGCATTTTATTTGTTCGCAGATGTCCCATTCAAGCGATGTCTGATTGTTTGCATTAAAAAGAGACGCATTTCTGTCACTCAATTTTGCAACATCAAGACTTCCTAATAATTTATCATCAAACAATTTTCTACGTTTGCCAACCCTACTTTTCCATGTTGAAGGTTGTGCAGCACAGAAACCAGATTCATCACTTTTACTCTCCTCTGATTCTGATTCTGATGATGTACTGGTGACTGGTGAGTATGACAGCCTCTTCATTCTTCTTTCTTTTGATTTCTTCTTCTGCTTTCCTCTTTTCATACTGTTGTTGCTTTTCTGCTGCTCTTTGCTCTTTTTTAGCAACAGCCTTATCAATGGTACCCATTTTTCCATGACGTCCTTTCTCACGTTGCATTTTCAAGAATTTCTTATCTTCTATTTTTATAAGCTGCATAGCATTCTCATGAGCAATGTCAAATAAGTTTTCCAGTTTATCTTTCCATTTTTCTTCTTTATTATTTAAATTTTGTGATCTTTTCAATTTCTTTGCTTTGTTTTTCTTAAGCAGCTGTCATTCCTTCAGTATTCCTTGAATTTTATCTGCTACATGTATTCTTTGTTTTGCTGGTATTCCTGCTTTTTTCCAAACTGCTAGCACATCATCTGCAGTAGAGCAGCATGATTCTCTAATGTCTTGCGTTTTAATATTTCTGTAGTGCATGAAGAGGGCCATCATTTCCTTCTCTGATGGTAATACGGATGTTTTTAGTACTGCAGAGGGCTGCCCAATTAGCCATACTTCAGTTTCTTTCTTGTAGAACTTCTCCCAAATGAGCAACTGGGTGATGGTGAGTTAGGCCTAGCTTCCATAATCGATTAATTGGTATCAAAATTACGAGTTCCAAGCAACAATTAAAAGCAAGCTAGTATATAAACCATTAATTAAAAATTCTGAAATATAAACAATTAAACATAAAATCATAAGTTGTAAAAACAAACAAATTGAAAAAGAGGGAAACTTTGACGCCTGGTAGCACATAGTAAATTTTATTTAAAATTCACCAAATTTGGCATACACTACTTTTTTGTCATAGGGAACAAAAATACAGGTTGAACAATTAAAAAAAAAACTTTGATTTTTTTGAATCACCCTAAAATTTATTATATATATGAAAAATTATTTCACGAAAGTGACACGTGAAAAGTATTTATGATGAATAAAACCACGAAGGAAAAAGAAACACAAAGGGGTGCTCAAGCGCTTTCGTCTAATGACATCCTCAGGACACTGGAGTGAAAGGACAGATCAAGGCAATATATAGGTTACAAAAATAAACATACATACATACACATTCACATATATACACATATATACACATACACATATATACATATATATAAATATATACATATATATAGTAAGCATAGAAAAAAATTGTGGGAGGAGCCAACATTTATATGGTCACAGAAGAATAAAGAAATAAAAATAAATATAAATATAAATTGAGAAAAAATTAATTACAAAATAGTGCCTTAGTGATATATATGTCACAGCCTAAATAATCATAAAGAAATAAACCGGCAAATAAAAAAAAACACATAAATACATATACATACATATATATATATATATAACTATATATACACATATATACATATATATATATATATATATAAAGACACTTTTAGCACTTTGGCCGACCTTCCATATAAATTCAAATGGCTTTTTTATGGAACAGGTCACAAAAAAATAAAGAAATAAAAATAAATATAATATTGTAAGTAGAGTCTACCAATTCAAGCTCAAGAGGGAGGTTTTTACAATCGATTTAATAGATGCTGCCAAAATGATATATATGTCACATTATTAAAAAATAAAAATTGAAAGATAAATTTTAAGAGAGGCACACCAATTTATAAGGGAAAAAATTACCACATATGCATATTATAGTCACAAACGAATACAAAAGTACAAATAAATATAAATTGGAAAACAAAATGATCCCTAGATAATATATAAAGAACAATAAAATATATATACAACCTATTTACGGTATATATACGAAATATAAACGACCTACCGTTTTCTCAGACAATAATTATAAAAACAAATTTGGTAATTTTTTTTTTCCCTTATGCATATATATATATATATATATATATTCTGTATATATTGCGTTTATATTTCGTATATATACCGTAAATAGGTTGTATATATATTTTATTGTTCTTTATATATTATCTAGGGATCATTTTGTTTTCCAATTTATATTTATTTGTACTTTTGTATTCGTTTGTGACTATAATATGCATATGTGGTAATTTTTTCCCTTATAAATTGGTGTGCCTCTCTTAAAATTTATCTTTCAATTTTTATTTTTTAATAATGTGACATATATATCATTTTGGCAGCATCTATTAAATCGATTGTAAAAACCTCCCTCTTGAGCTTGAATTGGTAGACTCTACTTACAATATTTATATTTATTTTTATTTCTTTATTTTTTTGTGACCTGTTCCATAAAAAAGCCATTTGAATTTATATGGAAGGTCGGCCAAAGTGCTAAAAGTGTCTTTATATATATATATATATATATGTATATATGTGTATATATATGTATATATATTATATATATGTATGTATATGTTTTATGTGTTTTTTTTTATTTGCCGGTTTATTTCTTTATGATTATTTAGGCTGTGACATATATATCACTAAGGCACTATTTTGTAATTAATTTTTTCTCAATTTATATTTATATTTATTTTTATTTCTTTATTCTTCTGTGACCATATAAATGTTGGCTCCTCCCACAATTTTTTTCTATGCTTACTATATATATGTATATATTTATATATATGTATATATGTGTATGTGTATATATATGTATATATATGTGAATGTGTATGTATGTATGTTTATTTTTGTAACCTATATATTGCCTTGATCTGTCCTTTCACTCCAGTGTTCCTGAGGATGTCATTAGACGAAAGCGCTTGAGCACCCCTTTGTGTTTCTTTTTCCTTCGTGGTTTTATTCATCATTATATATATATATATATATATATATATATATATATATATACATACATAATGCATTCCCTGACGAGGTGTATTGTTGAATACACGAAAGACCTTGGAATAATTATGTATGTTTCATTGCGGGTTTGCATTATTCATTCATTTCACGTGTTTAAGTGTGAAATTTATCCCATATACTGTATATACTGTATATATATAATTTAGGGTGATTCAAAAAATCAAATTTTTTTTTAATTGTTCAACCTGTATTTTTGTTCCCTATGACAAAAAAGTAGTGTATGCCAAATTTGGTGAATTTTAAATAAAATTTACTATGTGCTACCAGGCGTCAAAGTTTCCCTCTTTTTCAATTTGTTTGTTTTTACAACTTATGATTTTATGTTTAATTGTTTATATTTCAGAATTTTTAATTAATGGTTTATATACTAGCTTGCTTTTAATTGTTGCTTGGAACTCGTAATTTTGATACCAATTAATCGATTATGGAAGCTAGGCCTAACTCACCATCACCCAGTTGCTCATTTGGGAGAAGTTCTACAAGAAAAGAAACTGAAGTATGGCTAATTGGGCAGCCCTCTGCAGTACTAAAAACATCCGTATTACCATCAGAGAAGGAAATGATGGCCCTCTTCATGCACTACAGAAATATTAAAAAGCAAGACATTAGAGAATCATGCTGCTCTACTGCAGATGATGTGCTAGCAGTTTGGAAAAAAGCAGGAATACCAGCAAAACAAAGAATACATGTAGCAGATAAAATTCAAGGAATACTGAAGGAATGACAGCTGCTTAAGAAAAACAAAGCAAAGAAATTGAAAAGATCACAAAATTTAAATAATAAAGAAGAAAAATGGAAAGATAAACTGGAAAACTTATTTGACATTGCTCATGAGAATGCTATGCAGCTTATAAAAATAGAAGATGATAAGAAATTCTTGAAAATGCAACGTGAGAAAGGACGTCATGGAAAAATGGGTACCATTGATAAGGCTGTTGCTAAAAAAGAGCAAAGAGCAGCAGAAAAGCAACAACATTATGAAAAGAGGAAAGCAGAAGAAGAAATCAAAAGAAAGAAGAATGAAGAGGCTGTCATACTCACCAGTCACCAGTACATTATCAGAATCAGAATCAGAGGAGAGTAAAAGTGATGAATCTGGTTTCTGTGCTGCACAACCTTCAACATGGAAAAGTAAGGTTGGCAAACGTAGAAAATTGTTTGATGATAAATTATTAGGAAGTCTTGATGTTGCAAAATTGAGTGACAGAAATGCGTCTCTTTTTAATGCAAACAATCAGACATCGCTTGAATGGGACATCTGCGAACAAATAAAATGCATGTGTTTCAATACAACGGCAGCCAATACTGGTCCTAGAAATGGTGCAGCTATTCTTCTAGAACAAAAATTCGACAACGATTTATTGTGGCTGGCATGTCGACACCATATATTTGAAATTATGCTGGAAGCTGTTGTTTCAAAGTCTTTATCACCATCTTCTGGCCCAGATATAGTCCTTTTTAAGAAGTTCAGAGAAAAATGGTCAAGCATTAATAAGGAGGACTACGAAACAGCATTATCAGATCCAGATATCTATGAAAATTTTCATGACATCAAAGATGACAATTATATTTGCAACATATCAACTAGATACATTCCAACCAAGAGACGATTACCTAGAACTATTGCAGTTAACAATTATTTTTTGGGGAGGTGAACCAAAAGGTGGAATCAAATTTAAACATCCAGCGGGACTTCATCGGGCTAGGTGGATGGCCAAAATTACATATTCATTAAAAATTTTTATGTTCAAATCTCAGTTCAAAATTTCAGTAAAAGACAAAAAAGGACTAAAAGACATCTGTCTATTTGCTACTCGGTTATATGTAAAGGCATGGTTTACAGCTCCTGTGCCATCTTGCGCTCCTCGTCTTGCTCTGGAATTATTACAGAATCTTGTAGTCTACAAACAAATAAATGACACAATTGCATTTGTTGCTATTAAAAAAATGTTAGGTCACCTCTGGTACCTATCAGAAGAACTGGTAGCCTTGGCCTTTAATGATGATGAAGTGCCTACTGAAACGAAAAACAAAATTGTAAAGGCCTTGCAAAATACAACAGAAACTCTTCCTGCAAAACGGGCTTTTCTAGATCCTGCACTTACTCCAACGAAGAAATTAGAAGATTTTGTCATCAAATACTCAAAGATTCTTTACAGTAACAGAATTTAGTTCAAAATTTTTATTCAAAGATGCTAAAGAATGGCATAATGATGAAGAGTATAACTCCGCTAAGAAATCTATCAAACAGTGGAAAGTCGTGAATGATATAGCGGAAAGAGGAGTAAAATTAATAGATGAATATAATAAAATACTAACACATGACGAAGATCAAAAACAATTCTTGCTACAAGTAGTGAAAAACTACAGGGCTGTTTACCCTGATGGAAAGAAAGAAACATTGATGAAGTAAGGACAGCTAATGTCTCAAATATCATGCTAGTTTAATTATGCATGCTTGTGGTTATGGTAGGACCTACGGGGGAGCTTTCCACATTAAAAAAAAGCAATGCGCCTTGTACTGTACCCCCTGGGTGGTGTGGAAAAATTTGACAATTTGAGTCGTTCTGTCAATTTTTAATTGCTGGTAGCAACCCCTAAAAATTAAAAATTTGCTAAAATATTTTAGGATAATTGTTTTTATGCTGAAATGAACCATTTAAAGGGTTGAACACATTAAAATAAAAAAAAAAATTTTTTACCCCCATATTTGAATCACCCTAATATATATATATATATATATATATATAACTGTATATATATATATATATATCATGGAATTATCATAAAGGATTCGTCCAATATTGGAGTCCTTACCAAAGAATTAATATAAAAGTTTTCCTTTGGTATTGTCATCACCATTTTTTATAGAAACGACAAGAAATACAGAAATCAAATAGCTGAAAGATATCACAACAGCCTTAGAACCCCGTTCATTTTCAAAGGAATTGATTTTTATCTCCTCGCGTACAGTTTGAAAACTGTCTGGTACACAGTTACATCAGAATTAATGTAGTACACGAGATATTCCACATTTGTCTGGGTTATCACGTATAAAGGGCGTTATAGGCGTGTAAGAAAAGAAATTTGTAATAGTATAATTTTCGTAATATTTCTCATTATTTATATTTTCATAAGATCATAAAATAAATCTCTTAGGTTAATTTCATAATATTTTTGCTCACAATCCAAATTTCTGTCGAGCACAAGTGCTCATGGTACTCCTTCCAGAAACTTAAACTTACTGTATATATCTTGTTCAACGTTCGTTGAATATTTTCAATTTTATCTCGCTTCATTTTATATTTTTTACTCAACTTATTTAATTCAAAATTCTCGAGATGTATCTCATTTCGATATAGCCTATTAGATTTTTCAAGGTTGGTTTATTGGGATATGTCATCTTTATCACTCGTAGATTGCCTTTCATGGGAATAAGCCCTTTTTGTGAAATTCTTTTGGGTCATATCTTTCAGTACTATAAATAATCATTGTATTTTTCATGGTGTCCCTCATTGTACTTAGCATCATTTACGTACGGTCTTTCGTGCGAATAATCTCTCTTTACGATACCTATCACGACTTTAGTTCAAATACTGCGGTAGTGACTTTCATATTTTTATTATCGTAATCATTACATCTCATCTTTTATCATAATAATCATCATAGAATCTTTTATTTCTAAATTGATCACCAAAGAATCTATCATCTCTAAATTGATCATTAGAGAATCTATCATTTCTGTAATAGTCATTATCGTACTTTCTTCCGTCGAAATATCTTCCATATTGTTTTCTGTTATCGTATCTATTATTATAAAATCTTTCATTCTTTTTTCCTCTTATATTCAACATTATCTCTCTCTCTCTCTCTCTCTCTCTCTCTCTCTCTCTCTCTCTCTCTCTCTCTCTCTTTCTCGACTACTCCTACCCCCTCTAAAGTCAAAATAATCCCTATACTCATCTCCTTTTTTATTATTAAAATATTTCTCAGCATCTTCTATTCTAGATTTGTTGTGTAAATATTACGCACGCACACGATATTTGTTACGTACAGTATATGGCGAAAATAGCCGCACACGTTATATTTTTTTAATTTTACTGTTTTAATATAACCAAAACTATTATTAACGTTACAAACTGAACAAGTACAATAATTCCGTAATTCGTTCATAGGTAAAATTTTTATTTTTTTTATTTTCCAAATTTAATTAAAAAATATAAGAGAAATTAATTTAATTTTTAAGTGAACTTAAAATACATGATAAAGAATTTGCGAAAATTACAAACAAAAATTGAAGCGAAATAGAATTCATAGGTTTTGGATTAAATATTTATTAACAGTTTATTTTTGTTTGAGATTTTACTTTGGGAACGTTATTGTTAATGATAAATGTGCGGGTATGAAGACGTCAGAAAACGACTCGACCATCGGATTACTGCTTATCTGTATTAGTAGCTGGTCTGGGGACTCTGGTGGGGAGGGGGGATAGATGAGGATCTGTTGGGCAATCGCGAAGTCGATCTCGTAGACGCTGATGGTCCCAATCTCGGATTTGGAGGAAGATGCGGATGTTTCTTCACAGAATGAAAGATGATCCAATAGAAGCCGCTAGTTCCCATCTTGGATTTGGATGTGATCGCTTCTTCATTCGATGGAGGAGCCAATTTTCTCGAGTTTGCAGTTCTTTATACAATGACAACAAATTGATATCTCTTCAATTCTGAGTCTTTATACGGTGAATCCACCAAATTCACGACTTAATCTTCAGCGATGAATCTTTATACGATGAATCGTGTGAGTACGCGAGTCTCTAATCTTTGAAAACAAAGAGGATGAATGGTCGATGAAGCGAAATAGAGTCCATTGAAAGGTCACGTTCACGCTAGTTATTATACAGGGTGTCCCTAAAGTCTGGACACATAGGAAATATCACTAACTATAACTAACTATATGTTATTATTATTATTATTATTATTATTATTATCTTAAATTCATGCAACTGAGGCCTAAGGTAGGCCCACATCGAATCAGCAACCCTGAGGTAGGACCAAATAGGACCTCCAAGTCCATAACTTATGGACTTGGAGGTCCTATTTGGTCCTACCTCAGGGTTGCTGATTCGATGTGGGCCTACCTTAGGCCTCAGTTGCATGAATTTAAGATAATAATAATAATAATAATAATAATAATAATAATAACATATAGTTAGTTATAGTTAGTGATATTTCCTATGTGTCCAGACTTTAGGGACACCCTGTATAATACTAAAACTATAGATTTTTTTATACATTGGTTGTGCCTCTTGTTTTGTCTTTCAGGACGGGTTCGTTCAATACCTCCTGGCTTCCTCTCAGGTTTTTCGAAATTGATTTAATCAAGGGTAGAAATTAGTCAATATCGCAGTTATTTATTTAATATCAAATAATCCTTGATAATTGATTAATCAAAATTATATAAGGTTTGACTTTTTCCAAGTTTTATGAGGGGAAATAAACTAGCGAGGTAGCTAAGTTAGCGAGGGAAGTGGAAATATCCCTCTCAGTCCTGTCCCTCATCTTATTTCTCTGTAATTCCCTTTAACCTAATGGGGGTAAAGGGGTTTACATAAGTTGGGGGATCCAAAGAGATATTCCCTTTGTATAAACGTCATTTGGACGTCATTTGGATGTCCTTTGGACATGATTTGGACGATTATATAACTAAGGGTTGTATCAGTATATAACACACACACACACACACACACACCACACACATATATATATATATATATATATATATACACAAACTTCTTCATTCTACAACTACAGGGTGTCCCGTAAGTCTGGACCCATAGGGAAAAATAATAAAATTACAAAATAGTCCAAAAATTTATTACATAATCTGTTCAAAGTGTCCGCTGTTGTGTCGCACACATAGTTGAAGACGTAATCTCCACTGCGACAGCACTTTCTGAATCACAGTCGCAGAAATTTCTTGACACGCCTCCACAATGCGTGCTTTAAGGTGGAAAATGTTCTGAAGTTTGACTCGTACACTTTGGCTTTCAAGTGGCCCCACAAATAAAACTCCAGCGGAGTAAGATCATAATAAAAAAATAATAAAAATAATAATAAAAATAATAAAAAATATATTATAAATAAATTTTTGACTATTTTGTAATTTATTATTTTTCCCTATGGGTCCAGACTTACGGGACACCCTGTACAACACACTTCGTACATTATCAGCAAATCTTCTTTATTCCAATGTGAATTGTTGGTTTTAACGATAAATTCTATCTTATTTTGCGATTTGAAATTATTTAAGGTTTTTGGCAATGACAAATGCTTATTGGCTAAGAAAAATATTATTAAAAATAAAGAAAAAAAAAGAAAAATTCCTTTTCGAAATGAATTTTTATGATTTTTCGATACAAATTACGTGAACGTTAAATTGAAATTCCCGTAAAAGAATTTATAGATTATAACCTATTTTCCATTTTTGTTCGTTCAAATTTTTTTTTTACTTCAACTTGTATTTTATTTTCTTCTTTTAATTTGTTATTTGTTAAAGCCCAATAAATTTAGAAAAATGTGTTCGTATCGGATTTAGTTTTTCGCTTACCTCGTAAAGTAGTTTTAGTCGGGGTTATATCCACCTCGAAAATTGTCCGCTCTCTATCCTTTAAAATTGAGAGAGTGTAGAAAGGATAAAGTGTACTCTGAATAGGAAGATTTAAACTGCAGTGGTTCCCAACCTTTTTTAGGCGACGGCTCACTAGAGCTGATATGAATAACTCATGGCCCACTTTCCATGTGGCTAAGCTGGTATTATGTTTACATAAGGTTTAATAAGTACATTTTTGTTATTAATATTTATTAACATAGTGTTAAAAGACAAGAAAGTGGGCCATGGCCCACCGGTTGGGAACCAGTGATTTAAAGGGTAGATGTTACGGTAAATAGGACTAAATGTATTCTGAATATAAAGTATGTAAAAAGTGCTCTTTCGTGACAAGGACATTTTGTACTCCGAATATATGAAATATTTAAGCAACGCTTGCGTTAAAAGGAGTAAAAGTACTCGACTACAAAGTACTTAAATAGTACACTTGATAGGCCGAAGGTAAATTGATAGAAATGTGAAGGTTTTTTTTTTTAATCCCTGGACGTTTACATTTCATATTTTTTTGCTTAGTTTCGGAGGACATTGGCAAAGAGAGAACCGCTGCATCTACTCTTCATCTACTTTCGATCTATTTATTTTTAATGTACTCTTGAAATACGTCTCTTTTATATTTTACAAAATACATTTAGTCTTATTTTTAATTTAGGTTTTAAAGTAGACACAATGAACAGGTTTTACAAAACCTTTATTCAGAAAAAGAACACAACTTATTTTTCTGTACAGTTTAAATATGTGATATGACATTAACATAATCGCAGTATTATAATCTGAATATGCCGTTGGGAACATGAAAGCTTTTTAGGCAAAATTAATGGGATTAGGTTTATTTATTACATGAAGTAAGTAAGTAATAATAATAATAATAATAATAATACTCGTAAACAAAAGGTAAAACTTTACAAAAGTTGTGTTTGATTATTTTACCCAATTTTAAATAAAATGATCAGTTGTATAATTAAGAGAAAATAAATGATGTTTAATGGAATTTTTGTTTTTTAGTAGCATATTTTAGATCGTTAATTATTTTAAATATTTAAAATAGTTAATTATAAAATTATAATTATACAGGGTGAGCGAAAAGACCCTGTGCACCCGCAAGAAGTGTGGTGAACCTGTACCTGGACTGTGTTGGAAGTGGACAAGTGCACAGGGACTTTTCGCTCACCCTGTAGAATTATATAAGGTTTGACTTTTTCTAAGTTTCTTGAGTGGAAATAAACTAGCGAGGTAGCTAAGTTAGCTAGGGAAGTCGAGGGAAGTCGAGATATCCCTCTCATTTGTCCCTGCCATTATTACTATGGTAATAATGGCAGTAGTGAACTTATACAGGAGTAGGGGCTAATAAAGGTGGAAATTGTAGACACCAATCGACCAGGGAAGTACTTCAGGAGGGGACGTTAGGTAGGAGACAGCGAGAGCTGGAACTCCCGTTTCTCCTGTCACTGTCTTCTTCAGCTGATCTTTTTCCGTGTCTCATCGACCCTGTGAACAGTCCAGCATGCTCTGAAACACACACTTCTCCCTTTATTTCTCACTACACATACATGCATCTTACACACTACGCAACCTTTTCAAAATTTATATTAAAAAAAAAAGGCATCATTGAGCCTTGGAGACCTTGTTTTCGGCTCTCTCCGTCTTCTGTAGAGGGGTCACTTTTGCGGGCTCTCGCCCTTAGCCCCCTCTTTCCTACATAAAAAAATAATAAAGCATTTTTTTTTAGTAATTTCAGAAATACATTTAGTGATGAAGACTGTCTGAGATTTATGAGAATTGCATTCCATATATCCACTCCTTTGAAAGAGTGCATTTCCCGCAGTTTCCATTTGTATAGTTTGGTTTGCGTATAAATTTCTGGCCAGTCTGGTGTTATAATGATGGTGTATTTGATGGGGGTGATTGTTCTTTGAGTGGGTGATATATGTTGATTTTTATTGGTAACTTTAAACACACTGACAGTAATACTGAATTTGTATAAGCTAGTTAGCTTTTAAATATTTAGTTCTTTAAACATTGGCGAAGTGTAACTTTGTTATTATTTTTTGAGAAGGTTCGCAGACATTTTTTTTATGAATGACTTCCAAAGGATGTTTTATATATTTCTTTGAGTTACCCTACGTTGTAATGGAATATAATAAATGTAGATGAATGAAGGAATAATAGAGGATAAAGAGTGCATTTTGGGAAAGAGGGTTTTTTTAGTTTAAATAATATGAATAGAAATCTCAATGTTTAATATTTGATATGTTGTCCATAACTTCTGAAATTTAGTTTTTCGTCTAAATCAATGCCAAGCACTTTAACTGCATGGCATTTTCCATTGTATGCCCACCTCTAAATTCAAATTACGCGTGTTTTGTATTTTAGAATGTAGAATGAGGTAATTGGTCCGTTATTTGCGATTCGTTTTATTCAATTCTGGGTCATCTAATGGAGTTGTAGTCGTCGACTCGTCATTTCAGCGTTTCAAGTAGGAAAAACATGAAACCAGAATGTCTTCTAATTTCTAATTAAAACGCGTGAAATGCTACGAACAATTCGGTTTTTCTAAATACCGAGGCAACATCGCAGTGAAGCTTCTAATATTATGTCCCTTTTAATTCTTTTCATCCATTCAGACATATATTCCTTGAAGCAATGTGTCACTGGACTTTCAGATAGCTAAAGAGTTAAGCCGGAGTGAGTAGACTGTTAAGTTTATTTCTGAAAAGTATATAGGCACTAATCCCCACCAAATGTGAATAACAACAACAGGTTTAGTGCTTATATATATATATATATATATATATATATATATATATATATATATGGGATAAATTTCACAATTAGACACGTGAAATGAATGAATGATGCAAACCCACAAAGAAAAAGAAAAATGATTCCAAGGCCTTTCGTGTATTCAGAAGTACACCTCGTCAGGGTAAAACAGCATAAATATGCGTGTAGAACAGCAAATAATTCTAATGCATTGTTTAACCACATGTATAGATGTAATCATAGTATTAAGTGGGATAGTTCTAAAGCTCTCGTTAAAATACAGATATAATCGAAAGGAATATTCTAGAATATGCATTTATCCATTTTAAAAATAATTTCAACAGTACGGAAATGTATAAAATTGATAATATCTTGTTAAAATACCTTTTGCCTCTAATCAACTCTTGTTAATCTCGTGTTAATCTTTTTGTTTTTCTATCCCGTTGTATATATTTTTGGTCATCTTGCCTCCACCCTTCATTCCCTGACGAGGTGTACTTCTGAATACACGAAAGGCCTTGGAATCATTTTTCTTTTTCCTTGTGGGTTTGCATTATATATATATATATATATATATATATATATATATATATATATATATGCATTTAACTGCAATGACCACGCAGTATATAAATGAATAGAAACGACATAATATTAAGGAACGTTTCTGCACACGCGGAAGAGAAATAACGAATAAATGAAAAATGAGGCGAACCGCCCGGGAATCGAACCCAAGGCCTTCCAATTGCCGGTTGGATGCGCTACCATTACACCACGGACCTCAATCATTCACAAATCGAAATTCTCCTACATAGGGCAGAAACCAATGCCCTGAGAGGGCACCCTCGCAAATCGTGAATATGTGCATTTAACTGCAATGACCGCGCATCCAACCGGCAATTGGAAGGCCTTGGGTTCGATTCCCGGGCGGTTCGCCTCATTTTTCATTTATTCGTTATTTCTCTTCCGCGTGTGCAGAAACGTTCCTTAATATTATGTCGTTTCTATTCATTTATATACTGCGTGGTCATTGCAGTTAAATGCACATATTCACGATTTGCGAGGGTGCCCTCTCAGGGCATTGGTTTCTGCCCTATGTAGGAGAATTTCGATTTGTGAATGATTGAGGTCCGTGGTGTAATGGTAGCGCATCCAACCGGCAATTGGAAGGCCTTGGGTTCGATTCCCGGGCGGTTCGCCTCATTTTTCATTTATTCGTTATTTCTCTTCCGCGTGTGCAGAAACGTTCCTTAATATTATGTCGTTTCTATTCATATTATACATATATATATATATATGGGATGAATTTCACAATAAAACACGTGAAATGAATAAATGCTGCAAACCCACAAGGAAAAAAAAAAAAAAAACGATTCCAAGGCCTTTCGTGTATTCAAAGCTACACCTCGTCCCTGACGAGGTGTAGCTTTGAATACACGAAAGGCCTTGGAATCGTTTTTCTTTTTCCTTGTGGGTTTGCAGCATATATATATATATATATATATATATATATATATATACGTGTACAGGGTGGGCCGTAAGTTTCCATACATAGGAAAAATAAACATTTTTTTATGGACAACCATTTTTATTTATATAATATGCTCTACATGGTTGCCATTGTTTTGAAAACACATTTCAATACGTGTTCCCCACTGTTGATGAACACGCATTAGCACAGTTGACGTTATGCTTGTAATGGCGTTGGTGATACGTTCCTTTAGATGATTTATGTCTCGTATCTTTTCCTGATACACCATGGCCTTCAAGTGCCCCCAAAGATAGAAATCAAGGGGGGTGAGATCTGGGGATCTGGGAGGCCACTCCACAGGACCACGCCGACCAATCCAAGCATCTGGAAACTGCTGATCCAAATACCGACGCACTTGAAGACCATAATGAGGTGGAGCTCCATCTTGCTGGAAGTAAACTGGGAAGTTACCTTCCTCGTTTAGCAGGGATGGGAAAATCTCTTCTTGCAACATGTTAAGCTACCTTTCGGCATTAAGATTTCCACTGACAAAAATTGGTCCAATAATTCTGTCACCCCATATCCCGGCCCACACCATCACTTTACCGGCACCTTCCATCTTCGTCGGACTCAGCCAGTTAGGGTTAGCATTACTCCAATAACGTATGTTTTGCCGATTAACCTCTCCATTGACGTAAAAATTTGCTTCATCAGTAAACAAGATCTTAGTTGAAAAGTTTGCATCCTCGTTCACTTTGGTTAATGCCCATTCACAGAATTCCATCCGTCTATCCGGGTCGTCTTCACTCAAATGCTGTGCCATATGCAATTTGTATGGATGCCATTTGTTTGCTTTCAAAATGCGCCTGATACTCGATCTGCTGACACCACTTTCTGCAGACAACCGTCGTGTACTTTTTCTGGGACTCCATGTAAGCGCTGTAAGTATCGTAGCTGTTGTGTCTTCATCGGTGGCTGTACGTCTTGGACCACTTCGCGGTTGATCTGCAACATTTCCAGTTTTCTGAAACTTGTTAATAAGTTTTGCCACAGTGTCGTGTGTGATGTTCGTTCCATGTTGTCTGTTAAAGTTCATTGCAACCATGCGACTGCTTCCCGACCCAGCCATCAGTATGATTTCAATTCGTTGCTCTTTCGTCAAACGCATATTCTTAGGGTATCTGAAACATAAAAACAAACGTTTAATTTTTCCTATGTATGGAAACTTACGGCCCACCCTGTATATATATATATATATATATATATTTCAGTCGAGTCCTCTCTAAAGCGACTAGATGCTCATCTTGCCTTAAACTCCCAATTAGAAGCATTTGTTAACGCATAAAAGTATTGTAAATTTTCATTCAGAATTTCCTTTTTTCCTTCAAAATTTTCACTTTAAATCTTCTTCTTTTACTTTGAACCTAACCTTTCCTCGCTTTGCTTTAAAACCTTCACTTACCCTTAAACTTTCTTCCTCCCTTTTAACCTCTTTTCTCGAATAGACAACCTCGTAGAGACCAGTCACTCTATTGTTGCTTGGTGTCCTTCGTATTTCCTTTGCACGTACAACTGCACTACACGTTATGCATAAAACAAAAAGTCAATAAACTTCAATACGGTGTTGAAGAACTTTAAAACGTCTTTTGCAAATGGCGGACACATCTCAATCGACGTTAAAAAAAAAGAAGAATTCAAGTCAAACTCAAATATTGATTCTAAAACCTGTATTTATTCATAAAGAGTATTTCAAAATGTCATTTCTAATGAGTTTTCGTACGCGTGTCCGCCATTTTTCTTTGTAATGAGTAAAATTCATCGATAATTTTACATTAAAGGCAAACGAACTTTCTTATTCAACGTTTTTATTCAACGTGAAGATGAACGTATGCATACATATTTTAAAAACTTTTAATGAAACATAAAAAATTATGAGAATTTATCGTCCAATTACGAACGTATTTTTGTTTAAAAAATAAAATTAAAAGCATAAATTAATTTTAAAATAAAATTTTGTGACGTAAAATGTGAACGTTTAACTATACTGAAATATCCAATAACTAAAATATTCAACATCTCAAATTATTTAGATTACAGGGATTCCCAAAGTGGTCTGTACAGACTCCCAGGGGTCTGTAGGAAGCTTCCAGGGGGTCTCTAAGCTTTTGGAAAAATAGTAACATTAACTATATTAACTATATTAACTATATTAATATTTAGGGGTCCTTGGTGGTAAAAGTTTGGGAACCCCTGATTTAGAATATTAAAAGATCATTGAGATAAAATATAAACGGAATGAATAACATTTGGTATATGAAAATATTACGATAAAGGTTGGGGAGAATCAAATTATCTTTTGTTTATTACTGTATTATTATTATTATTATTATTATTATTATTATTATTATTATTGGAAGAGAATTATTTTTTAGTCCAAGGACATTTTTCTTTCTACATTATTATCATCCTTTAAAGAGATAATAATGATAATAACCCTTTAAGGAGAGCACGCAGCACCAGACTTTCTACACTTTCTCATTCCTTTTCTGCCTATCTAACGCAAGGGTTAATCGGTATTTTCAATCTTTCATCTACTTAACCGGTCAACTCTGGAACATTCTTCCTCAATCCATCTTTCCTCCTGTCTATGACCTCCCATCATTCAAACGCAGAGTGTCGAGTGTCCAGGCATCTCAAAAACCCCGGACTTTGATTTTGGCTCTCTTCTTCTTCTATTGAGTTGGGGGAGCGCTTTTGCGGACATTTGCCCTTGGCCCCTCCTTCGTGCATAAAAAAATTATCATTATCACTTAACAAAATATATTGTGAAGTTTTAAACTTATAACATTAAAAAACATTTTATAAACATTAAGCTGCGTAGGTATAATAGTCAGAAATCAAGTAAGCAAGCAAGACTCTTCCTCAAAACGCACTCCTTACCCTGTACCCCGTACCCTATACCTGTACCCTGTACCCTTACCTTTGATCCATCCACATTTATTATATTGCATTGCAACATGGGGTAACTTAAATAAATATATAAAACATTCTGTGCCATTCATAAAAAATGTCTGGGAACTCTTTCAAATAACAATAACAGACAAAGTGACATTTTATCCCAATGTTTAAAAATGTAAATATTTGAAAACTAAATGATTTATACACATTCAATGTTGTTGTCAATATGTTCGAAGTTATCACTCAATGGACAGAAAGTTTTTAAATTTTCAAAAAATAATATTTTGCATTAAGAATGCATTTTGAGCAATCGAAAACCCAAGTTATTCTAAAACAAAAAGACCATCTATTTTACGTGATAGACAATTTAGGAATAAATATTATGAATAATATATGTTGTTGTTGTTGTTGTTGTTGACGTTATAAGAGGTGAAATTAGATTTTATGGGGGATTTAAGGTCTGGTGATAAGTGAATCACCTTCCTTGCGCGTTCAAGCTTTTGTAGGGTGCTTGACTTGTTAGCTTAGTTTGGGTTTTCTACCTCTTTTATTTTATTTATTTTATTTTTTTTTTTTTATTTTTTTTTTTTTTATCTTCTATACGGTACAAAAAGTGCCGTTGGTGGGGGGTGTCTGCTGCGGGGTAGACTTCTCTTGAAATAGAAGTACTCTCTCCCGCGCTGAGGTCCAATATCGAGTTCTTCATAGGTCTGTGGAGAGGTGTTTTGTACCTTCCTCCAAGTTTTCTCCGCCCTGCTGTGCAGGAGGACATTGAGGGCTGGTAAGTTTGCTTGTTGGTGCAGTGCCTGGGATGATATCCTGTCGCTGAGTCGTTTTCCCAGGATGAATCTTGTTCCAGCGTTCTGTATTTTTTGTGAAAAGAGTTTACAGCTTTGAATGGAATACAAACCGCTCTTCCACAAATGAAGACACAAAACTGCGATTCTATTGGTTGCAATATAGCTAGCGTTTTGCTTCTTGACCTTTTAATATATATATTTATTGTGTTAAAATAAGTCATTAAAAATATGTCAAACATTTTGTTTAGGTTAAAACATTATTGTTTAATTGGATGACAAATAATATACCAAAATGAATTAGTTACCCATATACACGGTGAACCAAAAGTAGGTGGACAGTAGGTTGAATACGGTTTGTGTTATATTATATTATAACTATGGTGTTCATTATAACTATGGTGTTTGTGTTATATTATATTAAATATTATAACTAAATTTATTTAAATTTTATTTTGTATTATAGTATACAAAAAAATTAAATATGTATTCTCAAAATAAACGTTATCATTTACTGTCCACCTACATTTGGTTCACCCTATATAATAAAAACTTTAGCATACAAATATAACAAAAGAATATGGCTGAATATAATTTAACATAATTTGATATACTAACTTATTCTAATACCTACGTAATTATTATATTTTTGCAAAAAAAAATGGGTATCCTGGGTAGCCTAGTGGTTAAGACGCTGGGCTGCTGGTGGTGCGTGGTTCAGATTCCACGTTGAACTGTAGGTCTAAGGCGGAATGACAAGCTTGACCTTCGTCAGAATAAACAGTTCGGGTGGAAACAAAACCAAAGTTAACCAAGGTTAATTGCGTGTTAAATGTTTTGAGAAGACTCGTTGTAAATAAGTTGATGTCAGAGGAATTAGGGAAGAGCAGTCGGAATTTTCACCTTTAGCTCTGTCTCCTCTCCGGATTTTGACGTTTGATCTCGTATAAGATAGAAAATGTCTCTCCTTCCGCGTCGTTTGGTCACTGGCATCTGTTATCATATTTCTTAGAGGACATTTTCGCTTCCTTTCCTTTAGTATTTACTAAAAAGGGGTTTTGCTCTCACAACTGATCGTGGCTGATTAAACCCGAGTATCCTTTTCTCTATCTTCCATTTCGCTTCTTCTGTTTATCTTCCTCATCTCTCTTTTAGTTTTTTTCATTTCTCTCTTTCTTTTCTTTGTCATTACTTTGGTTTATTACCAATAAGTTGACAGCGACCCCTTTTTACACAAAAAAATTATCCTCGTTTGTATCTCCTTCAAAGTACTTGTCACAAGTTGAGATAAGAGAGAAGATGAATTAATTCCACTGATGCAATATGGCTAAATCAGTTTTCTTCTTTCTAGTCCTTAATGGCACTGAAAACTGGTTAATATATAGTTGTTAAAAAAGTAAATTTAACATTAAAAAATAGATTTATTAAAGTTAAAGAATCATTTGATGTTAACTATAAAACAAATACGTTAATCCAAAATTCCAGATTTTGAGCAAATTTTTTTTCTCCCATTTTCTTCCTTTGATCAAACTAAGCGTCATAATTTTGGTTAAATTACCAAAAATAACACGTTAACTATTTGAACAAATAATTGTCTTTGAAATATACTAAAAGTATAATGACTAATAAAAATCGTATACAGCATTTCATAATACAGTAGTACAAAATCTCACTGATTAAATTTCTTTACATCATTTCAATGTCAAATCACAGAACAATTTCACCGATAGAGCAACTGTTAAAATGTATCTGACGAAATATTGACATCTTTTGCAAAATAGAACAATATAGTAGAACTAGAAATAACGGGTGTTAGCTGACAAGTAGAAGGTTCGAGACAGCAGTTACCAAAAACATTTTTACGCATAGAATAGTAAATAGCTGAAACAGTTTGCTGGTAGAAGTAATTAGTAGCACGTCTATAAACATGTTTGAAAATCGATTAGAAGCGTATGTTCATAGATTGGGTATAGTTTATGGTAGTAAAATTAAGGTTTTTGTAGTTCGGAACCCACGTAAAATTGTAGGTCCCCTCCGCCACCACGTAGGACATGCGCAATACGCAATTACAAACACGGTTAGGTAGACCAACAATGAGTGGATCCTAGAGTCTTTGTTGGTCTGAAACCTTATAACATTATAACATAAGAAAAATTCCATTTTTGTGCCTTCAGTACAAAATGGAAATTAAAAATTAATTAAACCATAAAATTTAAATTTTTTCTATTTCAAAAAGAAAATCATTCTTGAAATAAAATTATATCAAAATCTTTAAGAATTTCTTGAAAATGACAACAAAAAAGTGCTTAATTTTCAATTCGCTTTTTCTCAAATATTGAAATATTATTATTGAATGAGCTAAAAACTCGCAAAAGTTGTGTGAGTTTTTGTTGAGACGTTTATTTCATTTAATGTTTTATTCTCAATTTATCATTATCATTATCATCATTATACAGGGTGTCCCAGAATTAACTATCTATTTCAATGAAATCGGACAAATTTAAAAAAAAAACACTTTTATTTATGTTTATCATGTTTAATATGTGTTAAAAATGTATAAATTTCTAAATTTTTTTCATAATTTTATTTCCATAATTTTTTCGTAGTTTTTCATAGTTTTATTTTTAGAATGGCAAAGAGACTCTCCAAAAGTTAACGTGTGGCTTGGAATGACCAAATCCAAAATTTATGGCCCATTCTTCTTTGCGGGAGCAACTGTAACAGGTACCGTCTACCTTGATATGCTTCAGCAGTTTCTCGAACCACAGCTTCTTGATGATGGCATTCTTGATAATGTTGTGTTTCAACAAGATGGAGCACCATGTCATTATGCTCTAATTGTTCGAGAATACCTCAACAGACGCCTTCCGAATCGGTGGATTGGACGTGGAGGACCTCGACCTTGGCCTCCGCGTTCTCCGGATTTGACACCCCTGGATTTCTTTGCATGGGGTTTCATAAAAACAAAGGTTTATCGCCAAAACGATCAATAGTTTAGCTGAACTTAAAGAACGCATCCAGTTGGCAGTGCGGGAGATAACACCTGAAATGCTTCAAAATGTGTTTCGCAGCGCTGAGGATAGATTTGAAATTTGCAGAGATACAGACGGTGCACATGTTGAAACTTCTCAATAAAGTTTTGACTTATGATTTATAAATCTATTTGTTTTTGTATCATAATTTAGTAATAAACACAAAATTATGTCAGTTTTTATTAAATTTGTCCGATTTCATTTAAATAGATAGTTAATTCTGGGACACCCTGTATATACTCGCAATGATCGACTATGACAAGAGTGTGTTTGATGATTTTCAGTACTATATTTGGTTCATACGTAAAAAGTTCACATTTTTCTGGGATCTGAAAAGTCACTAATATCATTGATAATGTTCAGAGTTGTTTCATCTCCTTCACAAAGTTAAAGGTCACAGGACCGAGGACCGAGGTAATCAATTCGGCATTGCGTGGCATCCCAACCATCTAAGGGTCGCTACATCATCCAAAATAAAACTTTCTTAACTTCGATGAAATAACTTCTTTTTGAGAATGCATTCTTAGGGAAAGTTCTTCCTCCTTTTGAGTATCAAAACTTCTTTTTGAGAGGATACAATAACTTCTTTTAATGATACGTAACTTCTTTGTATAGAAGATATGGTTCTCGAAGCTTCTCTTTTGAGTGAATTGAGACAATAGATAATATTTCTATCTAGAGAAGGTTGCGAGAAGTCTTTCTTTCTGCGTGATCATCTGAATGGGATGGACAGTGGTCTCCCATCCAATTACTAAACAGATCCAACGCCTCTTAAACCTCGCTGAACTAACAGAAAGTGGTTGTTGCAACTTGGCCACGTCGTAGTCCTTTAAAGGTCAAACTCCAGAAAAACTTACTTGAATGGAAATATGAAAGAAAAAAACACTGTAAAATGCTATATTTTCGTCTTTTTATTCAATTTACGTCAAAACTTCAGAGTGTGTCCCCCAAAAGTCCCCATTTTTATTTTCCCGTTATTTTATAATACATATTTATTTACATGGTTTACATGGTGGGGTTTCTTCTTCTGAAAGACAACACAGATTGTGGTTTTTATTTCGCATATTGTATATTAAAACCGCTCTTTCACCACTAATAATAGACCTATAGGCCTAGTAAGGCCATAGATTCCTTATTTTTGAGTTTAGGAACATTTAGAAATAAGAACATTTTTTTCGGGGGTACACCTGATATATATACATATATATATATATATATATATATATATATATATATATATATATATATATATTCTCATAAGCTTTCATCAGTAAAACTCTGAAACGAAGGCACGCAACTTCGATTATCTACTGGATTTACACTGTAACTGAGGTAATTATATATAATTCCTAGATAATTCCCCTATTAGTGGAGGCCGTCATATTTAAGCGGCGAAGTCATATTTAAGCGTCGAAGTCATATTTAAGCGTCGAAGAGAATTGAGGAGTTTAATTTGCGTTTCAGATAAAATAAATATGAGGAACGTACTTATTTGAGCATGAAATACATTTATGGATCACCCTGTACATACTCTAAATACGAGGTAAATGAATTTTTGAAGTTCAATAACCGCATTTAAATAAAATGGGAAGAGAAAAATCACTAAATACAAAGTTTTATGTTTATTATAAACAAATAAGCGAGGTCAAGTTCATATTAGGTCAAGTTCATATTATGGGGAAATGTTGATAATATTTCTTGGGGTGGTTTACATACCCTTTCATGCCCATAGTTGTAAATTTGACATACAATTTTACGAGATTTTAGTCCTTATGGAGAATAACATAACGTATAAAATTGTTTTAATCTTAAACATAATTCGGGCATGAAAAGGTTAACTCTTCATAACGGTTAAAAGGATCATGTGACAGAGGGAATGTACGTTTTTACGTGAGATCCAAACCATCCAAGGGTCATTACATCATCTGAATGCAGAAGACGGTCACCCATTCAACTACTCAACAAATCCAAAGTCACGTAACCTCGCTGATCAAACTGGAAGCGGTGCTGACGGAAATAGTAGTGTAATGAAATGAATAAAGTTCCTTATATTATTCTGACTTCTATTAATTCTATTTCTTGTGCTTTCTCTATTACCTGTGCATTCTTCTATTAACTTCTATTACCTGTGCATTCTTCTATTACCTGTGCATTCTTCTATTAACTTCTATTACCTGTGTATTCTTCTATTAACTTCTATTACCTGTGCATTCTTCTATTATCTTCTATTACCTGTGCATTCTTCTATTATCTTCTATTACCTGTGCATTCTTCTATTAACTTCCATTACCTGTGCATTCTTCTATTAACTTCTATTACCTGTGCATTCTTCTATTAACTTCCATTACCTGTGCATTCTTCTATTAACTTCTATTACCTGTGCACTCTTCTATTAACTTCCATTACCTGTGCATTGTTCTATTAACTTCTATTACCTGTGCATTCTTCCATTAACTTCTATTACCTGTGCATTCTTCTATTAACTTCCATTACCTGTGCATTCTTCTATTAACTTCTATTACCTGTGCACTCTTCTATTAACTTCCATTACCTGTGCATTGTTCTATTAACTTCTATTACCTGTGCATTCTTCCATTAACTTCTATTACCTGTGCATTCTTCTATTAACTTCCATTACCTGTGCATTCTTCTATTAACTTCTATTACCTGTGCACTCTTCTATTAACTTCCATTACCTGTGCATTGTTCTATTAACTTCTATTACCTGTGCATTCTTCCATTAACTTCTATTACCTGTGCATTCTTCTATTAACTTCCATTACCTGTGCATTCTTCTATTAACTTCTATTACCTGTGCACTCTTCTATTAACTTCCATTACCTGTGCATTGTTCTATTAACTTCTATTACCTGTGCATTCTTCCATTAACTTCTATTACCTGTGCATTCTTCTATTAACTTCCATTACCTGTGCATTCTTCTATTAACTTCTATTACCTGTGCACTCTTCTATTAACTTCCATTACCTGTGCATTGTTCTATTAACTTCTATTACCTGTGCATTCTTCCATTAACTTCTATTACCTGTGCATTCTTCTATTAACTTCCATTACCTGTGCATTCTTCATTAACTTCTATTACCTGTGCACTCTTCTATTAACTTCCATTACCTGTGCATTGTTCTATTAACTTCTATTACCTGTGCATTCTTCATTAACTTATTACCTGTGCATTCTTCTATTAACTTCATTACCTGTGCATTCTTCTATTAACTTCTATTACCTGTGCATTCTTCTATTAACTTCCATTACCTGTGCATTGTTCTATTAACTTCTATTACCTGTGCATTCTTCATTAACCTATTACCTCTGCATTGTTCTATTAACTTCTATTACCTGTGCATTCTTCTATTAACTTCTATTACCTGTGCATTCTTTTATTAACTTCAATTACCTGTGCATTCTGTAATCTTTTCCTAATTTCGCCGATTCTAATTATTTTTGCTTATACTGTATGGTAACGTTCTTCGTTTTGGTGGTACGTGGGCTTATTCCTAAAGGAAAACTGATGGTTCTAATCCCCCTTAATACTTTATATTTAGTTAGCCTGAAGGACATAATTAAAGGAAGGCGAGTGGCACATATATTTTAACTTAATTACATTAGAAAGGGAGAGACTTCACGATTTGTTATTACTTAACGCTGTTATATTTTCAATTGCACGAATACTACTACTAAATGCTACAACAGGCAATGAAAACTTGGTTATATATGCGTTTGAATTCTCTCTAGACCATATATGTGTATATATACAGAGTTGCCACAAAGATTGAAAGCCACGGAAACTATAGTTTACAACCAAACTACAGGATATTGCCTCTTAATTCCAGACTTTGTGGCCACCATATACGTATATATATATATATACTGTATATATACAGGGTGAGTCACGACGAAATGTCATAACTTCGGGAGCTTATAGCTGAGGTCATTCCCAGTCAAAAACTTCATATGAACATAGGTCCGATTCTTAACGGTTATGGAACTATGGATGTTTGAATGTTTAGAAATAAGAATAAGGGAGCAAGTAGCTGCTAAAGTTTTTATTCATGAATTTACAATAACTGTTCAAAATGACTACCCTCGGCCTCAATACACATCGCGGCTCGTCTGTGAATCGCGCGTGTAGCTCGCATTAGTTCATTACGATTGTCCTTTATGAGGGCTGCAGCATCCAAAATCCACTTTTCTCTGGTACACCAGCTCTTTCATGCGTCCCCACAGATAAAAATCTAGAGGGGTTAGGTCCGGAGACCTGGGTAGCCAATTTTCTGCACCACCACAACCGATCCATCGACCAGGGAAGCGATCATCGAGATGCGTTCTCACTGCACGGCTAAAATGGTAAGGAGCTCATCTTGTTGGAAGTACATACGCAATCGTGTTGCCAAAGGTGCATCGTCTAACAGTGGCGGCAGTTCATCTTGCAGAAATATTAGATAAATGTCACCTGTAAGACCACCTTCGAAGATAAACGGATCAATCAGCTGACCGTAGAGAATACCACACCACACATTGACACTGACCGATGTTGAAAATTACTTTCCACAATGACATGAGGATTCATTTCTGACCACACATGTGAATTGCGAGTGTTGTTGACACCGTCGCGGGTAAATTGAGCCTCATCACAGAACAAGACGTATCGATGCAATTGTCGATCGGCATTGAGCCAATTACAAAATTCCAGCCGTTGGGCACGATCCCCAAGTTAGAGGTACTGAACGCGCTGTACGTGATATGGATACATGCCTTCTTCGTGCAACGTTCTACATACTCTCGTTTGAGGAACTCTAAGACGTGTGGAAATCCTTCGCGTGCTAACATCGGACTCCGCTGTACCATCTGAATAATGTTTCCTTGTTTAGCCACATCTTGTTGTACTGGACGCTCGGATAAAACAGTAACGCTAGGAAATGAATCGCTCTCTCGCAATCTCAGGAAAACGTTGCTAAACACTCGTCGATCCGGAATTCTTCGATTTTGAAAACGTTGCTGGTATTCAGCGACAGCAGCAGTAGTATTTCCATCGCAAAATCTGTAAACATACACCATATCGGCATATTCGGCATTTGAAAACGTAAAAGGGATACTGAACGCATAAAACATCAACTGCACGCTGTGAAACACAACACTCTACTGCGTAGTTAGTTCGGTTCGGTAAGTAACTGTCAATTCAGTTCAAGGTCACGCATGCGCATGCTTGAAATTCAAACATTCATAGCTCCATAACCGTTAAGAATCGGACCTATGTTCATATGAAATTTTTTACTAGAAATGACCTCAGCTATAAGCTCCAATTATGGCTTTCGTCGTGACTCACCCTGTGTGTATATATATATTATATATATATATATATATATATATGTTACACGTACATTTTTTTTTGCGGCTATTTTTAAGGCGGTATTTTCATGGTAATTGCGGGAAATGCGTCTTCGATTCGTTGCCTGAAATTAAATCGATAAAAAAAAATGGCGTCAAATTATAAATGGCTTAAAATTACTTCTATTTTCTTTTTATTAAAAAGGAAAATGAAAGAGGAAAGAGTCGTTATCGAACGAACGCTAAATTTGAACCATATTTTATGATCGTTTTTACTATGGATGAGATTCATGATAAAGAACATTATATATATATATATATATATATATATATATATATATATATATATATATATATATATATATATGTATATATATATATATATATATATATATATATATATATATATATATATATGTGTGTGTGTGTGTGTGTGTGTTATGCGGACCACTTTCCTCACTATGGTTGATGATATAGTAGCACTTTGGATGAGAGAGAATCCAGCTGTGGTCCTCAATGGGTGAGCGCGGCCTTTGCCGGAAGACGTCCGAGCGTAGAAAATATAATGTGACACACGAAAATTAATCAAAATTTCATTTTTTTCATAAAAATGGGACTGAAGGAAACAAAGTTCTTTTTCGGTCGTGTCTTGTTTCACTCTTCAAGACGTTTATTGAACAATTTTCTACAGAAAGAGGCGCAGAAGGGAAAGACCAAATTTACAATCTCGAATCTACCTTCCTTGAAAGGAAGGAGGAGGAGGAGGAGGTTCGACCTCCTCGGTCAAGGGCTAAGGCAGGAATTAAAGAGGAGGTGGTTCGACTTCCTTCGTCTAAGGTTCAGGCAAAAATAATTTAATTTACAATACCAAGACGTAAGTAAGTCTACATTTTGGGGTGGGTGAGGAGTACAATTTGAAGGTTGAGTTCTTCCTTTTTGGAGAATTTGCAAATTGCTTCGTTTTAGGAATAAAAATAAAAATAATAATAATAATAATAATAATAATTTGCCGAGTGTACATCTTTGGGTGGCGACCTAATGTCGGGGTTATACACTGCTTTGAAGTACATTATGTCCATACTAAGTACTAAATTTTATTAAACATTTGGTAGTAGGTCTCATATTTATATAGTTTAAGACTTGGATCACCTGAAGATCAGGGCTCCCAGCTTCAATTACAAAATGATATCTTCGTTAAAACTAACGAAAATATCACGACTTAACCTAACCAATCGCCAAGGGCGTTCAGTTGACCTAACCGGGCATTCAATTTAATTTATTATTATATTTGGTTTGTAAAGCAAAAAACAAGAATACATGGGAGCCCTGATCTTCAGGTGATCCTAAGACTTATATGATTCGTTAAATTATATCATTTAAATTATATAATTTATGGTAGTTTTGAATGAACAATTTTATATATTAGTTAACTATGATTACTACAACTATTATAAGACCCAGTTATGTCAACTATTATTAGAAAATTAATATTATAGTTTGAAAACCTAAGTAGCCAGTGACGAGGTAAGCGGAAGAAGGATGACAATGTACAGGGTATTCTAGAAGTTTGGCCTTATAGGGAAAATAGACAGTATATTTTTAAAGTGAAACAAACACATTTCTAATGTCAGTTTTACATATTTCAGGAAAGAAAATACCCTCATGGCTCAGTATACCAATCAAGAGAAGGTGGAACTGGTATTGTTACATGTTTGCGGAAAAAGCCAGAGGGATGCATGTCAGTTATTTCACGAACATGCATCCCTTTGGCTTTTTCCGAAAACGTGTAACAATACCAGTTCCACCTTCTCTTGATAGTATGATAATAAAAACCAACTAATAGACAGAGTTTATTTCCACAACAGTTTCGATGCCCACTGGCATCCTCTTCGGGTGGATACAGAAAAACGAATAAACCAAAAACAAGAGGGAAAACAGTCCAGGGACCATTAAGAAATTCGCACCTAGGTTAGATCCCGTTCTCCCGACACCGGAAGGGCATTTTATTAAAGGGTCCGCTTATAAGTACATTCGCACAAATTTAAAACTATCTTCTTGTTCTGTACATACAGATTCTATTATTTTTTACATAATTATTACATTTATTATTACATTTATTACATTTATTATTGCATTATTATTTATTACAGAAATTATAAATTTATTATTACATTGATTATTACATTGTTGTTTATTATTACAGAAATTATAAACCGAAAAACGAATGAAAAAGGCGAGAAAGAAACAATCCAGAGACCATTAAGAAATTCGCGCCCTCTAATGAGATTTTTGGTCAAAAAATCCCTTACGGTGTCGGGTGAACGGGATCTAACCTGTGTGAATTTCTTAAAGGTCTCTGGATTGTTTCCTTACTCGCTTTTGGTTCATTCTTTTTTTTCGGTAAAATGTAAATGGAATAATAAATGTAATAGTAATAAATGTAAATGTAATAATAAATGTAATAATAAAGATAATAAAATAAATGTAATAATAAATGTAAAGGTAATAATAATAAATGTTATAAACGTAAATGTAATAATAAATGCAATAATAAATGCAGTAATTATGTCAAAATAAGAGAATCTATATATATAGAATAAGAAGATGGTTTTAATTTGTGCGAATGTACTTATAAGCGGGACTCTTTAATAAAATGCCCTTCCGGTGTCGGAAGAACGGGATCTAACCTAGGTGCGAATTTCTTAATGGTCCCTGGACTGTTTTCCTTCTTGTTTTTGGTTCATTCGTTTTTCTGTATCCACCCGAAGAGGATGCCAGTAGGCATCGAAACTGTTGTGGAAATAAACTCTGCCTATTAGAGTGGGTTTTTATTATCATATTTTGACCTTCACGTAGAAAAGTGAAGTTTTTTGTATGCTCTTGCTAGGTATACTGAGCCATGAGAGTATTTTCTTTCCTGAAATATGTAAAACTGACATTAGAAATGTGTTTCACTTTAAAAATATAATGTCTATTTTCCCTATGGGTTCAGACTTCTGGGACACCCTGTACTTTCCATTTAAATTACACGAACATTTATGGTAACGTAACACACGAGTAACATAGAATTTCAATGACAATTAAGTAGAAATAATAAGTACACTTAGTGGGAACACGGATAACAATGCAGTGACAACGTGCTATGCAGTGACATGCACGATAACAGTACAGTATATTACAAAATAACATAACATCTTAATGTTATGAATTACTAGTAGAAGCGAGAGAGAGTTTTTGAAGACATTCCAATGACTATGTTTAGTTGACTAGCTAACATAGGTAAAATAACGTTGATGCTTGGAAAGCCGAATTTTGGTAACTATTTGCGTTAGCAGCAACAATAATCTTGCGATAGGTCAACCAACGTCTTGAGAATAATTGGTCTAACATATGAACGTCTAACACATGGTCTAACAATTGGGCTAACATATGAACGAACGTTATCACATGTAAAGGCATTTACGTGTAGAATGGACTAATAGGTTGATAGAGCATACATAGGCAGTGGCGGCCGCTCATTATGTGCTTACGTGCTACAGCATATCAGTTTTTAAAATATGTAAATAACTAAATAATAAATCAATAAAATTACTTATAATATCTTCTGTAATTTCCAATTTGATCTAAATTGTTTTCACGAATTAATTGTGCATTCTCTGTATTTCTATTTTCATACTTATGTGCTGTCATCAGTATAGCACCCAAATCGAGTGAAATCAGACAAAGCGCATGCGCAGACGTGTCTTTCGGTCCAGTTTAGGATAAGGCGTGAATGTGCTACCAGTCGCTGCAGCACTTGTGAATGTGATGGATGTTCGATCGTTTGCGTTTGATTTTTAAACTTTTTATGCGTGTGTATGTGTTTTTGTTTTCTCAAGTGTTGTATATAAATTATTAATTTTTATACAATATGAATTCAGTGGACAATTTATTAAAAGTACCTTTTTCATCTAGAACATTAAATGAAAAAGCTCAAATAAAACAGTTAGGTAGGCCAACTCCCGATTTAAATTTAAGTCAGAAAGCCAAGGGAAGCAACAATCGAGAATATTTAAGACAATTTCACAGAAAGATTTATGATGATTATAGTTGGATTTGTTGTTGTGATGTTCGGGATGCTCTTTTCTGCCTTCCATGCCTTCTTTTTGGTAACAGTGATTCATTCAGTAACACGGGAGTGAAAGATCTTGGCCATCTTAAAGCACTGATTAGAAAGCATAATGAAAACAAGAAACATAAACAATGTGTTAGATCTTAGTGTTCTCGGTAGTGTGAATATTGCAATACAGTTAAGTCGGGCCTACCATGACGCCATCAAGAAACACAATCAAGAAGTAGAAAAGAACAGATATATAATTATTATCAAAGGTAATTGACTGCATTTAAGTTTTGCGGTGCCTTTTAACTTGCCTTAAGAGGCCATGATGAGAGTGAAACATCTGAAAATCCGGGTATTTTCTTGGGACTCGTTGATTTTGCTAGTAGTTTAGGAGCTATTGAAGAATAGGGACCCCAGCCTTCTTTAGTTAGGCTTATAAGGCTAACTAACGAAAATATCACGATCTAACCTAACCAGTCGTTAGGTTAACTGTACGCCCTTGACGATTGGTTAGGTTAGGTCATGATATTTTCGTTAGTTAGCCTTTTAAAGCTAACTAAAGAAGGTTGGGGTCCCTATTCTTCAATAGCTCCGTAGTTTAGATAGTGCGGTAAAAGAACACATAGAATCGAATCATGTTTTCAAGGAAACTTCTAAAACCATCCAGAATGAACTGCTAGATTGTATGTCGGAAGTTTTTTTGTCGCTTTAATGGCAGATGAAACTACAGACATTTCTGAACATTCACAGTTGGTAATAGTATTTCGTTATGTAATCAATGGCGTGCCTACTGAAACATTTTGGGGATTTTTCAACCCGGAAGGTCAAAGGTGATTGACAAGTTCTGCAGTAAGAAAGAGCGTCGCATGAATCTTTTTTCGTAAATAAGTAAGTACTATATCTATCTATCTACCGTTAGTTGCGCAGAACATTTACTATAATTCACGATGAATCTAATATACTATTTCAGAATCCTTTGCGAGGTGCCAGCCCCCTTCCCCCCTTGGGGGTAATGGGGTAAATGGGGAGAGGGGTGGGGTAATGGGGGAGGGGGTGGGGTTAATGGGGAAACTCAGAAAAAAAATGATAACCAACATCGATTCCGGTCAGGAAGATCATGCTTATCACAACTAATGGAACACTATAACAATATTATTGATGCACTCGAAACAATGAAAACTATGATTTGGCGGGCCGCAGGGCCCCCAATTACTGTCGGTTCAGTTATTTGGTCAATAAAACTATAGAAATGAACGCAGTCATGAAAATCTTAGGCTTCAAATCCGAGCTCATTGTATTAAGATTTGTGAAGCTTTAGATTTTCATGGCTGCGTTCTTTTCTGTAGTTTTATTGAATGAATAATTGGTTTGCCAGTAACTGGAAGGCCGCAGGCACCCCAATTACTGAGGCCCAAGGTGAGAGGAATAGGAATGATATCCAGATAAAGGGCTACTGAGTTCAAAATAAAATACGCCGTAGGCCCACAATTCAGCCGAAGCACCGCAGATATAGCAAAATCGGCGCGTAGCGCCGACCTTTTGCTAGTTAGTTCTATTTTATAATTTATCAGTTGTTTATATATATATCATCAAAAATTTTTTGTTGTAGCACACAACTATTTTAAGTCATGAGCCGCCACTGGGCATAGGTAAACAATAAACAATTGAATGGCATGAATTAATAATAAGTATTTACTATGAGGAACGATACCCAAGACACCATATATATAATATATATATATATAATAATGGCGTATATGATATAAATTCTACGCCATTATATGGGAAGAATTACCATACATTGAATACTAATTAAATGTATAAAAATGTATAAAAAATTTAAAATAAAGAAAATTTTACTTATGACGTAACTCAATTCGGGTATATAAGTCATTATAATATAAAAAGGAAATAGAAGACAATTGATTGAGAGGGATGCAGTAATTCAAATAAGGAAAAGCTCATATAGATGTTACGCCCCATTTGTGTAATTGCTCAATTCATGAACTGAGCAATATAATTGCCTATTTCATGAAATGGGCAACTTCCTGCCCATTACATGAACTGGGTATTTATATTGCCCAGTTCGTGAAATGGGCGGAATTTTGCTTGCCCATTTCATGAAATGGGCATCTGTATGAAGGAAAATTAAAATTTCGACTGAATCATTTATTACAAAAGTAAAACATTAAAAAGAGAAGGCAAGTGATAATGATTAGTCTACATTCTCACAGGATTTGTGACTGTGGCAGGCGCTGTTGCAACGAAGATTATTTTTCAAACATAAACATCGTTTAGTTACTGTTAGACAATTACTTCTACAATGGCACCTCCTGAACCCTTGTCTTCCACAAACACTTTGTAGTTTAACGATTTCGCGAATGCTTAGTTTGTTTGAGGGAATAGCATTAGATTTAAGACCAGTATAGTGAACGGATTCAAACTGATTCCTTGAAAGTTTACCACTTATTACTCCGACTTTTATTCCTACTGTGTAGCCACCGTCGTCCTTAGCAAGAATTATACCTATTATATTAGGAGGATCACGTTTACTACGATCAAATTGAGATACTGTAACTGCTACATTATGACCAACGTCGACCACTGGTAACGTTTTTTTACTTCGCGTCAACATTTTTTTCTGCTTGTAGCACTATGCCCTCATGAGCTTTTTGTCGTGCGAGTACTGCAGGGTGTACAGCAGCATCGTCTTGTGATACGTCCTTAGATGATACTTGCAGCACTGTTGTTTCATGCGCAAGCGAGTGGTCTGGCTCTAGCGGTGGTAGTGCAGGTGTTTCAGCAACTTTGTCTTGTGATACTTGCTGCATGGCTGGTTCATGCGCAGGCGAGTGCTCTGGCTCCAGCGGTGGTGGTGCAGGTGTTTCAGCAGCATTTTCTTGTGCTGGCAATGTTTAGGCGTTGCAAATGGGCAACTTACTGCCCATTACATGAAATGAGATGATTCTTCATTTTGAGAAGGTCAAGCTTGTCGCCCCTCCTCTCGAGTTGGTCTGGTGAAGTAGTAAGTTGTTTTCTTGTGCCCTCCAGTCTCCACCTCACATAGCCAAGTACGCCCGGCTCATCGAGGATTGTTCTGAGCCAGGGGTCTAATCTTTTGAAGATGTCCATTGCAACTCCCTTCGTGTTTCTTAAGTCTTTGGGAAGCTGATTAAACAGTTTTGGTCCTCTCACAACAAAACTATTTTCTTTCAGGGTTAAGGATATTCCCTCTCTCGCCTTTAATTTGGGAACACGACACAGTCTTCCTTTTCTACTTTCCACCGTTGTTTGGGGAGTTACAGGGTTCAGAGTAAGATTAGGGACTAGTTTCTCCATTATTTTCCAAGTGTAAATAATGGCTTATCTCTCTCTCTCTCTCTCTCTCTCTCTCTCTCTCTCTCTCTCTCTCTCTCTCTCTCTCTCTCTCTCTTCTTTCCAGTGAATATAGATTTAATTCGTGTATCCTTTCCCAGTAATTTAGTTCTTTGCACCCAATGATCTGAATGTGAAGCTTCTTTGAACCCCTTCTAGCTGACTAATGTCTTCTTTTTTATATGGGCATGTTAGGACCTAGCAGTATTCCAACTTGGATATGATCAGTGTTTTCAATAGAGGAATCATTATATTTCTATCCCTTCGTTTAACAGTTCTCAGTATCTACCCAGTTATTCTCTTTGCTCTGTTTACTGCTATCTTATTTTGTGTTTCAAATTTCGCATCATCAGTCATTACAACCCCTAAATCTTTTGCTCTGAAATTTCTCTGAATTTCCTGTCCATTTGGGGTATAATATTCCATGGATTTTAGGTCCTCTCTTTTTCTGTACCGTGACAGCTGAAATTTCTCAGTGTTAAACTTCATATTGTTGTCTTCCGTCCACTTGTAGATTCTGTTCATGTCTGTTTGTAGAGATCCTATATCTTCTGGGTTCCTTATTTTTCTACTGATCTTTGTGTCATCCTCAAAGGATGTTACGTGCTGACTCTGGTATTGGTAACGTCTATTATATATATATATTATATATATTATATATATATATATATATATATATATATATATATTAGGGTGTGACAGTTGCCCCAACTTTCTCCTACAATGCTGTTCAAAATTTTGTGTTGCATATTGACATAAAAAATACCCACGTGCAATCTTTTGAAGATTCATGCATATTCGAGTGAGCACCAGCAATTTGAAAAATAGCGATTTTGCTTATACGGCATACGCGCCTATATATGAGATTACACAAACCATCATAAGGGATATTAACACAAATCATTTGCCTGTCTTAATTAAAAGCTGTTATCACTAACACAAAAAAGTTAATCATTCTTATTCTCTCATGGTACATTAAGGGGTTTTATCATATATTCACAAGGTATTATTTCTCTAGAGCAAGAAACAATGATTTCTGTTCGGAAACAGATGATCGTTTGCGCTGATTAGGAACGCGGAGTCTGTCATTTTCAACTACTTGAAGGACTTCTTGAAAGCGCTCCTCATCCCTGGCAACATTAAGAAAGTCATGGCAAAGTTTTACACCACGCTCTGCAGCCTCATTGACGACCTGAAGCTTGTCCAAACCCGTTTCATGTTCAGGTAGTCGTCATGATCCGCCCATTCACTGGCTGGACTGTGGAGAAACTGATAGGGCATGCCTAAAATGGTGAAGAACCGGCTTGAGTCAGGCCCAATTAGGTCCACCAGGGCAGTGCCACTTTCTGGGACAGGGGGAAGATATGGCTTTCCATAGCCCCCATGATTGAGCCCCTCTCTCTTAGTAACTTCAGTGCCTTCATGGCAAAGAAGGGCCTTCCTCATCTCCTCTTTTGTCCTTTCTTGTACTTGGGACGAGAACAAAGCCAGTGGGGCCAACTCCTCAGTTAGGTACCAAGTGTGTCTACCGAGTGCCACACATGCTTTGTCAACTATTGTGGCGTCATATGGGGCAAATTCAGCCAAGGTTTCGACCAAATTCAAGTCATTCAGTGGCGCACTTGCTGGAACAGGGCAAACAATCCACCATGGGACAAAACAGCGACTGTGAACACAGCAAACCGTTCTAACTTGCTGATTTGACTTTTAGTCACAACCTCGGCTTTGGGAAACTGCTCTTTGATCTGGCCTGACAAAAGAACAATCTTGAGGGTATAGAGCAGTTTAGCCATCCACCTTGCTTTGTGAAGTGCGCCGGGGTAGACCATTGTGAAGTTCACTGGCTCGGATCCTTTAGTTACAAGCAGCAGACAAAGCTCTACCAGCTCCTTGTAGTCGCCACGTGTAAATGGTTGGGCTAGAGATTCACGGAAGTCAGCCATCTCCTGCTGGCTCCTCAAACACTTCAGGCATTGCGGGGTAGTAGTATTTCTTTTTTCATTGTACGCCAGTTGAGAGAAATGGTTCTTGAACCTAGAAATGCAATTATTGGGATTATTGTATTTCGTACTAATCTATAATATTGTTTTAGGGGTATTAAGATTGATATGATCGATCATTTGCTTGGTGTTAGTATATCTTATGTCTAATAAAAGAAATTCCACTAAATTTGTTCATTAGATAATAATATTCCTTGTTATTTTGTAAAGCTTATGACTCACCTCTGGAAAACATTATGTTTGGACTTGAAGAGCCCTCCACTTTCAAGCAATCCCAGCAAACACCTAGGATGACTTTGCCCACATGCCTGCGACAGGCGCACCAGAATACGGCACGCTCTAATTCCTTTTGGAGGGAGACGCAAGCAGCTGTTTTTTGTCCTGAAAAAAAATGTAATTGTAGTTCAAGGCCACCATTTCAGGCACGTGCTTTTTGCAGATTTCTGTTAAATCATTCACTGTATTTTGGTATTAATGTCGTGATAAATTCACGCTGATGTTTGAAATAGGTTTACCTGTATTGGATGAAGTTGTGTCGAAAACCATACCAACGACATTCTGTTCACACTCCCAATGACCAGAAGTTGTTTGGTTGCTGTTGATATCAAGTCTCCTTGAACCAGGCCAGCTTTTTGAGTCAAATGCGGAAGAGGTGCGACTCCAAGAAGATTTGTGCCATTGACACCAGACACAAGAATGGGCAGGCAGTCATCAGTGCCTTTGGAATCCAGCGTGTCCATAAGTTTACCATCCCAGTGCACCAGTACTTTGTCTGATGGTTGCCATTCATCCATGATTTTTAAACTTATTTCTGACACGATGGAAGCTCGGTATCGGTGGGCCATCCTTGCATTTAGACTCAGCTTTGATGTATCTCCACCACATGCAGATACAAGGGAGTACACAATTGCACTCAGCTGGGTCGGCGAGATGTTGTTTCAAACACTACATGAAACAAGTTCTGCCGACTTCAGAATATCATGGGGCACAAAAATTGAAACTCCCTCTTTCACTGTTCTCCGATGTTTTCTCTTTGGTTCAGCAGTGCTGGCCTCATCAATGTCATCGTCCTCATCAGAGCTAATAGGTGAATCAATATCAGCCTGTACATTCTCAGCATGATCACATTGCTCTCTCTCTTGTCGCTTCTCTTCTCGCATCTGCCTTTTCTGTCGCTTCTGAACCTTTTCTGAGAGTACTTTGTTTACCCCAGAGTAGGTAGCTACTCTGTCACTTAGCATGCTTTTCATAAAGAGTATGTCAGTATCGATGGCATCTTGTTCGGCCTGAGTTTTCCCCTTTTTCGCAGCCGCCATCTTTCAACACTGTGTTCTTATAAAATTTCATCGTCAGGCTCAATTCTGATTTAAACTTCATAATTCCAGGATCATCAGCCGTCTTCTATCCTCATTCTTTTTCATAAGCATCATGTAGTCTTTGTCATAGTAAGTTTTAATCACTCGGCCAATATTGTTCCTGCCTGTAATGGTCGGGACATTCGCCTTCTGGTAACGCAAAAGCACATTGTCAATGGTGCAGATAAAGCCTGGTCCCAATGCATATCCTGAAGGTTTGCTAACAGACATAGTAAGACCTGCCTATTAGTTGGCAGTTTGCAGCCCTTTATTTCCTTTTCTTCTTCTCGGGGTACGGTGCCCAATAACATTCTGACATACTCATCATCTTGCCGTGTATCCATGATTAAATTCTCTATTCACAACATCAAATCACTGTCAAGGGAAAAGAAAAGAGCATCATTAAAATTAAATGCAATAAAATAATACGTGGAAAATTTGTGGGTCAGCGTTCCAGACCCGGAAATGAAAATCTGATAAAATGTGCTATTTTCACACTTATTTATGAAGTTCATAAGCTGAAATAGCAATACTTGCTGGTACGACGGTGCTAGCTCAAACATGCACCGATCTCCAAGAAAATTTACAGGGGTGTTTCCTAGATAAATACACAACACTAAAACTTTGAACAGCATTGTAGGACCATTTTTTGATTTTTGGAGGGCAACGGTCACACCCTATATATATATATATATTAGGGTGTCTCTTATTGGGTAGTCAAAAATTGAAATGTTGAATTATTTTATCTGCGCCCCCTAAATAGTTCCATTTAGCATAAAAACTAAAACTTGAAAGTTTGATACAAATTGGCTCATATTTAGGGGTTGCCCCCGGCTAATAAAAATGGTGACCATGGCATAATAGCTCCTGACATATGATTATGCTCATTATACACATAATTCCTTCCTTCTTTTTTTAGTTTGATTCGTTTTTATAAGTATAGGCCTTCTTATTTATCATTGATCCTTTTCTAACCTATCCTTGATGTTGTTATAATCCATCCTTTGGTCCTCAATCCTTCTTTATCCCAATCCTTTTTTCCTATCCAAAATCCTTCCTGGCTCTTTTTTTATATACAATCAGCAATGAAGCATTGCTACAAAAAAAAAACCATTAGTTTATTATATAGAGATAAATTCAAAATGCCAGTGCTATTTACATACTTTAATTAGCATTATTTCCTTATACAACATTTATTTAATATACAATGATTATACAATATGATGTATTTTAAGGTGCGACCTCATTGATAGTTATTTTTTTAGAAGAACAGTTTTTGATGGAACTGGGTGACTCTGGCGGTGTTTTGCAACAATTTGGAGCAGGAACTGGAGCTGCTCTTCCCCCACTGTCAATTTCTTATTCAGCTCTTGAACTAAAGCTACTGCACGTTCTGCCCGGTCATTTACAACAGATAGAGCTGCAACAATAGCTCTTGCCCTTAAATATTCACAGTTGGATGTCCAAGTGCTGGGTGCCTTGTTCAGAAATCCTTCTGGCAAATTCAGCTTAGTAAAGAATTCTCTAGTATTTCTTGTAACAAGTTGGTGTAGTCCTTCACCAGAGCAGAAGGTCGATTCAGGAATCCGAGGACGCTTGGGTGGTCTATCAGTGGACTCATCTTCTAATGCCTTTACCATGCGTTTCTTTACATCTGTAGTAATTCGCTCATCAAAGAAAGCAAGACCAACTGCTTCTTCCGACAGGTACCATAAGTGGTTAGAGAGCTTTTTTTTAGTTGCATCAGAAATCTTTTTGTTAGGATAATTAATCAATGACCTCATAAGGAGCCAGTCATTAAATGGGGTTTCAATAGGGAGTGAGGATGTTGTCCAAGCCTTCATATAGATGAGAACAGAAAAAAGGGAAAGATCTTGAATTCCTCGTTCTTCAGTCTTAGTCATCTTGAACTGGTTTTGAAAAAGCCACATCTTGATAGAATAGAGCGCTTTGGACATCCAGCGAGCTCGATGCATGGCAGCCTGGTGCACGAAACTTGATGCCTTTATTGGGACACCTCCAAGATCCAAAAGTTCTTGATAGTCATCCCGTAGCATAGGTGCCTGGATCTAGCAAACTGAATTAGTTCAGTTTTAGACTGGATAATTGCTTCTTTAGTAATCGTGTCTGTCTCACCTGTTTGGAACTGGCTTTGATCAACAGAAGTCCAATTGTCACAAAAACGCTTAAAGATCAATATCTCTGGACCAGTTGATGTAGATCCCATGTTGCTTCAAATGCAGCTCCCAACAATAAATCTAAAACATGGTGTCTACAAGGCAAGTACAAAACATCATGTCCCAATTTTGCTTCGATGAGAGCACAGGCTCCACTATATTGACCCGTGTTTGAAGCTGTTGTATCGAAACAAATTGCTTTTACTCTCTCTGTAATTCCCATTCATTCAGGCAGTTAAAGACGGCTTCAGCTTGTGCTTCTCCAGTTGAGTTTGGGATTTTGGGGACACCAAGCAGCTGTTCAACACCAGGTCCTGACACAAGTACTGGGAGACGATCAATGTGCTTGTGCGAGGTGAGGTCCTCCATCATCTTGCCATCCCAGTGGACTGTCATAGAACATTCTCCATGGAAATGCTCCTTAAGTTCTTTAGCATGACGAGCTCGGTTCTTATTTCGAAGGCGATGGATAGAATGTTGGTTTATGTTGTAATCTGAAGCATCCAAACCAAAGCTTTTAGCTGCCTCTGCGAGGATAAATGTTGCCTTTCTAGAGGAATTTGTGTACGATCCAGGGCAGCAGACATCTGAATAGTCATGATGTTTTTCATGCCTCGTTTTTTCTAGATTTTGGTAAAGCACAAGCTCCTTTGGGCTCCTCCTCCTCATTCTAACTTTCATCAGTGTTGCTGGAAGATGTGGAAGAAGCCAGTACAACTTGACTAGTAGACGCCTCCATCAAAGATTCTGACTTTCTTTTTCTCTCTGCCTCAGCTTCCAACCATTTGACTGCATTTTTTGTGCGGTGAAGATGTACAGTGTCCACACCACCGATTGAGCCAGGATGACCTTTTTGTCTTTGCAGTTGAAGGAACTCCCAGTCCTCACGATTCTTGATCAGCTTCTCAGCGTCTCCATGGGCGATGTCAAAGAGATCTTCCAATCGCTCTACAAAATCAGCCTCCTTGGTTTTATGGCTCTGGCTTGTTCTGGAAGCATGCTTCTTTAAGCAAGTCCATTCGTTAAAGAAATTCTCTAACTTCTTCATGGCACGAGGTTCCTGCTGAGTAGGAATATTGGCCTTATCCCAGATAACTATTGTGGCTCGAATAGATTGACGCAGAGCATCGCGGATTGTCATGTTTTTCTCTCTGTGGAGGTGCATAAAATAACCAAAAGCTTGCCTATATGGGGGCAGCTTTGAGCCTTTAATATCATCTACTGTAGATCCGAGCAAATAGAATGGTCTTCTTGTATTCATCTGCAAAATAAGAAAACAAAATATTAATGTAGTGTTATGGTTTTGTAGAGCAGGGCTAAATCACTGTTTTGACTTTTTTAAATTACAAAAAAAAAAAAATTTGGTAGACATAAGTTAATTTGGTCTATTTTATAAATCTAACGTATTTTTCTCAATTATTATTCCTATTATTTTTTAATCTAAGAAACAAGGAATAAATATTTTTGTAGTAGAAATTTATATTTTGCTATTTTATTGGAAATAGAAACAGTGGCGTCACTAGGGTTGGTGTCACCCAATGCGGTAACTCATGGTGTCACCCCCCCCCCATGGACCTCCTCCCGTACCAGACCATCAGAGCTGGGCAATAAATACATTGAATGTATTTAAATACTAAATACTAAATACATGGGAGAAATGTATTTAAATACTAAATACATACATTTTACGAATGTATTTAGATACTAAATACAAAATACATCAATTGTATTTAAATACATTTGTAAATACATTTTAAATACATACAAATTTTAACATATGCATTCACTAATTCATGAGTAACAACAATATAAAATGCTTGATAAAGGATAAAGAAATAGTACAATCTAATTTCCGATTATATATTTCCCTTTTTAGAACAGAACAAAAAACAAAAGAACTTAGAACTTACGATGTTCAACCAGTGACATATTATACTCAACTTTTGCACGGTTTGAATCATGCCAGGGTGGACACGCTGTGAAAAAAATAAACATGAATTACCTAATGAATAATGATCGATAATTAATGAATCAATAATAATCATTGATATCAATTTTTGATAAATTTCTACTTTAGGGGACACGGTGAATTTCGAAATAAATACACCACTCGATAGATCAGACGATTTTAAAAGCTTTTTCATCAATGAATTTTCCATCGCAAATTGGATTGATTGCAACGAATTAGTTACACAGGCCCACTTAAGGCAGAGCCGTTTTGTGCGATTAAATTATTCGGTCAATTTCAAGATATTTTTTGATGTCTAAAAAAACACTTACCTTCAGATGAGTGTACAGATTCGTTGTAGCATTGCTTGCAGCAGAGACTTCGTGTTTACACAGCAAGCAGGTGCACTTTACCTTATTACCGTCTTTAGATTTAATTTTAAAGTATTTTCCATCAAACAGAGGGTGCACTAAATTGTTATCTGCAGATATAGCACTGTTTGATTCACCGGATTTGCTTGTTGAAGCCATGACACGCACACGATAAAGAAATCAACCGCTTTCGACTAAGAGTGGCACACAACTGATTGAACTGACACGTTGAAACATGAACCATGCTGTACTACACTGTCGACGCGTCATACTGTGCTAGTACAGAACGTGTATTAAACCAGTAAAAGTATTTACATTTTTATATTTTGAGTATTTAAATACATTGTATTTAAATACTCATTAAAGTATTTAAATACTATATTTAAATACATGAAAAACAATGTATTTATAAATACAGTTCTAAATACACAAATGTATTTAAATACGTATTTAAATACAAATGTATTTAAATACTGCCCAGCTCTGCAGACCATACAGAATCCTTAGTAATGTTTTTTGTACTAATGTTACTCGTAAATCGTAATTCCCGTATATCACTGAATGTAATGGCAATAGTAGTGACATAAACAACTAGCAAAATTAAAATTACTCCTTTAAATTACAATATCATACGCACAGCCTAAATGTATTTACATTTACATAGTTTCATGTGGTTAAAGTGAAAATTCGGTAAGAAAACAATAGAATTCGAAGTAAAAACGTTTAAGAACTACATCAAAATTATGTTCATTTTAACGTTAAACTTTACCGTTACACGAGATACATTAATGGATTAGGTTTGCATAATCAATAACGGCCCAAATAATGTAGAAGTTGTAGACAAATGCCTATGGAAATATACTCATAAATTTGAGGCTGCAACATCATAAAGACAGAGGCTGCAACAACTGAGCGGAAGCCTTTTTTATTTTTCTCCTTCTTTTCCTTTAATTACTACTTCATTCTCAAAAAAGTTATTGATATAGGTTCACAATACTAATTACCACAATATTGTAGCTAAAACAACAGAAAATTTGACAAAATCAGCGACTATAAAAACACCAGCAGCAACGAAAACAACAGCGCGTGCTTGTAGAGCGTGCAGACGAAACCACGTGATTCGAAGCGTCATTGTAATTGGGTAATAATGACAGCTCTGACCGGAGCGCATTAGAAGGTTCAAAAAGTAAATTAGCATAGAGTTTTAGCCTTGTAGGTATATTGATACATGTAAGCTGGGCTTACGAAAAATGTTTTTGTTGTTATAACTAACTACAGGGATATTTTTATAAAAAATAATAAATTTCTGCTCAAACACTGCACAAAAACCCCCCGCACCCCTCTAGTGACGCCACTGATAGAAACACAGATCATGAAACACATGTCAGGTAAAATTTCCATTGAACTAAATTAAATTCTTTGTGACAAATAGCAACATTGTTTAAAACTTCATAATATGTGGATAAGAGCATAAATTCTAATTTTTTCATTAAATTCATTAAATTTTTTTCAAACACTAATAACAAAATCAGTATAAATAATTGTGAAAAATATAAATAACATAGTTTATTATCTGATAATAGCAAAAAAGAAGTATAGTGATACACAGTTACACACCTTTTACTTATGACAGCAGAACACTGAATGATGACAAATAAACAATTGCAACATAATCTGGAGCATTCTTGATGAAACATGTTTAAACAGGTTGATCTTGTCTTATCAAGCAATATTTTCAGCTACAAACTTGACAATTATCTCCAATATATTCATTTAATTGAATTCATCATAAATATGATGATTAATTAATTAAAAACATATGTTTAGTATACTTGACAACTACTAGTAATTTCAAATATTAATTGCATAAATAATAGCTATATTTTATGAACTTTAATAAGCGGGGGCGACCTCTAAAATTTGTTCAATCCAAAAAAAGTTTTATATGTGATGTTTTTTCAACCAATGGAACTGGTTGAGGGGGCGCAACCTAAAAACATCAACACTTCGAAAATAAGAGACACCCTAATATATATATATATATATATATATATATATATATATATATATAACTACGTTTTAGGATGGGATTAATCCCCCTCCCCCCAAAAAAGAACCACCATGAAGTAAGTGCATTAAGTTTTATATAGAGTAAGTAAGCATTTTATTGTTTTAAAAGGGATTATTCCGTTCAAGCCCCTTACCATGGGTATAGAAAGAAGTCAGGATTAAAACAAAAATAAGAACTGAAGAATCGTTTCAGGACAACAAATTTTCTCATTAATATGAAAGAATTAAGTCACATTCGAATTAATTGTTAAAATTTAACCGATTAACTACTAAGTTTTTTTATGCACGGAGGAGGGGCCAAGGGCAAATGCCAGCAAAAGCACCCCCTCCCCATAGAGGAAGAAGGGAACCAAAATCAAGGTCCGGGGTTTTCGAGATGCCTAAGACACTGCGTTTGAAAGATGGGAGGTCATAGACAGGAGGAAAGATGGAATGAGGAAGATTGTGCCTTTCTTTGAGTAGATGAAAGATGGAAAATACCGATTAACCCTCGCGTTAGATAGTTGGACAGAAAAGGAATGAGAAAGTGTAGAAAGCCTGGTGCTACGTGCTTCCTTAAAGGAGGAGGCATGCAGTTAAAGAGTGAAGTAACGCTTAATTACAAATTAGTATAGTAAAATTTACAAATTGAGAAAAATTGAGTAGATTTTCAAATGTTAATATTTAAACAGTATATTTCAGGCTCGGTAAAAGTTTCAAAACAGCGGAAGATCTTCGCATTCTTAAAAAAAAAATGTTGAAGATGAGGAATGTATGGCTGTTATAATGTTTGCTTCTGCCACAACCGTTCACCTAATCAGAAACAATATTCGACAAATTCTATATCACTTTTGTTTGCATTGAAAAGTAGTATCTTGAATTTTGAGGAAACGGAACTGTCAATACTTAATTTTAAAACCCAAAAATTACGACTATTGCGTAAAAACCATGTTTATAATTTACATGTCAAAACAATCTAAACACGAGTAAAGTTAACACACACATTCGCTTTACGCTAAAACACAGTAAATTAGAGGCATTATTTTTCTAAAACCAATCATTGAAAACCTAATCTCAAATATTTAGACTCTAAATACAATATAAGCACCGTTGAGGTATTTAAATACCAATGCACTAAATCTGTTTTACTTCCTTTTAAACGTCGTTTACGAAAATTATATGTTTATATCTAAGGAATGATTAGAAAGTTGATACAGTGCCATTTAGAAATGTTATATATATATATATATATATATATATATATATATATATATATATATATATATATATATATATATATATATATATAAGTTATATATATATATACCGTTATTGCTCTGTTAGCGCATTCACCCTTGTCCTGTTTGTTAGTTGAAATTCATATTTTAAAGGGAGCGTCGTGGAAAATGTGGTGGCTTCGCAGCAATGAATTTAAGATAAGTTGATTACGTACTACGAGTTCCTTAAATCTATCTTTAAGTCTACTACTACTACTACTAATAATAATAATTGTTGCTGTTGTTGTTGGTTAGCTTTCCTCGTAACATTTATAAGATGGTATGACGAGGCTAATCTGCCATTTCTACAAATTATTTCCTATTTTATTTTTTATATTTCCGTTCTTGGAGAATGTCAAAACATTTATATAAATAAAAAAAAAGAATTTAAGTTTATAAAGTATCGTTTTCACCCTTTAAACACGTTTAGATTTTTGACTGTGTGAGAAAAAGCGGTGTCAGAGACATGATTCGAAGTGTTTAGAAGTGAAGCGCCTTTTTACAAATGATAAACATCTATTAATTAAACATGTCTTCGGTGTAAACATCGTAGACGTCAAACGTGTTTAGATTTTTGACAGTGTGAAAGAAATTAGGGTCAGAGAGTTATTTAGAGAAACGTTTAGAGGTGAAATTCCTTTTTACATTGATAAACACATGTTAATTAAACATGTTTTCGGTGTAAGTACTGTAGATTTTGAACATACTTCGGTTTTTGACTGAGTGAAAAAAAAAGTAGGGTCAGAGAAGTGTTTTAAAAGAGCGTTTATACTTTAAACACCGTTTTTACGGTATTTTTTTTATTTTTAACTTTTTGTTGACGTTAATTCTTTACATTATTTTCTCAAAAAACATTTTAAAAATGTCGTAAATGAGTCTTGATTTTAATTTAAATGTCATAAAATGAAACCGTAGGATTTTCCTTGATTAATTTGCGGAATTGATTTCATATTTTTAATTGTTTCAATTTATCTTCAATTACCCAACCAATAAAGTGATCCGAGCAATGCATACAATTACTCCCCGAACTATCCCCAGTCCCCACTTACCATAAAAAGTTTGCGAACGTTTTACGTAAAAACAAAGATGCCGCAAGCTACAATTTCTGAAAAAAGTTCGCCTAGAAACCTAAAATTTCCAAAAAGCCAAGAAAAAATTACTAATTAACAATTACTCTATTTTGTTTTTGGAAAATTTATTATGTCACCAAAAGAATCTTCTTTTTAAAGGCGAAACAACTGTACAATCCTTAATGGTCAATTAAAATATTGGAAAGCAGGAGAACCTTTCTAATTACGTCTACAGTGAGTGATCATTAAACTAAAATAGGGCACATCGCTTTTGTAGACCTTTTACTGCCCTACTCCGTAAACCTCAATCATGAGAATTATCATGGTTATCCCGTCTAACTATGGGTACCCACCCTGATTTGCGGGCCAAATAACTCCCCATAATGAGCCTTCAACGAAAGGAGAATTCCCTTTATTATTTCTAATGTCTTCATTTTTCGTTACATTAAAATCAGAGAACGGATCAACGCATTTTACGGTACGTTTGGTTTAAGTCGCCAAGAACAAAAATTACGCCCTTTTTCGTTTTTTCACGGGAATAATTCCATCAAATTTCGTTATATAGTTTATGTTTATTAGTTCCTGATACATATTCGAATCCACAAGATACGTACATGGATGTTATGCATCTTTTAAACCTTGATTCATACAGTATATCTATAATTATACGTATAATAAACATTTATATTTTAGATTTATCGATGGAAGTTCTCAAATTTAACGAGATTTATCGACATATTTACTATATTAAACGAATGAAATCGTAAAGAACCTACGAATTCAGGGTGTTCCATAAGTCCGGTGTCGTACGAAAATTTATTTTAAATTAAATTTACAAAAGTAATACAGTAGAACTAGTAAAATAAATGTTCAAATTGATGCCTTGTTTAGGGACCACCTCCGCCTTTTCCTCACGAATGTAACCCACTTCCACATTAACCATCGCGTGTTATTCTACCCGCAACAAAAAAAAAAAAAGGGTCCCAAAACACGACATCAATTTGAGCATTTGTTTTAGTTCTAATGTACGAGTATCACATTTGTAAACTTATGGGACACCCTGTATAAGGCAATTCGTATATCTATAACATAAATTATAAAACAATGTTATTACATTCTTTCACATTCTCGTAACTGTAAAGTAACGTTACTTTATACGCCTTCCTTTGCTTAAAATTCTGAGAAATAAATACATTTTATTGATTTTGAAATGCCATTTGTCAATATTTTACTGCATAGTTCAGTTGTTCAGCTGCGTCGGGCTTTATGACGTGAAAAAAAAAGAAAAAAAGAGGCCGTAATAGAATTAAGAAAGATGAGAACATACAAATTCTTTCAAAGGAGAAATACCTTGTCCAAAATGGATGTTTACATGCGAGGTCTGTTAGTGATACTCATGCGTCTCTCTCTCTCTCTCTCTCTCTCTCTCTCTATATATATATATATATATATATATAATATACATATTCTGTTTTTAATCACTTCATTAAGCGACACTAGGTTTGGGTAATAGTTGGATGGGGGACCTTCCTCTGCGTCCAGATTAAGTAGCGACCCGTGGTTCGGATCCCACGTAAAATTGTAGGTCCCCTCCGTCATACGACTTTAGATGTTGTTGCGAAGGGGATTAAACAACCCTTATCATCATCATCATCATTGAGTTAAGACTGTGTTTGCATGGTTTGTAAGCGTTCTTATTTTACTTCTTTTCATCTTTCACCCCTTTCCTATTCTCTTCGACTATTTTTCCGACTTGTCGGCAGTGGCCGGCGGATGATGATGGCGAGTCTTTCTCTCTCTTTTTCTGAATGAATGTTAACCCACGAATGATAGGTTTTGCTACTTTCATATTAACCCCTTATTCTCTTCTTTTAACCCCCTACTCTCTTCTTTCTCTCGGGCTAACCTTAGAGTGGATCTTAGGGTCTTTGTTAACCTTAGCTTCCGTAGATCTGTAGATCATCATCATTGTCATCATCATTGTCATCATCATTACTTTATTTAAACTGTTGTGCAACGTTCATCGTTTTGATATTAAATATTCTTTATAATAATTACTTCATAATTTCAATTAATTTGTGTACAAAATATTCATCAAAATTCATCAAAATTCATTAAAAATTCATTAATTCATTAAAAATTCATTAAAAATTATATTAATATATAATATATAATATATTATGCACATTAATACACGCCTATAATAAAAATTGTTTCAGTCAAAATTTTTCTTATTTAATTATTATACCCCCCCCCCCCCCCCCCCCCGGACGTTTCGCGGTACCCCAGTCAAGCAAAATGGTCGAAATGACTTTAAAATTTAAAGTTGAATTTTATAAGCATTGGTTTGTGTTAAGTCTGTGACTTTCTCATAACTGCGTCAGCGTCTGTAGTTCAATGGATAATACCGTTTTTCTATAAGCGATGTGAAGACACTGAGTTCGGGAGTTCGAATCCCGATAATGTTGATAATAGTAATACAGGAGTTAGCAATGGGCAGCATTCGTTGGCTTGGGCACTGTGCCGGTTTCTGGCACTCCTGAATGATAATTATTATTAGTTATTAATAGTAATAGTTCACTTTGAATAATAATAATAATAATAACAATATTGACTGGTGAAGGTTCGAAAGTGGCAGTGCGCTCAGGCCAGACGAATGCAGTCCTTTTGCGCTAACCACTGTGTTATTATCACCTAACATCATCGGGAGTCAAACCCCTTCCCTCCCCTCGACCTCAGTGTTTTCACATCGCTTACAGGGAGACGGTGTTACATCTTGAAGTACAGGGTGCTGTCAACCTTTTGATGTTCTTCGTGTTCAAATTAGATTAAAATGTCTCCTTTGAACACACTTTTCAAGTGCAGTTTAAAGGAAAATATGTTCCCTTTAAAACGAACGAACATTTATTTAAATCTCTCTCTCTCTCTCTCTCTCTCTCTCTCTCTCTCTCTCTCTCTCTCTCTCTCTAAACAAAAAAAATGCATGTCATGGATTAGGTGAGGTAAAGTTGCGTTTCTGCCGTCCGTATTTCTTTTTTTTTCTCTTCTTTCGGGTGACTGGGTGCGTGTGAAGGGTGAGGGCATGGTGTGGAAAATTTTATTTTATTTTTCAATTCCTGTTTCCTGCGGGCCATGGGGTCTTCGTTGACCCGATACGTAGGTAAATAGAACTGTAACGATTTTGTATAAAATCTAAACATGTTCGTTTTTTTCTGTGACGATACCAAATAGTTAATATACGATTAGTAGAAATATATTATTATGTTAGTTTATACAACCATGCTCTCTGGTGTACCGTTTCTATGTGTGCATAACGTAATTGTCGAGCTGGTTTATATAGTTTCCTCTTTCCTGTAAAATCTCCTTAGCTACTTTTCCAGGGTCAAGGTATTTTCTTCAACCTTTTACCGTACCCGCCTCTGACGGGGACGGATCGGAGGGTGGGGAGAGAGCCTTATGCTTTTTTTATCTAATTTTGTACTACTGTTACAGAAATTAAAAACTGCACTAGTTTAATAAAAGGAACCTCTCCGAGTGGACCGAAAGGTCTTTGAGGCTTCTTCTTGTCTTTGTAACTCCTTGTAACCAGGGTTGTGGAGTCGGTCCAAAATTTTCCGACTCCGACTCCGACTCCGACTCCACACATTGTAAAAATTCGACTCCGACTCCGACTCCGACTCCACACATTGTAAAAATTCGACTCCGACTCCGACTCCACACATTGTAAAAAATCTAAAAATCCGACTCCGACTCCTCACATTTTAAATATACGACTCCGACTCCTCTAGTGTTTCACTCTATAATTATCATAATAATAAGACATTTCATCACCACCACATGAATCATCAGGTTACTTTCTAGGATAAGGGAACATTCAAATATTAAGAAGGATGTTGACTTGTAGATATTATCATAAAGGATTTTTATTTTTTTCCAATAATATATATATATATATAAATGAAAAGATTCTCTTAAACATAATTAAGGTCTAACCAGTAGTAGTCCTACTTAAAATTGAATAACCCTTAACCTAGTGGCTATAACCAGGGTTGTGGAGTCGGTCCAAAATTTTCCGACTCCGACTCCGACTCCACACATTGTAAAAATTCGACTCCGACTCCGACTCCGACTCCGCCCTGAAACGTGCGACTCCACGACTCCGACTCCACGACTCCGACTCCGACTCCACAACCCTGCTTGTAACACCATTTCCCGACGATCGCCGAAGTTAAACAAGATTGGATTTGGGTAGTAAGTGGATGGGGGCCGTCCTTTGCGTCCAGATGATGTTGTGACCCGTAGTTCCAACTCTACGTAAAGCTGTAGGCCCCCTTCGTTACGTGACTTTTGCTGTTATGACTGAGGTTAACCGCCCCCCTATAAACACACACACACACACACGTGCCCATTTCCGCATTAACGAGGTACCGAATTTTTAAATCCATATATCGAGGGCTCGAAGAATGTTTCCGTTGAGTAATTAAGAAGTGAGGTACTCGCTAATCTAATCAAACCTTAACTAACCTAAGTTAACGTAACCTAACCTAATGAGGACCAACATATCTTTTTTCCGATAATAAAAAGGCTTCTGAATTTTTTTTAAATACATTTTAAATTTTCTGAGGTACCAAATGTGTTACCTCACATAAAAGAATTACGCCACTACATCTGCGAATTATCATATACTCAATCTCACTTATGCCCAGTTGCCTACACACACACACACACACACACACACACACCTTAACACTCACATTTGCATTCACAAAGCGAGCCAATTCAAAGCCATACCCGTATCTACTCGGTTCACAATCGCACTTTTAACCTTTAAATAATTTCATACCAAAAATTTTTGAACACAGAATTTTCAACCAATGAGAACTTACCATTTATTTTAAGGTCACTTAAAGGCACTTAAGGCATCTAAATTTTAAATGATCTTCTACACATTTTTTATCATTGACGTCGGATTTGGAGATCAAAATTTTGATGTTGTTATTTTCAGGGTTTTTTTCATCGAATGACTTTCGAAATTTCGCGAGAGGGTGAAATTTCGCAAAAGCGTGAAAGGATTATGGGTTAATCTGTAGCCTTTGATATAACTCACATCTTCATTAAAGTGAAGTAACTTCATTGTTATAAAGTTAAAGCTTTAATCAAAGTTAGACAGTTTGATTAATGTCAGGAAAAGTAAATCTATCGCGCGAGATCCAAATTAAAATCGATAGATTTGAAAATATTGTATTTGAATAATTACGTTTGTTTAAGACAATAAAATTGGCAAAAAGATTCATTTTAATAATTTACTATGATAGATTCAAATAATAATTATCACTCAATCAATTAATAATTAATTATTTATTTATTAATAAAATAAATATTATAATTTTTGCCATGTTAAATTAATTTTAACAAAATAAATAAGTGTCATTTAGATAAATTATTTAGTTTAGCCATTAAGCTTTAGGCTTTACTGGGCTAAAATTAAAATTTGAAATTTTTTAAAATTTGTTACAAAGTTGTACGGCCAAATTAATAATAATAATAATATTGTATGGGGTTCTTTACCATCCTTCTGAACGGTAAAGGCTTTGTGGCGGAGGGGACCTAGAGCTTTATGCGTGATCCGACGTAGCCCTAAAGTTAAAATAAAAAGCAGAAAGGATAGGTTCACATTTGCAAGGGATATACTGTACTAAAGGAAAAAATCCTGTGCAGTCCCTGGATCAGCTTGGAAGCGTGCTGAAATCAGCACGATACATGCACTTTTCATCACAGCAAAAATCCCCCCCCCCCCGTTTCCAATAGAAGAAGACAGTTAAAATCAAGTTTCAAAGTTTCCGAGATGCCTGGACACTCTGCGATTGAAAAATTGGAAAGATGAAAAGGGGAAAGATGGATTGAGGAAGGTTGTTCCAGGGTTGACCGGTTGAGTAGATAAAAGATTGAAAATACCGATTAACCTTGGATTAGAGAGTTGGAGAGAAAAGGAATGAGAATGTGCCGAAAGTCTGGTAGGCCAACTGCGTGCTCTCCTTAAACGAGGAGACATGCATGTAGAGAGTTCCGAAGAGCAGTGTCCGTTATAATAACGATAGTAAAGAGAGAGTGAGGCAACATTGCGGCAAAGAGAGAGGGATTGAAGGTAGTCAGTAAGAGACGGGGAATTGATGAGAAGAAAAGCCTTTGATATTCTAACCACTCAAGTAGAGGTGTGTGTGTTGAGCCCACTTTTTTAAGAGTTAAGTTAAGTAAGGTTAGGTTAGGGTAGGTTAGGTTATTTTAGGTTAGGTTAGGTTTTTAGAAGGTAGATAAAATTTTCCGTCAACGAAATATGTATGGGTCGAAAAGTTAACCTTCTTCGCAACATCTAAGGTAATATAACGGAAGGCATCTACAGCTTTATATGGGATCCGAACCACTGGTCTCTAGATAATCTACCTATATACGCAGAGAACGGTCCCCCGTCTAACTATTCGCTTAATATCGCTGATCGAAGGGGAAGCGGTGTAATAACACTGACAACGATGTAGCTCTTTAAGAGAGCTCGTAATGTTGCGTAACTCTATGTTTTGCATACTCAATAACATAATTGAGTTATGTTATTGAGTATGCAATAACATTAGTCAGAAAGTTAAGATAGCGCGGGAAAGATAGCCCCCCCGGAAATAGCACGGGAAAGATAACACGGGAAAATATTGTTGAGTTGAAAATTCTCACGAGATACCTTTTATCATGGGACATAAAAATAATAATAATAATGATTTTAACCCCAAAATCTGTAAATACAATTTTTAAAACTTTGCAAATTGCAAAAATATGTAAACAACATTCTTGCGAACGCATCAAGTATGTTGCATAAGCATTATTTAACATTGATGTTTCGAATTATTTGTTGTAGTAATGAAAATAAACAATATTTATAGCATTTACAAGATAAATTAGTTAACATTTACGAACAGTTTTAGTGGAAATAAGTTAGCTAACTTTTAATTGAATTTGGTTAAAAGTATATATATATATATATATAATATATATATAATATATATATTATATATATATAGGGTGGGCCAAAAGTTAGACACCATGGGACTATGCATTTTCAATGCAAATAAATATACACAGTATATATATATATATATATATATATATATATATATATATATATATATATATATATATATATATATATATTGTATTGAAAATACACAGTCGCAGGGTGCCACCATATATATATATTATATATGGCAATGAACTCAGAATGGTTCCCTATATACAGAGTGCCCCAAAAAATGCTTACACATCATATTAACATATATATCAATAAGCAAAATAGGCGGATAGTAAATAGATAGCAAATAGGCTTCTTTAATGTTTAAATGCTCTAAATATCAGCCAGCAGCGTCAATACCTTATTGGTTGTGCTGCTTACTTTAATGTTTTAAATGTTCAAAATGTCCGCCACTAGCATCAATACATTCTTGACAACGGCGCGCAATGGATCGGCATACTGTTCGGATTGTTCGGAGTGGAATGTTGGCACAGGCTATTTCAATTTCGTGTCTCAATGCCTGTAGTGTCCTTGGTTTTTCAGCATACACAGTGTTCTTCAGAGTGCTCCACAAGTAAAAGTCTAAGGGTGTTAACTTGTTAAGTCATGAGATCGTGGTGGATACTCCGTATATCCCCTATGTCCTATCCATCTAGGTAATCAAACATTGAGAAAACTTCTGACGTCATTGTGGTAATGTGGTGGCGCGCCATCTTGTTGAAAGTAACACTCTTCTTCCAAAAAAAGAGCTCTGATTGAAGGTACAATGTTGTCTTGCAGCATTGATAAGTAAGCAGCACCTGTGACAATGTCCTCAAAGAAAAATGGCCCTATCAGTCCTCTGGAAGACAGACCACACCACACTAACACTCCTGGTTGATTAAGTGCTCGTTCTTCTGTTACGTTTGGATTTTCGGTGGCCCAGCACACACAGTTGTGTCGATTGATAGTACCATTAAGTTTAAAAGTTGCTTCATCTGACCAAACAATGAAATCAGGAAAAGATTGTTTTTCATCACACATGTGCAAAAACCACTCACAAAATTCTTTTCGAAGATCTGGATCGTCCTCATTCATTGCATGGAGCAGTCTAGGTATGTACGGTTTCCACTTTTCACGTCGCAAAATGCGATGAACGCTGGATTTAGAAACACCAGTCTCACGAGAACATTGCCTTGTAGACTTATTTGGAGAGTTTGTGAAGGCCTGTAACACGGTCTCAACACTTTCATTGTCAGTTGAGGTGCGACGTCTTCCAGATCGGCCTTTGTTGACGTTTTGCACTGTTCCGTCAGTCTCAAACTTATCACTTAATCTTGTAATTGTTACCCGTGATGGTGGTAATGTTCTAAACTCATTTCTCCAATGTCTCTGTACCTCAGCCACATTCTCCGTCTTCCAGTAGTGCTTCAGAATCCACTTACGTTGCTCAAACGATAATTGCAATGCCGCCATTTCCTGTAACAAGGGATACTACTGTTATTTAAGTACAGTACACCATTACTATACTACTATAACTAAGTACTATAAATATACTAATACATCAGCGCATATTACTATCATCTAACATGTGTATGTTGATATATATATATATATATATATATATATATATATATATATATTATATATATATTCTGAGTTCATTCCCATATATATATATATATATATATATTATATATATATATATATATATATATATATATGGAGAGAGGGAGAGAGAAAGAAATATTCAAAGGTGGTGAATGAAGGATGGATGATTGAAATAATCGCCCATCATCCCTGATTAAGTTATGAAGCATTTTTCATCATGTTTTGATCTTGGCGTAAATAAGTAATTTGTAACATCAGGGACTAAAACTTTGCATTTCTTTATTATAAAAATGCCCCATCGTGGCTACTGTTTTTATTACTCCATTCTTTAAGTCACTGAGTGTGTGATCATCTGGCCTAAAAATGAACTGAATATTTACACATTTTTAAATACTCCGGGAAGGCAATATATTAAAAAAAAAAAAAAATAGATATTCGGTCGAAGTTTGCCGAATGTATTTTGTCGAATAATGATATGCATCATTTTTCGATATAATTTTAATTGTACAGAAAACTCCTAAAATGGAATGAAAGTGTGGAACAATATTTTGCATATAATTCCGTTGAACTTGTCAAATGGATTTCGCGAAATTGACATAAAAATGTACATCGGTTCGACATAGAAAAATGAGGGTTTCAACATTATTCATTTTGTTTGAAAATCAAAGTTTAATTATAAATAGTATGCTTTCAGCGGTTTTTTTTTAAAGTTAACCCAAATACAGTTAAAAGCAAATTATACCAAAAAGGGCTAAAACTGTGGAGTACAGTATAAAAGTCCATTATCCGTTAAGGAAATTAAACATTTGTTTAAACTACTATATATATTAGTTTTAACAAATGTTTAATTTCCTTAACGGATAATGGACTTTTATACTGTACTCCACAGTTTTAGCCCTTTTTGGTATAATTTGATTTTAACTGTATTTGGGTTAACTTTAAAAAAAAAACCGCTGAAAGCAAGTTCCGCACACCTTCCGCTTAGGGCAGGTCAGGTAGGTTCGAGTGGTTTGGATGAGCAAAATGCAGTAGGTGTATTTTAGGTTCACAAAGAATTGAACTATCATTCAAGAGATTAACATGTGTATATAATAAGCCGATTATTCTAATATATGATAATAAAATTGATAATGAAATAGGACCCTATTAATAACAAAATGTACTTTTCTCTCTTTGCCTCTATCTTTAAAGGTAGTGTACATAACTTCGCTACTCTACATTATCTATCAAGATTTACCATACAACTCCATTCTGCGATTAAAGCATAAAATATACTTGTTAATGGCAGTTATTTGCTATGTAAATATATGAAAACATTACCGTCCCATTTGTCTGAATGTATAATGGGCATATGTGTATATATGTATGCGCGTGCGTATTTAGAGATATATGCATGTACCTGCATATATATGTGTTATAATGTTATAATGATAACTTATAATAATGTTATAATAATGTTATAATGTTATAATGTTTCAGACCAACAAAGACCCTAGGATCCGCTCATGGCTGGTCTACCTAACTGTGTTCGTAATCGTGTACTGTGTATGTCCTCCGTGGTGGCGGAGGGGACCTACAATTTTACGTGGGTTCCGAACCACAAGAACATAAAGAAATTTATGTAAAACTGCCGGTAAATTGGCAACGACCAATTTTTACGAAACTAAATAATTATCAATTTAAAAGTAATTAATTATCGATTTAAAACTAAAAACAGAATCTCTGGATCCAGAGGATTAAGTCATAATAGACTACTATCCACAAATATGTTACACTCTATATCTATTTATAACGGACATGCAAATATATCAGATCCAAAGAATCCAGTCAATTTCATTACGGTATCCATCAAGTCACGGTCCATATCGATTGCGGACCAAGTCAAAATTTACAACCATATACATTACAATATATACACTTACGAGGAAAAGTGTAGGTGTGGCTGTAAAGACTGTACAGTAATGTAGAAATGTGTGTGCACCATTTTGGGTCTCCCATTTAAAGGTGTTTGTGGGGCAAGTGAAGATCATGAGTTTTTCAATACCTCACAGTACTATGGGGGGCACCGCTCGGCAGAGGAATCGCTTTAAATGGGGTGTGTAAGGACAGAGAGTATCCCATAACCCAAGACGCTGCCTCCCTATATCCCACAACACTTGTGTTGAGCTGTGGGATCTATCCCCAGAAAGCCTTAATTTTACTTCCTTAAACTATACCCTTTCTATCAACATATGCGTCTAATCGATTTTTAAGCATGTTTATAGACGTGCTACTAATTACTTCTACCGGCAAACTATTCCAGCTATTTACTATTCTATGCGTAAAAAAGTTTTTCGCAACTGCTGTCTCGAACCTTCTACTTGTCAACTTACACCCGTTATTTCTAGTCCTATTATATTGAGATATTTCGAAAAAGCTATCTTTATCTACGTTATCGAACCCATTCATAATTTTGAAAACCTGGATTAGATCACCCTTAACCTCCTAGTCTCGAGTGTTGTCAATTTTAACTCCTTAAGCCTATCCTCGTACGACTTTGACCTAAGCGACTGAATCATCTTAGTTGCTCGTCTTTGAACTCTTTCGATTTTGTCTATATCTTTGCGCATATGCGGATTCCAAAATTGGACCGCGTACTCCAAATGGGGTCTAACTAATGATTTATAAAGTGGAACTATAATATCGCGCGATTTGTACTCAAAATTTCGAGCTATAAAACCTAACACTTTGTTCGCCTTATTGACCGCTGCTGTACTTTGTGTGTGTGTGTTTATATGTATGGATATATATATATCCATATATATATATATATATGTGTGTGTGTGTGTGTGTGTGTGTGTGTGTGTGTGTGTGTGTGTGTGTGTGTGTGTGTGTGTTTCCTGTAGCAACTGATGTACACCATCAACTCTTATAAAAACAATAATAAATTGTAATATTGATATTATTAGTGTTATTGTTGCTATTCTATTGTTTTATTATTGTCTTCTATTACGCTACGTATGCTTAGGAATGCATTAAATGTCGCACTATCATATGTATATATATGTGTGTATCTATATAGCTGTGTGTTGTTATAGGTTACTCAAGGTATAACTCGACCTCTATATATATATATATATATATATATATATATATATATATATATATATATATATATAATATATATAAATTATTATTATATACAGGGTGAGTCAAAAGTAGCGCCCGATTTCTGTTTTTTCGGCTGTCAGATTCTTTCTGGGAAGTCATGTTGTTAATAATTGTCTTGCAGATACAGTTCCGGTACAGTTCCGTAATAATTTTCCCCCGAATAAATGGTCAGATAAACATGTCATTCATTTATTTCTACCTTCTTGTACACTGTAATACAAATGACAAACAAACAATCAACTGACAGAAATCGGGCGCTACTTTTGACTCACCCTGTATATATATATATATATATATACCTATCGGATCGATAAAACCATAGGACACTCTAAAAACCTAAATTAACCTAACCTAACATATGGTAACCTAACCAAACGTATGCTAACCTAACCTAACTTAATTTACTGTAACATATGCTAACCTAACGTGCTAACCTAACCAAACGTATGCTAGCTTAACTTAATCTAACTTAACATGTGATAACCTAACCAAACGTATGCTAACCTAACTTAACCTAACCTAACATATAGTAACCTTACCAAACGTATGGTAACCTAACCAAACGTATGCTAACCTACAGTAACTTAACCTAACCAAACGCATGCTAACCTAATCAAACGTATGCTAACCTAACATATGGTAACCTTACCAAACGTATGGTAACCTAATCAAACGTATGCTCACCTAACCTAACTTAACCTAACCTAACATATGGTAACAACCAAACGTATGCTAACCTAACTTAACCTAACCTAACATGGTAACCTAATCAAACATATGGTAACCTAACCTAACGTATGCTAACCTAACCTAACTTAATCTAACTCACAATATACTCGTCGATAGAATGTCACACGTTGATTAGATTTAGTAATCCAGGGAATAATTTAGTTAAGTCAGGGAAGACGCGGTATTAAAATCATCCGCGGCTGGAAAGCATTCACGAATTCAACTTAAACTAAAATTCAAGAATATTTATCATTTACGAAACTTCTTCTTTAAATAAAGTAAAAAAGAAAGAATATTAAAGTTCTCAGAAGCATGCGAGTTAAATTTGAATATTAAAAACAAAACACTTTTTTTTTACATTCTTAAAACGAACAAAGAGAAAACCTTTTCTTCCCCCTTCAATCGATGACGTCTGGGAGCTTAAAACATCGCATATTTGTGCAGTAATCATTATTTTAATATTCTTAATAGCGTGAATAGGGAAAATCTGAAAATGATCCTTCATAATGTTTCACTACGTGATTTAAGATAATTTATCCACGAGTCATAGCCAGATTACTTTTTTTTCATCCAGTTTTGTGATTAATTTTTTGTCATCATTTGAATCCTTTGCTTATATTTTTTTATATGTTAAATGTCAGTTACTTGTTTTATTTTTCTTGTTTTCTTTTGGTGTGTGTGTGGGGGGGGGATCAGTATTATCGTAATTATTTGCGTTATTACCTTATTCTTACGTGACAAAACAATGAATTATATAATACAGTATTCGCAAATAAAGATTATGATTAAAATTATCATTATTATTATAATTATTATTATTATTGTTCTATAAGTATGTATGTATATGTATGTATATATGTATTTATATGTATGTATATGTAAGTATATGTATGTATAAAAAACGGAGTCCTGAACTTTCAGAGACTAGTGTCACGTGAAGCTACCAAAAGTTTGATATCACGCATGATAAGTTCCTGTTTTGAGGGCGTAAATCACAGCGGGATTGATACAGAACTTGAATAAAGGCATAACTGAAGTTTTCGATTTATGCGTTTGGTTGTACTGAGGACGTGTTTTCTTCAAAAACACTGTGGATAACATACAATAATAACAATGTTTGGGGTTGTTTCCCTCCTTTCGTAACATCTAAGGTCGTATGACGGAGAGGACCCGCAGCTTTACGTGGAATCTAAACCATTCACTACATCACGCGGAAAAGAGGGTCACCCATCCAATTACTCACCAGAGCCAACGTCGATTAACCTCAGTGATCTAATGGGAAACGGCGTTTCAACGTAACCACGACGTAACTGATTGACCCTCAGAGAAAGAAGTGGCTAAGCGACAAAATTTAAAAAAAACGCCAGAAAACGCAGTTACCATGTCATTTATGCACAAGTACACTCATGTCTTCTCCTGAATGAAATTTGGTGATTATCTACAAGACGAACGACAGGTAGTTGAGTGACTTTGATCGGTTATGTATACATACGACTTCCTTCATGACATAAATACCCACGTTCAGTGTCTGCACTTAAAACAAGAGTAATGCGAGGATGACATCACGAAGGGTATAGATATAAGCGTTCATTCGACATTGTATGAAGGTTTTCAACAGTTTAGAGAAATGGAAAGCTTTATACAGCAAAGTATCGATAGCTATTGGTGACTGCTGGGTAATGGGTACCTCATTGAATATATTTTTGACCAAATACCTTGTTTATACAATGTAGAAACTCAGTATCTCCACGGTAACACATCTGTGAGAAAATATTGCGGAAAATATGACAATATTTTCAGCCTAAGATCGTCTTGAGCAGACTTCAAGGGTTCATTTAACAAATGCATACACCGAGAAGAACCAGCTTTCAGATCGTCTTCAGGATTTTATTTCGGGCGCTGTCTGGCACTTAAGGGTTTTCATTCAAACCGCCGGAGGACGTTTCGTCGCAAATGATGTAAGATTCTTCGTAAGGCTCTTCTCAAGGTCGTTTCAACAATGGATCCGTAAGAAATTTGAAATTTCTTCTTCCCATCTTATTTTTTACTCACCCCGACCCCCCCCAATCGATTGTGGAGTGAGAGAAAAGCCTTTCCTCCGAATTCGATTTTAACAAATTTTCCAAATTGCTCATTATGTTTATTTAGATTCGCCTCACAGGCTTTTAAAGCTCGAAGAGAATCTTCCTGTTTGCGCTCTTTCATGGACGCCTTAGACTAAGCTCTCGTTGGACTCATATTCATAAAAATGGATCTCATTCTCGATCTACGAAAATGATTCAATATATCATAAAGTTTTTTAGAATCTTTTGTAGAGGAGCAATAAAATCATGCGTCACGAACTGTTTTAGTATATCAGGTATAAAATTTAATCAAAGCACTTCCTGCTTCCTCAAAAATGATATGAGGATTCTTAGCATAAAAAAGCCCTTGTGTTTGAGATACGATTCAGGGAGATGTTATCATATGGGAAGTGTGATTATTGTAAATTATATAAAAGATTTTCAAGTCTTTGTTCGCTACAGTTTTTTTTAAGTTAATTTTGTTGTAATTTAGCTTCATCAATACGATGCTTAATAACTGTCATGTACTGTAAAATTAAATTTAAATTAAATTAAGTTTATGTACTATTAAATTTAATAACATTTAATTACTTATTAAGTCAACGGATGGTTAACGGATGGTTAAAAAGAACGTATTTACACAGAATCTATCTGTGTATCTATGTATCTATTTATATATATATATTTATTTATTTATGTTATGCACCTCGGTGGTGTAGTGGTTAGCGTCGCTGACTACGAATCCATCGGCCCCGGGATCGAGACCCGGTGACGGCAGCTGGCGTGCAGCAAAAATCAGCTGTTCATCCTTCCACGCAATAAAAAAAAAGTGGTTGGTAGGTAAATGGGTACCCTGGGTGGCCTAGTGGTTAAGACGCTGGGCTGCTGGTGGGGCGTGGTTCGGATTCTACGTTAAACTGTAGGTCTAAGGTGGAGTGAAGAATGAACAATTCGGGCGGAAGCTAACCAAAGGTATATATTTGTCTCTCTACTTATATATATATAAACTTTCTTCATTGTTTTCAGGTCCTAAATCCATCCTGAAAGTGCGTCCCACATGTTATGAAACACCCTGTATATATATATAGAGAGAGAGAGAACTATAATAACCATAGCATGATTTTAAGATAAGGATTGAGGTAAAATGTGCAACACAGAGGAGATTTCGTGAAGTTCAACGAGGCTCCTTGCTCTCTCCTATGCTGTTTAATGTGTATATTGATGGATTAATTACTTCTCTTAATAAGGCAAGAGTGGGATGTTGTATAGATATCAACAGGATAAATAACTTGATCTATGCCGATGTTATGTATTAATAAGCCCTTCAGTTAAAGGTTTGACTCATCTTATAAAAATTTGCGAATTATATTCACAGAACCATACCATTAACTTTAATGTTACTGAAACTAAGATCACGCAATTCCATCCTGAAAGCTCAAACCAAACGGAGGCGAACCAATAGATCGAGTACAAGAATTTAAGTATCTGAGTCAAATTATTACCAGTTCCTTGTGCGATGAGTCAGAAATAAGAAAACAACATAGAAGTTACTGTGCTGAAGCAACCATGATTATAATGAACTTCAGATTCTGTACAAGCGAAGCTAAAGGCATTCTTTTTTCATATTTTCTGCACTAATATCTATGGGCAACAACTGTGGTTTAATTATAAAAAAGGTTCTCGCAGAATTCTAATTTTAGAATGCCGCATAAGTTGCCATCAAGATGTTCAGCTTCACAAATGTTTGCTAACCACAACGTCAACGTCTAGCGCAGCATTTCTTAACCTGGGGGAAATTTCCCCGAGGGGAAATTTCAGGAATCCAGGGGGGATTTACGGCAGAATTTTGTTTGGTGATCATATAATTAGTGTGCATTATAAGTCTGCTAATGTTATTAAATTTTGTCTTCGAGGCTACTTTTTTCCGTATCCTAATGGAGGGGGAAATCGGGTAGGGCGAACTGGTCGAAGGGGGAAATGACACGAAAAAGGTAAGAACCGCTGGTCTAGAGCCTCCCTGATGTAACAAGACGTGTTCAATACAGTCTAATGCGAAGAATTCAGAACTCAGACAATCTAACTGTCCAAGCTATTCATCACTCCTGCTTTATTTCTTCTAGAGTCTAGACCCGTCATTCCCAACGTGGGGCGCAGGCCCCACCGGTGGGGCATGGTAATATTTTGGTGGGGCATGCGTAGGACGTGCACCCTTCGGCTTACTATACCAAAGACTACGGGCAATCCGAGAATGAATTATTAACAGTGAATTGTTTTATAGTGATTCTGTGTGAGTGAGTGTGCGTGTTAATGCATACGGTGCATATATAGTATGTATACATAAAAATATTTGTGTGTATGTATGTATATGTGTAATTGGTACACAAAGTATTTCCCGTCTCCCCACACTCGCGTGTCTCGGTCGACCAAGGAGAGGACGGGACGCATGTCGCCGGATGAGCCAATGTTTTCTCGGCCAATCAGCGTGTGTGAGCATTCAGTTTGCTTCTTAGTGTGTTTACGTTTGGCCGTGTGTCCACCATAATACCGTGTTGTTCTGAATTTTTTCATAATAATATGTGACTTATGTGTGAATTAATGTGATATATTACAATTTGGCAAACCAAAGAAAAGGAATATATTTTTATTTTTATTTCTTTATATATTAATCGAACTCAGCAATTATGTAAATTAGCAGTATCTTGCATTTATACCAGTACGCCAAAACACTGGACTGTTTCTATAATAATTCGTTTTCGTTGACATTTATATTCCTCATTCAGAAATTTTTGTTCTGGATACTTCTTTAATTAATTTATAATTTTATTTATTTCAGTCACAAACCTATGCATAAAATGAGTAGTGCAAGTAAAAAAAAGTTCGTCAATATTCAGAGGAATATTTAAAATTTGGATTCATACCCGCTATCCATGATGACCGGTCACCTTTCTGCCTCTTATGCCAACAATGCTTGACCAACGAATCAATGAAACCAGGTCGTCTTGAGTTGCATTTGAAGGCGAAACATAGTGCGTATGTAAATTCAGATTTAAATTACTTTAAGTCTTTAAAGGAGAAGTTTGCAAAAAGATCAACAATAAAGTCTCTGTTTACTACACAAACTGTTAGCGTCAGTCGTACTCTTGAGGCTAGTTATGAAATTTCTTTACTCATTGCTAAATGTGGAAAAAATCATACTATAGGAGAGGATTTAATTAAACCATCAATATCAACATTTCTTAAAACAGTCCTGGAAAAAGATGACAACGCTGTTAAAGCCATGCCACTCAGTAACAATACTGTTAGTAGAAGAATAGATGAAATGAGTGAAGATATTGAAACACAACTTGTTGAAAAGCTGAAATCAAGATATTTCTCACTACAAATGGATGAATCAACTCTGAGAGACAGTGAGGTCGTATTGTTAGCATATGCAAGATATATTGATAAAGGTGAATTTGCTGAAGAAATGGTATTCTGTAAATCATTAGAAACCACCACTTCCGCCGCTGATATATATGGTAAGCTAAACAATCACTTACACGTCAATAATATACCAATAGAAAACATAACATCTTGTGCTGCAGATGGTGCTCCTGTTATGATGGGCAAGAAAAAAGGCTGCTTAAAATTGATGAAAGATGAGAATCCAGAAATGCTTCTTGTGCACTGTGTTATTCATAGAGAGAACTTAGTGTCCAAAAATATTACTCCTGTTCTTAATGAGGTACTACGCTCAGTTATAAAATGTATCAATGCTATCAAAGCTAATGCAAAATGTGAGCGTCTCTTCAAGCAATTTTGTGAAATGAAAATGCAGACTATGTGAAACTTTTACTTCACACTGAGGTAAGGTGGCTCTCAAAGGGGAATTGCTTGAAAAGATTCATGGACCTATTTGATGTTCTTAGTGACTTTTTAAGTGACAAGCCTGAAATGAAGCACCTGCTAACCGTTGATGGTAAAGCATTTGTGAGTTATTTAACAGATATTTTTGAAAAACTGAATATGTTGAATAAACAACTTCAAGGATCAAACAAAACTCTTGTAGATGCAAAGACGAAGATATTTGGCTTCGTTACATTTATCGAGGTATGTCAAAAAAACATTTCTCACAAAATTTTTGACCAGTTTCATTGGCTAAAAAAATGTAAGGTGACTGATGCTGCTGTACTTGTCATTGTGGATCATCTGAAAATAATGGCCTCTGATTTTAAAGAAAGATTTTCTGATTTAAAACAAATTGATTTTCCAACATGGGTGATGCAGCCAATGCTAGTGGATATATCTGATGTTTCGATGCAGTACCAAGAAGAACTCTCGGAAATGCAAAATGATGAGTCAGTTAAAACTTTATTCAATATAAAAGGGGTGATGGCATGGCTTTGTGATGAGACAGAAACTAAATACCCACATTCAACCAACTTTGCAAGAAAATTGTTGTTACCCTTCCCATCTTCATATTTAGCTGAATGTGGCTTTAGTGCTGTAAATGATTTGTTATTGAAGAAAAGAAATCGACTGGATATCACTAAACGAGGAGACTTGAGACTTAAGCTGACTAAATTGGTGCCTGATATAAAATCTCTCTGTAGCAGACATGACGCACAAGGATCTCACTAACAGACATTTTTAGGTGAGCTCAAATTTTATTTTTCATTATTATTAGTTCAATAATTAAAATGATCAAAGTATTACAGAATAACTTTTCATTCAAATATTTTCTATTTCTGCATTCCAGTTCTCTATTATATGTTTGGAAACTTTATTTATTTAGCTGTCCTTTCGTTTTTTATTTTTCTCTTTCATGGATGCCATGTTCTTTGGAAGCTTGTTTAGAGACCAAGTTAATGGCCTTTTAAGCTTCCTTCACGTGATAACAGTAAAATTTTGAATAACAAAAATTAAATATCACAGGGGGGGGCATCAGGGTTTTAGAAATGCTTAGGTGGGGCATGGCCCAAAATCGGTTGGGAACCACTGGTCTAGACTATAGACTTGGTATAAAAGTGTTTGTCTGTAGCTCCACTTGACACCAACATGGCTATTTTCATCATAAGTACTTTTTATTGTTATTTTTTAGTATTTGCTTTGGATTTTCTTTTTTTTTTATTATAATTTTTGTTATTACTTTGAACGCATTTTTTTAGTTTCTTTTTTAACCCTAATTTTTTTAGTTTTTAAATTTATTGTTTAATTGGTTGTACTGTTTACTACCTTGATGAATATTGTACTTTTTATGGGATTTATCTCCTACCAATAATTTTAAAGATTCCTGAAGAATCATGCGCCAGGACTGATAATAACTGGGGGTGTCTGCAATACAAACTAACGAAAATTACGATCTACAGATCTACAGAAGCTAAGGCTAACAAAGACCCTAAGATCCACTCTAAGGCTAGCCCGAGAGAAAGGAGAGAGTAGGGGGTTAAGAGAAGAGAGGAGAATAAGGGGTTAAGTAAGGAGCAACACCTATCATTCGTGGGTTAACATTCATTCAGAAAAAGAGGGAAAAAGTCTCACCATCATCATCCGCCGGCCACTGCCGACAAGTCAGAAAAATAGTCGGAGAATATAGGAGAGGGTGAAAGATGAAAAGAAGTAAAATAAGAACGCTTACAAACCATGCAAACACAGTCTTAACTCACTGTCATACCATGCAAACTACAAACATGCAAGAAAAGAGTTAGAGACATGCAAAGTAAGGAGGATAAGAAAAAAAAAAAAAGTAGGTAAAGTTAAACAAAAGTGGGTTAGTTTACGCTATGAGCTACATCTACATTCGTGTTAGTCTAATTTTTTTATTTTTTTATTTTTTTTTTATTGCTGGCATCACGCTGGCATGTCACAAGCTGGCATTCATCGTCAACAGACTCATCCTCGAGCACCACCACCAGAGCTCCTGTTGTTAACTTTCTTTTTTAATTTTAAACAACGTTAATATTTTTAAAATGTCTGTCAAGACGGTTCTTAAACACATTAACGCTGGTAGAATGAACGACTGACGCGGGAAGATTATTCCATTTATCATTACTTTAAACGTAAAGAAGTTTTTAGCGATATTAGTAATGAAACGTCTGCCACGCAACTTGAATCCGTTATTGCGAGTATTACTATTATCGAAAGTGAACAATTTGTCAAAATTTACGTTATCGATGTTATTAACGATTTTGAAAACTTCAATAAGCTCCCCCCTTAATCTCCTAGTTTCGAGTGAATACAAGTCTAACACTTTAATCCTATCTTCATAAGGCTTATTGCGCAATGCCGGAATAAGTTTCGTGGCACGACGCTGAACCCTTTCTAACCTATCAATATCCTCACGCAAGTACGGGCACCAAAACTGAACGGCATATTCCAAATGAGGCCTGACTAGGGACTTGTAAAGGGGCAATATAATATCCTTCGATTTAAATTCGAAATTACGCGCTATGAAGCCTAACATCCTATTAGCTTTTGCGCAAGACTCCAGGCACTGGTTCCTAACCTTTAAATCTTTAGTTACGCGTACGCCTAAATCTACTTCCTCGTCAACGCTCGCTAAATCCCTATCATCCATCGTGTACACGTAATTATTGTTGCGAGAACCTATATGCAAAACTTTACATTTATCTACGTTAAATTGCATCTGCCACTTATCCGTCCACTCCATAATCCTATCTACATCGTCTTGGATCCTATTTCTATCGTCCTCGTTAACAACCTTACCGCCTATTTTAGTATCGTCCGCGAATTTTGACACGTTACTAATCAATCCTACATCTATGTCGTTAATGTAAATTACGAATAACAATGGGCCTAACACTGAACCCTGTGGGACACCACTACCTACCTCTAACCACCCCGATTCACTACCATTAACTACGACCCTCTGCCTCCTAGCACGAAGCCATTCTTCTAACCAGTTAGCTACCTGACCGCGGATACCGTGCGCTTTAACCTTCGCAATTAGTCTCCTATGCGGAACTGTATCGAACGCCTTTTTAAAATCTAAATAAATAACGTCAGCTGCCCTATGCCTATCGTATTCGCGCACTATTTCGTTATAAAATTCTAACAAATTTGTTAAACAAGACCTATGGCGTCGAAACCCGTGCTGACTACTATTAATCAAACCCCTACTTTCTAAGTGATCGATAATACGATCCCTAACTACGGATTCCAAAAGTTTACCGACAATTGACGTTAAGCTAATGGGCCTATAATTGCTAGCTACCGCGCGGTCGCCTTTTTTAAAAATAGGCGTGACGTTAGCTAATTTGAAGTCTTCAGGAATAATCCCCGTTTCGAGTGACTGATTAAAAATCTTCGCTAAGGGGCCTACGATAACGTCTTTCAAATCTTTCAAATGTCTAGGATAAAAAGCGTCAGGGCCTGGAGCCTTGCTAACTTTTAGCCTATCGATATAATGCGCAATCTCAGCCTCGTAAACAGTTATTTCATCTAAAATAGTCTCGCTACTAAATGGAACGATATCGTTAACGTCGGGGACATTATTTACGTCCTCTACGGTAAAAACTGTCGCAAAAAAGTTATTGAAAATACCCGCCATCGCCTGAGCGTCAGAAGCCAAAGCGCCATTTACATCCAATAGAGGGCCTATGTTATCCTTTACCGGCTTACGATTATTTACGTATTCAAAAAACTTTTTTGGATTATGTTTACTATCCGCAGCTATAACTATCTCTAAATTACGCTTGGCATTCCTAACTGATCTTTTAACCTGACGTCTAAGCTCGATATATCTATTAAAGTTAGCTACCTGGCCATTGCGCTTGTTAAGTCTATACGCTCTATTACGCTCGTTTATGAACTCGCCTACTTCCCTAGTCCACCACTTCGGCCTACCACGATTTCTAACGCGCTTGGGCCTACGAGGAATAAACTCCCTTTCAATATTCCTAAAACTTTCTTTAAACGCCACCCAACGCAAATTCGTATCATTACCCATAAATAAGTTATCCCAGTCCACTACTCTCATCCTATCAGCAAAACTATCAAAATTAGCCCTACGAAAATCAGGGACTTCTATTACGTTACTATCCTGTGTGTTTTCTATCAATAACTTAAACCTAAGAATTTGATGATCGCTACATCCTAAACTCTCGCCTACTTCTAAACTTTCGACTATATTCTCGCCGTTCGTCATCACCAAATCTAAGATATTATCCCGCGCGTTGGTTGGGTAACTATCTGTCGTAAAAAGTTATCGTCCATAAACTCAACCAGTTCTCAAACCCTCTTCGTTACCCGTAAAATTCTCGTAATTAACATTAGGACAGTTAAAGTCTCCGACAATTATATATTCCGATTGTCAATAAAATTACCAAGAAGTGAGTAAAATCTAGTATCTATATCGAGGGGTTGAACGGGAGGTCTATAAACAACGACAAAATTAAAAAATACTACGCGCCCTAACTTCAACACAGATCGCATTAATTGCTGCCGGAAAATCTAACTTAACCTCGATAGCCCTAAGGGAATTACGAATGTACAGCAAAACGCCGCCTCCAAATCTATGAACCTATCATTAGTAAAGATTTTAAAACCCGGTATATCAAGTTCCCCCAACAAGTCCCGAGTCACGGTATTTAACCAATTTCAGTGATAGCAACTATATCATAGTTGCCGAATAAATTACCGCCTTAAATTCAATTGAATACGGATATGGATGTTCTTTGGACTAAACTAACACAGAACATTGTTGCTTTCAATGGTGATGAACCACGTACCAAAGCCTCGTCAGTATATATATATAATATATATATATATATTATAACCCTAAAAAGTAAAGCATTAACTGTATTGCAGTTCTGAAAGTCCGAATTTAAAGTCTTACTCGGCGGCCATAAATTTATTTATCATTTAAAAGAAAATGTGTTTCAATTTTAGAGCGACATTTCAAGTGGTCATAATATGCATTCGGAATAGAAGAATATTCTCTTTTTCCCAAAATTTACACTCTTGCCTTTTCAACAGTGAAAACGGTTAAAAAAAAAAAAAAAGATTTCTCAAAAAAAAAAATTTTCAATTTCAAGTTTATAAATTTAAACTATTTTTTTCTGATACAGAAAAGAAAAAATGCCTTATTTAGGGAGACCGCCCCCTAAAGAAAAAATTTGCGACAAAAAAACTGTTACCAGTATACAGGGTGTACATAAAGTCAGGATCTATTTTTGTGAAGCACTTGGAAATTATATGGAATTCAATCATAAAATGATAAAGTGGTAACATTTATTAAATAATTAAGAGTAGGATTCGACGTGACGCCCATCAGTATCCCTGCACAGCTCAAATCGTTCGGCAGCATTTCTAAACACATTCTGGAGCATTTGCGGGGTTATGTTATCTGCAGCAGTTCGTATACGTGTACGTAAGTTTTCAAGACTCGTAATCTTCGTCTGATAGACGTGCGATTTGATAAAGCCCCATGCAAAGAAATCTAAAGGGGTTAAATCTGGTGATCCTCGCTGGCCAAGGTCTGTTGCTTCCGCGTCAGATCCAGCGATTTGGAAAACGTCCATTTAGATAATCCTGAACAATTTTGGCATAGTGACAAGGAGCACCATCATGTTAATAGACGACGGGGATAGGATTGTTAGTACCGTCGTCTATCAACATGATGGTGCTCCTTGTCACTATGCCAAAATGTTCAAGATTATCTAAATGGACGTTTTCCAATCGCTGGATCGGACGCGGAAGCAACAGACCTTGGCCAGCGAGATCACCAGATTTACCCCTTTAGATTTCTTTGCATGGGGCTTTATCAAATCGCCACGTCTATCAGACGAAGATTAAGAGTCTTGAAAACTTACGTACACGTATACGAACTGCCGCAGCTAACATAACCCCGCAAATGCTCCCAGAATGTGTTTAGAAATGCTGCGGAACGATTTGAGCTGTGCAGGAATACTGATGGGCGTCACGTCGAATCCTACTCTTAATTATTTAATAAATGTTACCACTTTATCATTTTATGATTGAATTCCTATAATTTCCAAGTGCTTCACAAAAATAGATCCTGACTTTATGTACACCCTGTATATATATATATAATATAGCAAACAACCACAGAAAAGGAAAAAGAAACACGGAATCCAAGCGCTTTCGTGATATATTCACATCTTCAGGGAAAAACAAGAAGTATTCCCATTTCTTGTTTTTCCCTGAAGATGTGAATATATCACGAAGCGCTTGGATTTCGTGTTTCTTTTTCCTTTTCCCTGTGGTTGTTTGCTATTAATAAGATCACGTGTTGTTCTGTGATTTTAGTGTTATACAGGGTGGGCGGAAAGTAGCTCCCTATTTTGGATTGGTAAAAAAATACGTATATTATCCATTTATTTCAGAGAAGAAATAATATGAAAAGGTAGGCATACATGGTAGGTTTTCTCTAAAATTCAATGTGGGCTCCAAACTCTTTCCACCAGCTTCTGGAGCCGCCCAGGAATGGCGTCCACTGACTTTAGCAGGAACTCCGGCGGGATGGAGGACATGACTTCCCGAATTCGGTCCTCCAGTTCTTCCAATGTCCTCGGTTTGTGCGGTAGACTTCTTCCTTTACCCACCCCCAAAGAAAGAAGTCGCACGGTGTCAAGTCGGGGCTCCTGGCTGGCCATTGATGTGGACCACGACGACCCATCCAACGCCCAGGGAAGTGGCATCCAGCCACTCACGGACAACAAGAGCGAAGTGCGGAGGGGCGCCATCTTGCATAAATATCAGATCGTCGATGTTCTCCCATGTGCTGACAACCGGCCAGACCTCGTTTCGCAACATAGCAAGGTACCGCTCAGCATTCATGGTGTTGCGCAGAAGGGCTGGATGCCCACTTCCTGGGCGTTGGATGGGTCGTCGTGGTCCACATCAATCGCCAGCCAGGAGCCCCGACTTGACACCGTGCGACTTCTTTCTTTGGGGATGGGTAAAGGAAGAAGTCTACCGCACCAAACCGAGGACATTGGAAGAACTGGAGGACCGAATTCGGGAAGTCATGTCCTCCATCCCGCCGGAGTTCCTGCTAAAGTCAGTGGACGCCATTCCTGGGCGGCTCCAGAAGCTGGTGGAAAGAGTTGGAGCCCACATTGAATTTTAGAGAAAACCTACCATGTATGCCTACCTTTTCATATTATTTCTTCTGAAATAAATGGATAATATACGTATTTTTTTACCAATCCAAAATAGGGAGCTACTTTCCGCCCACCCTGTATATATATGTGTGTATATATATTATATATATATATATATATATATATAGTATATATATATGCTAACTCAAAATGGTCCCCTAAGATAACTTTTACGAAATACACAGACGTAATGTGCATGGAACCGGGAAGCCTTCTGGGATAATTAAATCCACTATAGTCCAAATAAGTAATGGTAAATGGCAAATACTAAAGTTTTTTCTGTTTCATGATGAAAACTCAAAGTGGGCAACTGGTAACTATCAAAGAGGCCCCAAAATATAGCTTCCCTCACCAGCTATCTGCTCAGCAGATAAGACCCAGCTGTAGGACAGGGCCTAGGGTTTAAAGCTAATCTAGACAACTACATTCAGAACCTCAATATACGCAAGAAACTCGTTGCATTTGCATCGGATTGAATTCGCATCAAGGAAAAAGGATAACTATTGTATTTTTAGCCAAAATCCAAAACTTAAACATCAACGGGCAACTATGAGCGTCCACTTTCAAGGCACTTAACACGTCTGTTTAATGTGTTGCAACTCAGAATGGTCCCCTGCAATAATGTAGGACTCGAGACTTTTTTTTGTGGCCTCGGTCTCGGGTGCTTAGGTCTCGGTCTCGGTCTCGACTACATCACTGGTGCAGATGCAACGGTACCTGGACACAATTAACGAGCGTGATGTGACGGAAGTGACAACCATACAGTTTTTGCAGCAGAGCCAGGCCAAGTTTCCCTCTCTGGCCAATCTGGCATTGAACATTTGAACTATACCTGCCTTCAGTGCACCGGTTGAGCGTGTGTTTAGCCGTCGGGGTATAATAATGCGGCCCCACAGATCCAGGACATCAGCAAATGTGTTGAATATGTTGGTGTTCCTCAAGTACAATGAACACTTATTTTGTTTTAAGTAGGCAGTTAACTGCTGAAAAATGTCACAAACTATGAATTTGTGAATACAGGGTGTCCCAAAAGTCTCCATACATAGGGAAAATTAGCACTTTTTAGCAAAATGTAACTTTATTTACAAAACATTCTCTACATGATTGCCATTTCTTTGTAAACACACACGGATGCGTCTCTCCCACTCATGGTGAACTCGTGTTAACACATTTGGTGTTATGGACGTAATTGCACTTCGAATGCGTTCCTTTAGGCGATCCATGTTCTGTATCTTTTCCTGGTACACCATGGCCTTCAAGTGCCCCCACAGGTAAAAATCAAGTGGACTGGGATCTGGGAACCTCGGAGGCCACTCCACGGGGCCATGGTGTACCAGGAAAAGATACAGAACATGGATCGCCTAAAGGAACGCATTCGAAGTGCAATTACGTCCATAACACCAAATGTGTTAACACGAGTTCACCATGAGTGGGAGAGACGCATCCGTGTGTGTTTACAAAGAAATGGCAATCATGTAGAGAATGTTTTGTAAATAAAGTTACATTTTGCTAATTGTGCTAATTTTCCCTATGTATGGAGACTTTTGGAACACCCTGTAGATTATGAGTAAATTTTGCAATTGTCACTTGATAACCTCTTAGAATCTTTATTCCTGAATGTGAAATACAGAGCTTAGGAATTAGGCATTACGCAATATTGAATACATGCAAAAAATATATATGGTCTCGGTTTCGAGACCGGTCTCGAGACCTTTTGTCTGGTCTCGGTCTCAGTCTCGGGCGCTTAGGCTTCGGTCTCGGTCTCGGCCATAGTGGTCTCGACTACATCACTGGTCCCCTGAGATAACTTTTACGGAATACACAGACTTTGGACGCTCAAAGTTGCCGGTTGAGGTTTAAATTCAAGGGCCTCTTAGCTAGTGACACGTTGTCCACGTTGAGCTTCCCTTGTGAAAAAACAAAAACTTTAGTATTTGCTATTTACCATTACTTATTCGGACTATAGTACATTTAATTATCCCAGGAGGGTTCCTTGTTCCACGCATATTAGGTCTGTGTATCATATATATTAGTAATGCAACTTGAGACCCTGGGAGTCTGGGACCGGTCCGGACTAGTCCAGAATCCAAATACGCACAGTTAAGTCACAAATTGTATCAGAAACTTGTTAATCAAACATTATCCGTATTACGTATTAAATCAAGCAAATAATTTGGTTAAAATTCATGTTACACTCAAAATAAAACCTTCTAAATTTAGAACTTATAACTTCTTTTTGATGGTGCATCCTAAAAGAAGATTTTCCTTCTTTTGAGTATCAACACCTCTTGGCAGATGATATAATAACTTTTGTTAATGATACGTAACTTCTTTACATAGAAGAAATGGTCCTCGAAACTTCTTTTTTGACTGATTTCAGACAAGAGAAGATAGTATTGCTGTGTATAGAAGGTTATAATGTTATAATGTTATAATGTTTCAGACCAACAAAGACCCTAGGATCCACTCATGGCTGGTCTACCTAACTGTGTTCGTAATCGTGTATTGTGTATGTCCTCCGTGGTGGCGGAGGGGACCTACAATTTTACGTGGGTTCCGAACCACAAGAACATAAGAAACTTATTTAAAAACTGCCAGTAAATTGGCAGCGACCAATTTTTACGAAACTAAATAATTATCAATTTAAAAATAATTAATTATCGGTTTAAAACTAAAGATAGAATCTCTCGCTCCAGAGGAGCAAGTCATAATAGACTACTATCCACAAATATGTTACATTCTATATCTATTTATAACGGACATGCAAATATATCAGATCCAAAGAATCCAGTCAATTTCATTACGGTATCCATCAAGTCACGGTCCATATCGATTGCGGACCAAGTCAAAATTTACAACCATATACATTATCAATTTAAAAATAATTAATTATCGATTTAAAACTAAAGATAGAATCTCTCGATCCAGAGGATCAAGTCATAATAGACTACTATCCACAAATATGTTACACTCTATATCTATTTATAAAGGACATGCAAATATATCAGATCCAAAGAATCCAGTCAATTTCATTACGGTATCCATCAAGTCACGGTCCATATCGATTGCGGACCAAGTCAAAATTTACAACCATATACATTATCAATTTAAAAATAATTAATTATCGATTTAAAACTAAAGATAGAATCTCTCGATCCAGAGGATCAAGTCATAATACTGTAGACTACTATCCACAAATATGTTACACTCTATATCTATTATATAACGGACATGCAAATATATCAGATCCAAAGAATCCAGTCAATTTCATTACGGTATCCATCAAGTCACGGTTCATATCGATTGCGGACCAAGTCAAATTTACAACCATATACATTACAATATATACACATACGAGGAAAAGTGTAGGTGTGGCTGTAAAGACTGTACAGTAATGTAGAAATGTGTGTGCACCCATTATGGGTCTCCCATTTAAAGGTGTTTTGTGTGTTTTTAATGTAGGAAGGAGCGAGCCAAGGGCGAAAGCCCGCAAAAGTGACGCCTTCATAGAAGAAGCAGAGAGTCAAAAACAAGATCTCCAAGGCCTACCGATGTCTTTTTTTTTTTTTTTAATTTTAGAGAGGTTGTGTAGCGTGTAAGATGCATGTATGCGTAGTGAGGAATAGAGAGAGAAGGCTGTGTTTGAGAACATGCATGTCTCATCTCACAGGGTAGATGAGACAAAGAAAAAACACAACTAAATGGGACAGTGACAGGAGAAACGGGAGTTCCAGCACTCCCTGTCTCCTACCTAACGTACTCCTCTGGAATACTTCCTTGGTCGATTAGTGTCCATAATCTCCTCCTACATAGTTGCAAAGACTGAAAAAATAGCGATTTGGACCGGTCGAGATGCGTCATTTATATATTCTGTATGTACATATGTACGGAATGTAAACAATGTACAAAAGAGTGTACATTTTACTGAAGGTGTAAATCTTTATTAATCTTTAAATTCCTTGATATATCCAAGCGAAGTAATTATTTTTTAGATATGTAGACAGTGTCAGTTGAGCGTTTTGAAAAGTCCATTTAGAAACATCACTTATTCAAAAGAATGAAAATATCCAAAAATTGTTTTTATAATTTTATTAAGATTTAGAAAAAATAAAATAAAATTCTGCAGTGAAAAATATATCTAAAAATGAATAATTATTTTATAAAAATAAAATAAAATATATAATAAATTAGTGTGTGTGTGTGTGTATATATATATATATATATATTATATATATATATATATATATATATATATATATACATACATATACATTAGAAAACGCAGTTCAACTTACAAATTACATCTATAGAGAGTACCTCTATACATATATATTGCAGTTGTTTTCATAGCCTCAGAAATTTCGCTTAATATATACAGGGTGGCGCAAAAGTCAGGAACCATAGGCACATTTTAATAATTTGTGTTTTAATGTGTTTTGTTCTTTTCAGATTTGTTGTTGAACCTATGGCACAGAAATTGACAATATTAGATGAACGGGTAGAGATAGTTTTAATGTGTGCAAGGCGTGGTAACGCACACCGATCAGTTGCTACTGCTTTTAATGACAAACACCCTGAGAGGCCGCCAGTTGTTCAGTCATCAGTTGGAAAACTGTTCACTCGCTTCAAAGAAACGGGAAGTGTTCATGATCGGCCGCGTAGTGGCCGGCCAAAGAGTTCAACCGATGTAGCAACATCACTAACGGTATTCAGTCAACTCGAAAACAGCCCACGTAAGTCCTTAAGAAAGTTATCCCAGGAAACGGGTGTCTCCAGAAGATCCATTCAACGAATTCTTACAACAAATCGTTTCCACCCCTACAAAGTCCACCGCGTTCACGAACTGCACGTTGACGACACAGACCGTCGTGTAGAGTTCTGCCAGTGGTTTCTACAACATCGACAGCTTCAACGAAGGATCATGTTCAGCGACGAAGCGATATTTCACCTCAGCGGTCGTGTCAATAGGCATAATGCACGCTATTGGGCCAATGAGAACCCCCACTGGATGGAGGAAAGACATGCGCAATTCGATCCACAAATTATGGTGTGGGCTGCGCTGTGGGGGGATCGGTTAATTGGTCCGTACTTTTTCGACGGCAATGTAACAGGTAAAACATGTTATCTGCAAACATTTCTAATGCCCATACTGGACGACATTCCATTGGCAGAACGGGCGGAGATGTGGTTTCAGCAGGATGGTGCACCACCACATTTCGCAACCATTGTCCGGAGCTCTTTAGATGAAACATTCCCAAGCAAGTGGATCGGACGGCGAGGGCCCGTCGAATGGCCACCTAGGTCCCCAGACCTCACGCCTCTTGACTTTTTCTTGTGGGGCCATCTCAAGTCGGTAGTCTATGCTGATCGACCCAAAACCATACGTTCTCTAAAGGATAAAATCGCATCTGAGTTTGCCAAAATCAGTACCAGTGTGTTAATGAATGTTCAAACATCATGCATTCAACGCGTCAGAAAGTGTTTCCAAGTGGAAGGCCATCAATTCGAACATTTATTATAATTTAATAAAATGTGCCTATGGTTCCTGACTTTTGCGCCACCCTGTATATATATAAATAATTTTTTTTACACAGGAAGGAGGGGCCAAAGGCTAATGCCCGTAAAAATGCCCCCTCCCACTATAAAGGAAGAAGAATGCGAAAATCAAGGTTCAGGGTTTTCGAGATGCCTCGACGCTCTGCGGTTGAAAAACTGGAGGTCATAGACAGGGGGAAAGATGGACTGAGGAAGATTGTTCCAAAATTCACCGGTTAAGTAGATGAGAGATTGAAAATACCGATTAACCCTTGCGTTAGAGAATTGGATAAAAAAGGAATGAGAATACGTCGAAAGTCTGGTACTGCGTGCTCTCCTTAAAGGAGGAGGCATGTAGTTAGAGAGTTCAGAAGAGCAGTGTCCGTTATAATAGCGATAGTAAAGAGAGAGTAAGGCAACAATGCGGCGAATAGAGAGGGATTGAAGACAGTCAGCAAGGGGCGAGGAATTGCTGAGACGAAAAGCTTTGGATTTCACTCCGTCAGGTAGAGCGTGGGTTGAACCACCCCACACATGAGAAATGTACTCCATACAGAAACAGACAAGACCCTTGTGCAGAGACAGCAAATGAGTCGGGGGTGAAGAAACTGCGGAGCTGGTACAGCACACCTAACCTCTTAGAAGCTGTTTTAGAAAGAGAGTATATGTGATCTTTCCACGAAAGATCACGAGAAAAGGAAACGCCAACAAAATGTTAAGAGAAGAGGAAGGATTGAATTGGGTATTGTTGAAGGTAAGGGGATATACACACACATATATATATATATATATACACACGGTGTATCTATCTATCTATCTATCTATCTATCTATCTCTATATATATATATATATATATATATATATATATATATATATAACAGAAACGGGTACAGCGCTTATGCCAACTAACGCGACCCATTGCTCTAATTCCTGTATTATTACTACCAGGATCATCGGGAGTCGAATCCCCGACCTCAGTGTCTTCTTCCCTTGGCTTATAGGGAAACGGCGTTGCCCACTGACCCACGGACCTTGATAGTTGAAATGATAAGAAGCTAAAATTAAACGCTACTGACCTCACCATTTGTTATTTTATTACGAAATTTCTTTGAATTTTTTAATTTTTTTATTTTTTTATTAATATTTTATGTAAATAAAAATGCAATATAATTTAATTATTTAAACGATATGCACGTCTGTATCGGCGGAATTGATCATATTGCGAGTACTGTTGACTCTTTGGCCCAGCTTGTGTAGAGCAAGGCTGGGTGATATGAATATGTTTGTGATTGGAACGGGTGGTGCTTTTGCGTTCTCTCGGAGAGTCGGAGAGGAAAACAAACTCGCGGTGTATCTTGCTCCTGATGAATCATGCACCCGGACCTATAAAATTAGAAGTATTTGCAATGTAACCTTTATAAAGATTAGCGTACATGGAGGGATTACGGACTCGACTACTCTTATGAATATGGTAAAAGCATCGTTACTTTCACTGGTGATGAAACTACGTAAGGAAACCTCCACTGTAGATTTTGGGGAGTTCCATGAACTCAAGAAGGATTATAATGAATTCTCAAAGAGTGTAAATGAGGCGCTCCGGACCACAACCTGACAAGCGCTAGTGGGGCCAGAATTGAGTTATTTATACCACTATATTCCTCCCCCCCCCCTCCTTCCTCTATCCCGTGGGTAAGTCAGGGAGCAGATTGTGGACCTCTACTTATGGTCGAAATCAATCAAATATCGTTATTGGTTCAAAAGTTATGGCATTTTGCAAGTTGACACACTTTAACTGCATTTTTCTCCATTTTTAAATTTTGGCGCTTGGCAGCTTGTGGTCCGGAGCTCCTCAAAAGAACTTAATTAAGATTGCTCATTTCACTTCCTGAAAGAGTTGTATTGAGCTCTCTCTTCGAAAGCAACTCACGAAAGTAGAACAGTCCACTCTTAATTCAACCAAAAACAACTCACCGGTATTGTGTGTAAGAAGTTAATTTCATCGAAGTGAGGGACTCTCTCTTCCTCTCTCAGTAGTAAATATACACTCGCGGACATTTAGTGTCGTTAGTCGTTGACTTTCTATATACTTGGCACTGATGCCGCGAGATGCCCGTACCCTGAATAGGTGTATGTGGGCGAAGCGGTGCTTTGTGAAACAGTAGAAACCCTTTACTTCCAAAGGATGAATTCTCAAATAATCCGTGTCGTAAATGTAAAGTTGAAATATATATATACGTAGACGTATGAAAAATTTATCGAACTTGAGACATCCGACTTGAAAACGCGGGACCAATTACTCATTTGAACAGGATACAAGTTCACAACCTGGTAACATCTCATCACTCAGGTTTTGATAAATAATTTTTATCCTGTCGTAGCCAGATAGTCAACGCTCGCTTCTCCGAGTTTAGAAAACGCAGGTTCTAATCCTGGTGAAGGATAAATTTTGCACATACAAAATGTGCAGATTTTATATATATATTATATATATATATATATATATATATATATATATATATATACACAGTGGTGGGCACCGTTAACCAAAAAGTTAACTTCGATAACGATAATCCGTTAACCCCAATTTTTAACTCCGATAACGATAATCCGATAATTTTACTACAAAGTTAACGGAAGTTAACGATAATCCGTTAACGATAACTATTTCTTTACTAACATTTAAAAAAATCAAGGAAAAAGCTTTAAAACCTATAGAAAATGTTTATTTAGGCAAAATCCAACAATAAATAGGTATTTAACTGTATTTTTATCAAGTTTTGCAACTTTTTTGCTTAACTTTTTTTTATTTTTTAATAAAAAATGTACTGATTACATGTTTTGAAACCCTTGTAACCACTAACCATTAACTAAATTTTAATTTACCAGAGAATTATTATGGCGGGAACTGAAAGGTAAAATTAAATTTTAGGCACATTTATTAAAGACTATGACAAAATGTGCTGGTTGCCCTTCAGAAAGACCAACTTCTCAAAGTTAGGCCCAACTGCCAGTCTTGACCTCTTGGGCCTCAGGATGTCCTTGCCGAGAGAGAGAGCCGTTCCACTGCGGCAGAGGACGGAATTGGCAGACTGAAGTTATGGCGGTTTGAATTCATTCGCGGAGCGGTGATCTTCCGTGAATGACTCCTCGCAGTTAACGTGTTAACGGACTTTAACAGACTAAATATCGAGTTATCGGAAGTTAACTGGTCCGATAACGATAAATGGAAATTAACTTCCGTTAATAGTCCGTTAAAAAAAGTTAACTTCGTTAATTAACTGTTATCGGATTAACGCTTTAGTGCCCACACTATATATATATATATATATATATATATTAAACGCAGACGTGCACGGAACAAGGAACTCTTCTGGGAAATTACATCCACTATAGTTCGAATAAGTAATGATAAATGACAAATACTATAGTTTTTTTCGTTTTCATGATGGAAAGCCCGACGTGGGCACCGGGTTACTCGCAGAGAGGCCCCAAAATATAGCTTCCCTCACCAGCTATCTGCAAAGCAGATACGATCCTGTCCCAAAGCTGGATCCTATCTGCTTTGCAGATAGCTGGTGAGGGAAGCTATATTTTGGGGCCTCTTTGCGAGTAACCCGGTGCCCACGTTGGGCTTTCCATTATTCATTACTTATTCGAACTATAGTGGATGTAATTTCCCAGAAGAGTTCCTTGTTCCATGCAGGGTCTGCGTTTAACATATAAGTTTCTCAGGGAACCATTCTGAGTTGTTTGTGTTATATATATATATATATATATATTATATATATATATATATATATATATATATATATATATTACACACAGACCGTGCATAGAATAAGGAACCCCTCTGGAATAATTAAAGCCATTATAGTCTGAATAAGTAATAGCAAATAACAAATATTAAATTTTTTTTTTTCATGATGGAAGCAGAACGAGGACAAACGGGTCACTAGTGACCTATCCGAACTATCATATAATGGATTTAAGTACTAATTACTAATTAAATCACTAGTGACTTATTTGGACTATAATGGATTTAATTATCCCGGAAGAGTTCCTTGTTCCATGCACGGTCTGTTTGTAACGTAAAAGTTTCTCAGGGGACCATTCTGAGTTGCAGCGTGCGTATATATATATACACTTCTCAATAATCAAAAAATAGATACAAAGCAACGCTAATTGTCTTCAGTTGAAAGGTCGTAATCCGAAATTTGCCAATTATCTTAAAATAAAAACTTCAAAATGTAGAATAGAACCTCTTTATTCGACGTCTTTATGAAAGAGGGGCTATACGTAGGTGAGAATTTTATGGCAAGTTCATGTTCATAACCATTTTTGGTATTTATTCTGGAAGTCATTAGAGTAATTTATACTTATGTAGTGTTTCCACTTACGGGCCTCCCATCCAAATACTAACCGTCATTAGCGTCGCTTAACTTCGAAGATAAGTGTTGAGTATTTAGTTGTTTTTATGTATTTTTTCAGAAGAAAAAAGTTCGCCTAGACATAAACTCTTTAAAAAAGCATAAAAGATTAGTAATGACTAGGTATTATTGCTTTTGAAATTTTATTTGTGACACCAAAATTAACATATCTAAAGATAAACAAAATATTACCAATTACTAATTTTTCATGCTTTTTAGAACTGTTATATTTCTAGGCGAACTTTTTTCCGGAATTGTACATACGTCATGAAAACTTTGTACGTATATATATATATATATAACCTTTGGTTAGCTTCCGCTTGAATTGTTCATTCGGACGAAGGTCAAGCTTTTCACTCACCTTAGACCTACAGTTTAACGTGGAATCCGAACCATGCCCCACCAGCAGCCCAGCGTCTTAACCACTAGGCCACCCAGGGTACCCATTTATCTACCAACCACTTTCTTATTGTGTGGAAGGATGAACAGCTGGGTTTTGTTGCGCGCCGGCTGCCGACATCGGGTCTCGAACCCGGGGCCGATGGATTCGTAGTCAGCGACGCTAACCACTACACCATCGAGGCGCATATATATATATATATATACATATATATATATATATATATTATATATATAATATATATCAGTGGCGTGCGGTCCATGGAAGCAAGGGAAGCAATGCTTCCCTATTCAAAGAAAGAAGAAAATGCTGTATTATACTTTAAAGTTTAAACAGTTCAATATGTGTTAATAATTTGTACAAAATCATTTTATTATACTATTTATAGCATTTGATTGGTAATCAGGTGGATACATAGTATATACATTGGTTGCCGTTCGTGCAAGAACCTTTAAGAAAGCCGACGCAAAAAATCTCGAGTTGGACAACAATTGACGAAATGCATCCTTTTTCCCAATGACTTTCGCTTTTTTTTTACTGTTACAAATTGTTTCTTTCCATTCTAAAAACTCATTTAATGTTTAATAATGTAGTATTTATTGAATACAACAAGTTTCATATATAGTTTTTCTACTAAAAAATTCCATGGCCATGTTAAGCGAAAAAGAATATATATTTATCGTTATTTTATCCTTCCCTATGTCAAAAAGGAAGCAATTTAGATTTCGCTGTCCAGATCTTATAGTTAATTTTCTTGAAATATCTGGCAACTTATACGTGCTTTCTTTGACATTCATCGCTTGAAAAGTGAACTTTTGGTTTTATACACTGACAGTGATGTTAAAGGAAAACCAGTACATGAATTACTTTATTATTTGAAAAATGCCGAGTTAGATGGAGCTCTGCAACAACTTACAAAACTGTGTGAGTTAACGTTGACTCTTCCAGCCACCAGTGCCTCAGTTGAGCGTTCATTCTCTCATTTAAAGCGAATACATAACTACGCTAGAAATGCGCAAGGGGAAGAAAGGCTTGCAAGTTTAGCTTTAATCTCAATTGAGAAAAAGCTTCTTAAGGATATGAAAACCAATGCCTTTTACGAAGAAATAATAGATATATTTAATAAAAAGAAAGAAGAATAGAATTAACCTATAAGTAAAGTAAGTAGATGATTATATGTGTTTTGTTTTTATTATATACGAGTATTTTAAAGTTTTATTTTTATTTTATATAATCTTTGTTGTTTTTGCTTGAATGGCTTCCCCTTGACGAAAAATCACCGCACGCCACTGATATATATACACTGCTCTCTCTCTCTCTCTCTCTCTCTATATATATATATATATATATACTGTGTATATATACTAGGAGGTCAAGAACTCACCAATAGTCCTATTATAGATTTAGTCAACCTTAACGCTTTACCGCCCCGCCGAAAGCAACGAATTGGTAACTTTTCAAACACACGCATTCATAACTTAAACCCTACAAAAAATCCCGGCGGTGAAGTGTTAAGGTTAGAAAATGAAACCCGAAGTCTCCATATAGCGAAAATGCATTAGGATAAATTTTTTTTTTTTTATAAAATGTTATCTGAAATGAGACATTTTCTCCCGTCCATAATTCCTAAATCATAAAATGTAGATTACTTGTAATCAGGTCTGGATGGAAAGCTTTTGTGAAAAACCTAATTTTACATTGAAAATTGAAAGTTTCATGAATAAATTTGATCATTGAATTAAAAATATGGAACTACAATCACTGAAAACTGGTGAGTTCTGAAGTTGCCAGATTAATGACGTTTGCTCATTGGGATATTTAGATTAGGTTAGGATAAGGTGGATTAGGTTAGGTTAGGTTGAATTAGGTTACGTTAGGTTTTTTATTTAGTGTTGATTGAATGTCCTGTCGACCAAATGGGTACAGGTCCTAAAAATTCGGGTTACGTCGCGGCCATGTCGCAACAGCGTTTCTTATCCATTAGCGAAATTAAGCGACATTGAGTCTGGGTTTAAGTTGGATAGTGGAGGGGGGGGACCTTCCTCCGCATCCAGATGATGTAACGACCCGTGGTTCGGATCCCACGTAAGGTTGTAGGTTTCCTCCGTCACGTGACATTTGCTATTATAAAGGAGGTTAAACACCTTCAAAATATTACAACTTAAATGTTTCTCAGCTACTCGTCTATTGTATGTCTATTGACGTCTATTATTGCAGTGTTTTTCATCAAACTCGTACAGGATTCTCCAAACAGACGTATTGGTTTATCGTTTAGATCAAGAACCTGTTAGTCAGTATTGGCTATACTCACGAGTTTCATGCTCAACTACTGTAGATTTTGATTTTGGCTCTTTTCTTCTTCTTCTATGAGAGGGGCGCTTTCGCGGGCATTTGCCCTTGGCCCCTCCTTCCTGCATAAAAAAAAGAGTACTTGCTTTTCTCACTCATTCATCTACTACTCGCTCTTCTTCACCTTTATTCTCTGATATACAGTCAGTTTGAGTTAACACTAAATTAACACTTACACACTTTAAATCGTAAAATTCCGTAACATGAACATTTTAAACCGTTTACTTCCGTATTACGTGTCAAAATAGATTAAGGAAGGGTTCATCTCACAATTATGTTCCAAACTGAGGACCGCATAGACACTAACCGGGAACTTACTGACTCTCTTTTGACTCTTAACTCTTGACCCTACATACCGAATGGGAAACGTATAAGGTCAATGTCAGAAACCCTTTACTACTTTTAATGTTAAAATTACAGGAAGACAATTTAGGTACTTCGATTTGAAGGTTTTACAAATTTTCCGGTTTACGTTGTAAGTTTATATATGAGGTCCCCCAAGGAAGAAGTGGATAAGCGACAAAAATAAAAAACGCCAGAAAAACGCAGTTAAAAGTACCAAATTTGAAAGTTGTCATAACTTTTGAACGTTTTAAAGCTATTTCGTCGAAATGTGTTAAAAAGTTAAAAAGTTATTTCACTTTCAAATTGATATAATTTTAAACGCGTTTTCTGACGTTATTTGCTTTTGTCGCTTAGCCACTTCTTCCTCGGAGGACCTCATATACGATCCGACAACACTGATGATTTTTCCTTTTAAGTTTCCTTTTATCAGAATTAATAATTGTGAACTATATGGGGTGTGGGTTGATTACCCGTTACCCTCATCCATTGGAAATTTCCAGCAGATTACAGTGGAGAGTTAACGACAAAGCCCTACGTTTTTTTCGTTAGAGATTTATGTATATGTAGGTCTTCAAAGGACCTCCTTATGTTTATTTGCCTTCGGTATTTGCGCTGCGTAATGGTAAAGAAAGAATTGTCTTACTTATTATTTCGTTGAGCCTCGCTTCTGTTCGTAGGACGCGACGATGTTTTTCGATGTAGGGCCGCGATATGATGGAGTTACACAACGAGTTGCTTTGACGTAATTAATATGAGCAGTCACTACACTTAAATACCTGAAGGAATAGGCCTATCCTTTTTATAGTTATTAGGTTTTATATTAAGAGGATTTCACTCAGAACTTATAGGAAGATAAGGACATCTTCCTTACTTAAGCATCGCTGTAACATAAGCAGCGCCAGTATAATAATATATCTTCGTATTTTATTATTTGCTGAATTTGCAAAGTTCGTTGACTCTTCTCTCGAAGTAATTTTCATGAGTCAGCATTGGAAAATTTTGAACACGAAATAATATTTTTTTTTTTGTGGTTGGTGGGCCCAATGCCTCCATATTGGGTTCTATGTATGTTGGTAATTATTTCATTTCCAATAGGCTATGTCGCCAATCCCGAGGTAATTTTGTATAGATATTTAATTCAATTAATTAATAATTTATATTTAATTAAAAAGTAAAGGTACCACATACGATACCATGTTGTAAGCATATATAGTTTTTCCATAATAATAATAATAATAACATTTAAGTTACCTTTCTCTAATACCAGTTCTGGTGGTAAATTTATTGAACAATTTCATCAAAATTCTCTTTATTTATACCTTTGGTATAGTACGAATAATATATATATATATATATATATATATATATATATATATATATATATATAGTTATTATTAACCTATTAGTACCCATTGGTAGAATTTCCTACCAACAAAATTGTTTGTCATTATTGCATCACTTTTCCTTGTATTCACGTGATCTTCGGTACGAGTTATATGGGAAATTCTACCAATTGGCACTAATGGATTATTTTTTTGCTAGTTTTACACTTATTTTAATTGCCCCTACTGTCCCCACAGTAAAAGGACAGTAGCATTATGATCTGGGATTGAGTGTCGTCAGGAACGAGTAAATTTCGCGACATACACAATCATGCCAAAAGAAGGTTTGGAGATTTCTATCCATAAACTATGTCTAGCTTCCATGAAAGAAGATGTTTCATTCCAATAAAGCAAAGCCCCCAAGTCATGTATGAAAACCCAGTGGGTGTTGGTTTTGCCAATAAGCCAATTAACCTTCTCCAGTGACTTCCCCTGCTGCAGTCTCCAGTCTTAAACGTCATCGAACATCCTTGGGCAGATTTGGGTAAAGGTATCAGGAATCACGGATCAATTCAAGGTCGAAACTTCGTTCAGGCGAGATTAATAAAAGGAATGGGGCAAAATCTGGAATGACAAAGACAAGGGTTTCTTGCAGTTATTAAAGTGAAAGGAAACTAATATATATATAATATATATAATATATATTTCAGTGTCTCTAGGATCTGCATAAAAAAGAAAAAGGTGTAAGAAATGAGACCTTATAACCAACCCTTCAGGATTAATGTCATTTTTGCACGCAAATAATGATGAAATCGAAGAAATAGACGTGTCTTCAAATTGTGATAAAGACAAAATTTTCTCCGAAAGATGCGCTCAGAATTCTTAAAAGAAGTAAGGAAATTTTTGGTTCAAAAACATTTGATCGATATTTTTCTTTATATGGGTGGAGAATTTGATTAATTTAGGTTAGGTTAAGTTAGGTTAGTTTATTAGTGTGTCAATAGATGTTCTATCGACGTAACTGAAATGAATGTCTGGTTGTTATTATTATTATTATAGGATATCCTAATATATAAAAAAGAAATAATAGCTGTGGTTTCTTGGGGATGTCCTGAATGTGACATTTCAAAGATAAGTCCGAATCCAATCCAATATAAATATATATGTGTGTGTGTACGTACAGTATAACCTAATTTAACATTTCGTGCAAGTATGCTGTGCATGTTGATTGGGCGCCAACTTAACTAAGGTAAAATACCAGTGCCGCATGAATGCCACAGCACTGCCACACGAATAGTGTAACCTTATACGGGAACAATTTTATCATTAAAAAAAATTACGAACCCATTGGACCTTAATGGGGGTGTGAACTTCCTGTTTGACCTTCCAGCCCCTATACGAGGTCGGCTATACTTGTACAGCTTAAATATTCCCATCTAAATTTTAATTTGGTCCCAAAATTGGAGATTAAACATTCGACATAATTAAGGATGATAGTCTCCCATTCGACCATTTATGCTTGTTTGTTTTCCAGTACACACACACACACACACACACACGTGTATACATATATATATATATATATGAAATAGGATCCCCCCTAAGGAGACGTAGTTTTACATTTAGGATAAAAACGAAGACGTAGAGCAAAAAAGTCATTATATTTGGCTGCAGCCGACGTTTCGGGCAACTCTACCCATTTTCAAGGCCTAATAAATAAAAGCTAAAATTAATACATGACAAAAAATATAAATGTCGAGAGTTAAAAACTAATCTAGAATACAAAATTAAAACTGCTCAAGAATAAAAATTAAAATTACAAAGTGGAAACAGGCATAAGCCAAAATCAAAATAAAAAAAGTAAAAAATAAATAAATGACAAAAAATATACGAATGATAAAAATAAAACTTAAAACTAAAGACATTCAACGTAAAATTGTTAAAAAACTTTACAAATAAAAAGTTAAAAGGAATAAAAAGTTAAACGAAAAATCACAAGAGTAAACCGACATACCTACGCTCACTTGACAGCCACAAGAAACTGAAGCGAAAAGGAGACAGGGTCGCGAGGAAAAATTTAGTAGGTAGTTATTCTAATTCATATAAAGGGGGGTAACAGCCAGAATCAATGTTTAAACTAGAGTTCAAAAACTTAAGATTTGTAAATATGAAGTGAGGACGAGCATTTTAATGACTTAAGAATTTTAAAATTGTCAACAGAAACGTCAACCTGACACTTGATAGAATGACTTCTAATAGTAGACTGTTCTTTTCTCGATAAAACCTTCCCTGTCCCTATATATATATACACACACAAATTTGTCGAAATAAACTTTGAAAAGGAAGTGAAAGTTTGAAAAATTAGTTTGACATCTTTTTTACGAATGAATCATACAAGAATCTTTCTCTTTAATAATTGACATCTCGCGTCCAATATGTTTTCTCCGAGATGTGAAGATGTCTCCTTCACTTTCATTGTCATTTTATCTCATCTTAATGAAGAAACAGGAAGGAAAATGAGGGAAAAATGAAAAAGGAGAATAGTACAGGGTGTTCATAAAGTTACGCGAGTGAATATGCGTGCGTACGGTTCACTCCTATTCACTCGCGTGACTTTATGAACACCGTGTACTTCTTATTATTTCGATAGACAGATTTATAGCTCGCGTTCAAGTACAATTCTTCTCGTTATTTGTACGAGAAACAACGCCTCCAAATAAGAACCAATTAGCGCGAAGAACCATCGTATCCTGCTTAGCATACACTCAAAATAAAACCTTCTGAATTTACAATTTATATCTTCTTTTGAAGGCGTATTTTAGGGGAAAATTTTATTTATTTTCTGTAATGAAACTTCTTCTCAAACGATATAATAACTAATTTTAATGATAAACAAGCCGCGCCTTCGGCTCCCTACCCTACGGGTAGGGCTTGTGATCACTTCATGATCTTTAACGTCGCTCATCTTGATAGATCCGACCCTAACGAGCGACTGAGCGAGAGATATTAGCTCCACCCACTTTATGCGAGTCAGCCAATCATAACGAGCGACTGAGCGAGAGACATTAGCTCCACCCACTTTATGCGAGTCAGTCAATCATAACAGGCGACTGAGCGAGAGAGTCATTTGTTACTCCGCTCAAAACCGCGCAAAGTTATTTAATGATAACTAACTTCTTTAGAAAGAAGAAATGGTTTTTAAACCTTCATTTTGGAGTAATTTGAGACAAAAGAAGATGATACTTCTCTGTATAGAAAGTTGCGAGGAGTCTTTGTTTTCGATGATATATACTCACAAAGGCGATTAACTTCGCTGATCTAACGGGAAGCGGTATTTTGACGTTGCCACGATGTAGCCGGTGCATCGCAGAATAGTGAATGCATATCGTTGAATGTTGTTAATGGACCAGACTAAAAAGCTTTTAAATTTAAGATAGAATTCGCATATTTTATCAGAATCTCAACACTTCAGTTTTGTGTTTGAGTTCTCTGATTTATTATCCACGTTTATGCTTTGTTCTTTGTATTTGCTTATCAAAATCTTTATTCGATTTACTCCGTAATGTTTAATTCAGAAATGCACTTAGGTCATAAAAGTATTACTGAAATGTTAATATATGGCTATTTTACTGTTTGGCTCATTTTGTAAGTTAATAAATTAGGTTCTCATAGCTATATTATATATATATTATATATATATATATATATATATATATATATATAGTGTATAAGGAGAGAGAGAGAGAGAGAGAGAGTGAGTGTGTGTGTATTGATCATAGGTCGAGTGCGCTACATGTGATTATGACCAAATAAATAATCAAAACGCAACGATTACAGCATTTCTAGTTTAATGTATAAAAATGATTATAAAATACGAGACATAGAACATAGACATAAATTACATTGACATAAATTACAGTAAATGGCTAATAATTTACAAACAGGCCAATATTCAATATTTAGTGTGACCTCCTCGAGCACGAATGATGGCCTAACATCTCGTAGCCATCGAATCAACCAGAGACTTTATGTAGCCTCTCCGTAGGCATTGAATGTCATTTAGAATGAGCAATTTAGCAGAGGTTTTGTAAGCTCGTTGGCTTCACTTTTGAGACCATTTTTTAGTTGTCTCTGAAAATGTTCAATGAAGTTCAGATCGAGACTTTATAATGAAAACTTCAAGTAGTTGGATCCTCCCAATTTACCCTTGCCTCTCCAAGTGAGCTTTGTTAAGTATTCCAGTATGTTTTGGGGCGTTGTTTTGGTGGAAGATAAATCCTTACACCCCCCCCCCCCCCAATTAAATGAACTCTACTCGGCAGATAATGCTGATGAAAAATTCGATAGTTTCGCGCTTTATTAATATTCCAGTCTATTTTTACAAGATTACACCACCATCTTTTAAAGCCTTGTTCATATCGTAAAACTGAAACTTTTCATGCTACTTCATCTTACGACCTACGCTTTTCATTTCCAAAAGCTCAGTTTTTGGTCTCATTAACCCACATAACGTTTATAGTGCCTCGTTGGCACTAAATAATATAATAATAATAATGTTAATTGTTTATGATTGATAAATGTTAATGATGATTGATAAGGCTGAGGTCACCATGATCTTTTCAGATCAAATAATGTTATTAATTAGGTTGATTGATAGAATGAGTTTTCTTCCTTTATTAAACAAATAAATGATTTATGAATGAGACAAAATAAAAGTTGATTATTTACAGTTGAAAATAACTGTGCACTTGAATAATGACTTCAATATTAATAACGCGCAAGGTGATGATTAGTCTTTATATAAAGTTAGGTGAATGGCACCAGGCCAAAATAGGGCCTACACAATGATGTTTACATGATGGTAGCTCTCGTGTCACTGGTTCTTCAGAGAGAGAGAGAGAGAGAGAGAGAGAGAGAGAGAGAGAGAGAGAGAGAGAGAGAGAGAGAGAGAGAGGAGAGAGAGAGTGCGATGGTGGCGTTCTACTCGAGAAATCCTCATAACGAGGTTGATATGCGAGTTCCGCGTTGTGACGTCATCTTGGTCGTGTTTGTGTTGATGGAACATCGCTAAAGTATTTGAAAACATCTCTGCCACTACACATTCTTCCTATTGATCATGCCAGTTTTGATTTTCCTTTGTAAACGTAAGTCTCTTTTCTCATTCATATCATTAATAAACCGCTTTCTAACATACTTTTTTTCTTTTCTTAAAGTCTTCCTTTTACAGTGGACTTCCTTTTCCGTTTTCCTTCTTTTGGGTATCAAAGCTTCTTATTAGAAGATATAATTTCTTTTAATGATACATAACTTCTTTAAATAGAAAAAATCGTCTCCAAAACTACTACTTTTTTTTTTTGAGTGATTTGGGCTATGTCGTAAATGTCGTAAGACAGCTTCCCGTTGATCAGCGAAGTTAAGCGACATTGGGTCTACGTAGTAGTTGGATGGGAGACCGTCCGCTGCGTCCAGACTATGTAGCGACCCGTGGTTCGGATTCCACGTAAAGCTGTAGGTCCCCTCCCTCATATGACCTTAGCTGTTGCGAAGGAGGTTAAACAAAACCAATAATAATAATTATTATTATTATTTTGAGTGATTTGAGACAATAGAAAGTAATATTTCTATGTAAAGAAGGTTGAGGAAAGTCTTTGTTTTCTGCGCGTATATAAAGGTGTATTAATAGTGGAGCACCAAAAATCGATATCCAATCAACAAAATAAAGAAAGTATATTGTTTTATTCGTGACAGGAAATTGAAAAGAAAATTTTGAAGTCAAAGAAAAATTTAAATGTCTGTTTGCTTATTCTTGATTGGAAATACAGTAAGCTTTCACCGCCCCCCCCCCCTCCCTCTCTTCTGGACCTAGAACAGATAATAATAGTTTAGAGTGCGTAGTGCAGGTGTTAAATTGAAGGGAGTTTCGCCTATATATAATTGTGGGTGAATTAGGTTTAACTGTTTCACATCAAATTGTCAATAAAGGTGATGGTCAGTGGGTATACCCACTCCACCTAAAATTGTCAATATATCCTTCATTTCAGTGGATGTAAATTTTGAAGTGAACTGTCAGTCATCATTTTGCAGATCAGTCTTTGCCAGATGGAATTCCAACCTTTAATTAACGGTATACAGACAGCATTTCACAACGGGTCTCTTTAGTGGCCTTTATAAATGAAAGGCATATGAAATATACTACGTCATAGCTCTCTCTCTCTCTCTCTCTCTCTCTCTCTCTCTCTCTCTCTCGATGTATGCGTGTATGCAAGGTCGCAAGCGTTCTTTGCAACTCACTAAAACAAGTCTTTCAGAAAAAGAATTTTGATAAATAATGAGCTTCGATTTCATTACAGCGCAACAACCAACTGGTTTTTTTAATATATTTTTTACTAAAATATTCGATGATAATCAAGGAAACTTCTGTCCTGTTTTACATTCGAAGAAGACACAGTCATAGATGCAGAGAGAGAGAGAGAGAGAGAGAGAGAGAGAGAGAGAGAGTTTTACTCCAAAGATATTTTAAGAATTCCAGTAAAGAGCCGCGTTTTTGGCGAGAAAATTAATCGCTGTTTTGCTTTAAATTTCACGCAATTTGCGTCCTTGAAAGCGACAGTCGTGAATTCCCAAATATATTTCAGATTGTCGCATAATAATGATCATTATTTTCTGGTTGTGAAAATCAGTGAATTTGAAATTTCTCTCGTCATATTTCGTAGGCCAGTTATGGAATTATGTTTTTGACAATAAAATTCTTTATTTTTCATTTCATTCATTTTTCATTTCATTCATTTTTCATTTCCACTTCATTCATTTTTCATCATTTTCTTGTTGGATTTAAATTATTCTGATGACGCAATTCTCATTGCTTGATCACTGCAATGCGCTCAATTGCTGATTTTTTGAGTTTACCAAGAATGTTATCAATATATTCCGTATAACTCAACTTGAAAACACGTAAACGCAATCTTAACATATTGCGCGATCTTACGGTCATACAGTGCGTTAAAAAGTCTCTCATTTTATGCATTAATTTTTTTCACCCAGTTATTAACCTAACCCTTAGATATTATTGACTTTCTCTTCGAGTACCTTCCCCTATTTTACCCTATTTTACCCTATTTTAACCTATTTTCACCCCCTGTTTATAAATTTGTCCCACAATATCATTCGTAAATTAATATCACAAATCTTATCGATATTATAGGCCGAGTAGGACTAAATAAAGTAGTTTGTATATTTAATAATAACACATTTCAATATATTTAAATATACAGGGTAGGCCATAAGTCTCTTTACCGAAGTGAGTTTCGTTAAACTCACTTCGGTAAAGCGACTTATGGCCCACCCTGTATTTTTAATAATATATTTTAAACTCCTTTTCTTGTAGATAAGCGACAAGCAAGTGGGCCATAGCCCACCGGTTGGGAACCAGTGCTCTAGAGGTTAACGAAGAAAAGATAAACACGAGAATTTAATACAAACACTTACTCAAAATGCTTGCAGTATATATATATATATATATATATATATATATATATATATATATATAATACAACCCGCAAGGGAAAAAGATAAACGATTCCGAACGCTTTCGAGTCTCTTACAAAACTTCAAGGAATCACTTTCCTTGCGTGTTATATCACATATAATAAAGTTTACATAATAATTGTGAATTATTTGCCATATATATATATATATATTATGTAAAGAAACGACGCTTGTATAGGAGATATTCCGCGCAAGACGAGAGAGAGAGAACGGAACAAATGAAAAAATGAGGTAACCACCTGGGAATCGAACCCGGGATCTTCCGATTGCCGGTCAGACGCGATACCATTACACCATGGCCCTCACTCTTCCAAATGCCGTAATTCTTCTACATACTCGCAGAAACCAATGCCCCAAGGGGGCACCTCCCGCATGCCGTAACATTATATACCTTCAACTGCAAAGAACACGCAGTATAAATAACGTAAAGAAACGACGCTTGTATAGGAGATATTCCGCGCAAGACGAGAGAGAGAGAACGGAACAAATGAAAAAATGAGGTAACCACCTGGGAATCGAACCCGGGATCTTCCGATTGCCGGTCAGACCGATACCATTACACCATGGCCCTCACTCTTCCAAATGCCGTAATTCTTCTACATACTCGCAGAAACCAATGCCCCAAGGGGCACCTCCCGCATGCCGTAACATTATATACCTTCAACTGCAAAGAACACGCAGTATAAATAACGTAAAGAAACGACGCTTGTATAGGAGATATTCCGCGCAAGACGAGAGAGAGAGAACGGAACAAATGAAAAAATGAGGTAACCATGGTATCGCGTCTGACCGGCAATCGGAAGATCCCGGGTTCGATTCCCAGGTGGTTACCTCATTTTTTCATTTGTTCCGTTCTCTCTCTCTCGTCTTGCGCGGAATATCTCCTATACAAGCGTCGTTTCTTTACGTTATTTATACTGCGTGTTCTTTGCAGTTGAAGGTATATATGTTACGGCATGCGGGAGGTGCCCCTTGGGGCATTGGTTTCTGCGAGTATGTAGAAGAATTACGGCATTTGGAAGAGTGAGGGCCATGGTGTAATGGTATCGCGTCTGACCGGCAATCGGAAGATCCCGGGTTCGATTCCCAGGTGGTTACCTCATTTTTTCATTTGTTCCGTTCTCTCTCTCTCGTCTTGCGCGGAATATCTCCTATACAAGCGTCGTTTCTTTACGTTATTTATACTGCGTGTTCTTTGCAGTTGAAGGTATATATATATATATATATATATCTTCTAGTCACCGATTCTGAATTGCAAATACGTTTGTTTACCTAATGTCTATGTTTCATTTCTTTTCCAAATGTTATTTATAAAATATTTGGCCACGAACGAAATTAAGAAAGATGAATGAATGAATCAAACCGATCGATACCCAAAATGAAAGGTATACCCACGCGAGGATTATTACCTAAAAATAGAATAAAGAGCGAAGAATCAATTGGTAGTAAAAAAATAAAAATACGCCAGAAAAAAAAACTAAATAAAATGAGTTTTTAAAAAAAAACTCGCTTTTATATAAAGTTTTTAATGCCATTTCGTGGCTCCCCCTTTCGTTTTCATCGTAAGTGGGCGGAGCTACGAAATTATCAGCTATGACGTCACACTGTTATGACGACCCTTTTTGATCATTTTAGGCCTTGAAGTCTCGTCAAAGAATATGAATTAAATTATGAATTAGAATTACATTTACAATTATATACTAACAAAAGTAACGTATATATATATATATATATATATTTGGTTAGCTTCCGCCCGAATTGTTCATTCTGACGAAGGTCAAGCTTTTCACTCCACCTTAGACCTACAGTTTAACGTGGAATCCGAACCACGCCCCATCAGCAGCCCAGCGTCTTAACCACTAGGTCACTTAGGGTGCCCATTTATCTACCAAGTACCAACCACGTTCTTTATTGTGTGGAAGGATGAACAGCTGGGTTTTGCTGCGCGCCGGCTGCTGTCGGGTCTCGAACCCGGGGCCGATGGATTCGTAGTCAGCGACGCTAACCACTACACCACCGAGGCGCATTGGCGCATATATATATATATATATATATATCGAAGTTAGCATGTCGTCTCCAAAATAATAATAGTAATAATAATAATAATATAATAATAAATAAAAGGGCCAAATATTTAACCCAGTATTTTTATATAGATGATGTTGTAGAAAAAGATAAAGGAATATCGTAATTGTGTCATAAAAGCGATAAATAGCAAATAACATGAAGCATTCTTGGCAAAATTAGGTTAATGAATATATATATATAATTATCAATGCATTCATAGTTTAATTGGATGTATGAAGTTATATATATATACAGGGCGTCCCAAAAAAATGTATACACACTTTAACAGCTGATAGCTCAATTGATGTTTCTTTCTTTCCAAGTTAAACCCATTAGAATTAATAATGGCAGTCAGACTAAGCTTTGAACAAAGGAAATTCATTCTAAAATGCTACTGGAAGTGTGAAAACGCAGTTGAAGTGCAAAGACAGTTTAGGAGGGTTTCAAACAGATCCACCAACGCGACTTACCATCACTCGAATTAGAGATAAGTTTGAAGCCGATGGAACTGTTCAGAATGTCCACAAGAAGCGTTCCGGAAGACCACGGACATCGACAAGCCCCACAAAGCAAGAAAGAGTACTGGAAACGTATCACCAAAGTCCAAGAAAATCTGTGCGGCAAGCGAGTCGTGAGGTAGGAATTTCAGAATCGTCTGTCCAACGCATTTAAGCGCTGTCAATGGAAAAGTTACATTCCAAGATTAGTCCATGCTATTAATGAAGATGATCCGGACCGAAGAGTGGAGTATTGCGAGTGGTACTTGGCACGATGTGGATGTGGACTGGACGAAGGGGTTTCGTAGAATACCCTCCGCGTTCACCAGACCTCACACCACTAGACTTTTTTTTATGGGGATACTTAAAAGACAAAGTCTACGCTATAAAACCTGCAACAGTCGCTGAATTGAGAGCAGCCATTGAACGAGAATGCACACAAATACCAAACGAAATGTTTCGTGATGTTTGCGATTCCATTGCTTCGCGTTATCAGCAGTGCCTGGACCAGAACGGACGTCAGTTTGAAAACAGGCTTTGACAAAACAATTAAATAATGTCTGTAGATTCTATTACACTTTGAAAATGAAATGTATTTTAATAAACACTGCCTTTATAATTATTTAAAGTATGTATACATTTTTTTGGACGCCCTGTATATATACGCTTTTGCTGGTTTTGAAACAATGTTCAGAATTGGTGTGTGATTGACTTTTCTAAATCTAACTGAATGGCATTTGGTCGGAGTCACTAACATCAGATGTGTAATGACGTAAGACGTTTCTGTACAATTATTCCAATATGGCGGTTCATCAATTTTACAATTAGGAACCGAGTTATCATTTATTTTCATCAATATACAATTACACCGTAAACAAATTTAAATATTTCATCAAACCTAAATTTGAAAATGAATAAGTATTTTCTAAATTTGTTGAAGAAATTTTTTCTTTCAAATATGAACTACAAAATCTTTCTTCAAAGATTCAATTGACGAAAGATTTTGAAAATGTATTTTAATTTGGCGATTCGCTCTTTCAAACTCACCACCAAATTCTTTAAATCAAATACAATATTAATGATTTTTTTTTCATTAATATATCCGTACGAATGCGTTTCGCAATTTTTTTTTTCAGTGCAATGATAAAGAAATTCTTCAATATTTAATATACAGGGTGTCCCATAAGTCCGGTCTCATAGGACAATTTATTTTAAATTAAATTTACAAAAATAATACATTTGGACTAAAACAAATGTTCAAACTGATGTCTTGTTTTGGGACCTTTTATTTTTTGTTGCTGATAAATTTACAGGCTCAGCCTTTTCCTCACGAGTGTAACTCACTCCCATATTAGCCAATACGCGTTATTCTACCTGCAACAAAAAAGAAAAAGGTTCCAAAACAAGATATCAATATAAAATAAATCACTGATATAAAATAAATCAACACCCACCAATAATACAACAACCACAGTGGTATGAAGTGCCGCAACCCCAATTCTCGACCTGGAAACGACCACTATATAGGAAAACTGAACACGGAAATTAGAAACCTAATAAATATTTTATACACAAATATTCAAGGCCTCTACACGGACCATGCAGGCTGCAAATTACAATACTTACAGAATTTAGCTACCGAATCCAGCATAGATATTATATGCCTAATGGAAACACGCTTGCATAAATGCGAAAAAGGCTGTGAAAACTGCATCGAGGATACTGAATTAGCATTGCTGGACCACAACATACACAGAGCAGATAGAGTCGCTAGACGAGGGGGAGGGTGTTGCATCCAGTGGCGGTCCTAGCTTACATGACGCCCTGGGCGAACCTCACCTTCAGCGCCCCCCCCCCCCTGTTCGCCAACACACACACATTCGAATCCCCCCAAAATAAAGGACAGACATAACTCTTTCACAAAATAACTTTTTATTGGACTAATTGTTGGAACTTCAGAACCAAAACAAAGACTCAAATTTCTGAATTTTACAAATCCTTCATCACGTAAATAGAATAACTCACTTAAGAGAATGTAATTATGATACTATGAACAGGAAAAATACAAATTAAATTGCACAACTGCCATAAATAAACTAGAGAATCAAATTTCTAAATTGTACAAATGCTCTATCACATAAATAGAATAAGACACTTAAGAGAGGGTAATTATTATGCTACACTTTGAACAAGAAACAAAATAAATTGCACCACAGCACAACTGCCATCTAAAGCCTGACTCTTCTTACCTTCCTTGATGCAAAGTCATGAATTAAATCATCATATGAAATCTGCTCAGCAATTGTATGATTTATACTGATGATGGCCAGACCGGTAAGGCGTTCCTGTGACATAGTTGACCTCAGGTAGGATTTGATGAGCTTCAGCTTTGAAAAGCTCCTCTCTGCTTCAGCAACAGTGACTGGAAGAGTAAGACCAATTCTGAGAGCAGTCCACAAATTTGGATATATTTCAGAGAGCTCCCTTTCATGGATAAATGTCAGCAGTTCAAGCAAGGATATGGTCTTTGATGGCAAGTCAGGCAAGTTCTTCAGCTCCTGTGCAAGCTCTCTGCCATCCAAGTCAGATTGTCCCTTAAAGTGTAGTGTAGTACTAAGGTTCACACATTGTTCTGTCAGCTCCTCAAATGTGAGATTTTGGAAATGTGTCAGCACCAAACTTCTCTCCCACAATTTCCAACGTGGAAAATCTTTCCTGAATGGCTGATGTTGCAGCATCAACCACTGCATTGAAAAATGTCACCTCCAGCTTCTTCAAAGCATCAATCAAGGGCTCATCAGATGCTTCATAGGAGAAGTGCCGCTTTGTGGACCTCAGCCGTTTTTGTTTTAACACAGCCTCCACATTCATTTGTTCACAGATATCTGTGGCTGCCATTTGTGCAGCCACAAAACCTGTTGCCCTGTAATTGCGGAGACCTCTCTCTGTTTTTTTTAGGAGATTTACTGCAACATCAACGTGCATGCTAGGAGACTGCATCTGCTTGCTCACATGCTGAATTTGGCACAACAGGTCATGCCACACCACTGAACAAATGGCGAAGCGGTATGACCCAACCTCCTCTGACAGAGATTGAGCCTCGACCTTTATTACAGTCTTTGGTGTGGTCCCTCACCTCGATCAGTGCATCTCTCACTGCAGCTGCCTGATATCTCAGGGGCTCCACACTCTTGATCTTGCTTTCCCACCTTGTATCAGACCACATCTTCAATGTGATGTTCACATGTTTTTTCAAAATGGCCCATCGTTGTGTGGAGGCTGAAAACAAGTTGTAAAGCTTCTGCAAGATGCCAAAGTAACTTGTGGCATCAATAGATCCCTTAGCAGCATCGGCCACAAGCAAATTCAGAGAATGAGCCCCACATGGAACAAACAGAGCTTTATTCTTATTCCCAATAATATTAATCTGGAAGCATTTTGCATTGTTTAGGTCTTTTATGGGAAGGTTTATGGAAAATGCAATAGATGGTTTTTTATTAATAAAATATATTTATTGATCTTTTATTATTTATTTTATTTTATTTTTATTTTTATTTATTTCTTTATTTATTTATTCTTATTTTTATTTTTATTTTTTTTGCAGGCGCTCATGCCGCCCCTCCACAAATGCCGCCCTGTGCGGCTGCCCATATTGCCCATATGAGGAACCGCCACTGGTTGCATCTACGTGAAAAACACATACACATGTGAAGTGAGGGTAAACAAATCGAACAGCACAGTCGAAGTTGTTATTTTAGAAGTAAAAGAACTGAACCTAACCATTATGAACATCTACAGACCACCAAACACCACAAAAAGTGAATTCCAATTTGCTACAAATGAAGAAAACATATTAAAATTACTTGAAACTCCAGCAACAAATATTCTAATTTTCGGAGATTTTAATTTCCCATTCATAACATGGAAGAAAAATGACGAAGTTATATATGTCGAGAAGTTTCATGGCAACATTACTAAAGATGACAGAACCCAAGCAACAATGCTATTAGATATTATGGAACATTACGCCCTTACCCAGGAAATCTGTGAAGCCACGAGAAAAGAGAATGTTTTGGATTTAATCTTGACAAATAACAACGAGATAATAATAAATAACAAAGTAACGCACACAAAATTCTTCGACCATAACCTCATCGATATACAATTATTGAAGTTAGCACCCAGACGTCCGAAAAAGCATCCTAGAGAGTCAGAAGGAATATTTGAAGGCTTAAACATAAATTCAAAGAATTTAAATAAATAAAAATTTGAATAAACATTTAAAGGAGGTAAATTGGGATTTGCTACTTCACGAGAAGACTCCACAAGAAATACTATGTATAATAGAGACTGAAACCAAACCTATAATACTGAAACATATTCCAGAGAGACAGGAAAGAAAACGTAGCAAGCTCGAGAGGAAAATCAGGACACTATTCAGGCAACGAAGACAAACCGTAAAACATCTCCACAGATGCAGAACTGATGCAAAAAAGACTCAAACTAGAGAGGAAACTTGGCGAAATAGAAATGGACCTAAAGCAAACATTCATACATAAGGCAAACGAGGAGGAAAACAAGGTGGCAGAAAACATAAAAAAAATAACCCAAAATACTTCTACACGTTTGCGAAAAGGAAAATGCAATGTAAGAAGAGCATTGGTTCGTTGATAGACGGGAAGGCCGAATACACAAATGACCCGAAAGAAATAAGCGAACTGCTTAGGGAACAATTTAACTCTGTATTTAGCACCCCTAAGTCCGAGATGGAAGTGGAAAACTCAGACGAATTTTTCGACATAGATACAAATCAACCAAGAACAAATTCCAGCACAACAAAGCTGGGCACTTGCGTTTTTTTTTTGCGGTACTGCGGTACTGCGGTACTACCGCACTACCAAACCGGTACCGCATAACGCAGTACCGCAAAGGATCGCTGAAAGTACAGCAGTACCGCTACCGCATTCAAATTTCCCGCGGTACTTTCCGCGGTACCGACAAACACGGTAGTACCGCAGTACCGCAAAAAAAAACGCAAGTGCCCAGCTTTGCAGCACAAATCTGTTAATGGACTTCGAGTTCACGGAAGGAGATGTAATTACGGCCTTATCACAGATGCGAAACAATTCAGTGCCACGTTTCTGAAGAAATGTAAAGAGAGTATTGCCAAACCGCTATACTTACTATGGAGGAAATCACAGGACAAATTTCACTCCCCTTAAAGAACGCAAACATTGCCCCCCTATTTGAAGGTGGTAACCAGGGGCGTCCGCAGGATTTTTCGCAAGGGGGGGCAAAATTAACTTATTAGTTCTTAGTTCTTATTAGTTCTTTATTAGGTAGAAAAAAAATGCACTGCGACCACTACGAGTAAAAACCGTCATCTCCCCTTATCCTAGCCTGCTTTCGGTGCTAAATTTATGTACTTAGTAATACTTAGTAATATATAACTTAGTAATACTTAGTAATACTAAGTACATAAATATATAACTTAGTAATACTTAGTAATACTAAGTACATAAATTTAGCACCGAAAGCAGGCTATGATAAGGGGAGATGACGGTTTTTACTCGTAGTGGTCGCAGTGCATTTTTTTTCTACCAGTCAAGTCTATTTTTTATGTTATATGATACTATGATTAACTATAATCACACTTCTAAGTTCAACGACACGGCACTTCGGTAAAGTAAAGGTAAAGTAAACGACATTTCCTTGAATGTGGAAACACTGACTGAGCTGCAGTAGAATTATAGAAGTCGTTGCGTGGGCAAACACAAATTTCCAAGGGAGAGCAACTGCCCCCTCTTGCCCCCCCCCCTCCGGACGCCCATGGTGGTAACAGAGCAATGCCCAAGAATTATCGGCCAGCGGCTCTTACCTTACAACTTATAAGGTGTTTTGAACGTATAATTAGAGACAAAACTACCTACTACCTACAAGGAAAAGACTTATACAACCCAAATCAACATGACTTCAGGGCTGGAAGATCATGCCTATCACAACTACTAGACCACCAGGAGAAAATATTGGAAACATTGTGTTGAGGACAAAACATAAATGTAATATATATTGACTTTGCTAAAGCCTTCGATAAATGTGACCATGGAATCATAGCACGCAAACTTAAGAATACAGGAATTACTGGAAAGCCAGGAAGATGGATATTTAATTTCTTGACGCAAAGAACGCAAAGAGTGGTGGTAAACGGAGTTAAATCGGAAGTCTCGGAAGCCGTGAGTTCTGTCCCACAAGGGACAGTATTAGCTCCCTTGCTGTTCATAATAATGATTGCAGATATTGATGCAGATATTAAGGACAGTATTGTATTATGTTTCGCAGATGACACAGAGATATGTAAGGAAATATTGAACGAAGGTGACATAAGAAAATTACACAAAGACATTGAAACATTATTCCAGTGGGCAGAAGACAACAATATGAAGTTCAACGAAGAAAAATTCCAACTTCTAAGTCCTAAGATATGGTAATAACAAGGAGCTGCAGAATGAAAGATACAAAACTCTGCAAGACAAGCAGATAACACCAAATCTACAGGTCAGAGATCTGGGAGTAATAATGTCGTCGGATATAGAATTCAGAGAGCACTACAACATCAAAATTACAACGGCTAGAAAAATAATGGAAATCATCTGGAGGAGCTTCCGCAGCAGAAAAGCAAACATCGTGCTCAAATTATGGAAGAGCCTAGTCCTACCAAATAATTGAGTATTGCTTAGTACTCACAAGCCCATACAGAAAACGAGATATTGCACACAGTAATATACATATGGAAAATACTGGAGTAGTGAAATAGAAACAAACTGGAATGAGAGAAGAGGCAGATTTTGTACAGTCCCAGCTGCTGTGGGGCAGGGGGCCATGAAAAAGAGGATGGAAAATTCCTCAAAATACGAGGCCCAAAGCTTTTCAATGCCCTACCGAGAGAAATAAGGAATCTCCAGCACACCGACCTGAATAACTTCAAGAACCAGCTGGACATATTCCTGTGCAAAGTCCCTGACCAGCCATGCGTGCCTGGCTACGAGGGCAGGAGGAGATCAGAAAGCAATTCCCTCCTTCACCAAGTCCCCGCAAATGAGGCGGGATGTTGCAGAGGGGTCGACCGCAGGTCGATCCTGAACTGTCGTTCAAACCCACACAAAGTACCACAAAGTAAGTAAGTAAATTTTCCTATGAGATCGGACTTATGGGACACCCTGTATAAATATATACTGTATATATATTTTTTTATATTGATAAACATTTTCCGCAAACTGAAATTTGCTTCCCTCTTAACTATTAATTGATAGAATGATAAAGCGGTGTTCATGAGGGAAATATTTTAAGTCTTGAATAAAGACCAAATCCTATTCTAATTTGGAACGAAAGAAATATCATTCTATCGTATTGAATTCGGGTATATTATTATTATTATTATTATTTATTATTATTTATTTTGGTTGTTTTCCATTCAAAAGTTGTGAAAAAAAGTATAAAACCTTTTGGGGTTGGAAAGTAATATATTTATTAAGAAATATACATTTTAGGGTGGAAAAATTTACTCTTTACCTAATCTAACCTAACCTGACATAACATAACCTATTTACCAACTCAAAAAAGTTGTTTTTATAATTTTTTTCCAGATTTTTTTTTTATTATAAAAACAAAATCAGTGGAAAATAGGTTATGTTAGGTTATGTTAAACATGTTATGTTAACAGTACATTTCTCCACCTTAATATGTACTTTTCTCAATAAGGTTATTATTTTCCAACCCTAAAATATTATTATTATTATTATTATTATTATGTTGTTGTTGTTTGTTGTTGTTGTTTTCGTGTCTTAATTTCGACCATTATTTAGTATAAAAAATGTATCAGTAATATATACAGTATATACAGGGTGTCCCTAAAGTCTGGACACATAGGAAATATCACTAACTATAACTAACTATATGTTATTATTATTATTATTATTATTATTATCTTAAATTCATGCAACTGAGGCCTAAGGTAGGCCCACATCGAATCAGCAACCCTGAGGTAGGACCAAATAGGACCTCCAAGTCCATAAGTTATGGACTTGGAGGTCCTATTTGGTCCTACCTCAGGGTTGCTGATTCGATGTGGGCCTACCTTAGGCCTCAGTTGCATGAATTTAAGATAATAATAATAATAATAATAATAACATATAGTTAGTTATAGTTAGTGATATTTCCTATGTGTCCAGACTTTAGGGACACCCTGTATAAAAGGACCAAGTACTGATTATCATGTGCGTATACTTAAGCATACACACATACGCATGTTTGGCTACCCTACAAAGCTGCGACATTTTCACGCATTTTCATATATTCGGTTCTCTATCGTCACATTTACCCACTCTAAAGCTCCTAATAAATTTAACCACACCTGACCAAACCTTACCTAACCTAGCGTAACCTAACCTAACCTTAATTATCCTATATCCCCTTTTTTCATGATAAAAGATAGCATTCATAAAAATAAACCAACGCGACACTGCTAATGTCGTAATACGCAAGTTCGTGTCGCGATGCGTTCTGTATGTATCCTAAAGATTGTCGCGATTCTGTAGGGAGTCCACACACACACACACACACACACACACACACACACAGATGAACTTATATTAACGTACGCTCAGAAATTGCTCATTGCTCATAGAAATAATGCAAATATTATGTTTCTTCAATCTTAACTCTTGGCACCTAAATTACGGGTCAACTATTTCCATCATTTTATGTATATACATATAAGGATATACAGGGTGTCTCAGAAGTCGCGCACCATAAGCTTTATTCAGATTTACGAGTTTACGAGTCGAAGTGGTTTAAAAGTGATGTTTAATTATGATATATGTTTGATACACTGCCAACAAAATGAAACTTTTTTCTCACCACAAACATGATCACACTTTTCTTAATGCATTTTTCGCGCTGATTCCGAATCTGGTTTTATTTTGTTTCTAGCACGTATAGTTATATAGATACACTGGTTTTGATATTTTAATTTTTGATATTGCTATAAAAATTTATGGATGTATAGATCACACTTAGGAATGCTAACACAAATACATCATATACTTTATTCAATGTACTTATAAATAAAGAATATATACATTTTTTATTAAAGCGCTGTGAGTGTGATTTCCTTTTGTAAATTTGGCCTGGATTGTCACGATACAGCATCCAACAATGGTCCGCCATCATGCTTTCATTCCAATATCCTGGTAGCGCTTCTCCCATCATCTGAATATCTGATGGAAGCGCTCTCCTTGCTCGTCACTCTCACTGCACCAAGGTTTCAGGAAAAAATCTAAGTGGGAAGCAGGAAGTGAATTTTTAACGACATTCGACACTCCATTTCTTTGAAGCATCAAGGAGGTTCTTGACTCCATCCTTATACGCAGGTGACTTGTTGCTTCCAAGAAAGTTTTCACATATCCATTTGGTTTTGAACGCCAGCCAAGCCTTCAATTCCAGCTGACTTAGGACTTTTTCAAATTCAGTGTCATTCAAAACCTCCCTTATTTGTGGCCCAACAAAAATTCCTTTCCTTCAATTTTGCTGCAGTAACCTTCGGAAAGTTTCCTTGAAAGGTATTGGAACCTTCAGAATTGACTTTACCCATTGCTTTAACAAAATTCTTCATTAACCAGTTTAATGTGAGAGGTGGCAGATAGATCTTTTGGGGATCCACTAAAGGGACAGACTGGACATGCTTATCCCTGGACATATGTATACCTAAGTGGCCAGTCCTTTGGTGTAATGTTCTATAGTGGCGCGACTGTCCACAGGCAAAGGAAACAACAAAATTTTGTGAATCCTGACTGCATACCCATAAGCATTCCTATAACTTTTAGATCTCCACAACATTCCATTGATGACTGTCGTATTTGATTGCCTTAAGTAGTATATCCATATTGTCATATGTCTTTTTAGATGGACGGAATGGGCAATGGGGATGGATGGCATTATATTACCATTATGCAAAAGAACTGCTTTCAGGGGGTCATTCTTACATTGTCGAGGCATGTTGACTGACCGAGCAACTATAAATTAAAAAAAATGTACACCAACTTGACACAAACAAGTTCTTGGACTGGACTGATCTTTTGACACACAAAGCACGGCGTTGTTGCTGAATCACAATGCTCTGACGTAAAGCTCACACCTGAAATACATAAGATTATAATTAAGATAATTGAAATCAATAAGATGAATAAACTAAAAAAAAAATAAAATAAACACAATCAAATGTGAAATTAGTATTTTGCCTATTTAAAATAGTTAAATCTGTGTAGTTATATATATGCCTTCATCTTGAAAACTATACGTGCTAGAAAAATCTGAATGCAGTTTTGGAATCAGCGTGAAACATGCTATCCAGCCAGCACAATTTACTCTGATGAAAATCTTTGTTGACCAGTGTAATGTTCCAATAATAAAATTAATATATGTTACAGTTAATCAAAAAAAGCTCTCTTAAAATTAAATTGAATGAAGCTACAGTAGCCATTGGTGCTACAACTTATCTACGCACTGTATGTTTATATATTGATAATGAAATACAATAGATGTACTTTATTGCCAAGAGTACAATTAGACAAAATTAATTCATGTATTACTCGATATAATCATAAAGACCAAATTTAGAGTGATACAGAAAGACCTTGTTTTTTCACATAGTTCACAACTAACGGTACCTTACTTAACTAATAATATAAAAAATTACTCCCGCAGTAATACCCAATTACAGGTGCTCCCTAAAAGTACAGCATCATAAAATTAGACAAATTGCAATCAATAAACTCTGCCTACACACGCTCGACTTTATGGACACCCTGTATATTACTCGATAATAACTAATATGAGAAGTGAAAGTTGAAACGAAGAAAAATTGAGATTATTGAAACGAGTAAGCTCGAACGCTTAACCGTGAAGGCTGAAGAGCATAAAAATCAAAGATGGCAGAAGTAGATTGGAAAACCATTTTTCACGAGAGAATAACGGAAGAGATGCTGTGCTACGCTTTATGAAAAGAAAATGATACACATATTGGAAAATGAGCTCTAAGAAACAATAATAAAAGCACACTATTCGAGAGAGAGAGAGAGAGATAGAGAGAAGAGAGAGAGAGAGAGAGAGAGAGGAGAGAGAGAGAGAGAGAGAGAGAGAGAGAGAGAGAGAGAGAGAGAGAGAGAGAGATCGCTGGATGCACAGTGGAAAGTGATCACAGAAAAAATTACCAATTAATTTTTAACTGCAAAGCCTAATGATAATAATAATAATAATAATAATAATAATAATAACTCAATCCTTCCTCTTCTCTTAACATTCTTGACATTTCCTTTTCTCGTGATCTTTCCTCAAAAGATTATATACTCGTGTATTCTCTTCTAAGAGGTCATGTACGCTGAACCGGTTCCGCAGTCTCCCCAACTCAGTTGCTGTCTCCGTACAGGGGTCTTGTCCGCCTCTGTATGGAGTACGTTTCTCATGTGTGGGTTGGCTCAACCCACACAGCTCTGACCGGGTGGAATCAAAAGTTTTTCGTCTCATCAGTTCCCCGCCTCTTACTGACTCTTCAATCCCTCTCTCTTCGCCGCAATGTTCCCTCACTCTCTCTTTACAACGTTGTTACAACGGACACTGCTCTTCTGAACTCCCTAACTGCATGCTTGCTCCTTTAAGGAGAGCACGCAGTACCAGACTTTCTACATATTCTCATTCCTTCTCTGTCCATCTCTCTAACGGAAGGGTTAATCGGTATTTTCAATCTTTCATTTACTCAACCCATCAACTCTGGAACAATCTTCCACAATCCATCTTTTCCCGTCTATGACCGTCAATCTTTCAAACGCAAAGTGCCAAGGCATCTCTAAAACCTTGGACCTTGATTTTTGCTCTCTTCTTCTCTTTCGGGGGGCTGGCTTTTTTGAAGGCGTTTCACCTGGTCCTTGGTCCTCCTTCCTGCATAAAAAAATATACACGTGTCAACAATGACGTAAAAGGAAAACGGGAAGCGGCAGCCCTTTTTTTTGAGAAACGGAGCCAAGAGTCACTGAGCGAATGAACACTGCTTGCTGACTCAACCGAGTTTCACGCAGGCTGAAAATGTCGCAAGCCTAACACTCTATATAGTAACATACATTGTGTGCGAGGAGACAAAGAGTTAATCGTCTCTTGCGTACTGAAAGACGATGCGCATTCGCAGAATGCGTTTCATCACCGTGCTCCATGTTTCCACTGAGACGTGTCTCCGCCAGTTAACCTACACGCGCTGTTTTGAGTGCTTTGGTGGTACTGGCAGTGTTTTATTAACTGAACTATTTTGTTTTTCTTTTGAATATTGATTCGTGTGTTTATGTTTCATAATGTGTGATTCAGAATCAGATGACATCGTTGATGATTATTAGCGAAAAGATTGTTGTAGTTATCCTGAGAAAAAGTGTGAAACTAAAAATCGAAGGCCTACTCCTAATTTACTTTTGGAACAGAAAGATAGGGAAAGTAGGGACAGCATGCAACAAATATTTGGGGGGTGGGGGGGTGTAACTGTCAGAGAAATAATTTTTAATCAGTTGTAAAAAACCAGTAACTCAGTGCTTTAATCACATTTTAAGGATAAGAAAAGTCAACAGTATATACAAGGTTAATTTATTTGAATTTTCTTATCTTTGCTAAATATTATTTCGTAATTAGTGTTCTCTTATTAAATTTATTCCAGTCAATTTTGGGAGGGGGGCACGTGCTCCCCCCCCAACGTTTATGGGCATGACGCCTCTGGGCAAATGTGTTTAGAAATTTCAAAGGCAGTGATATTCTAAATATTTTTGGTTGATTGGCAGTATTAAAAGAAATAAACGTTATTGTGATGTTTGTCCACGGTTTGGAGGAGAAAATGAGTAAAGATGAAATTGCCGAAAAGAAAGCACGCCGCATCGACCTGACATACAAACGCATTTAGGTAAGGAGAAATTCAGTCTACTAAAAATTTTTTAGCAGTATAATTTATGAAGGCCTTCTTAGTCAAAACTAATCCCTGGGTGCACACTGGCTTGACTGTCGACATAAGGTGCACGCTTCGTTACTGCCGTTTCCCATTTTCATTGTTCACATGTAAAGGGAAAAAGGAACTATCGACCTGTGTCACTGATATTACTTCTTGGTAAATTATTCGGAAGAACAGTTAAGAACAAAATTTATTAAATTTTGGAGGCCTACAAGGCCAGTAGAAACCAGCATGGCTTCAGATCAGGAAGATTATGCCCATATATATATATATATATATATATAATATATATAGTATATATAATATATATAATATATATATATATATTATATATTAATGATGTAATCGTGAAATAGTATAGTCGTGACAGTCAAAATAGGAAACTGGCTGGATATAACTTCCTTAGAGAGTGCAATGGAGTCGTAAAGTACGAGCAATTGCTATTAGATTTGGGGGTAAACAGCCAAGGACCTCAAGGATCAAAAAGTATGCTTTGCTATTGCTTATTATGATGCTAAACCAGGAAGAATTAAGTTCTATTTAGCAAATATACGAGGGCCACTCAATATATTTTGCCCCACCCTCTTTTTCTTTCCAAGTTTCCTTGTAAGTTCCAGAAATTTTGTACACAAGTAGATACTACCTCAGGATCAAAAGTATGCTTTGCTATTGCTTATTATGATCTAAACCAGGAAGAAAATTAAGTTACTATTTAGCAAATATACGAGGCCACTCATATATTTTGCCCCACCCTCTTTTTTTCTTCCAAGTTTCCTTGTAAGTTCCAGAAATTTTGTACACAAGTAGATACATACCTTTTTTACAAGTTTTATTTTTCACATAGTCTCCACCCTTTTCTACTGGCTTTCCTCCACCGAAACAAGGACCTTTATTCCTTGCTGGTAAAGTCCGTTGGGTTCTGCTGGAGCCACCTCTTACCTCCTCAACAACCTCATCGTCACTCTGAAACTTTTTCCAAGAATAGCATCCTTCATTGGCCCAAACAAATGGAAGTCTGAAGGTGCCAGATCCGGCTGTATGGAGGGTGGGGGTAACACAGGCAAGCGCATTTTGTGATGGCCTCTCTTGTTTGCAAACTGTTGTGTGGTCTTGCGTTATCGTGCAAAAGAAGGACGTCTTCCAGTTTTCTCTCGGTCGAACTCGCTTTATACGTCTTTGGAGTCTCTGTAGGGTAACAATATATGCCTCTGAGTTGATTGTTTGTCCTTTCTTCATAATGTCCACCAGAATCACCCCTTTCATGTCCAGAAGATGGTGACCATAACCTTTCGTGCAGAGGGAGCCATTTTGAACTTTTTCTTGCGTGGTGAGTCTGCGTGATGCCACTCCATGGATTGGCGTTTTGTTTGAGGTTCAAAGTGGTGTACCCAAGTCTCATCCCCAGTCACAATTCGTGAAAGGAAGTCATCCCCTTCTGTCTCGTATCGAACCAACGACTCAGAAGCAATTTCTTTTCTTGGGCTTTGTGGTCTTCAATCAGTTGGCGAGGAACAAACCGTGAACACACTTTTGAGTATCCCAGTTGCTGAATTATCGTATTCACACTTCCTTCACTAATTCCTAGCTCCAGTGATAGCTCCTTGTATGTGACGCGCCGATTTGATCGAACGATGTTGTTAGCACGTTGCACAGAGTGAGATGTCACAGCCGATGCCGGGCGACCTCTGCGTGGCTTCATCATCGAGGCTGGCTCTCCCTCTCTTCGATGATCTCACACATTTAGACCAGCGTCCAACTGTGCTTCGATCAACAACAGCATCTCCGTAAACGTTTTGTAGACTTTGTGAATATTTCCAACTGTTTCCTTCTCTGCGGTTAAGAACTCGATAACAGCTCTCTGTTTATGACGCAAATCACTTTCAGACGCCATTTTCGAAACTGCGTTAACCATCGGTTTTATATAAGTGTGTTTAAAAGCGGTTTTATACAAGGAGTGGAGTTTCAAACTGGAAAAATCCGGTTATGTTGAAGAGCAGAATGTTCCAACTTACGGCCCAAGACATTTCAGCCCCATCGCCTATTATTTAGCTAAGAAAAAAGGGTGGGACAAAATATTGAGTGCCCCTAGTAGATAAAGCAGTTGGAACGTGGTCAGATGACAACACTGAAATTTATTACAAAAATAATTTCAGCTGTTGAGATATGTAAAAATTGGGGAATTAAGTTCTGTTGATTGTGGGAACTAATGAACAGGAAATACATTGTAAAAAAGTCAACAGCAAAGGATTTTGGCAGTTAACATTGACATCCGCTGCGAACTTTGAGTTCAGAACAACAATAACACGACAAAAAAATATTAAACAGATGTTATGAATTTGAAAAGGGATAAAAATTTGGTGTAATGGTTTTTCTTCTGAAAATTTTACCACAGAAGGTTGTAACATTGCTCAGTTCTAACATTCCCTTATAAAATAATGAGTGAAGAGGGCCGGAAACTGGAACAGTGCTGAGCCAACAAATGCGGTCCATTGCTGTAAACTCCGACATCATCGGGAGTCGAACACCCGACCTCAGTGTCTTCACTTCGCTTATAGAAAAGCAGTGTTACCCACTGAGGTACGGATGCTGGCATCCCATATATATATATTACTGAATGTAGTGGGGCTAGGCTGCTTAAACCTATATCCTGTCCCAAAGCTGATCCTATCTGCTTGACAGATAGTTGGTGAGGGAAGCTATATTTGGGTCCTCTTTGCGAGTGACTCGTTGCCCACGTCTGGCTAACATCATGAAAAGAAAGAAAAATATAGTGTTGTCATTTACCATTACTTATTCAGACTATAGTTGATTTAATTTTCCCAGAAGAGTTCCTTGTGTCATGCACGGTCTGTATGTAACTAAAGTTTCTTAGGGAACCATTCTGGGTTGTATCATATATATATATATGTTATGGCCATTTTGCGAAATCGGCCTTTTTACAAAAGTGTTAAGTCGTGATATGTTCGTCAGACAACGAAAATATCACGACTTAACCTAACCAATTGTCAAGGGCGGACAGTTTGACCTAACCGGGCATTAAATGAACCTAAATCGACTGTTCGCCCTTGACGATTTGTTAGGTTAAGTCGATATTTTCGTTGTTTGACGAAAATATTACGACTTAACACTTTTACAAAGAGACCGATTTCGCAAAAAGGCCGTAACATAAATAAATATATATAACTGTACAACCCCGCAAGGGGGTTCTAAGCTCGTGCTCTTTGTGCTCGTTTGTATGTGCTTGTTCCTGGAGGTTTCACGTGCGCCCTCCCGGCCCTAGCACCCAAGGATGATAGGGCTAGACCCTGCAGTCCTTGTCATCCTCGGTCTTTTTCCACTTCGACTGTCCCCTCCACCCTTTCTTTTTCCTCTGTCTTTCCTCTCTCTTTTTCTTTGTTTTTCCGCTGAGATATGCCCTTTTAAATAGAGGCGAATCGGTTCTTCCCGAACTTAAAAAAAAAAAATATAGAACTGTACAATGAATTATAAGCTTTATTACATGATCAATTATAAGTAACAGTAATAGTAACAAAAACGTTTAAAAATGGAAGTTGTGAGACAGCCCAAGAAAGTAATTTTGAAAGTGTTTTTTCTCTTTTTCACTTCCAAGCAGGGTTGAACACGATGTGTGTTATGGGTGAAACGAGAAATCTCTCTCTTTTTAATTCTTTTGAAGAGTGCTTACATTGATCGCATACTGTACATGACGCCCTCACTGTAGGTTTGTCCTTCAGATAGAAATATGGAGATGTTTTGTCCACGTCGTATAAATATAAATTGCCAGCATCCGCAGCTCAGTGGGTAACATCGTTTACTTATAAGCAAGGTGAAGGTACTGAGATTGGGGGTTCGGACCACGATGATAATAGTAATAATGATACAGGAGTTAGAACATAGGCCGCATTAGTTGGCCTGTGCAATTCCTCTCTCTCTCTCTCTCTCTCTTTTATATATATATATATATATATATATATATATATATGTGTGTGTGTGTGTGTGTGTGTGCGTTGGTCGTCTGGCGTCAGAGGTATTTTTCTTTAATTCTAATACTGTTCTTTGTCTTACCTTCATTCAACTCAGTGCGCATGCGCGTTTCCTCTTCCGTGTGCCGTCTCCGATTGAATTTTATTGGGTTATTGTGAAATAAGAATAATTGATTAATTTATTTCCTACGTGAGTACAAACTTAATTCGAAGAGTCTCTTTAACTGCAATGCGGGTCATCTCGTATCGCCTAAATGGATACAACTCTTAAAAACAGAATTCTTTTGTCTTTCAAAGTTACTTTTTGTTTTTATGGCGTACTATATACGACGTTTTTCTTTGACCTTATTTGTTGTTCTTATAACTGGCTAACTTTAAATTTTGCAACCATTAATTCACTTCCTGGCCCTCCTAATTAGGATAAGTCTCTTCCTCACTTCGGGTAAGAGACTTTAGATTTTGCTTCGAAAAGTGACCACAAAAAAGTTTTTTCGGTTTTGATATATATATATATATATATATATATATACACATTCAACTGCAAAGAACACGCAGTATAAATAACGTAAGAACGACGCTTGTATAGGAGATATTCCGCGCAAGACGAGAGAGAGAGAACGAAACAAATGAAAAAATGAGGTAACCACCCGGGAATCGAACCGGGATCTTCCGATTGCCGGTCATATGCCGATACCATTACACCATGGCCTCACTCTTCCAAATGCCGTAATTCTTCTACATACTCGCAGAAACCAATGCCCAAGGGGGCACCTCCCGCATGCCGTAACATTATATACATTTTAACTGCAAAGAACACGCAGTATAAATAACGTAAAGAACGACGCTTGTATAGGAGATATTGTATAGGAGTATTATTTATACTGCGTGTTCTTTGCAGTTGAATGTATATAATGTTACGGCATGCGGGAGGTGCCCCCTTGGGGCATTGGTTTCTGCGAGATGTAGAAGAATTACGGCATTTGGAGTTCGATTCCCGGGTGGTTACCTCATTTTTTTCATTTGTTCGTTCTCTCTCTCTCGTCTTGCGCGGAATATCTCCTATACAAGCGTCGTTCTTTACGATATATATATATATAATATATATATATGACGCAGTTCTTTATTACTGTTGTAGTAGAGTGTTATCACTCGAAAACGAAGACCTTTTTCTCTGTTCCCTATTAAAAATACTGGGAAGCACTGGCCGGGTCTGGTTTCAATGCACTGGGAATTCTAGAGATGATACCTCATAAATAAAGACGGAAAATTTGATAGGAACTCTCGGGAGTGCAAACCTCCTAGTAGCATATATTCAATTCGAGGGTAACTACTTGAAGATTGAGGGCAAGATTATAAGTTACCATAATTGTTAAGTGAAATTATGATTAACTTTTTCAGTTACTTTTTCGGCCATTCGCCCTTGGCTCCTCCTTCCTGCATAAAAAAAAAAATATGAATGTCATTAAACTACACTTAAATGCCTAATTCTTCTTCACCAATTGTTGCATCTTGGGAGGGAGTGTGTGTATATATATATATATACAGAATGAATTTTACAATTAAAAACGTAAAATAAATAAATGATACACACCCACAAGGAAAAATGGAAAGCGATTCCAAGGTCTTTCGTGTATTCACCAGTACACGCGTATTCACCAGAATCGCGTTTCATTTTTCCTTGTGAGTGTGCAATAGATACAGTATATACTATATACTGTATATAGCTGAGAGATTATTTACTATAAGATTAACGTCACACACACACACACACACACACACACACACACACACACACACACAACACAAATAAGACCCAAAATGCTGTACTATGACAAGGGCTCATATACATTTGTAAATAGACAGTTGACCTTTCGATAGAAGACAGTTTCGACTTTGATGAGAATCGTGCAGTGATGTATGCAGTCCCATTGATCCTTCGGCAGGACAAGTTTCAGGGAAAGAGCAGTTCTTCCGTTGATAATGCTACATAAACTATCTAAATAAACGATGTATGATCACGAGACGAGACTGCGTAGACTCACTCATAAACTGCCGCTCGTTCGTAATAAGTAGTTTTAAAAACATCATTCAAATAAAAGCGCGCGATGTAAAATAAAAGCGCGCGATGTAAAATAAAAGCGCATGATGTAAAATAATGTAAATTGCTTCTATTTAGCGTAACGTTTCCTTCTGTTATGTTTTGATGAGTGACTGGTAACGAGATACTGCGAGTACTTATTCCCTCAGGTACTATACACCATTTCGTCTTAATATTTTCTCCCTATGTTTTAAGTGAATATTTTCAATTACGAGGAGTTGTATTAAGGGACAACAGGGAATAATAATAACTGAATTTTTCATTGTGAATTTACTCCTTTATTTTTCCAACTTCTCGCTAACTCTCCTTTATAGGATTAATGAAATTGATCTTTGGATTAATGCTAGTCTGCTAGATCTGTATCTCCGTAGTAGTGTCGTAATATTAATAATTAATCAATCAGGATTGACAAAAAGTGGCACAGCTTAGATTAGAGGAACGCCGCTCAATGCGATAGCTCATGAATTAATTTTTATCAACGCCACTGGGACTCGAACCCCAGACCTCAGTGTCTTCACCCCGCTTATAGGGAAACCCACTGAGCCACGGACGCTGGCTAGCACTGCCGTAGTTGTAGGGTATTTCGTAAGAGACATAAGGATGACGTTTTTTTCTTATAGTTTCGGTCGAATATCCGTTGTATAGAATTTCGGAACAAGGAAAATAGCTCGTTTTTCCTTGCTTTAAAATATAAATGTGGTGAGTAACTGTGATGTAATTTTCTCGCTTTATTTACTGATGTCTTATTGCGTTCCTCAAATTTTGTCTCGTACGTTCTGTTTACTCTTAAACATCTCGCTTGCGAGCTCCTCCTATACACATTTCCCAGCTATTCGACGTACTCCTAAATATATTACTTCACGGTCTCATTTTTCTTTGTCTCAAATATTAAATTTTCTGTCTTGAATTCGTCTGTTTTCTTTAGAGAATTGGTGGAACATTTTTCTTTCGTGATGTAGAATACTTAAAATGTCTTGTGCAGTTTTTATACACCATTTACTTAGTTTCGTTCGTTTTAAAATAATGTTGTTGTTGTTGTTGTTGTTGTTGGTGGTGGTGGTGGTGGTGGTGGTGGTGATGGTGGTAATTTCGTTTTGTGCGTCTTTACAAGACTAGAAAAGAAAATGTTCCTTGTTCCGACTGTGTAAAATATTCCATTTTGCTATATTTTTAGTTCAGGTTAGGTAACACTGTTTCCCTATAAGCGAAGTGAAGATACTAAGGCCGGGAATTCGACTTCTGATAGTGTTAATCAATAATAATGCAAGAGGTAGCGAAATGGCCCTCATTAATCTGGCCAATTTCTGTCCATCTTCGCTCAGCATTAGGTTAGGTTAATTTTAATTAAAGTAGCTGAGTTTATTACATATTTACTTTTATTAGGGAAAGGTAAAAAACAATAACGTGGGAAACTAGGGGCTAGTGGGACTCGAACCCGCTTCACGTGGCTTCAGAGTCATTGCTGACTCTGAACCTATTCCATTTTATTTAAGTGCGGTTATTGCACTTAAGATTTATTTATATACTTTATATACATTTTTGCTTTTCGAAAAAATATCCAGAATCGAAGTCTACCGACCTTTCAGCATCATCCTTTTCATCAATCGAATTTGATGCAGGAGAGAATTACCTTCTATTCTCATACTGTCCTCCTAACCGGCTACGCATGGTTGGCCAGATATTTGTACGTTTAGAAATTTACCAAGTTTGTTATTGGATAGGTTGTAACTGAATATTTTATAGGTTTCTCATTCCCTTTGGGAAGATATTTAATAATTTGGGGTTTCGATGCTGGGAGAGAGTTCGACATCTTTGTTCCTAAAGGTCCCTCCCTGTTGCATTAAAAATGGGGCAAAATAGCTCTGGCTGATCATTCCGATGTGTTTTCATTTCCTTACGTAAATAGGAATTGATTTCTTAAAGTTTTTATGCATATAATATTAATGGCGGATACAGGAATGTGTAGTCCGTGCAACTGCACGGGAGTTTCGTGTATTGGGAGACCTCCAATACCCAGAGGTGATAAAGATTTAGCTAAAAGTGAACGCACATTTCAGACAAATCAGGCAAGGTTGTTGGTTCATCGACCGTGGAGAGACCGACATGAATCGCGTGTACTGGGAGCCCACCGGAATCCCCAATACACGCTTTTACGTTTCTATGTTGAACGAGGCCCCACGCCACCATTTTGCACGGGGTCCCAGTAAAGGGATTAATACTGCTCTTTGTGATAGGGAGCTAAATACATGAGAAATTCTAGATTTAATCCCATTTACGAACTTTTTGTGATCAGCCAGTGAAAAATATTAAAAATTCATCAGAAACCCTTTCAGATGTTCCGTGCGATGATTCCTCATTTCATGGGGGTCAGGTTTGTCGCTCCTCCTCTTCCTCCCCTACCTTTTAATATAATATTTTACTTTCTAAGTTTGTGAAGAAGTCCTCCATGGTCATCCTTATCAAAGGTCTTACCAAAATCTGTATGCAGCTAATTTTTTTATTTCTCTTGGTAATCTAAAAAACTGTGATAAACAAGACCTTATCGCTCTATATTCATATTGATCTAAATTATATGACTCTTTTCCTTCCAAATAATGTTATTTTGACGTTATTCTTTCAAAATGCTTTACAAGATGTGACTTCAGTGTTATTGATTGGGTGTTTTTTGACGTGGCTCCGTTTCTCCTCTCGTAAATAGGAACGAGTGTTTGTACGCCTTAGTTATAGTGTGAGGTCAGAGAGCGATGATGTCTACAATAAGAACGGTGACTCTGCTGTTTTTATTTGCTTGACAACTGTTTTCCACGAGTCAGGTAAAAGTATTAAAGATCCATATGACGTGGCTCCGTTTCTCCTCTCGTAAATAGGAACGAGTGTTTGTACGCCTTAGTTATAGTGTGAGGTCAGAGAGCGATGATGTCTACAATAAGAACGGTGACTCTGCTGTTTTTATTTGCTTGACAACTGTTTTCCACGAGTCAGGTAAAAGTATTAAAGATCCATATGACATGAAATTTTTAAACCCACCCGGTTCTGTGTTACGTGTTAAAATAGGTTAAAGAAAGGTTCCTCTGTGGGAATTAGGTTCCAAACTGAGGACCCGCATAGACACTAACCGGGAACTTATTGGCTCTCCTTTTAAATCGTTGACCCTTAACACTTGACCCTTGACCCTGTATCCAAAAGACTATCCCAAAAAGGGAACCTATACGGTCAGTGTTGAAACTTTTATTACTTGGAGCGTTAAAGTTACAAAAAGACTTTAACGTCCACTTAAAACTTTAAAAACTGTCCTATTTTCAGTGGTGTTGAATTATTTCGCAGTTCAGATGGTTACTATTGTAATTATGTCATTTTCTAGTTTGAATCATTGCTCAAATCTTGCACATCATTTAAAGAAGAAACTGAATTTTCAATCTTATTTTGAGGTTTGAGGTTTGAGGTGGGCTAAACATGAGAATAGATTTTTCATTAAGAAGTTCACCTATTTCTTACGAGTCATTTGCCCATTCCCTATTATTTTTAAAGGGTCACATATTTTACTGATTTTCGATTTTCGATTTTTTTTTTTTTTTTTTTTTGAGAAATTAAAAATATTTTTATTTTATTTTTATTTTTTGTAGATTTTCTGCTATTTTATAATTTTCATTAAGTAACACTTAAATCAATCTTCGTTTAAAATTAGTCTGGTTTTTTTTTGTTTTTTTTTTTCCAAATTTTCATTTGTTTAAACTTTAAACGTTTCAAAATATTTTTTTTTTTTTTGCCGAAAGGCGTTCTGATCTTTTTGTCAATTTTTGCTTCGCTTCTTTTTCAGGTTTTTGGTTTAGTTTTTAAGTTTTTTCTCTCTTCTTAATTGTCACATTTTTGTTGGAACAAATCTACTGTAAATATTTGAAACATTTAACCAACTGTAAAAACCACATGTTTAGCGAAACGTTTACTCTAATGTTCAGCAAAGTAATTAGTAAAAATTCTAGAAATTTATCATTTCAAATCACTAAAAAGTTGCCACAAAATTCAGGTTTAGCGAAATGTTTGGAAACCTTTAGACTGATATGCCTTCCTTTTCTGTTGAGAAAATTCTTTCGTTATTCTTGAACTAATTTCTTTTACACTTTTGCCAAGTTAGGGTTAGAAATTCTCAACTGGCTAATTAATAACCATATATTCATTTATTATCATAGCATATCATTAATAATTATCACATACATATCATAAAATTTGTCATAATCAGATCCAAAACATTTTCCTTTCGTGTCATCTCTGTAACGCCTTCACTAAACGTTTATGTTCTCTTTAAGTTTTAACATTAACACTGAAATTCTGGTCAATATGTAATTTCGCAGCCACATGTTTTTTTGGCAAAGTCGAAAGCCACGCCCATGACCCCTGATTGGCCAAAATTGATGACGTCGGAAACTGCTAACCAAACATGTACCACCAACTAACCTAGCGTACGCTTAAACCTGACATACGATTCATTCTGATTGGTATTACGTATGAAATGGGCGTGGCTTTCGAGTTTGACAAATATGGTAGCCGCAAAATTAAATACAATCGAAATTTTTGCCGTAAACATCGTTCATTCTCTCTCAGTAGTCGCAAAATATAATCTTTGATACTAGGTTTATCAGTGATGTTAATATATTACTTTCGATGTCATTAATTTCGATGTGTGCAATAATTTAAGTCTCTGTATTGCCGCTCTGAGCATATTGCATCCTCGCTGCTTCACAGCAGGTTTCATCCCTCATAGTTTGTCCTACGTCTGCTTCTTCTTCGTTATTGTCCAATTCATCTTTATATTTTCCAGTTACTTGACACAGAGACATGCGCAAAGTTCAATTAACTTATTCTTTATCATATTTAGAGTAGTGTTTCGCGCCCTAGATTAAGGTTTCAATTTTATTTTTTTTAATATATATATATATATATATATATATATATATATGTGTGCGTGTGTTAAACACAGACCGTGCATGGAACAAGGAACTCTTCTGGGAAATTACATCCACTATAGTTCGAATAAGTAATAATAAATGACAAATACTATAGTTTTTTTTTTCCATGCACGGTCTGTGTTTAACATATAAGTTTCTCAGGGGCCCATTCTGAGTTTGTGTATATATATATATATATATATATATATATATATAAAACCTTTGATCACCTTTGGTTAGCTTCCGCCCTGAATCGTTCATTCTGACGAAGGTCAAGCTTTTCACTCCACCTTGGACCTACAGTTTAACGTGGAATCCGAACCACGCCCCACCAGCATCCCAGCGGCTTAACCACTAGGACACCCAGGGTACCTATTTATCTACCAACCATTTCCTTTATTGTGTGGAAGGATGAACAACTGGGTTTTGCTGCGCGCCGACTGCCGTCACCGGGTCTCGATCCCGGGGCCGATGGATTCGTAGTCAGCGACGCTAACCACTACACCACCGAGGCGCGTATATATATATATATATATATATATATATTATATATATATTATAAGCACATTTCGCCATTGGATAAGTAAGTTATATTATGGTACAATTGCAGTTTCCAAAGATTGCACACTCTTTCCAACAAAAGTTGCGTTCATTTAATGTTCAAAATTTTAAGCAATTCTCACACTTATTTTGCTTCGGATTTAAATGCATTTCTTTTGTTTTTTTCCTTTTTCTTTCCACTTGATACCCTCTTTTCTCGTTGGGCAGTGAGCGAAACAATAACGAGGTATTTATGGTAATGGCCAAAACTTGACCTCCTATACCTTTTAGCAATTTTCCCTTGTTCCTTTCCCTTAAATGAAGCAGTGTCTTATCCAATCACGAAGGTTAGTCGTGGGTTCAAACGAAATTTTCTACTGTTTTATCTTAGGTATTTTTACTTCATTCCACACAACTATATTTGACAAATGCTTTTTACTTCTTAAGCTCTCACTTTACAGACGGTTCACAAAAGTAAATAGACACCTTCAATTAATTATTTTTCCATATAGTTTTTTATTTGATAATAAAAGTTGGTAAATAATAACAGATTTAGTGAATGAATATACTTAGAATCGTGTGCCTTTCCCCTCTGTATTACGTAAAGCTGACACACATCCTGTCATTCCATTGACGAGCTTTGCCATTTGTTCTTGAGAACAATCATCATGTGTCTATTTTAATTTGTCTCAACCCCGCTATATATTTATATTCGTCTTGGGTCAGTTATCAGTGGCCTTATCACCAATCTGTAATTTATTCAAAATTCCACAGTATTTGGGACGATAAAAAGCATGTATTCACTACAACATCACCAAAAGGTTTCGGAAAAATGTTTGCCTACAAACAAAATACCTAAAAAAGCATAAAAAATTACTAATTGGGTGATTTTCTGTTTTTCTTTGGAAACTTTATTTATTTTGATAAAAATAATGAAATTTTAAAAACAAAATCCAGTCATTATTAATTAATTTTTTTTTTTATGCTTTTTTACGGATGTTATATTTCTAGACGAATTTTTTTGGTCGAAATGTGTGGTTGTACAACAGCTCTTTCGGGCTGATTTGTGCCATGAGACGGTGAAAACGCGATACCTCTCTCTGTTTATCCATAAATAAGTATAATAATAATGACTGAGGAGTACCACAAACTGGCACAGCGCTTGGCCAACTACAGTAATGCGGCTTTTTTCTAAATCTTTGATTATTATTACCAGTATCATTGGGGTTCGAAACCCGACCACAGTGTCTTCACTTCGATTATAGGAAACAGTATTATATACCCACTGAGCTACGGACGCTTGACAGTGAAAGTGATTCAAATACATTCAGAACGCCAAAACTGAAGAAGTGATTCAAATACTTGAGTTATCTCTGATCACGGTTTTATTCTTCCCACAAAGTGAGATTTGAGTCACTTTGAATCATTAGAGTCACTGCGCGGGCACGTACTCAGCGCGCAGAGGTCGGATTCAAGTACATGAGTCACTTTTTGGCGAAAGGCAAAGATCGTAAAAAATGCACTTAAGTCACTTTCACTTCCAAGCGTCTAATACTTAGTTGTTGGGGTGTGGATTTGCTGTTCCCCGAAGGATAAATCATATGAACTGGATTTAAAAAAAAACACTTGACATTTCTATTCTTTGACAGTATATATATATATATATATATATATATATATATATATATATGCACTCTGTCGCTCAATGGTTACGGTGGTGGACTCCGAGCGGTGTGGCGCTGAATCGTTCCCGGCCGCTGGCATGGGGTGGAGTTGAGTTGGCCGCTTACCCTGTTTGTGCTCTGGGCTCAGGTGACCCTTAGGGCACACTCATCCTCACATCGTGGGGAAATAAGCTTTTTGGATGTTATATATATATATATATATATATATATATATATATATATATATATATATATATATATACAGGGTGGGCGGAAAGTAGCTCCCTATTTTGGATTGGTAAAAACATACGTATATTATCCATTTATTTCAGAAGAAATAATATGAAAAGGTAGGCATACATGGTAGGTTTTCTCTAAAATTCAATGTGGGCTCCAACTCTTTCCACCAGCTTCTGGAGCCGCCCAGGAATGGCGTCCACTGACTTTAGCAGGAACTCCGGCGGGATGGAGGACATGACTTCCCGAATTCGGTCCTCCAGTTCTTCCAATGTCCTCGGTTTGGTGCGGTAGACTTCTTCCTTTACCCACCCCCAAAGAAAGAAGTCGCACGGTTACCGCTGAAAAACGGCAGAATCGGTTCAGTGTAACGGTGTGGTGTGGTATGACCTCAGATCAGGTTGTGGGCCCGTTCCTTCTGCGCAACACCATGAATGCTGAGCGGTACCTTGCTATGTTGCGAAACGAGGTCTGGCCGGTTGTCAGCACATGGGAGAACATCGACGATCTGATATTTATGCAAGATGGCGCCCCTCCGCACTTCGCTCTTGTTGTCCGTGAGTGGCTGGATGCCCACTTCCCTGGGCGTTGGATGGGTCGTCGTGGTCCACATCAATGGCCAGCCAGGAGCCCCGACTTGACACCGTGCGACTTCTTTCTTTGGGGGTGGGTAAAGGAAGAAGTCTACCGCACCAAACCGAGGACATTGGAAGAACTGGAGGACCGAATTCGGGAAGTCATGTCCTCCATCCCGCCGGAGTTCCTGCTAAAGTCAGTGGACGCCATTCCTGGGCGGCTCCAGAAGCTGGTGGAAAGAGTTGGAGCCCACATTGAATTTTAGAGAAAACCTACCATGTATGCCTACCTTTTCATATTATTTCTTCTGAAATAAATGGATAATATACGTATTTTTTTACCAATCCAAAATAGGGAGCTACTTTCCGCCCACCCTGTACATATATATATAATATATAATATTTAGGAGAAATCCAATGACAAGGAGAAATGTAAATGCCATGAAAAGTCTTCTTTAATGCGCAACGTTTCGAGCAAATACGCTCATCTTCAGGCTGTATGATAACAATGTGAAATTAAAATCAATAATTGAATGAAAAACCAGACAAAGAAAATTTCTATAACCTATTCATAAAGGCAAACTTTAAAGACTGAAAAAAGAGGGTTAAATTCTAAGTTATACAGATTTACATTTAAAATTAAGAAGCTATTTTTAAATACATATAGTAAATGTGAAATTAATACACTGGAAAAATTAACAATAGTACACTGGAATAATGAAAACTAACTAACCTTTCACTGCAATTTCCGAGGCTAGACTGATTTAAGTACAAAACGAGAAAAACATAAGATAAGATAAGATAAGATAAGATAAGATAAGATGGTTTCCGCATCATATTTATTAATAAAACGTCTTTAGGTAGCTTTTTCTCAGCGAAGGATCGAACCCCTGACTCGTTGCGTAGCGGTGTTGTATATTTATTTACCTGCCCTAGGTGTCTCCTTGGGAATTACATTGGCAGCACTGTTCGCTCTCTCAGGGCTAGATTTTATTCGCATATGGGAATAAGTGGCCGAACAGGTAAAATTTTAAAAACTAAAGAAGTTTCTAGCATTCGGGAACACAGTATCAAATGTAAAACTGATGTCACTTTAGAAAATTTTAAAATTCTTGGTTGTAATACTTGTCCCAACTCACTTAGGATTCTGGAATCGCTTTATATTAAAACTTTGACCCCGACGTTAAATGTTGATTCATCAGCCGTCCCTTTAAACTTTTTATAATCCCTCCTCCTTCCCCAATTCCTTATAATCCCCCCTTCCCCAATCGCCCTCACCATCTTATCTTATCTTATCTTATCTTATCTTATCTTATGTTTTTCTCGTTTTGTACTTAAATCAGTCTAGCCTCGGAAATTGCAGTGAAAGGTTAGTTAGTTTTCATTATTCCAGTGTACTATTGTTAATTTTTCCAGTGTATTAATTTCACATTTACTATATGTATTTAAAAATAGCTTCTTAATTTTAAATGTAAATCTGTATAACTTAGAATTTAACCCTCTTTTTTCAGTCTTTTAAAGTTTGCCTTTATGAATAGGTTATAGAAATTTTCTTTGTCTGGTTTTTCATTCAATTATTGATTTTAATTTCACATTGTTATCATACAGCCTGAAGATGAGCGTATTTGCTCGAAACGTTGCGCATTAAAGAAGACTTTTCATGGCATTTACATTTCTCCTTGTCATTGGATTTCTCCTAAATATTAAATTGAAGCTCTGTAGAAGCAACCCGCATGATTATTATATATATATATATATATATATATATATATATATATATATATATATATATATATATTATTATTATATGGGTGATTCAAATATGGGGGTAAAATTTTTTTTTATATTTTAATGTGTTCAACCCTCTAAATGGTTCATTTCAGCATAAAAACAACTATCCTAAAATATTTTAGCAAATTTTTAATTTTTAGGGGTTGCTACCAGCAATTAAAAATTGACAGAACGACTCAAATCGTTAAATTTTTCCACACCACCCAGGAGGTACAGTGTAAGGCGCATTGCTTTTTTTTAACGTGGAAAGGTCCCCCGTAGGTCCTACCATAACCACAAGCATGCATAATTAAACTAGCATGATATTTGAGACAGTAGCTGTCCTTACTTCATCAATGTTTCTTTTTTTCTATCAGGGTAAACAGCCCTGTAGTTTTTCACTACTTGTAGCAAGAATTGTTTTTGATCTTCATGTGTTAGTATTTTATTATATTCATCCATTAATTTTACTCCTCTTTCCGTTATATCATTCACGACTTTCCACTGTTTGATAGATTTCTTAGCGAAGTTATACTCTTCATCATTATGCCATTCTTTAGCATCTTTGAGTAAAAATTTTGAACTAAATTCTGTTATTGTAAAGAATCTTTGAGTATTTGATGTGACAAAATCTTCTAATTTCTTCGTTGGAATAAGTGCAGGATCTAGAAAAGTCCGTTTTGCAGGAAGAGTTTCTATTGTATTTTGCAAGGCCTTTACCATTTTGTTTTTTGTTTCAGTAGGCACTTCATCATAAAAGGCCAAGGCTACCAGTTCTTCTGATAGGTACCAGAGGTGACCTAACAGTTTTTTAATAGCAACAAATGCAATTGTGTCATTTATTTGTTTGTAGACTACAAGATTCTGTAATAATTCCAGATCAAGACGAGGAGCGCAAGATGGCACAGGAGCTGTAAACCATGCCTTTACATATAACCGAGTAGCAAATAGACAGATGTCTTTTAGTCCTTTTTTGTCTTTTACTGAAATTTTGAACTGAGATTTGAACATAAAAATTTTTAATGAATATGTAATTTTGGCCATCCACCTAGCCCGATGAAGTCCCGCTGGATGTTTAAATTTGATTCCACCTTTTGGTTCACCTCCCAAAAAAATAATTGTTAACTGCAATAGTTGTAGGTAATCGTCTCTTGGTTGGAATGTATCTAGTTGATTTGCTGCAAATATAATTATGTCATCTTTGATGTCATGAATATTTTCATAGATATCTGAATCTGATAATGCTGTTTCGTAGTCCTCCTTATTAATGCTTGACCATTTTTATCTGAACTTCTTAAAAAGGACTATATCGGGCCAGAAGATGGTGATAAAGACTTTGAAACAACAGCTTCCAGCATAATTTCAAATATGACAATAAATCGTCATCGAATTTTTGTTCCAGAAGAATAGCTGCACCATTTCTAGGACCAGTATTGGCTGCCGTTGCATCGAAACACATGCATTTTATTTGTTCGCAGATGCCCCATTCAAGCGATGTCTGATTGTTGGCATTAAAACTAGAGACGCATTTCTGTCACTCAATTTTGCAACATCAAAACTTCCTAATAATTTATCATCAAACAATTTTCTACGTTTGCCAACCTTACTTTTCCACGTTGAAGGTTGTGCAGCACAGAAACCAGATTCATCACTTTTACTCTCCTCTGATTCTGATTCTGATGATGTACTGGTGAGTATGACAGCCTCTTCATTCTTCTTTCTTTTGATCTCTTCTTCTGCTTTCCTCTTTTCATAATGTTGTTGCTTTTCTGCTGCTCTTTGCTCTTTTTTAGCAACAGCCTTATCAATGGTACCCATTTTTCCATGACGTCCTTTCTCACGTTGCATTTTCAAGAATTTCTTAGCATTTTCTATTTTTATAAGCTCCCTAGCATTCTCATGAGCAATGTCAGATAAGTTTTCCAGTTTATCTTTCCATTTTCTTCTTTATTTTTAAATTTTGTGATCTTTTCAATTTGTTTGCTTTGTTTTCTTAAGCAGCTGCCATTCCTTCAGTATTCCTTGAATTTTATCTACTACATGTACTCTTTGTTTTGCTGGTATTCCTGCTTTTTTGCAAACTGCTAGCACATCATCTGCAGTAGAGCAGCATGATTCTCTAATGCCTTGCTTTTTAATATTTCTGTAGTGCATGAAGAGGGCCATCATTTCCTTCTCTGATGATAATACGGATGTTTTTAGTACTGCAGGGCTGCCCAATTAGCCATACTTCAGTTTCTTTTCTTGTAGAACTTCTCCCAACTGAGCAACTAGGTGATGGTGAGTTAGGCCTAGCTTCCATAATCGATTAATTGGTATCAAAATTACGAGTTCCAAACAACAATTAAAAGCAAACTAGTATATAAACCATTATTAAAAATTCTGAAATATAAACAATTAAATATACAATCATAAGTTGTAAAAACAAACAAATTGAAAAAAAGGGAAACTTTGACGCCTGGTAGCACATAGTAAATTTTATTTAAAATGCGCCAAATTTGGCATACACTACTTTTTTGGGTTAATATTCGTTTTAATGCTTTGTTCGTTTTCGATAGAAGGAGACATTCTATGACAATTTAACATATACATTCGTATTCAGGACACCTTGAAACCTCAGGGAAACTGATAAAAATCAAGGAAATGTAATAATTATTTTTTATGAAAAAAAAAAAAATTTAGACGTAAAAAGCAGCCATTATAGGCCATTGACCGAGTATTTAGCTCTTAACGCTGTTAAAATTTTAACGAACGTCGCCCTCTCCAGTTTTATGGGGAGACATCTCGTGGCAAAATTAGGAAACATAGGTCAAAACAACCAATTACATCTCGTTTTGGTTTCACGTGACCTTATCCGACCAATCAGAGACGTACATTTTGAATCTCTCATAATACATACTCATTCAAGAATGCTTTAGTCTGGTTTTCATTATGGTTTGCGGAGGTTGTGATTGCCTCGGTTTTTGACTTTTTGGTACCTTGGAACGCAGTTCCAAAAAACTACTGTTGTTTGCGGTTCCTCAGAGAGACGCAACAACTCTTGTTCGCCTGATCCAGCAACATATTAGGCCTGGGACTACAATCTATTCCGACGAGTGGCGTGCGTATTCTCAACTTGGAAATCTAGGCTACATTCCCGGACAGTCAACCATTCACAGCGGTCGTGGAAGACACCGTTCACATTCAAAATATTGAGTGTTGTTGGAAAGACGTGAAGAGCTGGATATTACGGTCTGGCAACAAAACCCAATCAGTTTAGGTTAGGTTAGGTCAGTTTAGGTTAGGTTAGTCAGTTTAGGTTAGGTTAGGTCTGTTTAGGTTAGGTTAGGTCTGTTTAGGTTAGGTTAGGTCTGAACCAAAACACATTTTTCTGGTGTTTTTGGTGTGATTTGCTCAAATCTGAACTTCGTTTCTTTGGGAAATGAGCCGTTTTTGAGAAATTTTCAATTTTAAAATTTCTCAAAAACGGCTCATTTCCCAAAGAAACGAAGTTCAGATTTGAACAATCACACCACACAACACCAGGAAAATGTGTTTTGGTTCAGAAAGGAGGAAAAGCACTAAAACGAATAATTACCCTTTTTTGTCATAGGGAACAAAATACAGGTGAACAATTAAAAAAAAAACTTTGAGTTTTTTGAATCACCCTAAATATTATTATATATATATATATATATATACAGGTGTTCCAGAATTAACTATCTATTTCAATGAAATAAGACAAATTTTTTAAAAACACACTTTTATTTATGTTTATCATGTTTAATATGTGTTAAAAATGTATAAATTTCTAAATTTTTTCATAATTTTATTTTCATAATTTTTTCATTATCTGGTCCAATGAAAGACCGTCTGAAGTCATAGAATGGCAAAGAGACTCCAAAAGTTAACGTGTGGCTTGGAATGACCAAATCCAAAATTTATGGCCCATTCTTCTTTGCGGCAGCAACTGTAACAGGTACCGTCTACCTTGATATGCTTCAGCAGTTTCTCGAACCACAGCTTCTTGATGATGGCATTCTTGATAATGTTGTGTTTCAACAAGATGGAGCACCATAAATTTTGGATTTGGTCATTCCAAGCCACACGTTAACTTTTGGAGAGTCTCTTTGCCATTCTATGACTCAGACGGTCTTTCATTGGACCAGATAATGAAAAAATTATGAAAATAAATTATGAAAAAAATTTAGAAATTTATACATTTTTAACACATATTAAACATGATAAACATAAATAAAAGTGTGTTTTTTAAAAAATTTGTCCGATTTCATTGAAATAGATAGTTAATTCTGGGACACCCTGTATATATATATATATATATACATATATATATATACAGTATATTATTGGGGACCGGATATCCGCATCATTTTAAACATCCGCATCCGCACTTCTGACTGCGGATGTTATGCGGATATTACCTCTAATAAATTATGCAACTTACAATTAAATTAGCTTATAAAGTAGCTTATAAGGCCCAATTATGTACATTTCATGTAAAGTATTAATTATTAATGAACAAACAAATATATAAACCTCAAAATATAAATACCATTAAATCAACAAACACTGCCTGTGCCGCTGTGCGTACTCCACTGATTTTTTTTTTCACAGCAACACACTAACTTTTCAGAATGAAATTGTTCGTATAAGATCAAGCAGTCTATCGTGTTTCGAACAAGATTATTGTAAATAAACACAAAAAATAGTAAATTCTTTAGCAAAAATAAAAATGCTAATTTTCTATAGCAAACACATTGCAAAATTTGCAGTTTCTAAAATTAGCAATTAAAAATTGAATGAAACTTGTTTCAATTGAATTTTCTGTGGCTGAAAACTGTTGAGAAAGTTATTATTTTATCATAATGAAAACATTAATATTAATTTAATTTTTATGCATTGCCTGCCATAATAGTAATATCACGAAATTTGAAAAATTATGTCATATATTCATAATTCTATATTATATTGATAGATTAACTAAATATCCGCATCCGCATCCGCGGGTATTGAAATTAAAAATCCGCATTCGCATCCGCAGATGTTGAAAAACTTACATCCGGTCCACCACTACAGTATATATTACACACAGACCTGCATGGAACAAGGAACTCTTCTGGGAAGAAGAGTTCCCACGGTCTGTGTGTAACAAAAGTTTCTGAGTTGTATCATATATATATATATATATATATATATATATATATATATATATAATTATATATGTATAGAAACGACGTAAGTATAGAGGAGCGTTCTGCACACGAGGAAGAGAAATAACGAACAAATGAAAAATGAGGTAACCGCCCGGGAATCGAACCCAGGATCTTCCGATTGCCGGTCAGATATGCTATCCACTACACCACGGGCCTCGATCAGTCAGAAGTCGTAATTCTCGTACATAGGGCAGAAACCAATGCCCTGAGAGGGTACCCTCGCAAATCGTGAATATGTACATTTAACTGCAATGACCACGCAGTATATTAATGTATAGAAACGACGTAAGTATAGAGGAGCGTTCTGCACACGAGGAAGAGAAAACGAACAAATGAAAAATGAGGTAACCGCCCGGGAATCGAACCCAGGATCTTCCGATTGCCGGTCAGATATGCTATCTCCTACACCACGGGCCTCGATCAGTCAGAAGTCGTAATTCTCCTACATAGGGCAGAAACCAATGCCCTGAGAGGGCACCCTCGCAAATCCTGGGTTCGATTCCCGGGCGGTTACCTCATTTTTCATTTGTTCGTTATTTCTCCTCGTGTGCAGAACGCTCCTCTATACTTACGTCGTTTCTATACATTAATATACTGCGTGGTCATTGCAGTTAAATGTATATATATATATATATATATATATATATATATATATATATATATATATATATATATATATATATATATATATATATACACGTACTGTATATATAATACCATAATTTATGTACTAAACCAGATAAGTTAAGAAACTTTGAATATTGTATAAAGGAAATCCAACTTATGCATTAGACAAACTTTTTGTATTACTCTGTATTGTCAACATTTACGAATGAGCAAACAAAAAAGTTCTGAAAAATGTTGAAATTCCTATACAACAGAGCTTTCATTATATATAACATACACAAACACTCATCTAGATGTTCGGCTTACAAAATGTTTGCCGCAATAATGAATGTACTTTTGCCGAAAGTAATAAACGAGCCAAATAAAGCTTATTTCAAAGTGTTTGACGTTCATCTAAATCCTTTAATTGAATTCATTCTTGGGTTACGTTGGGGTCTTATCGCAACACCGCCTCCCGTTAGATCAGTGACATTAAGCGACGTTGAGTTTGTTTAATAGTTGGATGGGTGATCATCCTTTACTTTCAGATAATGTAGCGACCGATGATGGTTTGGATCCCACGTAAAGCTGTAGGTCCCCACCGTCACGAAGGAGGCTAAACATACATAAACGCATACATATATAAACACACACACACACACACACATATATATATATATATATATATATATATATATGAAGAGAGAGAGAGAGAGAGAGAGAGAGAGAGAGAGAGATTTTATTTAGCACGACTGTAATAAAGTGTTTTTTCTTCTGCTTTTACCTGTCACTGAACGTGACCCATTTCGACTACTGCAATTTGTTTCTTTCGCAGCAACGATTTACTACACTCTATTTTATCCTTTTAAATGGAAGCTCGACTCTTATTTACTTGCTGAACAATCTACGCTACTGAAATATAAGAAAGTGTAACAGAGAACACCATTGTTCACGTCAGTTCATATGAACTTTCTTCCTTCCATACGCAAAGATGTCCCGTCGGGAATGTTGAAGACTTTAAAGCAGTTTCTCGAGTTTTATTTAAGATAAAACTCACAAACAATTTAAAAGAGAGTTTTTTGAGTATTTTTTAGAAAATAAATAACAGTGAGTGAATTCAGAGCAAACTAGAACGGCATCAGGGAATGCAAAACCCCGCCCGGGGAACTCTCAAGCGGTTAGCCCGTTTGACAGTGCTGTTGTAGACCTGACGGATGGACGGACGGGCGGAAGGGCGGATAGGTACACACGACTGAAAACAATAATTCTGTCCTGTTTCTCGCGTGAGTGAAAGGAATAAGAAGAGACAAATCCCTAAATTGAGCACTCGCTCTTACAATTCTGAAGCGGAGGGGAGATATATGATATGTCATAGCAGCCATTAACCTCGACTCTTTCGTCCTATGGTGGTGGGCCATTGGGTAGGATCGTTTTCTCCTTCAAGATGTAGCTCCCAGTTATAAACAGAAACTAAAAAAAACTATTACAGTCTCAAAACAAGTACAGTCCACTTCGTTAGTTTAAAAAATCTCCCAAGAGGAAAACAGTAAACTAAAAGCAAATTTAAAATACTGTAATAGTAAATATTGAAAATTTTTACTTAGATTTTAATTATACAGGGTGTATTTTTTATTCGAAAACCATGAATACTATTATTAAGAGTTCTCGAAATAAAAAATCACCCCGTACTTAGTACGTTACGAGAGACTGCGTACTCATGAAAGCAGTTTATAAATTATTGATTAAATTTTATGTTTTACAATTTCAAACTTAAAGAGTCCCTCCAGCATCACCAAAAGATCACACGCAATCGTTAATGAATGTTTGTGGTCCCCAACCTTTTCTGGCACCCTAATGCTTTCTGTTTTTCTTTTGTGGCACCACCCCCTCCACCAACGGAGAACTCCCATCCCCCACTGTTTAGTACCTAGTTCCCACCCCTTACCCAGAACCACGTAACTTCAAACTGAGCCTGTACATTTTCCTTGTCTCCAATAACTTCTTAATTTTCAATAACTTATTTATGTAATTTTCACTAAATTACGCCGCATCCTGTTGAGAAAAACTGCCGTAAGTACTTACAGCGTGCAATCAACACGATTATCCCTGTACGTACCGGATACAAATACGATTATATTGTACATGCGTCGCTTTTCATCTTATTCACACTGTCATCGCGTTTAAAAAACATTTTCCACGACCGTGTATCCCCCGAATGAAGGTTGTTAGTTTAATAAATCTATCAACCTTCACTCCATAAATTTGGTTTCCACCAGAGTTATTACTTAAATTATTCCATTATTCAAACACATTATTTTAGACATAAATTAGGGTCGAAAATAAATATCCTTTTTGCAAATCGGGTAATCTATATTTTAGTAAATCCCAATAGCTGCCAAATTGGAAATGCAATCTACGTGTTTCGCTGGATTCATTTCCATAATACACATATTAGTAACATATATATATATATATATATATATATGAGTGTGTGTGTGTGTGTGTAAGTAAGTAACTAATATGAAATGCAAATATGGAAATGACGGACTGAAATGATGACAATCTATGTTTGAGAAAATTGATGAGTGAAATTGATGATAAACGTAATAAAAGTTTAAAAAACAAAGTTTCAAAATGTTTAATCAACCCTTTAACGACTGGTGTAAGTTCTTTAACCTTTTTAACGCTGAATTAAGTTAAATCCAAATGCGTATTTTGAAACGGTACGTATTCGACCCATTCGGCGGTATAGGGTTAAACCGAAAAAAAGTATAGGTTTTTATCGTTATTAAGAACTAAATATCTTAGAAACCAGTCATTGAAACGACATGGTTTGGCTTCTTTTTTTCTCCCATGTTCAAATTGATGTCTTGGTTTGAGACCCTTTTTTTTGGTTGCAGGTAGAATAACACGCAATGGCTAATGTGGAAGTGAGTCACACTCGTGAGGAAAAGACGGAGGCGGTCGTAAAACAAAACAAAAATTTTTTGAACAGTTGTTTCAGTTCCACTGTATTACTTTCGTAAATTTAATTTTAAATAAATTTTCCTATGAGACCGGAGTTACGGGACACCCTGTATAAACGTGCAGAAACATTTATAGAAACGTTACATCGTAATACAGAAAACGTTTTCAACTAAAATCAAAATTTGGTGAACTGAAATGATAATAGTTTAAACGCGTAATCATTATGCACCTCGGTAGTATAGTGGTTAACGTCGCTGACTACGAATCCATCGGCCCCGAGATCGAGACCCAATAACGACAGGTGGCGCGCAGCAAAACCCAGCTGTTCATTCTTCCACACAATGAACAATTCGGGCGGAAACAAAACGAAGGTCAATACTCATAATAATAATTAACTTGGGAAAAAGACAAAAGCCAAGTCACGTGACTAAATCCTATTCGGTGTTTTCATTCCCATTCTTAAAGGCGGTCCTTGAATGGGAATGTTCGAGGTGAAAATTCCAAGTTTTGGAAGGGGGTTTCTCGATCTTGGGAAAGGATAAAAATAGACTGTGACATAATCGTGTGCCCCACGGGTATTTTTATTTTTTTTATGGCGAATCTACTCCATAACTTCAAAGGCGAAATTGTACAGTGGGAATTGGACTGGATCTATATGATAATTGCCTCCATTCATATTCTCATTCGCTGACTTTTCATTCTTGAATGGAGAGTAAAATGAAAGTGACATTCAGGGAAAAGAGACAAACCCACGACATTTATCTGTGGTTAAAAACAACCCATCATCACTCGCTCATCCCACAAAACAAAAATTAATTTTTCAAGTGTTTTACACACACACACACACACACACACACAAACCCCCTACACACGCAAAAACGAATTTTAATGCAAATATATATACAGGGTGGCGCAAAAGTCACTCATCATAGGAATTTTCAGAATTGACTATAATTTATTTTTTCTTTTAAGTAGGGATGGCTGTGAAATTGTTGCGTCTATTGTCAATTTCGCAGCCATCCCCTACCTAAAAGAAAATAAATAATATAGTCAACACTGAAAATTCCTATGATGCGCGACTTTGCGCCACTCTGTATATATATATATATATACAGGGTGGGCGGAAAGTAGCTCCCTATTTTGGATTGGTAAAAAATACGTATATTATCCATTTATTTCAGAAGAAATAATATGAAAAGGTAGGCATACATGGTAGGTTTTCTCTAAAATTCAATGTGGGCTCCAACTCTTTCCACCAGCTTCTGGAGCCGCCCAGGAATGGCGTCCACTGACTTTAGCAGGAACTCCGGCGGGATGGAGGACATGACTTCCCGAATTCGGTCCTCCAGTTCTTCAATGTCCTCGGTTTGGTGCGGTAGATTTCTTCCTTTACCCACCCCCAAAGAAAGAAGTCGCACGGTTACCGCTGAAAAACGGCAGAATCGGTTCAGTGTAACGGTGTGGTGTGGTATGACCTCAGATCAGGTTGTGGGCCCGTTCCTTCTGCGCAACACCATGAATGCTGAGCGGTACCTTGCTATGTTGCGAAACGAGGTCTGGCCGGTTGTCAGCACATGGGAGAACATCGACGATCTGATATTTATGCAAGATGGCGCCCCTCCGCACTTCGCTCTTGTTGTCCGTGAGTGCTGGATGCCCACTTCCCTGGGCGTTGGATGGGTCGTCGTGGTCCACATCAATGGCCAGCCAGGAGCCCCGACTTGACACCGTGCGACTTCTTTCTTTGGGGGTGGGTAAAGGAAGAAGTCTACCGCACCAAACCGAGACATTGGAAGAACTGGAGGACCGAATTCGGGAAGTCATGTCCTCCATCCCGCCGGAGTTCCTGCTAAAGTCAGTGACGCCATTCCTGGGCGGCTCCAGAAGCTGGTGGAAAGAGTTGGAGCCCACATTGAATTTCAGAGAAAACCTACCATGTATGCCTACCTTTTCATATTATTCTTCTGAAATAAATGGATAATATACGTATTTTTTTACCAATCCAAAATAGGGAGCTACTTTCCACCCACCCTGTACGTATATATATATCTATATATATATATATATATATATATATATATATATATATATATACACACACACACACAGAAAAATGACAGTATCAGAATATGTGCTTTAAAAAAAGGTTGGAGAAGTAATGAAGAGAAAGAAGTGAAGAGTGAAAAAAGTATTTTAAGAGAATTCTCAATATGGAGTGAAAGGTCTGAAAAGAGAAGAAAATAACGCATCTAGGAAACGTATTTTCTTCTTCGTAACACGAATAAGAAAAGATGTCGTAAAAATTGTATGGAAAGTCTCTATACCACAGTATTCCTTCGAAAAAACAGCTTCATTAGTCGGATAAAACCAGCACACACACACACACACACACACACACACACACACACACACACACACTGAAAAGTTTTGAAATACCACATTCTAATACTTTTGTCAAATGTAAAAATTTAGATACTTTACTCTTCAATCCTGAAATGAACGTGTACCATATTTGAGCTAAAAAAAAAGTTAAAATTGCTCAAATTACATCATATTCGATTGCTAGAATAACTTTTGTGCGATGCAAAATGTTTCCAAAACGCCAAAACTGGAATTTTAAATAAAATATTTAATACATTTTCTACAGGAAAGTTTATGATGGGATAAAACCGACCAGAGTATTTGTTTCCATCTTCTGTTCACAAAAATAGGTGAAAACACGATATGAAAAGTGAAGAGAGAGAGAGAGACAGATTAGCAGTATGGAGTACATTCCGCCTTTGTATAAAGTATGTTTTTCGTGTGTGGGGTGGTTAAAACCCGCACAGCTCTACTTGACCGGGTGGAATCAAAGGCTTTTCGTCTCCTCTATTCCCCGCCTCTTACTGGCTGTCTTCAATCTCTTTCTTTTCGCCGCAATGTTGCCTGCCTCACTTTCTCTTCAATATCGCTATTATAACGGACATTGCTCTTCCAAACTCTAACTGAGTGCCTCTTCCTTTAACCCTAGAATGCATAACCCGGATAAATATAACACCCGGCCTCAGAGGCCCGGTTATGGATTCTAGGGTTAAGGAGAGCACGCTGTACCAGACTTTGTACACATTCTCATTCCTTTTCTGTCCAACTCTCTAACGCAAGGGTTAATCGGTATTTTCAATCTTTCATCTACTCAACCGGTCAACTCTGGAACAATCTTCCTCAATCCGTCTTTCCCCCTGCCTATGACCTCCACTCTTTCAAACGCAGTGTCGAGGCATCTCGAAAACCTTGTTCTTTGATTTTAGCTCACTTCTTCCCCTATGGAGAGGTCGTTTTTGCGGGCATTCGGCCTTGGCCCCTCCTTCCTGCATAAAAAAGTGAGTAGTTGAATCCTAGAAAAATTCAAGAGTCCTATTCGCGATGAATAATGACTATGTATATTAACCATTCACTCGTATTTGTTTAAGGTACAAAAGAAATAGATATTTATATAAATAATATTTGAAAATTAACTTTATTATCAAAAATTTTTAATTTGTTCCTCATTTTCACACTTAATCACAAAACCTTACAATTAATCTACTGTTTCAGGTCGACTCTAGAAATAAGCATAAAGGAATTTTACGGGATTACTATGACAAATTTCAAATACCAAATACAAATTACAAATTCCGCCAATTTCCATATTTCTAGGGTCGACCTGAAACACCCTGTATTATGTATTACGAGTGTTAATACTAACCAATAACGAAGGTGAGAAACTGGCAAGGCGCTCAGGCCAACTAATGCGAGACTACGTCGTGACCAGAAGCTAAGCGACATTGGGTCTAGATAGTAGTTGGATGGGAGACCGTCCTCCGCGTTCAGATTATGTAGCGATCCGTGGTTCGAGTCCCGCGCAAAGCTGTAGGTCTGTTTGATCTTAAACGTCGCGAAGGAGGTTAAATAATAAACAATCCCAAACAAAACAAACTAACGTGTCCTGTTGCTATAACTACTGTATCACCAGGAATCGAACCTCTGACTTTAGTGGCCTTAATCCGATTATATAGGGAAGCGGTATTACCCAGTGAGCTACGAACCGTGGCATTAGAAAGGTTAAGAAAACACATTATAGAAATATGAACATTTTATAAAAATATACTGTAGATAAATGGGATAAAAATTCCAGAAAATATGAGATAAACGCTTGAATTTACTGACACTACCGAGGTACTCCTAAAATAGTGAAGTTGCATTGACGTATGGTAATACATCGATGTATGGAAATTGCTTCCATCGAATGTTTCGTCACTCGAGAGATGATATTGCAAGCCATCAAATGTCTCGTCACTCGAGAGATAATATTGCAAGCCATCAAATATCTCGTCACTCGAGAGATAATGTTGCAAGCCATCAAATGTCTCGTCACTCGAGATAATGTTGCAAGCCATCAAATGTCTCGTCACTCGAGAGATAATGTTGCAAGCCATCAAATGTTTCGTCACTCGAGAATTGATGTTGCAAGAAAAACCTTTGTTAAATTCATTTATTCATTCTTGTCTTATGTTAAGGATTAACTTCGTACAAATAAATGTAACTTCATATAGACGTAACAGGGATGTAACACATAGATGTTTTACATCACTGACACCGAATGAACAATTTTTTTTTTTAAGTTTCTCTGAAACAAAGACATAATGAAGGTTTCATTTCCTCATCTTTCCTTATATATATATATATATATATATATATATATATATATATATATATATATGTGTGTGTGTGTGTGTGTGTGTGTGTGTGTGTGTGTGGTTAACGTCGCTGACTACGAATCCATCGGCGCCGGGATAGAGACTAGGTTACGGTAGCCGGCGCGCAGCAAAACCCAGCTGTTCATCCCTTCCGCACAATAAAAAGAAAGTGGGTGGTAGATAAATGCGTACCCTGGGTGGCCTAGTGGTAAAGACGCTGGACTGCTGGTGGGGCGTGGTTCGGATTCCACGTTAAAATGTAGGTCTAAGGTCGAGTGAAAAGCTTGATCTTCGTCAGAATGAACAATTCGGGCGGAAGCTAACCAAAGGTATATGTTACAGTCAATGCCTAAAATTGGGCAATTTTTAAATTGACTGAAATTTTGGCCAATATGTCACATGCTCGATTTACTTAATACCTAATTAAACCTACCCTACCCATGAATTTTTAGGCAATATACTGGGAAATATCCAGTGGGGGATGCATATTTAGCATTACCAAAAAGGTTAGGTTAGGTTTTGTGCGTATCACCAATTTGACACATTGCCAGAATTTCAGTCAACTTATAAATTGCCTAATTTTACATATTGGCTGTAACACACACACACACACACACACACACACATATATATATATATATATATATAATAATTATATATATATATAAAAATTATATATATATATATATATTATTGAAATTTAAGCACAAAATACATTTCATTACAAGAAATTTGATAAATTTTAATAAATAAATTTTAATTTGATTGCTCGATGGAGTAAAATGATATTAAAATTTCCTATAATTTCATAAAATATCCTATAATTTCAATAACAGTGCGAGATTGTATAAAATTGACAATATCCTGTTAAAATGTCTTTGGCCTTAATCAACGCTTGTTAATGATGTATTAATCTCTTTTGTTTCTCTGTTCTGGTGTACATATATACTGTATATATTTTCGTCATCTCGCCTTATCCCTTCATTCCCTGACGAGGTGTACTGCTGAATACACGGAAGACTGGAATAATTTTTTTTTTTTCCTTGTGGGTTTGCATTATTCATTCATTTCACGTGCTTAATTGTGAAATTCATCCCTTATATATATATATATATATATATATACATATATATATATATATATACACTGTACTGTACTATAATCAAGTACTGTACTATAATCACTGGTAATTTCATTGTTTAAATATATACTGTACATCATTATAGGATGATGAAGTACCGCTGTAGTCATCTATACAAAATAATGATGAAACTCGCCTGATATTTTACACTTACTTCCAATTTTCTTCCGATGTTGTAAAATCGCAGCAGAGATGTTTCGACAAATAAAATGCAGTGAAATGTAGTTCTCCTTTTTGGGGTATCTTTTTATCGGGGCATTTCGAATTTAACACGTTTTTATGCCATATTATTATTACGGTATTATGTTAGTAAATCAAATTAGTATTTACTGTGACATTGGTAACGGTGGCGGGCTTTGAGCGGTGATGAGGCTTCGGTTCGTTCCTACCCGCTGGTTCCTGGGTTGGGTTTAGTCGGCCGCTTACCCTATCGTTGCTCGGGCTAAAGGTACACACGGCTTGGGACACACACACACCCGCATCGTGGGAAAATGAGCTTATTGGCTGTCTTCATCAGGTGCGACCCGAAGGGGATGGGAATTTAGGAGAGTGACAGAGAAGATTAAAAGACTGGAAAAATGTAATAGTAATAATAGGAAAAGTGATAATAGTAATAGTAATAATAGGAAAAGTAATAATAGTAATAGTAATAATGTCAATAATAATGAAAAAATAGTGATTGGCGGATGAGGTGATACGAGAAACAAAGAGGAAATAAAAGGGGGGAAAGAGAAGGTAAATTTAGAGGGGACGTGCGAACAGAGGTGATAAGGAGATTAAGGGATACTGAAAAAGAAATACAGGGTGTCCCAATAAGTCCGGTCTCATTACTCGTATTGAAATTATCCGTAATTCTTTTCGCATTGAAGATATAAAAATGTACAAAATGTACAAATATTTTAGTAACCCTTCCATTATAAAAAAACATATAGTACAAATTTAACCAAATAGCAATTTACTGAGGTAGTGTAAGGTACTTTGGTAATTATTATGTTTCATATAATAACACTGGTCAACAAAGATTTTTCATCAGAGTAAAATTTGTGGTGGCTGGATAGCATTTTTCACGCTGATTCCAAAACTGCATTCAGATTTTTTCTAGCATGTATAGTTTTCAAGATGAAGGCATATATATAACTACACAGATTTAACCATTTTAAATAGGCAAAATACTAATATTTCAACATTTGATTGTGTTTATTTTATTGTGTTTTTTTAGTTTATTCATCTTATTTATTTCAATTATCTTAATTATACATCTTATGTATTTCAGGTGTGAGCTTTTTACGTCTAGCAGCATTGTGATTCAGGCAACAACGCCGTGCTTTGTGTGTCAAAAGATCAGTCCAGTCCAAGAACTTGTTGTGTCAAGTTGGTGTACATTTTTTTTGAATTTATAGTTTGCTCAGGTCAGTCAACATGCCTCGACAATGTAAGAATGACCCCGACAAGTTCTGTTTCGTATGCGGCCAGTTGACAACTAAAACACAGCGACGAAGTATTACAACCGACATTAAGAAAATATACAAGCTATACTTTGGTTGCCATCTAGGTGATCAAGATAAACCATGGGCGCCATATCAAATCTGTTCTGGCTGTTCAAATGGATTACGTGATTGGCTTAACAAAAAGAAAGCTTCAATGCCATTTGCCATACCCATGATATGGAGGGAGCCGAGAGATCATCATGAAGACTGTTATTTTTGTAGTGTGAACTTAATGGGGTTTTCTGCCAAGAACAAACACCAGATTGTATATCCAAACTTGGATTCAGCACGTAGACCAGTAAAACATGATGAAACATTGCCCATTCCAATTCCCCCAAGTGATAGGCTAGATTCTATCATAGATGACATGGAAAGTGATGAAGGTGCAACTGGCGTTTCCGGACCATCTACAGAACCAGAGTACACTTTTGAAGGTAGACATTTAGAGCCTAAAAAGTTAACCAAGGACAGTTGAATGATCTTGTTAGAGACTTATCGCTGTCTAAAGAGAAATCAAAGCTTCTCGCCTCAAGACTAAAGGAGAACAATTTACTTGAGAACAATGTTCGTATTAGTTACTACCGAAAGCGGAATTTTGAATTAACAGCATTCTTTTCAGTAGACGGTCCTCTCTGTTATTGCCATGACATCAATGGACTATTTACAGCCATATCTCAGACGTATGTGGCAATGGGTAAAGTCAATTCTGAAGGGTTCCAATACCTTTCAAGGAAATTTCCGAAGGTTACTGCAGCAAAATTGAAGGAAGGAATTTTTGTTGGGCCACAAATAAGGGAGGTTTTGGATGACACTGAATTTGAAAAAGTCCTAAGTCCGCTGGAATTGAAGGCTTGGCTGGCGTTCAAATGGATATGTGAAAACTTTCTTGGAAGCAACAAGTCACCTGCGTATAAGGATGGAGTCAAGAACCTCCTTGATGCCTTCAAAGAAATGGAGTGTCGAATGTCGTTAAAAATTCACTTCTTGCATTCCCACTTAGATTTCTTTCCTGAAAACCTTGGTGCAGTGAGTGACGAGCAAGGAGAGCGCTTCCATCAAGATATTCAGATGATGGAGAAGCGCTACCAAGGATATTGGAATGAAAGCATGATGGCGGACCATTGTTGGATGCTGTATCGTGACAATCCAGGCCAAATTTACAAAAGGAAATCACACTCACAGCGCTTTTAATAAAATAATGTATATATTCTTTATTTATAAGTACATTGAATAAGGTATATGATGTATTTGTTGTTTAGCATTCCTAAGTGTGATCTATACATCCATAAATTTTCTTATAGCAATATCAAAAACTTAAAAATATCAAAACCAGTGTATCTATTAGTGATGGATCGAGTGGTCGGTTTTTCACAACCGCGGTTGCGGTTGTGTTTGTGGTTGTCGAATTTTTTCCAACCGCGGTTGCGGTTGCGGTTATCATATACTTGGAAAAATGCGTAATTATTAACTGGATTTAGCCACTATAGTGCGATTTAGCCACACTTGGTACATAATATATACTAAATAGTATTTATTTAGTAAATACCTTATGTTGAACACAAGTTTTGTAATACACCGCTACCGCTATTTGTGTTGCAAAACTTGTGTTCAACATAAGGTATTTACTAAATAAATACTATTTAAATGAAGTATATTCTAAACTTATATAGCTATTATGAAAGAATAGGTCAAATTAATTAAAACCATATTTTGCACTAAGTGTGTTACCAGGATGAGGGACGAGGACCCATCGCACTGTTCATCCCACCTACCACTTTCCCCAGCCTCTACCCATTGGAAAGTTATGGATTATTATTCATTTGAAAAACTGATGTCAAACTTAATGACAGGCAGTGTGAATTTCAAGAATAATATTTTTGCTGCATTTTCACCTTTCAAGCGGCAACGCCTCTCATCGTACAACGTTCCCGCTCCACGCATAAGGAGACCCATCATTTTCTTTTTAAAAAAAGAAATATTTCTAATTAACCTAAAATTAAAATTAACTAAGCTTTTACAACCGCAACCGCACTTATGGAACGGCGGTTGCTGTTACGGTTGCGGTTGTGAATTTTTGTGCGGTTGTAGTGCGGTTGCGGTTGCGGTTGCGGTTGTAGTGCGGTTGCGGTTGCGGTTGCGGTTATTCGATCCATCACTAGTATCTATATAACTATACGTGCTAGAAAAACAATAAAACCAGATTCGGAATCAGCGCGAAAAATGCATTAAGAAAAGTGTGATCATGTTTGTGATGAGGAAAAAAGTTTATTTTGTTGGCCAGTGTAATTAGCCTATTTTTTTCTAAAGGTTTTCAAATGTGTTAACAACAAAGACAGTTTTTGCCTATTAATAATATTAATAAAAGCCAGTGTCTGTCTTTTGGTAACGTTTACCAGTAGAATGGATGCATAATCTCTTATACATACACACACACACACACACATATATATATATATATATATATATATATATATAATTATTTATTGGTGAGTATCATTCGTAAATATGTTGTACCACATTTATACAATAAAATCTTTACGGCACTTAGGGCCTACCTTGAACCAAGTGGCATATTTCTCCTTTTATATTAGACTCTGTTTGTAGTCTAATTACTATAGTTAACTTGACTATGAAACCCCACCATTACTCATATGGTTCGCCTCTCAAAATTTAGTATATCTACTAATTAACCACAGAATGAAACTAGTTAACCGATTGAAAAGTAGAGCGAGTTGTTGTTTGGCATAGTTCAAGAAAATCGAATAAGTTAATTTATTTTGCGAGTGAGGGGTTCGTCCCAAGACTGGGTGCAAATTAACTATTTAAAGTTTAATGACTAGTTACGGTTATTTTAGGCCAAATAACACACAAACTCGGTCTTGAAACTGGATACGTCTGTTAACCTGGTTAACTCAATTTTGTGACAAATTTCTTTTTCAGTTTACGAACGCTAGCATTAATATAGCATACAAAGTTATTACTATTTTTGTTATCACAATTCTATTATTCTTATTCAAAAACTTGCAGAAAAAATGTACGAATTATTATATCAAACATAATAATTACCATATTACTTTACACTAACTCAGTAAATTGCTATTTGACTACATTTGTACTATATGTTTTTTATAATGCAACGGTTACTAAAATATTTTTACATTTTGTACATTTGTATATTTTCAATGCGAAAAGAATTCAGATAATTTTTTTAATAATAATAATAATAATCTTTATTGAGAAAGAACCCATTACATAAGACATACATTACATCCATACTGATTTACACACTGTTGGGATTAACGTTTATTTTTTGTACTTTAATTACAGTATTCTTACGTGAATATGCCGTTAGGAAGCATGGCAGCTTTTAAGGCAAAAGTCTTTGAGATTCATTTCTATTTTTACATCGGAAAATGTCAAATATAAATAGAATTTGTGGAAAATAAAATAATGTTACAGTTTGTTAACTCTGTCATTACAAATGGAAATTGAAATAATCTTTAACATAATAGAAATAATACCATTAAATGGAGTCAATCGACTAATGATTTTCTGACATCTTTGGATTTATAGCCATTTCGTCGACAAGACCAAAACATCGACACTCTAAAATGTCAAGTCGATCAGATGTCGTAAGGCCGACATCTTCCCATAAATGTGGACAAATGACAAGAAGCATAGTAGTTTACTAACTTTGGAACTATTGAAGAATAGGGACCCCAGCCTTTTTTAGTTAGGCTTATAAGGCTAACTAACGAAAATATCACGACCTAACCTAACCAATCGTTAGGTTAACTGTACGCCCTTGACGATTGGTTAGGTTAGGTCATGATATTTTCGTTAGTTAGCCTTATAAAGCTAACTAAAGAAGGCTGGGGTCCCTATTCTTCAATAGCTCCCTAACGTTTATAGAGCCACAAGGAATTTGACTCAAAAAATTGACCGTGTGTAATTCAGTGAGTAACGCCGTTTTCCTATAAGCGAAGTGAAGATACTGAGGTCGGGGGTTTGACTCCCGATGGCATGTTGTTAATAATAATCCACGAGTTAGCGCAATGGGCTACATTAGTTGGCCTGAGCACTGTGCCATTTTCTGGCACTTCTGTTATTAAATTATGTTGTTACTATTAGACTAGTATTTGGTATTTTAATGTTATATAAATATTTGGTATGTCAGTATGTTATATTAGTATGTTTTATTAGTATGTTACAAGCCGCGCCTTCGGCTCCTTACCTGTCATCACTTCGTGAACTTTACCGCCGCTCATCTTGATAGATCCAACACTAACGGGCGACTGAGCGAGAGACATTAGGGCCAGTGGGCCACCCACTTTACGCGAGTCAGCCAATCATAACAGGCAACTGAGCGAAGGCGATATTTGTTACTCCGCTCAACTCCCCTCAAAAGTGCACAAAGTTTTATTTTCATTTATAAATAAATTTTAGTATGTTAATATTTTATTTTTCATTAGATTTTACATTTGGAAATTTAGCTTGACCTTCGCGAAATGAGGAATCATCGCGCGGAACCTTTGTAAGGTCATATATATATGGTTGGTTGGAAAGTGGTTGGTAGATAAATGGGTACCCTGGGTGGCCTAGTGGTTAAGACGCTGGGCTGCTGGTGGGGCTTGGTTCGGATTCCATGTTAAACTGTAGGTCTAAGGTGGAGTGACCAAAGGTATATATATATATATATATATATGTTATAATGTTATAATGTTTCAGACCAACAAAGACCCTAGGATCCACTCATGGCTGGTCTACCTGTGTTCGTAATTGTGTATGTGTATGTCCTCCGTGGTGGCGGAGGGGACCTACAATTTTACGTGGGTTCCGAACCACAAGAACATAAGAAATTTATGTAAAACTGCCTGTACATTGGCAACGACCAATTTTTACAAAACTAAATAATTATCAATTTAAAACTAATTAATTATCGATTTAAAACTAAAGATAGAATCTCTGGATCCAGAGGATCAAGTCATAATAGACTACTATCCACAAATATGTTACACTCTATATCTATTTATAACCGACATGCAAATATATCGATCCAAAGAACCCAGTCAATTTCATTACGGTATCCATCAATACTAGTACCTTGCCAACCAAAAATAAGTCACGGTCCATATCGATTGCGGACCAAGTCAAAATTTACCACCATATACATTACAATATATATATTTGGAGGAAAAGTGTAGGTGTGACTGTAAAGACTGTACAGTAATGTAGAAATGTGTGTGCACCCATTTTGGGTCTCCCATTTCAAGGTGTTTGTGGGGCAAGTGAAGATCATGAGTTTTTCAATACCTCACAGTACTATGGGGGGCACCGCTCGGCAGAGGAATCTCTTTAAATGGGTGTGTAAGGACAGAGAGTATCCCCTAACCCAAGATATATATATATATATATATACATATATATATATATATATATATATATATACCTTTCAACATTTCAAAAGTTCCGTACAATGATTCCTCATTTCATGAAGGTCACTTGTTGAACCCTCCTCTTGAGTTGGCTTCGTGAAGTAGGGAGTTGGTTTCTTGCACTCTCCACTTCACATAGGTAGGTACTCCCGGCTCATCTGGAATTGTTGTGAGCCAGGCGTCTAGGCTTCTTTTCAAGATATCCACCGCTATACCGCTAGTGTTCCTTAGTTCCTTAGGCAGCTGATTGAACAGTCTTGGTCCTCTCACAACAAAACTATTTTCCTTCATCATTGAGGATGTTCCCTATCTAGCCTTTAATTTGGGAACACGACACAGTCTTCCTTTTCTACTTTCTACTGTTGTTTGAGTGGTTATCTTTCTCTCTCTCTCTCTCTCTCTCTCTCTCTCTCTCTCTCTATATATATATATATATATATATATATATATATATATATATATATATTAGGGTGTTTCATAAATTAAAGTTTGGAAAAATTTTAATCCACATGGATCCCTTTGTTCCATTTGCTGAGGAGACTGATAAACCGAAGTATTAATTCAATAGTTTAAAGTTTACGGGTCCCCAGTTTGATGCTCTGGCAGATCATAAACGGAAAAAATTAAACAAAAATCTGTCAATGAATTTTTATTCAACAAACGAGTACCATTTCACTACACATTTTCACAAAGATACAAAAAACAACCACTTCTTGCGAATCATTTGTCCATGAAATCCTTCTTGGTTTTATTCGGGTATTTCGCCCTATGCTGCATCACAGTTTTGAGCAAATACTGCTTCTGCTCTTCGTTCTTCGTCAGAGAACAGTTGAACTCTTTGGTGAGCGCGATGGCTCTTTCGGCCCGATCGTTGACGACAGAGATTTTGTTAACAGTTGCCGCTGCTTGCTTGAAGCCCTCTACTTCAGTCCACTCGGCAACTGGCTTTTTCAAGAATTCTGTGTCCAAGTCGAATGCATGGAAGAAAGCCATCGTCTTTCCTGTCACGAACTCCGCCAGGTGTTTCGAGGCAAGATTCCTGACGTTCTTCCCTTGGGGTCGCTTGAGTTCCTTTTTCGATGCGGGCTTACCCAAACTGACGACCATCTGAGCCTTTTCTTCATCTGCCACATCTGCGTCGAAGAACGCCATGGCAATAAGAGTCTCAGAGATGTACCATAGGTGTCGAGACATGGCTTCTTGCGCAGCGTTAACACACGAATATCCCGACATGGCAAAGGCTTCCGCGTCACGCAGAAATTCCAGATCAACTGCGGCAGCCTTGCTTGAGGTTGCAGCACGAGTCCAACCTCGGATGTAGACGAGGGACACGAAGAGACCTACGGCTGTCAGAGCTTCCAACTCGTGACTCGACATCTTGAACTGCTTCTTCAGTAGAATTACTTTCAAGGAGTAGATGGCTATCGCCATCCATCGAGCGTGATGGTAAGCGCCAGGGGCTCTGAGAGGGAAATCCACCACTTTTGCTTCTCCCAGGAAGATGAGAACCAACTGTAGCAGTTCCTTGTAGTCATCGCGCTGATGCGACGTGCTCACCATCCCTCTCACCAGCAGGACTGACTTCTCCCTCAGTTCCCTCATAGAGTCATTGACTTGAGCAAAATCGTACGGCCGCACGTCCAACCGGTCGATGAACTTCCATTGTGCCTGAAACCTCTTGAAAACGGGTATATCGGGGCCACTTGAAGGGCCGTATGCACGCTTGAAGACGGAGCTGAGGATGACTTCATAGATGTGATGCCGACAGGGGAAGTACATGAGTTCTCTACCAAGACCTTTCTCAATCAGGACGCAGGCCCCGATATGAATCCCGGTGTTCGACGTTGTCGTGTCGAAAGACAGTCCCCGCACGCGCTCTTCCATCCTGTGTTCCTTGACCAAATCCAAGCAAACTCGCGCTATCTTCTCGCCGGTTCCGGACGTCACCTTAGGAACGCCGAGCAACTTCTCCTTGCCGTCGCCAGACGAGGACGGCGATCCGGTCAACGCTCTCCTTCCATTGCTCATTGTCAGGTAGGAGCTTACCGTCCCAATGCAAGACAAGAGGCTGACCAGGACAAACTTCGTCGGATTGATAACTTTCAGCAGCCACCTTCCTGAGAGCCTTGCGTGTGCGGTACATGGTACTGGCAGAAATGGACAGTTCATCCAAGTCAAACCTAGTGATTTAGCCGCTGCAGCGTACGACATAGCTGAATCGCGGTACGAAATATTCAGCCGATCGTAGGTAGTCGTCACATCCTGTGAGATCAGATTCCTGCGTCGCTTCTTGGTATTTCCCTTGGAGGAGGATGGAAAAACTTCCACGGTTGGGTCAACGACATCTGAGTCAGTCTCTGACGAAGTTGAAATCACTAAAGCCCCCGTATCTTCTGCAGCTCCTTGTTCCTTCCTGGCCTTCTCCTGTTGTTCCTTAATCTTGTCCAGCCTCTTCCTTTTCCTAATCTCCTTATAGTGAAGCTTCATGTCAACAGGGCCCATGCTGCAGGAATTTGGATCTTCACGCTGCATGTCGAGAAAGTGGATGTCCTCCTGATTCTTCATCATTTCCTTAGCCTGTGAATGAGCAATGTCCATGATCTCCTAAGCTATTGCCTCCTTGAACATCGCCTCCTTCACTCGGAAGGACTCTGCTTTATGTGACTTGTGCTTCACAAGCCGGTCGTATTCCTTGAGAAGGGATTCCATCTTCCTCAAGGCCGAATCTCGACGCATCATGGGGATTCTCGCTCTCTCCCAAAATATGAGACAGGCATCCAGGCACAGGTTCAGGCATTTAGTACGTCCAAATTTTTGCTCCTTTTGGTGGTAAAAGTACCTTTTGAGTACTTGCAACTGAGTTGGAAGGCCACTTGATGTGATGTTCGCATCCGTCTGGCCAATAAGAAACACTTCTGTTTTCGCTCTGGTAGACACCTGGAAAAGAAAACAAACTAAATAATTCCACAGAAATAATTTCACATCGTAATTAATTTCATTAATTAAATAAAGAAAAGCAGTAACTGGGACTCGAACCAGTGTCATAGCCGTTTGGCGGCATCGCTCAAGTCGGCGTACACAGCACGCTATCCACTACACCATCTAGGGAGTGGATAGCGTGCTGTGTACGCCGACTTGAGCGATGCCGCCAAACGGCTATGACACTGGTTCGAGTCCCAGTTACTGCTTTTCTTTATTTATAAAACTGATACGTGTACACTACGTTCTCTTTGACAATTCATTAATTAAATAAATTTCAATACCGCAGTAAAATTACATTAATTAGTATCATAAATAATTACCAGCTTAGTTGTCCAATATGCAACAGACTAATTAATTTCATGTAATATTAATAATAAATATCACTACCACAGTAAAATGACAGAAATTAAATAATAATAAATTTCAATACCACAGTAAAATGAGATAATTAGTAGCATATATAATTACCTCCATAGTTGTCCAATAGGCTATACAACACGAACCGCTCAAGTGACGAAGAAAACCGTCTTCACTGCAGGCAGGCGAGAAATGAACTGACAAAAAGTCGTCAAAGTTGGGGACCTCTAAATGCAGCGCGATCTGGTTCAAACTTGCACAAACGTGTTTTCTTGTTCTTTAGAATACGGAGAAACGTGTGGATTAAAACTCCAAGCTCATTTTTATTTTACCTTTTCACAGGAAACGTTGCAAAGGGTCTTTAAGAACATGAATCGCCGTATCCACTTGTGTGAAGCACAGAACGGTGCCCACTTCCAGCACTTGCTCTGAAATAAATCGTTTTCCCATGGGTTGCGTTACTTTTTGATCACCTATATATATATATATATATATATATATATATATATATATATATATATATATATATATATGTTTAAAACTACATCAGGAATAAACTGGGTCTTTGCCTCAACATTCATGTGTTTGGGATGTGACATCAAAATTTTTAGGTTTCAAAGTCTCAGAGGTCTGTTTTATGAGACATTTTAACTTTTTGTCCATTGGTTTAAATGAACGAGCAAGAAAGCTACTTAAAGGCAACGAGCAAGTTTTGATGTCCAAAAACGACATATTTTCAATCTGAAAGGAAATAACCATCACAGCTATAAAGTTGAAACCAGAGCTGGGCACTTCCGCAAACACTTCCGCAAACCGCAAATTCCGCAATTGCGGAAGTATGTTTTTCGTTTGCGGATTTGCGTTTGCGGCAAAGTCATCGCAAATTAGTGAATTTGCGTTGCGGAACTAAGACCGCAAACGCAAATCTTTCCGCAAATGTTCCCCAAACTTCACCGCAACGCCTGGGTTCATGTTTTCCTCAAGTATAACACGGCCATCCCCAGCTCTGCGGCCGTGGAGAGACTGTTCTCCCATGGGTCAGATATAATGAAACCCAAAAGGGCCAGCCTGACCTCTGACAACTTCCAACGTCTCGTGTTCATGAAGGGGAACATGGACTTATTAAAACTGGATTTGGCTCAGTTACTGGAGGAGGACGACTGAACTTGTTGACAAAGCCAGAGGCGTACACTTGTAGAGGCTAGAGGGGTTGAGTTGTACAGTGAGTTCAAGTTGTGTACAGTCACAGTGTTAACTTAATTTAACTTGTGTAATGTAATGTGTGTACAGTTACTACAGTTACAGTACAGTCTTCTCTAACGTGTCTAAGTCTCAAAATTTATGAAATTCAAATGATTAAATTTATTATTTAATTTATTTACTATTACTTGCAGGAGGTGTTTTTGTTCAATATAATATATCAATATATGTAGTATTTTTATTTCTTCTACAATAGTGATTTATTGTAATAAATTATTTAGCCTTGTTTTTAATAAAAACAAGGCTAAAACATTAAATATTAAAAAGATATAAAAACTTTTTATACCTCTTTAATGTTTTGGGTACTTTTTATAGTTAAAATTGCGATTACGGAATTTGCGGTTTGCGGAAGTGTTTGCGGAAGTGCCCAGCACTGTAAAAATTGGAAATATGGTTTGCGTTTGCGGCACCAAAAATGGCAAGCAGTTTGCGGATTTGCGGTTGCGGAAGGTAAGGTTTGAGTTTGCGGATTTGCGATTGCGGAAGTGATTTTGAGTTTGCGGTGCCCAGCTCTGATACACACACACACACACACACACACACTTTAGTTGGGTTTGAACAACTGTTCAGGATTGAGCTGTGTCGGACACGCCCCTTTTTTTGTGTAGAATATCCCCCGAACCAGCACTCGAACCCCAAATCTCTGACTCGGAATCGAGAGCACTGATCATTTGGCTACAACAGTGACTTCAAAACAGCTTCAGCCAGTTCGGTAACAACCACTCAAGACGCCAACCAGACGCTCCGCAGAACATCGCGGAACCCACCATATTAATTCTTCAATTTAGCTTCATCAAAATTCATTCATTCGCGCAACCTATATCGTTAATCACTTAATCTACGAGTGCCGTTGATGTAACTCAACTGCTGAGCCTGTACAGTATAATTAATCAGTCACAAATTCGACTCTCATTTATTTTGTGAACGTGCATTCAATCAATCGTAACGTAATGAAATCGATAGTAACTTAAATTCATAACAACTGTAAACTTTAGGTAATTATGTAGTTTAATGTTGCAAATTCGTCAAGGAAATTTAACGTCTTAATTTACTGGAATAAAAATTAATAAAACTTATTTTATTTAGATCACATATTGTTGAATAACGCAAATTGTCAAATGATTAAATTGTTTCTGTTTAGGACGTCTTTAGGACGTCCTGCCATGTTTAAAACGACCTCTACAAATTAGAACGTCCTGCCATGTTTAAATCGATCTCTACAAATTAGGACGTCCGACCATTTTTAAAAACGACCTCTACAACTTAGGACGTCCTGCCATGTTTAAAACGACCTCTACAAATTAGGACGTCCTACCATGTTTAAAACGACCTTTACGAATGAGAACGTCCTGCCACGTTTAAAACGACCTCTACAATAAAAATAAAAACAAAATTAATTTGGAACGTTTAAACGCAACTTAAAAGTACACCTACCTAATTTGAGACTTTAAATTACAAGATTACCAAACTTTATTTTATATATATATATATATATATATATATATATATATATATATATATATATATATATATATATAGAGAGAGAGAGAGAGAGAGAGAGAGAGAGAGGACCGACAAGAAAACCGTTTTCATTGTTTCTGATTCCTTGACCACGTGTGTCTCCTAAGAATGTTTGATGATGGCGTGGAAGAAAGAATTTGTTTGTCTACTGTTAGTCTATTTCTTGTCTGTCCCCTATATCTATATATATATATATATATATATATATATATATATACAGTGCCCGCGAAAAGTATCCGATCACCCTTGAAATTTGTATTTTTTACATAAAAAACAATGTTTAAATGTATACTAACCTTATATTAGTATTTTGTCATCTGTCCTTTGGTTTGGATGACTTGTTCTAGACATTTTGGCATGGATTTAATCAAGTTTTGACAAACTTCCACTGATATTTCCTTGCACCATACCTTTTGATGGCCTCTTGTAATTTTTCGACTGAGCCAGTGTCGTGGCATTCAACCTTATTTTTTATTATTAGCCACAGATTTTCTATCGGATTGAGATCTGGACTATTACCAGGCCAATCCAAAATATCAAATTTATTGTCAGTAATCCATTTTGTCACTATTTTGGCCCTGTGACATGGTGCACCATCATGCATGTATGTTTTTGTCCTTTGGATTGCCATTGCCATTGGAAGTTTATCCTGTAGCATTGCTAAATACCGTGCACCATTCATAGTTGTGTTCTTCGGAAGAAAATATAAGTTTCCACGCCCATAGTAACCGAAACAACCCCAAGCCATCACACTTGGAGGGTGTTTCATTGTCTTTAGGGTGTATTTAGGGTCCATCCTATTTGAGCCAATAGGCCGGCGAACCTTTTTTGGACAACTTCTGAATGTCAAAAATGTCGACTCATCGCTAAAAAAACCTTCTTCCAGTCATCAACAGTCCAATGAATGTATTTTTTACAAAATGCGACACGTTTTTTACGCATTTTTTCATTAATGAACGGTTTCTTAGCAGCATGGCGAGATGGTAATCCGAGTTCTTTTTGGAGCCGCTCCTGGATAGTTCGTTCAGAAACATCAGATAACAAATTATTCATATTAAATTTTATTTCTTTCGCAGTTATTGTTGGGTTTTTCAATACTAAACGTTTCATAAGTTTGTCTGTTCGCGAATTTGTTTTTCTCGGTCTGCCAGATCGTTTTTTAGGGACTGGCGTGGTTAGGCCACCATTGTTCTTAGCCCGTGAAACCATAAATTAACGGTACTTTGGGATATGTTTAATTCCTTAGCTATCTGTCTCTGTGATTTCCCACATGCATGCAAAGCAACAATAGCACCTCGACAATCACTCTTAAGTTGTTTTTTAGCACACATTATATATAAATTTTATTTACACCACTTTCTGTAAAAAAATAAAAAATATCAAGAAATTTACACAAACAGTGAAATCTGACAAATTTGAGACACAGCCACCCGCAACGAAGGCTACCAGAACACTAATTGAGAATGCGTTGGATAGCTCTCATATCAGCGAGCAACCTCAAAGTTACCAGATGTCGCTAGAACAAATAGAAAGTGAATTACGTGTCTCTGAATATCAAGGGAAAATATTGTATTTTCTTGAGTGATCGGATACTTTTCGCGGGCACTGTATATATATATATATATAAAATATATATATATATATATATATATATAAATATATATATATATATATATACAGAGTCATGCAAGAAGTAAATAGACACCCTTAATTTTATGGTAAAATGTATGCATCCAAAATTTTTGCCATTATTATGACTAATATTCGTTTCCTTCTTTTAGATTGTAATATACCCATCCTAGAACATGCCTCGAACACAAGATTCCAAAGAAATTTCTGACTTTCAACGAGGACGGATTGTTGGTCAATCTGAGGGTGGACTGTCCCAGCGACAAATAGCTAGGAATCTCGGAATACCCCTTTCTACTGTTAACAGAATAATAGTCCAATTTAAAGAAAAGGGCAAAACATCAATTGAATCACGACCTGGTCGACCTGGGCCTTCTGACAGATGTCTTCGTTTTGTTCGAAGATCTGTTGAGAACAACCCTCGTTTAAAAGCTTCAGAAGTGGCAGAAAAACTCAAAATTAGCCCAAGAACAGCAGTAAACTATCTTCATCAGCTTGGTTATTATGGACGTGCAGCTATATCTTGTGTTCGAGGCATGTTCTAGGATGGGTATATTACAATCTAAAAAAAGGAAACGAATATTAGTCATAATAATGACAAAAAAATTTGGATGCATACATTTTACCATAAAATTAAGGGTGTCTATTTACTTCTTGCATGACTCTGTATATATATATATATCAACAGCAAACATTTCCGTTTATTTTTTATACTTGAGACGTTTCGACAAATCTTTTGTCATCATCAGTGAATCATAAGTCTTAAAACCTTAAAACAAAACTGAGAATAATGAAAATTACATCAATAATGATTAAAATTACATTACCACAGAAAATTAAAATCATTAAAATTAAATTAAAATTACCTCAACTGGTAAATACACGATGTTTACATCAACCTCCATACTTGGCAGAAACAGAGAGAAAACTGTATGGTCAGTAAATTAGAAGGTATGATATGTCTATGAAAATCGGTTGGTTAGTTAAAAGAGCTGTAATTTGTAAGATGAGCTATTATTGTTAATGGAAGGTTTGTTTCTATAGATGTACAAAGATTCTAAAATTCGGAGTTCTGTAAGGTTATTGGATCTGGATCTTTGTACATCTATAGAAACAAACTTTCCATTAACAATAATAGCTCATCTTACAAATTACAGCTCTTTTAACTAACCAACCGATTTTCATAGACATATCATACCGTCTAATTTACTGACCATACAGTTTTCTCTCAGTTTCTGCCAAGTATGGAGGTTGATGTAAACATTGTGTATTTACCAGTTGAGGTAATTTTAATTTAATTTTAATGATTTTAATTTTTGTAGTAATGTAATTTTAATCATTATTGATGTAATTTTCATTATTCTCAGTTTTGTTTTAAGACTTATAATTCACTGATGATGACAAAAGATTGTCGAAACGTCTCAAGTATAAAAAATAAACGGAAATGTTTGCTGTTGTGTTGGTCCTCCTTTTCATCTGTAAGCTTCGTTTCCCTAAGGAGTAGTCAATAGTTTTGATATATATATATATATATATATATATATATATATATATATATATACACAAAGGGGGGCAGGACCGAGTTCTAAAAGGACCGAACTCCAGGAACTGCGGGAAAGTCGGTCCTTTTCTCATTGAGGACCGAAATGAGGAGCGACGGTCCATTTTTAAGCAATTCCGGACGGTCTTTTTTAGTGGTTTTAGTGTGTTTAATGATTATTTGAAGTTCTAAAGAAGATGGATCGTTTCCTCCAGAAGACTCAGAAAGAGACTGAGACTGAACTGAAACTTGTTTCAACACCTGGAGGAGACGAAGAATCTACTGATGTTAGTGCTTCAACTTCAAGTCAAGCAACTGGAGCTCCTAGCGGAAGAACTGAACCCGGCAATCCCGGCAATTTTTCATTTTAATCAAATTTTTCACTTATATTATATATAAGGACCGAGGACCGAGTCGTTCCTAGGTCCTATATTCAGAAAGGACCGTGACCGTCGATCCAGTTTGAGGCAAGGACCGGGACCGTCGGTCCTTTTTGAGGCCCGGGTGCCCACCTTTATATATAATATATATATATATATATATATATATAAATAATATATAGGGTGTGTATATATATATATATATATATACACACACACACTGATGTTTTTATGTTAAAAATGTTATGAAAAACCCATTTTTTTTCTTTTTGCTCTTCAAAGAATTAAAAGTATTTCGCTCAAATTGCTTATTTATAACACAACCTAAATTTAGAGTTATAATGATAGAAAACTTAGCTTTTATATGTTAGTGATAATAATGTAGAAAACAATAATTACTTTTAATGTAATCGCCGTATATACCGATTTTTCACCAAAATTACGAGAGTCTCCCATTGCCACTCATCGCGTTTTCTATAAGTCTGTCCACCACGGAATTTTAATTTTTTTTAATTTAAAATTTTTTTTTTTTTCATGTTTACTGAAGATTTATTCCGAATTTAATCTTTAAAAAAGAGAATATATCAACCTGTAATCATTAATATGCAAATGAAGTTCGTATTATTTTTCTGAAAGAAGTGTCATTTCACATTTCATCTGCTGATGATAATCCGAGAGGAGATAATGACGTCCTTGACGGATAACATTTGACTTTGTTTTTTCACTGGATAACTTTTTAATGTAGAGAATAATTAATAAGGAGGAGGAGGAGTTTGGAGGGCGAGAAAGTGGCACAGAGCTCAGGCCAACTAATGTATGAGTTCCATTGCGCTGGCTCCTCTATTATTATTATTATTATTACCAACATCATCGGGATTCGAACCCGACCCGTTCTTAGTGGGTAACATCGTTTCTCTATAAGTGATGCGAAGATATCGAGGTCGGGGGTTTGTTTCACAATATTGCTGGCAATAATAATACAGGAATTAGCGCAATGGGCCGTATTAGTTGGCCTGAGCTCTGTGCCAGTTTCTGGTTCTTCTCATTGATTATCACAGGCCTGCGAATGAGAACTTTGTAAGAGTTGTTTTCTTACTAATAACTGATTTTATATAATTCAACTACGCTGATTTCGAATAAGGTGTCCATTTTTTCTATCACGTAAGGATTTTCTGCAAACTGGAAGGGAAAAACAAGAACATAAATAAATATTATTTATTTCAATTTACATTAGGTACCTATTTCGCTTTGTTATACTAATCACAAATGCAAACAATTTTAAAAAGAAAGAAGACTATTAACGTCAATTACATATTCATCTTTATTTGTCCTGAGTTTTCTCCTGAGTTTTCTTTTATGTAATAATTCTGGAGTATCCCGTTTCAACATCCAGCAGTAATCAGCCATCATGCTGATGTCCCACCTTCCCTGATATCTCTTCATTTCTTTGATGTCTTGGTGAAACCAAGCATTTATAAGCATTTATAGGCAGTAGTTTTTAATCAGAATTTAATAAAAATATGACATTTTATGAAAAATCTGTACGTGATGGCGGAAAATTAATATTATCTTCGGAATCAGCGTCCAAAAATTACTATATAAGTGATAAAATATTTCGGACAACAAAACCATCGCAGGCCCGTGAATAATTATTAACGCGCTTGAGATATTTTTTTTTTTACAAATTTTGTTAAAAAAATAGCTTAACAATATATTAAGAATGAGTTCATAATAAGGTAACGCTAATAAAATATTAAATGTATAATTATTTTTATATTACGAAATTCAGGTCTCAGCCGAAAAGCGTCATTTTCCAGGTGGCAACCAAGATGCGTCATTTTTTCAAGTCCCAACCAAGAAGCGTTATTTTCAGGTCCCAACCGAGAAGGGTCATTTTTCAGGCCCCAAGCAAGAAGCGTCATTTTTTTTTTTAATTTGTATAAGAAATAATATCAAAATAAAAATAAAATAGTCTAAAATATCGCGTTTTCTTTATACAAAAACGAAAAAAACGGGAATCTTATCATCGTATACTAATTAATATTTTAAGATCGAACACTTTATCCAGCGTTTATTCCAAAAAGAAAAAGGGGAAATGTTATTCGAAAGTATGATTATAGATTGAAAAAAATCCTTTAAATGCCAAACTCAAAATTTTCGACCTTCAATTTATCCCTTTATGGTCGAACTTTTTGCGTAGGGTTGAGTCTAAAATGCGTGTATTTGAAACGTTACGTATTCGACCCACTCGGCGGTAAAGGGTTAAATTATTTACGTACAAATGATACTTTCGTAGAACTAAAATCAAAAGTATCACATCGGATGAGCGCCTGTATTTAAATATTAATAATAATAATAATAATAATACCTCCACCCGAATGAGGAATAGGGTGGAAGTATTGTTTTCTGTTGTGTATTTGTGTGTGGGTGTGTGCAAGATAACTGTTAAACGTTTGAGGGTTCTGTGAACGGCGAAAATCTACGTCTCCCGAACTCATTTTAATGTGTTTATTTGATTCATTAATTTTTATGCGGATTCCAGTTTCATATTTTTTGTTCTCCTTATTATACGCAACGATATATATATATATATATATATATATATATATATATATATGCCCTTTTGTGAAAATAAAATACAGTTGACGAAACTTTTATTATTGAATTTGGGGGGGGGGGGGGGGGGGGGGTTAAAAATAAATATTTCAACGATTTTTAACAAAAGCAACCAAATTTTATCAGATTTTTCTTCATTCTTTCCAATTCTATTAAAAAAATATTTTTTTTCCGCAGTTTGATGAAACTTTTCTTAAGCACGATGCCATAATATTTTTTATTGTGGAAACTTTATAATTGTGGGGAATGTACGTTCTTACAGTGGGCATTGGGGAATTGTGGGGAACGTACATTCGTACATTCTCCATCAAGATGAAGTTTCCATAATTAAAAACATTATTACATCGTGTTTACAAAAAAAAATGTTTCATCAAACTGTGATATTTTTCATAAAAACATTAAAAGAATTAAGCGAAATTTAATGAAAAATGGATTCCTTCAATTCTGGATTGAAAAAAACAAAATCGTAAGATTTTCTTACCAGAAATGGACTATTATTATTTACTTTTCCCGTTTAGGTTGCAATTTAAGCTTTAGGCTTTACTGGGCTCTCGGAGTAATTATAAGAAAAATGAACATTTCATATGTAAGTAATTAAGATTAGTTAACGTAAATATTATGATTAATTGTGATTAATTACGTGATTTGTAATTATATATAGAGTAAAGATATTATGGTTAGTTGTTATCGCGATGAATGATAAATAATAAATAAAACAAACATTTCGGAAGTAGTCACAATTATACACGGTGAACCAAAAGTAGGTGGACAGTAGATTGAATACGGTTTGTGTTATATTATATTATAACTATGGTGTTCATTATAACTATGGTGTTTGTGTTATTTTATTAAATATTATAACTAAATTTATTTAAATTTTATTTTGTATTATATATACAAAAAAATTAAATATGTATTCTCAAAATAAACGTTATCATTTACTGTCCACCTACATTTGGTTCACCCTATATAGTATGTACGAGTTATAATAATAATGATAATAATAATAAATGATAATGACATACTTTATTAAATCTTGGTTATCATAATAGTCATGAAACCCACGGTATTAAGACTTAATAGTTTATAATTAAGAAAAGTAATACAAAATATACATTTAATCCCTAAATGTATTAGATATTATGATATCTTTGTTTATGTGTAAATTACAGTTACTGTTCTACTTATTTTCGAGTATTCTCTACAGGAAATAACGCTCTTCTTACTCTAAAACAGAGCGTGGCCGAGGAAAAAATTAAAACACTTTTCCCAAAAATGTTTATTAATTTAGGCTTTTTAATTTACGAATGGGGCTTTTAATTTACTGTTTATTAACCTACGAGAGAGAGAGAGAGAGAGAGAGAGAGAGAGAGAGAGAGAGAGAGAGAGAGAGAGAAATGTACGTACATGACTGTTACAACGTTATCCGGTCTTTCATTTATATCGGGTGGCCCAAAAAAAAGCTTTGAGATTTGAACATCAATAACTTCAAAAATATGCAGTTCACACTTCCAAAATTTAAATTTTTTTTACCTCAATCTATCGATAAGCCATCATAAAAATTTCAGATCTCTATATAAAATACTTTTTCCACAGCTGAGGGAACAATGAAGTATGGTGAAAAAAACGAATATCATAAATCCTAAATGTGTATAGCTGTACCTAGCAACTATTCTAAGACTTGTAGTAGTTTCCTTAGACTATGGATAATCTGTTAGTCTCTGAAAAACGTCAGATGATATAGGCTACGCCCATCTTAAATACTGTTTTTTTAAACTTACCCTTCAAATTATGGTTCTAACTCAAGGTGAAAAAGCAGTGATTGAAAAGTGTTTCTTGGAAAAAAGGTGGACTGGGGCAAGAATTTTGAGGGAATTTCCAGGAATAACTTGTAATGTTACATCTGTGAATAGAATAATTAAAAAACTTAAAGCAACCGGTTCGACGGCACGGAAGCGTGGAAGTGGTTGGCCTAAAACAATTTACACTAAAGACAATATAGCAATGCTCGAAATGATGAACCTATCTCAAGAGGATCGACCTGGGTCACACTGCTCTCAGAAGAAAATTGCAAGAAATTTAGGTATCAGTCGAAGTTCCATACAAAGAATGCAGAGCACGGTGGACTTAAAGCATTTAAAAGGATCCATGTTTCAAGACGTGACAGCAATGTAAGAGCTAAAAGAAAGGTTCGTTGTAGAAAATTGCTTGATAGATTTTCGTCCAATGATGTTAAAAAAATAGTTTTTACAGATGAAAAAGATTTCACCATCGAGATTGCTCGAAACTCCCGGAACGATGTTGTTTATGGTCGGCGTAAGAAAGACATTCCTCCAACGAGACTTTACCACCAGACAAGTCGGTTTTCCAAAAAAATCATGGTATTAGCAGGTGTATCGTGGAATGGAAAGACGAAAATTCATTTTATTTCAGAAAATAAAAAAAATAATTGAGAAACCTATGTAAATCTCTTGGAGGAGAATCTTTTGCCTGATTGTCGGCGTCTGTATTATGGAGACGATTTTATACTCCAACAAGATGGTGCTACATCTCATACTAGCAAGTTCACACAGGATTATCTACAACAGAATATAATCAACTTCATTGGAAAAAACGACTGGCCCCCGCAATCACCTGATTGCAATCCCATGGATTATTGCATATGGAACACTCTAGCAGAGAAGATTTATGAAGGCCAAAGAGAAAAGTTTACAGAAATGCAATTAAAAAAAAATATACTCGAATGTTGGGAGAAAATAACATTAGCAGAAATCAGAAAATGTATCATGTCGTGGAAGAAAAGGTTAAGATTAGTTTGTAAGCAGGACGGCGGACATGTTGATCATATTTGTTGATAAGATGTGAATAATAAATTTTTTTCAGTTTATGATATTCGTTTTTTTCACCATACCTCACTGTTCCCTCAGCTGTGGAAAAAGTATTTTATGTAGAGGTCTGAAATTTTTGTGATGGCTTATCAATAGAAAGGTAAAAGTTATGTAAATTTTGGAAGTGTGAACTGCATATTTTTGAAGTTATTGATGTTCAAATCTCAAGGCGATTTTTTGGGCCACCATATATATATATAATTTTGGACTGAAATCTATCGATCTTATCTATCACAAAAGGAAGGTTTGTTGGTAAGAATATACTCGTGAAGAAGACGCTTAACAAATACTGTTACAAACTGTTACGCATTCTGCTATTGGTTAAAAGAAAAGGCCTTACTGTAACCTTTTACACGATTGGTTACCTTTTCAAACCGTCCAAAATTATCTTTCTCTTCTTTGTTTCGAAATGAAGAATAATGATTAGCCACAATGATCAATTTTATAACCTTTTAATGAACTATAAAATAAATTAAAAAGCCATTAAAATAATCTTATTAAATTCCATTTAATTAACAAATCATATTAAAAATAATAAGATTAAATTTTGTATAAACACATTAATACGATTTCAGTAATTCTTTATTAAAATTGATCTGAGCTCATTTCTTAGAACACGCGTTAAAAACATATTTCTAAGGTCAATGCTTAAATCATTCCATAATTTCAAACCTGCGTAATGGTGATGGTTTTTGAGATGAATGATCAATATAAAAGATAGGTCATTTGACCAATGTGTTGGATATTCGTGATGGGCACAACGCCTGCACGATGCGATCACCCGCATACCTGTCACAAAATGGATAACTACAGATTTTCTTTCTTTGAAAAATTCGCCTCCTCGTCAAAGAATGATTACACAAAAGACACGTTAGTCACGATGACATAAAGTTCGTCAGTCTTTCCGCGAATCTCTCGACAGTACCATCTATGGGCATCATGAATTTTGCTGGAATTTTATAGACTGTTTCTTAATCTTATTCAATTTGGTTGATTTAATTAAAGTATGTCAAATTAGATTAATATTTATAAGTAATTTTGATTTCATGTCCTACAATTATTGAACCATTCTTGATTATTTACTTGAATTTGGCCTAATTGAGTTATAAAGAAATGTTGCACTAATTTCAAGTCAGTCTCGTGCAAATGTTCGTATAATATTTGTCGCTTTAATAATACTAATTTAATTATACCCCATCTTAAAATTCAAACAAATTTAAATTAATTAAATATTACATTTGATGAAATGCCGTTGCTAGCTCGCCATCTTTATTTTTACAATATATATATATATATATATATATACATTCAACTGCAAAGAACACGCAGTATAATAACGTAAAGAACGACGCTTGTATAGGAGATATTCCGCGCAAGACGAGAGAGAAAACGGAACAAATGAAAAATGAAGTACCACCTGGGAATCGAACCCGGGATCTTCCGATTGCCGGTCAGACGCGATACCATTACACCATGGACTTCACTCTTCCAAATGCCGTAATTCTTCTACATACTCGCAGAAACCAATGCCCCAAGGGGGCACCTCCCGCATGCCGTAACATTATATACATTCAACTGCAAAGAACACGCAGTATAAATAACGTAAAGAACGACGCTTGTATAGGAGATATTCCGCGCAAGACGAGAGAGAGAAAACGGAACAAATGAAAAAATGAAGTACCACCTGGGAATCGAACCCGGGATCTTCCGATTGCCGGTCAGACGCGATACCATTACACCATGGACTTCACTCTTCCAAATGCCGTAATTCTTCTACATACTCGCAGAAACCAATGCCCCAAGGGGGCACCTCCCGCATGCCGTAACATTATATACATTCAACTGCAAAGAACACGCAGTATAAATAACGTAAAGAACGACGCTTGTATAGGAGATATTCCGCGCAAGACGAGAGAGAGAAAACGGAACAAATGAAAAAGATCCCGGGTTCGATTCCCAGGTGGTACTTCATTTTTTCATTTGTTCCGTTTTCTCTCTCTCGTCTTGCGCGGAATATCTCCTATACAAGCGTCGTTCTTTACGTTATTTATACTGCGTGTTCTTTGCAGTTGAATGTATATAATGTTACGGCATGCGGGAGGTGCCCCCTTGGGCATTGGTTTCTGCGAGTATGTAGAAGAATTACGGCATTTGGAAGAGTGAAGTCCATGGTGTAATGGTATCGCGTCTGACCGGCAATCGGAAGATCCCGGGTTCGATTCCCAGGTGGTACTTCATTTTTTCATTTGTTCCGTTTTCTCTCTCTCGTCTTGCGCGGAATATCTCCTATACAAGCGTCGTTCTTTACGTTATTTATACTGCGTGTTCTTTGCAGTTGAATGTATATAATGTTACGGCATGCGGGAGGTGCCCCCTTGGGGCATTGGTTTCTGCGAGTATGTAGAAGAATTACGGCATTTGGAAGAGTGAAGTCCATGGTGTAATGGTATCGCGTCTGACCGGCAATCGGAAGATCCCGGGTTCGATTCCCAGGTGGTACTTCATTTTTTCATTTGTTCCGTTTTCTCTCTCTCGTCTTGCGCGGAATATCTCCTATACAAGCGTCGTTCTTTACGATATATATATATATATATATACTCCGAATGGTCCCCTGAGAAACTTATATGTTAAACACAGACCGTGCATGGAACAAGGAACTCTTCTGGGAAAATTAAATCCACTATAATCCGAATAAGTAATGGTAAATGACAAATACCATAGTTTTTCTTTTTCATGATGCTAGCCTGACGTGGGCAACGGGTCTCTCGCAAAGCGAATCAGGCGAGTTTGTCTAAAACAATTCGTCTAAAATACAATTTGTCTAAATCAATTTGTCTAAAACAATTTGTCTAAAATAGTTTGTCTAAAATCAATTTGTCTAATAACAATTTGTCTAAAATACAATTTGTCTAAAAATAATTTGTCTAAAATACAATTTGTCTAAACAAACAATTTAATATAATATGGCATACAAATTGTTGCCTGATGTACAATGCTATTTATTACTTGCCACGCCCCATCTTAAAAGGTTATCTCTTGTGCGGAATAGTACATCGAAATCAGTTATCCGGAACCCATAACTCGGTTAGGTTAGGTTAGGTTAGGTATATTATGAATAAAATCAACCCATTTTCAATCTTTTCATCCTCACTCCAAATTTATCAAGCAGACAAATGCATTTCTAGTTATCTTCAGTTATTAGTCAAATTGTATTTTAGACAAATTATTTTTAGACAAACTATTTTAGACAAACTATTTCGATGTACTATTCCGCACAAGAGGTAACCTTTTAAGATGGGGCGTGGCAACTTGGCAAGTAATAAATAGCATTGTACATCAGGCAACAATTTGTATGCCATATTATATTAAATTGTTTGTTTAGACAAATTGTATTTTAGACAAATTATTTTTAGACAAATTGTATTTTAGACAAACTATTTTAGACAAATTGTTTTAGACAAATTGATTTAGACAAATTGTATTTTAGACGAATTGTTTTAGACAAATTCTCCTAGACGCCTCGCAAAGAGGTCCCATAATATAGCTTCCCTCACCAGCTATCTGCAAAGCAGACAGGATCTAGCTTTGGGACATGGATCTAGGGTTTAAAGCAAGCCTAGTCCCACTACATTCAGAACCTCTATATAAGTAAAAGACTCGTTGCATTCACGTCGGATTGAATAAATCAAAGAAAAAGGGGTAACTATTGTATTTTTAGCCAAAAAAACAAAACTTAAACCTCAACCGGGACATTGAGCGTCCACTTTTCAAGGCACGTAACACGTCCGTTTAATATACACAAACTCAGAATGGTCCCCTGAGAAACTTATATGTTAAACACAGACCGTGCATGGAACAAGGAACTCTTCTGGGAAAATTAAATCCACTATAGTCCGAATAAGTAATGGTAAATGACAAATACCATAGTTTTCTTTTTCATGATGCTAGCGAGAGACCCGTTGCCCACGTCGGGCTAGCATCATGAAAAGAAAAAACTATGGTATTTGTCATTTACCATTACTTATTCGGCCTATAGTGGATTTAATTTTCCCAGAAGAGTTCCTTGTTCCATGCACGGTCTGTGTTTAACATATATATATATATATATAATATATATATATATATATATATATATACTGTACTGACACTAAATGAAGTTAATATATGCACATAAAATTGATATCTTTTTATAGTAAAACAATGGCGAGACTTCGCTTCCTGAGAGAGTAACTCCGAAAAAGTTCCCATCCGCCTTTCATGGATAAGATATAAAGATCCCTTTTGTTCACTGCTTCACAGAAGTGTTATCTGGCCCTTGATAGGAGCACCTTAGAAGCCAAATTGTATTTGCGAGTGAAGGAGTGAAGGGGTGTGTACCGCAGAATGATAATAATGGTTGTATCTGTGTTTACGCACACAGTGTGTTCATCCATACTGCAAAAGACAAAATTCTAACTCCTCTTAATTTTGCTTCGGGCCTATTTCAGGCGCCTTTCCTCTTAATGTAAGGAGAAATTACTTTATGCGATCTGTGAATGCTGTTATTCGAGTCTTAAAGCAGTCTTTGTTCGAATTAAGAAACTTCAGAGCAAGCAGAAAACAATTATTAGTTAATTTTCCGAAATTGGTTTTAATAAGGATCCTTTGAAGGTTGCAGTTAAGCGCGATGCAAACAGGGTATACAGGGTGTTTCAAAGGTCTGCAATCATAGGAAATATTTTTAATGTCTACACACACACACACACACACACACACACACAATATATATATATATATATATATGGATGTGTGTGTATGTGTGTGTAGACATTAAAAATATTTCCTATGATTGCAGACCTTTGAAACACCCTGTCTACCCTGTTTGCATCGCGCTTAACTGCAACCTTCAAAGGATCCTTATTAAAACCAATTTCGGAAAATTCTGTTTGCTTTGAAATTTCTATTCGAATAAAGACTGCTTTAAGACTTTTGAGACACCCTGTACAATGATCGCGTTACATGAACAAAATCGAATTTCATAATGTCACATCCGACCTTATTCAAGTTATGAATTTCAGATTTCAAACTACATTCCAGATTTTCAATGAAAATGACTAACCTAACCTAACCTAACTACTGTAGACCTAACCTAACTCAACTTAACTAACCTAACCAGACGTAACCTAACCCAACTTAACCTAACTTGACCTAATTTAAACTAACCTTTAGTATCGACATTGTGCAGATCGATTTTCTTTCGCTATGATCCCAATGATCTCCATTGAAGCACTGATCCCAATGATCTCCATTGACGCAATGATCCCAATGATCCCCATTGACGCAATGATCCCAATGATCTCCATTGAATAATCAAATAAATGTACAATTGGGAAAGTGGGAATGTAAAATAAATAAGATTAAAATATTATCTCGGCCATTAAATAAGAGAATGAAATTATCTGCAGCTAAGTTCTATTACACTAACTTCTCTAATCCGGCATATCGATAGTCCGGCAACTTGGTAGTCCGGCACTTTTCAGTTGTGACATAACTTCCAATAATACGGTAGTCTTCTCTGATAGTATAGTAGTAGTCACGAGCACCTCGTAATAAATCGTTATAGTGTATCCATTCGTACTTCACCTATCGTACACCGGGGAGAGGGCCCATCTCTGGTAAATATAAAACCCTCGCCGATAAATGCCACAAATGACGATCCACCATGGGTGATGCCCCAACCAATGGGGGAGAGCTGAGCGAGCAAACACCGAATCTCTTCCCAACTTTTTAATTAAGCTGGTCTAAGGCCGGCCGCACGCAAGATCGTCTTGCGACTCACGACTGACGACTTGGATCGTGACGATTCGAGTCGCGTGTAATTTTACATTAACAGAATGGGAGCTCCGCACACTGCAGCGACCGCGACTCGACTTCCCAGAATCGCGTCGTTGTTGCTGCAGTATGAGTGGCTCCCATTCTGTCAATGTAAAATGACACGCGACTCGAGTCGTCACGACCCAATTCGTCACTCGTGAGTCGCAAGACGATCGTGCGTGCGGCCGGCCTAAGCGTTATAACACAGAAGATAAGCAGCACCAGTGTTACGTCTCACGAATTATAAACTTAACGGGGGTGTACCAATGATGCATACCAGGTTGTAGGGAGGGTGGGGGAGACACACGGTAGTCCGGTATGCCTCCGGAACCAATCATGCCGGACTAGAGAGAGGCTAGTAGTGTATATGAAAATCGATGAGCGGCAAATTAAAAGCGTTACACTGAATTCTTTAACCTTTTGCCAATAACGGAAGATTAAAAAATAAAGTATGATAATAATGATACTGCTGTTACTACTACTACTGCTGCTACTACTACTACTACTACTACTACTACTACTATAATAATAATAATAATGATAATATTAATAATAACAATTTATGGGGTTGTTTAAGCAACTTTTTAACAGCAAATGTGACAGAGCCTTCCCAGCTTTACGTGGGATCCGAACCACTTACGGGTCGCTACATCATTTGAAGGCAGAGGAGGGTCACCCATCCAACTATTGAATAGACCCAACGTCGCTCAACTTCGCTGATCTAACTGGAACCGGTGTTGCGACGTAACCCAAAATATTACATAAAAAAGTTGTAAGAATTAGGTTGACACTTTAGAATTATTTGATGTATAAAAAGTAAGGGTATGTTATTAGATACCCAAATTGGGTATCTACCCATGTTTTTATTTATTATTTATTAATATTCTGTAACACAAAATTTTATTTTAACATCAAACTCTCTTGACAATTATATAAAGGTTTTGGGGATGCTCCACGTTTCATTCAGTTTTAGATATGAATTTCCTCTCTCTCTTCTCTCTCTCTCTCTCTCTCTCTCTCTCTCTCTCTCTCTCTCTATATATATATATATATATATTAATATATATATATATATATATATTCAATTCAATTTTTCAATTTGTTTAAAATGAAAGCAAAATTGTGAATAAAAAACAACTTTTTCACATAAACTTTGTCTCACCACGAAAGCCATCACGACGATGAAATAAAGAAGTACAAGAGATTTTTTTCCGAGACATTTGCGCGCGAAACCTATTTCCTTTAAGTTATCTGCAGGAGGAGCACTTCCATTACCCAGCGACATTCTTTAAATCCGTCCCAATAAAATAAAATAAAACCCCCGAATCTATCTCGGCCGAATCGAGCCGAATCGAGCGACTAATCCTGGATATATCGGAAAGCCATTTGTTTAACTTCAACATCTGATTTATGTCTAACCAGTGACCGTTTGACGATTTCGACAGACTCGCTCTCGCGTGACTGGGGTTTGGTAAGAGGGGAAGTAGACCCCATTCATCCCCAACCCCTTGTCTATGCGTGTGACGTCCCCCCATTTCTTGAAAGCGGATAGAGGACTGTTTTTAGCTGGCAAATTGCGTGCGATAAACGCGAAGGACCGAAAGGAAACAAAATGCGTTCCGTTATCAAGAGGTGTCGCGGAATACGTGGATATTTTCTAATGTAGAGAATGATGAGAGGGATTAAACCTCTCAATTCCCGGAACGATAACGTAAGTTGCGTATCTCGAATCAGGTGCGACACCGGTGTGTGTGTGTGTGTGTGAGTGTGCGTGTGCGTGATTCACCCCCAAAAATAGGGTTCATAACTCGCGTGTTTTTAAAGAAAAAGGGGAAATAGAGTTTGAGGGAACGGATAAAAAGGTGTTGGGGGGGGGGAGGGAGATTTCGTCGTCCGTCCGCATGCCGTAATCTGACTATGTAAATAGCGTGTCATAAGGAAAAAGGAAATTGCAAGGGTGGTTAGAAAAAGGAACCAAATTGAGGAACTTTCCCAATAGACTGCGAATACAAATCTGTCATTGGTAGACTGCGGAAAGTTTGCGGTTTTCAGAACATACAGAGATGCGCACCCAACAACCCACCTCAATTTGAACACTTACTCATGGGGAATTAGTTGAGGAAAGTAACTTTTACGCCTTCAATATATATATTATATATATATCGACTATTGATTGATGGCGTGGAAAATGCAGTCTAATAATAGACAGGAACACCAGAGATGAAATAAGCCGCCTACAAATTTTAATTGAGATCGACATTTCGGAATGTACTCATTCCACTTTCAGGACTGCAAACAATAAAAGATTAATTTTAATTACAAAATAAATTCGATTAATGACCAATTTAAAATAAAATTAAAATTATAAAAAAAGTTGGCTAAGAAAAAGTAAAATGTAAAAACATAAAAAAAGGTAAAATAGGTTAATAAACACCTTAATTGAAAGAGAGCAGTTCTATACCGACGATTCGTCAAAATTGAGGTCGGGTCTTAATTTCTAAATAAATAGCGATTCCATAATTTTAAGCATAAGGTCAAAGTTCCCAGTAGCGAGTACTGCGAAATTAGACTGTGAAATTGGGTGGTTATTATTTTTATGTGCATGGCTGCGTATGTAAGAGTTAGGTGGTTTGCGAAGAGGTAAATTTGTACGGATGGATTTACCGAGGTGTTCGTAAATACGAAATTTTAGGCGTCTTTTGGTTCTACCGATATACGACCCAGTACAATGGTCACACTTATACTAGTAAACTATGGAAGACCTAAGAAGTGTAGAAACAACATCTTTGTATTTAAATAAATGCTAAACCGATTTAGACGGGCTGAATAGGATTTTTAATACACAGTTGCGGGTAAAATTCTCTGAGCAATTTGAAAAGTTTTTCTGATATTAAAACTCAAGATTCTCATATAAGGTAAAGCGGAATACAAGATAGCGTGGGAACTGTCTCTAGTTGTAAGATCTATTAAATCTATTTAGGTTCTGCCTATTGTTGTAGTCTCCACGAATCTAGAGGGGAAATTATTCTTTTAAGAAAAGAAATAAAATCTAATTCTTGATGTAACTTAAAGTAATATGAACAAATACTGAAAACTCTGTTTGTCAGAGTCGAAATTAATATACTGTATTTGGAATCGTGTTGGTTCCCCTTTGCATTATACAAAGCTGACACGCGTTCTGGCATTTCATGGATCAGCTTTGCCATTTGTTCTTGAGGATAATCATCATGGTGTCTATTTACTCAGAGAGAGGGAGAGAGAGAGAGAAATAATTCATTGAGGTTAATAATCCTTACCAATAACGGAAAGTGCCACAATTCCTTTACAAATTCACTCTCCAATAACTGAAGAAAACATGCACCAAACTTCCTAATTATATTTACCATAAAATTAAATAATTCTCTCTTAGATTGAATTCCTTGGCACTTAAAGCCTGGCACTCTGAAAGACATAAAGAAAAGGCAATAAGAGTCCCTGGGACGTGGAATGGCTCTCGTAAGACGAAGTTGGCTTCAAAAAGCGTGAGCGAAACGTGCGCAAGTTTTGATGAGAGAAGTTTCTTCTTTCTGAACTAAATTTTCTCTTCTTCGTGTTTGGCACTGAGTGCCTATATTTTATTTCCTATAGCATTATCATATTGTGAGTGAGTCCGCTGGAAATTCATCTAGACTTAAATATATGGAGCAGCTTCGGTCATGAAGTACAGTCAGTTAAAAAAAATCATAGGGTCTCATGGTCAAGACTTTTGGAATTGATTGTACAAATTCTTCTAAGCAAGGGATCAAATTATGAGGCATACGAGATAACGTTAGTGTTTGTTCATTGTCTATTCAATTTGCTTCATATAATCTGTTATATACAGAGTGTCCATAAAGTCGAGCATCATAGGCAACGTTTATTGACACCAATTTGTTTATGTCTATGATTTTGGATTTTATGGGATACCCTGTATATAATCTGTTTCTATAATTCTTCTAGAAAGAATAAAACAAATTTTATTTACAAGTAACATAGACGAGACAGTATATAATTTTTTAATACACATTTTTTTTATACAAAATTCACCAAGCATAGAACGAAAAATAATCATAAAATTCCTTTTTTAATATATTTTTTGAAAGCTACGAGTTTACTGTCACTTGAGCCTCGTAGGTCATCCTGGGTCAAGTCATACGCTCATAAAATGTGGAATACTCTGTGTTTGTTTCTCTTAGATCGTATAAAAACAAATTATTTTTATATATTTCTTTATATTCTCGTAAAAAGTTAAATTTATCTTGTAATATAATATTAGTTTTAGGGAATGCAAAATTAATCCAAGAAAAAACCCTTTGTAATTGTTGACAAAAATATCATGGGAAAAAAAAAAAAAATATATATATATATATATATATATATATATATATATATATATATATATATATATACAGGGGTTGGACAAAATAATATGAACACCTTGATAAATGGCGGTTTTTATTCTTAATATGGAGTTGTCCTCCTTTAGCGGCAATAACAGCTGCAATGCGTCGGGAATTGATTCATACAGCTTTTGGACAGTGGCTAGAGGAATCCTGAGCCATTCTTCGACCAAACCCTGCTCCAGTTCCTCCAAAGACGCCGGCGGTGGGAATCGGCTTCTGACCTGCTGCTCCAACTGACACCACAGATGCTCGATAATGTTAAGATCCGGGATTGTGGAGGCCAATCCAAGCGTTCTACTTCACTAACATGCTCTTCAAACCAGTTTTTAACGACCCCAGCGGTGTGGATTGGTGCATTATCATCCTGGAAGACGGCACCGCCATTGGGAAACAGCGTTTGGACCATGGGATGGACCTGGTTAACCCTACCATGCAGTACTACAGCTGGGCCAAGAGTATTCCACGATATTGCTGCCCAAACCATCACAGATCCGCCTCCATGCTTAACGGTTGGGTCAGGCAGTCGGGGTCATAAGCCTCTTTAGGCTGTCTCCAGACGTAAACTCGACCGGAACATGGAAAGCGTAAAGGAGGATTCGTCGGAGTAGACTACATTCTTCCACCGGTCCATTGACCAATTCTTATGGTCATTACACCATTTTCTGCGCCGCTCAATGTTGATGTGCGAAAGGAAGGGTTTGGCAATTGCAGCCCTCCCATGGTATCCAGCTCCATGGAGCTCGCGACGTACAGTTCTGGTCGATACCGGGCTTGCAAGATGCTGGTTAAACTCTGCAGTCACTTTTGGAGCTGTGGTCTTATGTTCTTTGTCACAATGCACTTTAGCACCCGGCGGTCTCGATCACACAGCTTCTTCTTGCGTCCACTATTGCATTTGTCGGTGCTTGTCTTTCCATGGTTTTGGTATGCAGACATGACCATAGAGACAGTTCCTCTGGATACATTGAACATCTGAGCGGTTTTCATCACCGATGCACCAGCCATCCGCACTCCGACAATTTGCCCTCTTTGGAAGTCTGACAGGTCTTTCATAACTGCTAATTCATAATTCACTCAGATCTGTAAAACAACGTGAGGGTTATAACATGACGTATACACTCTCTGTTACGCATTTAAATAGGTTTGCCAGTCATTTGACCGTTTACTTTGTGTCTGAGCAGTCCGTAAAGATAACCAGTGAAATCGGCGGGTGTTCATATTATTTTGTCTAACCCCTGTATATATTATATAAATTATATATATATATATATATATATATATATATATATATATATATATATATATTATATATATTATTATTATTTATTATTTATTTATTATATTTATATTTATTATATTATTATGTTATATTTATTATATTTATATTTATTTATTCATTTATTTACGCTAACTATTTGCACAATTTATGAAATGGTTAATCTTAACTATACTTTGGTTACTTTGGTTAATGTTACACTTTGAAGTTTTGATCAGAACAATAAGTAGGGTTAATGCCATTATAGTATAGCTGGATTAATCATATAGTACAATTGGATAAACCATATACAGTCGGGTTAACCATGTAGTACGGTTGGATTAATCATACAGTATAGTTGGATAAACCATCTACAGCTGGGTTAACTATATAGTACATGTAGATAATCATATAGTATAGTTGAATTAACCATAGAGTACAGTCGGATTAACTACGTACAGTTGGATTAACCATAGAGTACAGTTGGATAAACCATATAGCACAGCATATAGCATAGCGGGATTAACCATACATTATAAGTTGGATTAACCGTTCGGCATAGTATGAATATTTTGTTATTTTTAAGCATAGATTTTCCTAATTGCATTTGGCCATTTGTGACTCTAAAATATTTAGAAGTAATGAGCCTTTTTAGAGCAGATATTTCGCTCCTATAAAACGTTCGTGTATTATACAATAAAACATTGAAAGTGTCGTAATAGTTCAAATTGTATGACGAAGACTCGCATCAAGTACTTAAATTTCAAAATTATGTCAACTTTATTTTCAAACATCTGATCCTTAACATACTTTAAGAAATTGTTTGTGCAATTTTCACTAGAGAGAGAGAGAGAGAGAGAGAGAGAGAGAGAGAGAGAGAGAGAGAGAGAGAGAGAGAGTTACAAGGAGTTACAAGGAAAAGAAGTACCTCAAAAGGCCTTGCGGCCCATACCGAGGAGGTACCAATGGCAACGGGTGCCAGGGAAAATTTTGTAAAAGTTTATTTTTCTTTCAACTATCCTAGCAGTAGTAGAAAACTGGATAGAAAAGTAGAAGGCTCTCTCCCCACCCTCCGCTCCCTCCCTGCCAGAGGCAGGTACGGAAAAAGGTTGAAGAAAATACCTTGACCCTGGAAAAGTAGCCAAGGAAATTTTACAGGAAAGTGGAGAATATATAAATAGCTCTATATTTAGCTTGCTCACAGAGACACCGAGCAAGCGAACTCCTGCAGAGTTTTCTGAGGTTTTAATCTTAAACTATGAGTGTGTTCTGTACTTTGTCTAGCCTATTTTAAACAGATTTACACTTTGACTGGAAACATCCTCTGAGGGAAGTTGGTTCCAGATATCAACTATTTTACAGGAAAAGAAATTTCCGCAGACTGAGGTCCTAAATGTCTTTACACACTCAAATAGTGTGCAAGATTTCGTCTAACCTTTTCTTGAACTGATCCACAGAGGAACTGTTCACAACTTCCGAAGGTAACCTGTTCCATGTGTCACAGATCTTATACGTAACGTAATTCCCACACACACTAGTCCTAAACCGTTTCAAATCCAACTTCCAACCATTGTTGCGAGTTGGGTTATCATTTAAACTAAACATACTTCTAAAATCGACATCGTTGAACCCTCGTAAGAGCTTGAAAACCTCTATCAGTTGACCGCGCAGCCTCCGAGTTTCAAGCGAAAACAAGTTCAGGGCGCGTAACCGTCGATTGTAGAGAGGAGAGAGAGAGAGAGGAGAGAGAGAGAGAGAGAGAGGAGAGAGAGAGAGAGAGAGAGAGAGAGGAGAGAGAGAGAGAGAGAGAGAGAGAGAGAGAGAGAGAGGAGAGAGAGAGAGAGAGAGAGAGAAGAGAGAGAGAGAGAGAGAGAGAGAGACTAAATAACACCTTTGGATTTTTTTCAGTTTTTTATTTTATTTTATAATAAAAGTAATAAATAATGAAAACTCTATTGAATGAATATATTTAGAATCGTGTTCGTTTCCCATTTGTATCCTTTCCATTACGTAAAAATGACGCACGTTCTGGCATTCCACTGATGAACTTTGACCTTTTGTTCTTGAAGTATTTTTTTACTCATTCTTCTTTTATGGCTTTGCTGAGGCTTTCCGTGGATACAAGCTTTAGGTGCCGTTTACTCAATGAACTGTGTAGCGTGTAACACACACATTCTCTCGGATTCATATTCTACGATTGATCTGGTCACGGAAGAGGGTCAATTCCACGGTTGTCATGACACCTCTGCGTAGCACGAGCAGTATGAACTGGGATACCAGCTTCCATGAATACACTTTGGTGTAGAGAGACGTTTCCTTTAGAATAAATGGGTAAAACACAGTCTTCCAGGATCTTTACCTTTGGCTGAATTAACAGTTTCTATGCAGACCCTCAACTTTGCCCGTTCATTAGGGCAAATTGCAGCCCACATCATTACAGAAAATCACCCCTGTTTTACAGTAACTCGCAGATACCTTGAGAAAATTCTTAAGATGGGCTTCTCCATACCCACACTCGCTCAGTGTCTGGGAATGAAGCAAACTGAGACTCATTCAAGAAGATTACAGTGTTCCAGAAGGCAGAATCACGTTTGACTATCGATGCTGCCCACTGCTTCCGACGGGCAATGTTGCGAGGGGTGAGCATGGGTTTCCATCTAGCAATAGCATCTAGCATCTACTACAGTAGTAACCCATGTCATGAAAGCATCGTCTGACGGATCTAAAGCTAACCTTAAATTGAACAGCCAATTCAGAAACGTTTTGGCGAAAGTTAATTTCTACACTTTTTCTGGCAGCGTGAAGCGTTCATTCAGATGGATCTGGACAGCGAGGACGATCAGTAACTGTTGTTTCCTAGGTATTCTTAAACTTCACAATGACTCTGTTAATTGTTGATAATGGAATGCAAAGCCTTCGTGAAATTCCCCTTTGACTTTGATCTGTTTCCCAAAGTCGAATATTTCAACCTCTTGTGGAATCTATAGATTCCCGGAAACTATCCTGGCCATCTATCAATGCCTCATGGCATTGTGAAATACATATTTTATCTTTATATAATATATAATATATATATATGTGTGTGTGTGTGTGTGATTAAAATCGCAAGTTAAATTTCTCGGTTATTTTTAGCAGTTTACAAAAAGGAATAAGACAATAGTGGCTGATGATAATTTCTTGGTGTCATGCAAATAACAGGGTTCCTTCTGTTCTTCTAAAGGAATAAATACCTTCCCCTGAATAAAACCGAATTCACTGACAATTTTACCTTCCAAATTCTGCGTCCCATGAAACTCAAATGGTTCGCTTGACCTTCGTAAGGAATAAAGTATTTTTAAATGTATTGGTACGAGGTTAAGCAGTACGCAGAGAAAAATCCTTGGTTAAAATAAGTAAATAATGGTTCACTATCTGCGTACTATACAAAATGGTTGATCCAACTAAACTATAGTTAATCAAATTCTTCTATGGTTGCGCTAATTATTTAAGTTTTTATTAGAACAATCAGTATGGTTACTGCGATTTAGTACAGTTGGATTTGCCATACAGTAATTTGCGTGAAGTACTTTGTACAGTGAGCAAAAATTTAGTGGTTTTTAACTATAGACTTTTGTTCTTGCAGCGTAAGAACTAAACACAAAGCCTCACACAAAAATATGGCACTCCTTCTCATCATCAGTTTCCTTTATTCTTTCACTGAAATGGGACGCCGACCAAATTTCTAACCCCCAACGAACTGTATGACTGTAATAAACCGCTCTGTATTAGGAAAGATTCAAACCTTTGCAGGAATTTTTTTTACCTTTTCCTTTGATTTATGATTTAACAAATGCTGAAAATTTATTTTTGTCTCGCTTTTTACATCACTTCTCACCTTATTTCTGGCCTCACTTCTCACCAATTCACACCTCACTTCTTACCAATTTATATCTCACTTCTCACCAATTTACATCTCACTTCTCACCAATTCACATCTCACTTCTCACCTTATTTCTTACGAGTTCTTATTTTACTTTTTTACTTCTTATTTTACTTCATCCCCACTTCCATCGAGGTGGAAGTGATGTTTGAATGAAGAATACAAATTTAACCTTGCCTAATCTTACTATAATTAATCGAAGTGGGAAATCCGGGAATGGAGTAGGAAAGACATGAAGTGGGGGTGTTACTCCCAGAGCGGTCACACACGTGCCCAACTTATCTACACCTTCAATTCAGATCATGCCCATTTTATTCTTCGTACAAGGGTGAAACATCCGAAATGAGCACCATAAAAAGGGAGTTTTCTCAAACAGGTCCGTTCCCACTTTCATTCTAAGGTTACTAAGTTAGATTAAGTTGAATTAAGTTAGATTACGTTAGATTAGGTTAAATTACGTTGAATTAAGTTAAAGTTAGATTATGTTAAATTACGTTGAATTAAGTTAGATTAAGTAAGGTTATGTTAAATTAGGTTAGATTATGTAAGATTATGTTAAATTACGTTGAATTAGGTTAGATTTAAGTAAGATTACTGTAGGTTAAATTACGTTCAATTAGGTTAGATTTAAGTTAGATTAGGTTAAATTACTTTGAATTAGGTAAGTTAAGTATGTAAGGTATAGGTTAAGTTTGTTGCCTTTCAATTGAGGTTAGTCTCAAGTGAAAGAAAGAACTTTTCCAAACCTAGAATTCTCCTTCGAGCATTCTCATTTCCGGACCACAAATGACAGACCGGAATGGCGTGAAAACGGACGTAATCGTTGTAAATTTCACATCACATACGCTGTATACAATCTACGTTTACATTTCGAAAATGAACTTCCATATACAGTATATACAATATATATATATATATATATATATATATATATTATATATATATATATATATATATATATATATATGGGATGAATTTCACAATTAAACACGTGAAATTATATATATATATATATATATATATATATATATATATATATATATATATATATATTATATATATATAAAATGTTATAATGTTTCAGACCAACAAAGACCCTAGGATCCATTCATGGCTGGTCTACCTAACCGTGTTTGTAATTGTGTATTGCGCATGTCCTCCGTGATGGCGGAGACCTACAATTTTACGAGGGTTCCAAACCACAAAAACATTAATTTTGCTACCTTAAACTATACCCAGTCTATCAACAGATGCATCTAATCGATTTTTAAACATATTTATAGACATGCTACTAATTACTTCTACCGGCAAACTATTCCAGCTATTTACTATTCTATGCGTAAAAAAGTTTTTGGCAACTGCTGTCTCGAACCTTCTACTTGTCAACTTACACCCATTATTTCTAGTTCTATTATATTGTGATATTTCGAAAAAGCACTCTCTATTTACGTTATCGAACCCATTCATAATTTTAAAAACCTGGATTAGATCACCCCTTAGCCTCCTAGTCTCGAGTGTAGTCAATTTTAATTCCTTGAGTCTATCCTCGTTCGACTTTGATCTAAGCGACGGAATCATCTTAGTTGCTCGTCTTTGAACTCATTCGATTTTGTCTTTATCCTTGCGCATATGCGGATTCCAAAATTGGATCACGTACTCCAAATTGTTGGTCCCTCCGCCACCACGAAGCACATGCGCACTACACAATTACAAACAGTCAGGTAGACCAGCCATGAGTGGATCCTATGGTCTTTGTTGGTCTGAAACATGATAACATTATAACTCATGATTTATAAAGAGGAACAATAATATTGCGCGATTTGTACTCAAAATTCCTAGCCATAAAACCTAGCACTTTGTTCGCCTTATTGAGCGCTGCTGTACTTTGTTTCGCTACTTTTAAATCACTAGTGACTATAACTCCTAAATCTTTTTCCTGACCTACGCTTGCCAACTACTTCCCTGAAATACTATACGCAAAATTACCGTTACGCGAACTTATATGTAAAATTTTGCACTTTTCGACGTTAAATCTCATTTGCCATGTGACCGACCAATCTACGATTTTATTCAGATCTTCCTGGATTTTATCTCTAGCTTCGTTATTTATCGCCCTACAACCCAACTTCGTGTCATCTGCAAACTTTAAAACTGTACTGCTAGGCCGACATCTAAATCGTTGATATATATAAGAAAAAGCAAGGGTCCCAATAGAGAACCCTGAGGAACGCCGCTCGCTACATTAGTCCAAGAAGACTCCGCTCCATCAACGACCACCCTCTGTTTTCTACCTCGCAACCACTCTCCTATCCAATTTATTACTACACCCCTGATCCCAGGAGCCTTAGTGTTTTCAATGAGTCTTTTGTGCAACCACGCTTTGGAAAAATTCTAAAAGATTAGTTAAGCAAGATTTGTTTCGCCTAAAACCGTGCTGCGCATTTCTAATCAAGTTATGCAATTCCAAGTGTTCGACTATACGATCCCTAATTATCGATTCTAGTAGCTTACCTACAACAGACGTTAAACTGATTGGCCTATAATTTCCCGCAGCACCCTTATCGCCTTTCTTAAAAATAGGCGTTACATTTGCTAACTTAAAATTATCTGGTACGCACCCGTCAGAAATACATGCATTAAAAATCTTAGTTAACGGCACAACAATATCTTATTTTAATTCGTTTAGTTGTATGGGATATATGTTATCCGTCACGGTATTTAAACATTTTCATTTTGCATATACAGTGCAGTACCTCCCTTTCACTTACCACAATATTATCTAAAGTATTACCATTATCGAAAGGTATTATGTCTATATTCGTTACATCTTCTATTGTAAACACTGACGTAAAAAAATCGTTTAGAAGAGTAGCCATTTGCTTGTTCTCGGAAACTAGCTCACCGTCACAATTTCTCAACGGTCCCAATACGCTCTTTACCGGTTCCTGTTATTAACATATTGAAAAAATCGCTTGGGTTTTCTTTGTTGTCACGAGCTATAGAAATTTTAAAATCACGTTTGGACTTTTTTATTACGCTTTTCGCTTCACGCCTTAGAGATATGTAGTTGTTTCGTAACCACAAATTTTCTTTATCACACTTACGAGCCTATAAGCCTTATCTCTACTCTTTATAATATCTCCTACTCTAGAAGTAAACTACAAGGGCTTGTTATTTACTTTCGCACGCTTAATCTTGTACGGTACACATTCCTCATTTATAGTCCTAAACACTATTTTAAACGATTCCCACATTATTTTTGCGTTAGAGGTCCCCATTACGTTTCCTCATTCGACGCGTGACAATCCATTTCAAAATTCACAAAAGTCTGCGAGCTGGAAGTCAGGAATTTTAATTGAGTTAGCTGGTTTCGAGTGACTTAACTACAGGACAAACTCTACCATATTGTGATCGCTATTGCTTAACGGTTCTATTACATGAGAATCGGTTATAAGCCTATCATCCGTAGTTATTACTAAATCTAAAATACCGTCCAACCTCGTAGGTTCCCCAACCTTTTGAATAAGAAAGCTATCTTCGAGAAAATTAACTAAACGGTTACCTTCCGCGTCTCCCTGCATTGTATCGTAATTCACGTTAGCGCAATTAAAGTCACCCATAATTAAGGCCTGCTCATTACCTATTATTCTCTTTAGTTCACGATATAATGCTTTGTCCGTATCAGCTGTTTGATTCGGGGGGCCTAAATATAACGGCAACAAGAAGTTTGAAATCGTTCAATTTAAGTTCTGCTATAGTCGAATCTATCGGTTCTGGAACAAAAAGTCTATAACTTCTAATGTGATACTCCCCTACAAAGTTACGTGTTTCAGTGCTAAGCCACGATTCATTTATGGCAATTAAATCATAGTCTTTGTAAGCAATCAAAGAAAAAAATTCGGATTTTTGTTTCGTAGACTACGAGCATTTAAAGATAGAACCTTGAAATTGTTTGTTAAAACCTCGTTTCCTTCGCGCGCGCAAGGTAAATTCATATTCTCTACCCGTAATTTAAGGAAATTACGTCGGGACCGGTCGAGTTACTGCAGCCTGAAAAAAAGAGATGGTATTATGAAGTAGTCGTCCTAAACGCGCAGCTCCAACGTCATTAAGATGAAGTCCATCTCCGAGGAACAAGTCGCTCCTGCCGTAGAAACCGTTCCAAAAATTCGCAAAAATGCACTCCTTCCTGTTGGCAAAGAGACTTTAAGTTATTGTTAATATAGGTCGCCTTGCTGTAGAACTCGTGTATGTGTGTGAGTGTGTGTGTGTGTGTGTGTTACAGTGTGTAAAACCAGTAATTTCGCGCAATGGCAGTTGTTACCCTTAATCACAGGTATCACACATTACTAATCTAATCTAACTTTTACGTTCAGAAATTACTCGAAATAATTGGTTTCGCAAACTAACACTATATATATATATATATATATATATATCTCACTTAGAGCATTGCCATAGTCGAAAATTGGATCAGACTGTTATGATGGAAAGGAGAATAACTTTGGCTGAAACATGAACGCAGGCAATATAAAAATTCTATCATTTTGATGGAATTCAAGAGTAAAGATGCGTAGACTAATAGCAGTATGAAGAGAATACAACTGGGCAGATATACAGTGGCCTCTAAAATTACTTGGACCACCTACATATTTGACGTGGAATAAGATTCAGAAAAAGTTTTCAAAGGATTAAGATAAGCCGTTTACGGGTATTTGCCTTTTTGCGATATGTCTAGACCAGAGCTTTCCAAACTTTTCACGTTGGCGACACACTATTTAAGCATAAAAATTTTCACGACACAATCAAAATTTTCAAAATACAAAAACACTAATGTGTCGCGACACACAGTTTGGAAAGCTCTTGTCTAGACACACGTAGTCTCAGAGGAATAATTATTATCAAGAATTGCTACCTTCTCTGGGATTTATCAAAAAAATAGAAAAATCTAGGGGTGGTCCAAGTAATTTTAGCAGCCACTCTAAGCTCCTGTTGAGACGTTTCCCCACCAAATAGTCCGTTAAACAAACTTAACGTAAAATTTAAGATTAACGACAATGAATTTTTAGAGTTCAAAAGAATGATCTAAACCTAACGTAACGTAACCTGTCTTAACCTAACGTAACCTAACCTAACCTAATTTAATATTGAATACCTTACCTAAGGTGTAAATTACCTATTGTATAAAATTCATTGTCGTGAATCTCGTGTTTATCCAAACTTGATTTTTCGGCGAGAATCATTTAATCATGAGGAAAAAAACAAAAAAAACTGAGAATGACCGTGAATGTGTTTTGTTTTTGTGGTTATTTAAGCCATTCGCAACTTCTAAGATCTAAGGTCATATGACGAAGAGGACCTACAGATTTACTTAGAATCCGAACTATCTAAGGATCGCTACATGAACTGGACGCAAAGAATAGTAACCCATCCAACTACGACCCAGACCAATGTCTCTTAATTTCGCTGATCGACTGGAAACAGTGCTGCGACGGAGCCACAATGTAGAGACCCCTCCCCACGATGTGGATAAGATGGCAAAAATAACGTATGCGTGGCTTTGAGTAAGATGTCGCATTTCAACGCTTTTGCGATAATTGCTTTTGTCATTTCCTTTATCGGCAAATACTTACTTCAAAGAGGCTTCGAAAATCAGTTCAAAATGGAATTGCGAGACTCGTCACGTATGTTGCTTTGCACTGAAGATCAGATGCCAGACTTCACTTTCATGAGAAATGGGTCATCGACACATCATTCTCGAGTCACCATTAATTTCCTACGGGCGAACTGCGCGAACTTTAACTGTATTCAAGCTTTAGCCACGAAACAGTCCAGATTTGAATCCTGGTGATTATTTTGTTTGTGGAAAACTCGCGGGAGAAAGTGTACCATGAAACAAGAATCAACAATGCTCAGCAAACGAAGGAAAGAATAATGATAATAAAACGCAATATTCTCCTCCACGAAGATGGCAAATTTCCAGTGACGCAACAAAATTTACAAACTCTTGTTGATGGTGGACGCGTTGAATCCTACCACGACCAGTAATTTCCCCAAAGAAAGAAGAAGAGGAGTACCTTTCTCTATAATAGTCGTAGGTCACTATCGGCAGCGAATTTTTGGCAAACTCTTTAAGAACTTTTAAGGTCTCCTATTCGCTCGCAAATATTTTTAAAAATTAACATACCAGCCTGAAATCAATTAAATTGCCTATTCAACTGTCTAAAATGGCATTAAAATATTTTTTACTACAAAGATCCGAACAATAAAAGAATCCCAAATTTAATTGCGTTATTCTCTCTCTCTCTCTCTCTCTCTCTCTCTCTCTATATATATATATTATATATATTATATATATATATTAATGACGATCCAGTAGGAGAACGCCCCAAAATTATGATAAACAAATATGCATTTTCTTTCTTAAGAATCTGTTTACGCATTAAATATTCTCCCTTTTCAAGTACCCCAACCACCCCCAGAAAGTTAAAAGGTGCGATTGACGTAAGGTGAGGGACGGATCCATAAGCCACGTCCTAACGAATAATTCTTGACAGATATCTTATCTTATCTTAGATATATAAATCACACACCATGAAACACAATAAAGTCATTAACACCAAAATCTTAAATACAAAAAAAGATTATATATATATATATAATATATATATATATATATATATATATATATAGAGAGAGAGAGAGAGAGAGAGAGAGAGAGAGAGAGAGATAGAGAGAGAGTATTGTTCTATAACTTATACAGTATACACCAGTGGTTCCCAAAGTGTGTTCCGCGGAACCCCAGGGTTCCGCGAAAAAATTCAGGGTTCCGCGAGCTAAAGTTTAAAATAAAAATATTTATTTAAAAAAAATATAAATTACTCATTTTCAAAAAAATAAGTCTAGCGAAGAAAATATGAAATTTTGCACGAAGGAAAATAAAGCATAAGTATGGTTTGAGCGAAATATTTAGAAACGGCAATAGGCTTGAACGAAACATTTCGAACGTAACAGCAGCGCCCTCTGTAAGAGTTGCCAATTTTTTTTGGCCATACTTATCATGTTTTGCGTATTTGATTTACTTTTTAAAAGAAAATTTCCATAAATAGCAACTAAATTATCATTAATGGAAAACATTTATTAATATTAGTACATAATCTGCATGTAAAATGATGTAAACTGCGTTTGGAGACGTAGCCAACATGTTTTGAACTTGTCATAATCTATTTCTATAGTAGTCGAGGTACTCGACTCGAGCGTGCGTTATCAGTTTGTTTTGTAAGCTTTGGAAGTGAAGTGATCTGAGGTGGTTATACAAAAGGACTTTATTAACTGCAGCAGAATGCGCAGTAAAAATATCAGTATTTTCCTAATGTTTACATGGGATATTGTGCATCTGTTTACAAGACGCTAACAGGTCTAAGTGAAGCCTAACGAATAATTAAAGTGCAGAAGATTGTGCAGCAACGTTGCTTGCCTCTACCTACTAGGCCTACTTGATAAACACTTCGTTAGTGCAATCTTTGAAATCGTTGTCCTCTGTGAATTAATTTGGTTAGAACTTTTATTATTCATTTTTCGTAATTGTAATATTTCAAAATTCGTGAAAATTAACCCTTCAATGGATCGATGGTTAAAATATGGGTTTCGTAAAAAACTGAAATTACTAGTAATGCAGAAACTAGTGAAACAAAAGCATCTATAGAAGATACAGAAATTGCAGAAGCTGCACAACCACCAACTTCTAGTGTGATTAATCCACAAAAAAAGAAATCTGCTTCCTCCGATTCTGTGCAGACATCTATGAAAAAACGTAAATATGATCCTAATTATTTGTTATATGGTTTTACTAGTATTGGTGACGAAGAAGCCCCAGATGCCCTTTGCTTACTTTGTAACAAAATATTGGCAAACAGTTCTTTAGCACCAGCAAAGTTACAGAGACATATGGAAACAAACCATCAGACTTTTAAAAATAAAGATATTCTTTTTTTGAAAGAAACTTGAAAGTCTGAATAGCTCTAGAAGTGTCTTATTAAAAAAATGTAAAACAGACATTGAAAATGCAACAGAAGCGTCATATAAAGCATGTTACCGCATTGCTCTTGCTGGTGAGGCACATACTATTGGTGAATCACTTATAAAACCTTTATTAAAAGATATAATATCTTGCGTGTTTAATGAAGATTCTGTTCAGAAAGTTGAGGCTGTATCTCTTCCAACAATACGGTGTCAAGACGTATTAATGATATTGCTAATGACATTCAAAATGAACTTATTTCACGATTGCGTGTATGTGATGCTTATGTATTACAAATAGATGAGTCCACAGACGTTGCTGGACTAGCAATTTTACTTGTGTTTGCTAGATATGACTTTAATAAGAAAATTGAAGAAGATTTGCTTTTTTGCAAAAGTTTAGAATTGCATACCACAGGAAATGATATATTTAATTGCATTGATAATTTTATGAAAACGCATGATATAGGCTTTGAAAAATGTATTTCAGTATGCAGCGATGGAGCAAAGGCAATGACGAAAATTAGCTGGCGCTGTAACACGAATCAAGAATGTTGCAAAAAACTGCAACAGTAATCACTGCATTCTTCACAGATATGCATTAGTGACAAAAAGGATTTCAGCTTCATTAAAGATAGTTTTGGACGAAGCAGTGCAGATTATCAATTTTATTAAATCTCGGCCATTGCAATCACGAATTTTTAAGGCCTTGTGTGAAGATCTGGGTAGTCTTCATAAAACACTACTTTTACATACAGAAATTAGGGGCTCTCATGAGGAAATTTTCTTGTGAGAATGTTTGAATTGAGGAGAGAATTGTTGTCTTATTTTATTGATCATAAATTTAGATTATCTGACAGATTAACAAATATGGCATGGCTAGCAAGGATTGCATATTTAGCAGATATTTTTTCAAAATTGAATGAAACATGTCTATCTCTGCAAGGGAAAGAAGTAAACATTTTTCAAGCGCAAGATAAAATGGTATCTTTATCATGTAAATTGCAGTACTGGATCTCAGATGTGGAACAAAATACTCTTGACTGTTTTCCGCTTCTTAGTGACTTTCTCCAAGAATCCGAAGTGGAATTAGATGTTGAAATCCCAATGATATTAAAAATCATCTCAACAGCTTATCAGAATCTCTAATTGAGTATTTTCCAAATTTGAAGAACAAAGACCATTGCTGGGTACAGAATCCATTCAAAGTTAAAGAAAAGCCAACAGGATTTCTAGCAGTGGATTATGAAAATTTAATAGAAATTACTTCAGATACTCAGTTAAAGGCCAAGTTTGAAGAAGTTCCGGTGCTATTTTCTGGGGAAATTTAAGTGACGAATATCCGGAATTATCAAAACGAGCTATACGAGTGCTATTGCCATTTGCAACAACATATTTGTGTGAATCAGGATTTTCAAGATATGCGAGCACGAAAACAGAATATCGCAGCAGACTGAATGCTGCACCAGATATGAGAATTCAATTATCCAACATTAAACCAAATTTCCAGAGGATACTGGAGTCTAAGAAGCAGAAGCATTCTTCCCATTAGGTATTCATTTCATTTTTGTTAAACTAATTATGTACAAATTTACAAAAATTAAGGTGTTTTTTATTCGAATTTTTTAATTTATTTTTTAATATAAATAAGTTCTCTTTTTATCCCACAATTTGTGGTTTTTAATATTCTTGAATATAGGTAGGGGTTCCACGCTTTTTTAAATAATGTCAAAGGGTTCCGCGGCAAAAAAAGTTTGGGAACCACTGGTATACACCAATCCCCTTTAGTTTCGTACATTATTTACAGGAATTAAATATATTTTAGAGGTTCGTCCAACGCCCTCATTTTTTTTTAATATAAATAATTACTTATGCTCTTTCGTCATTATTATTATTATTATTATCATTATTATTTTTATAATTATTATTATTATTATCATCATTATCATTATTATCCTTAAAATTATTTTCATATTTTTTAATATTTTTATTTTGCAGTATATGCAAATATACAATTTAAAATTTAGAAAATATATAATAAAACAACACGAGAAAATATACAAAATAACTTTTGTTTATTATTATTACTATATATATATATATGATACACACAGACCGTGCATGGAACAAGGAACTCTTCTGGGATAATTAAATCACTATAGTCCAAATAAGTAATGGTAAATAACAAATACCATAGTTTTTCTATGGGATTTAATTATCCCAGAAGAGTTCCTTGTTCCATGCACGGTCTGTGTGTATCATAAAAAACTCAGGGAACCATTCTGAGTTCATTCCCATATATATATATATATATATATATATATATATATATAATATATATATATATATATTGAGGGGTCGCGCGTCTTAGGGTACCTAAGCGCCACCACAAGCGAAAACGTGTTTTTGATGGATATCACTATTTTCACCCTTCCTCTGTCGCGTGGTTTGGGTTATAATGACCTTACGACACTACAAGTATGGTTGAAAACCTTATGAAGCGAACTACTTTTTTCACCTCTATCGCCAGCCAAAAGTTCACCCAAAGTTCGGCATAATAAGAAAATCAAAAAAAAGAAATATATAAATATAAAATGTAAAATATGAAAATCTATTCCAAAAACTCATCAACATCTTCATTAGCATACATAGAACTCTAATTTAGCCAAAAATAAACGTTCTAGCTCAATTAATAACAGAGATACTATTGCCAGAATATTGCTGAACTTTGGAGGCGATTTCTGACGTATTTTAATTTTGGCGCTTAGGTGCCGTAAGACGCGGGACCCCTCAATATATATATATATATATATATATAGATATATATATATATATATATATATATACACACACTGTAGCTCAGTAGTCTCGGTTATGGACTCTGCATGGTGAGACCCTGAGCTCGCTCCTGGCTTCCTGCGCTTGGTTTGGGTTGGGCCGGCCACTCACCCTGTTAATGTTCGGGCTCAGGTGACTCTTGGGGCGCATTTACCCCTATTCTGTAGAGAAATAAGTTCTGGATGTTATATATACAGGGGTTAGACAAAATAATATGAACACCCGCCGATTTCACCGGTTATCTTTACGGACTGCTCAGACACAAAGTAAACGGTCAAATGACTGGCAAACCTATTTAAATGCGTAACAGAGAGTGTATACGTCATGTTATAACCCTCACGTTGTTTTTACAGATCTGAGTGAATTATGAATTAGCAGTTATGAAAGACCTGTCAGACTTCCAAAGAGGGCAAATTGTCGGAGCGCGGATGGCTGGTGCATCGGTGACGAAAACCGCTCAGATGTTCAATGTATCCAGAGGAACTGTCTCTATGGTCATGTCTGCATACCAAAACCATGGAAAGACAAGCACCGACAAATGCAATAGTGGACGCAAGAAGAAGCTGTGTGATCGAGACCGCCGGGTGCTAAAGCGCATTGTGACAAAGAACCATAAGACCACAGCTCCAAAAGTGACTGCAGAGCTTAACCAGCATCTTGCAAGCCCGGTATCGACCAGAACTGTACGTCGCGAGCTCCATGGAGCTGGATACCATGGGAGGGCTGCAATTGCCAAACCCTTCCTTTCGCACATCAACATTGAGCGGCGCAGAAAATGGTGTAATGACCATAAGAATTGGTCAATGGACCGGTGGAAGAATGTAGTCTACTCCGACGAATCCTCCTTTACGCTATTTCCATGTTCCGGTCGAGTTTACGTCTGGAGACAGCCTAAAGATGCTTATGACCCCGACTGCCTGACCCCAACCGTTAAGCATGGAGGCGGATCTGTGATGGTTTGGGCAGCAATATCGTGGAATACTCTTGGCCCAGCTGTAGTACTGCATGGTAGGGTTAACGCCCAGGTCTATCTGTCAATATTGGCTGACCAGGTCCATCCCATGGTCCAAACGCTGTTTCCCAATGGCGGCGCCGTCTTCCAGGATGATAATGCACCAATCCACACCGCTGGGGTCGTTAAAAACAGGTTTGAAGAGCATGTTAGTGAAGTAGAACGCTTGGATTGGCCTCCACAATCCCGGATCTTAACATTATCGAGCATCTGTGGTGTCAGTTGGAGCAGCAGGTCAGAAGCCGATTCCCACCGCCGGCGTCTTTGGAGGAACTGGAGCAGGGTTTGCTCGAAGAATGGCTCAGGATTCCTCTAGCCACTGTCCAAAAGCTGTATGAATCAATTCCCTGACGCATTGCAGCTGTTATTGCCGCTAAAGGAGGACCAACTCCATATTAAGAATAAAACCGCCATTTATCAAGGTGTTCATATTATTTTGTCTAACCCCTGTATATATAAGTTAGAATGTTCGCTGCGCTTTGCACAGCAACCCCCCGAAACACAACCTAGTGTCGGAACTGGGAGGAGGGCAGTGCGTTACTAAAACCTTCCATGGTTCTCCCTTAATATGCACACTAAATTTAGTGCAGATTACCCAAGCCGTTTAGGGACTCCCCCCCCCCCCCCTCCTAGTCTCCCCCCACAGGGACGACTGGAGAGGCTGGTGTATTACTAAAACTTTTTCTGGTTCTTCTTTAATGTGTATACGAAATTTGGTGCACATTGCTATTGTCGTTTTGGTGTGTATAAACAAACATAAAACGGACAGACAGACGTCATCATTATCATCATATATATATATAATATATATATGCAGTGTATGACATCTTTTGAAGAATATATGTGTCTGTTAAAATAAAAAATAACGGTACTTTTGCATTATCAACCCAACACTAATTTTTTTTTATAACGGCTAACGCCTGCGGCGGGCTGTTTTTACCGTAACCTAATCTAACCTAACCTAACCTAACCTAACCTAATACCAACACTAATTTTTTTTATAATGGAAGGAAAATAAAGTACCATAACCAAAACCAAACCAACATTATATAAAAAATTAGTGTTGGGAGGATAATGCAAAAGAACCAAAATAACTAATAACATCAAAGAAATAACAAATAAAAACGTCATCTTGAGGCGAAGTCACTGAACTACATTTGAAGACGACTTTCGGAGGAAAGACAACGTACACATTTAAAAGTAATCTAAATTAGTCTAAACCAGAGTTTTCCAAACTTTTTAAAACCACGGAACCTTCACTTAAAAAAAAAAAAAAATTCACGGAACCTTGACCAAGAGGTAAAATTTTAATGCTAAAGGCAAATGGTAATAAAACACAATTTATGCTCACTGCAGTTTATTTATGTAATTTATGAAATTTACATATACAATTATATGAATTTCACAAAAAAATGTATAAATTTAGAAATTTACGAGAAAGAAAAAGAGAATTTACTTTTATTGACTCTATTTATTTTAAATTCCTCTCCTCACATTACTACTGTCAGCATAAAAGAAATTATAAGTATAAAAAATATCATGTTTATTGTAAAATTAAAGTTTTCGTTAGCATAGATCTTTATAAAACATCATATATTGTGTATAATATGCATTGTGAACGCTAATACACATTTACACTGGATTTAATAACATTACTGTGATCATAACTTCCGTGAACTGAGAAAACTAAACCTAAAAACATAGAAAAACTCACCAAATCAATCAGACCAGTGCTTTGTGGTCATCAGCTGTGTTTTATTTACAAAATGGGCTCCTGTTTCTTACTGTGGCTGCGAGAGGGCAACGCTTATTCTGGATATCTCATCGTTTGAATTAAAATTCTTTCTTTCGGCCACTCTCTCTTTGCCTACGCCTTTCAAAACACAATCACTGAATTCACTGAATTACCATTTAAAGTAATCTAAAATAGTCTAAACCATTTAAACAAATCAAAAACATTTAAAGCAATCTAGAGCAGGGGTCACCAACCTGGGCGGTAGCGCCCACTAGTGGGCTCACATTAAAGGTAATTAAACATTTATTTAATTATTTATTTTATCGATTATGTTGATTTATTCTTTTTGATCTAAGGTGGGCGATAAGCTTTTTTAATTTTCAAAAAATTGTAAAAGTGGGCGGTGAACAAAAAAAAGGTTGGTGACCCCTGATCTAGAGCATTTAGTAATCTAAAACCACTTAAAGCAACCTAAACCATTTAAACTTTAAATGAAGATGTGTTCAAGTTCTTCTCTACAGGGTGTCTTCAATGTCTTGTCACCCTAGTAAAGTATTAACTGATTTTCGTTTTTCTTTCAGACCCATTTGAAATGTGTGAGAGCAGCAACTATACGATTGAACAACGCATATTGGCTAGTACCTTGGTCCATGAGCGACCACGTAATGGCAAAACCACTGAAAATATTCGTGCAGACTTCCAGGACCGATTGAATCGTGTAGCTCCTCCAAAAAGAAATCGCGTCGCGGTCGCAAGACGATCTGTGTGCGACTGGCCTTAGAATCCGGGATGGCTCAGTGATTTTTTACCTACCACGTGATGCGAGTTCGAGTTGCACGTTACTATTTAGTTAATATAATCCTCAAAATTTTTTACGAAAAATAATTAACATCTATTTAAATATTACTCTTAAGAAACTACAGGGTGTTCAAAAAGAAACGCAACCCGTCGGAGAAAGCATATATCATTGTAACCTAACCCTTTTCTTTCTGTTTCGGGTTGCGTTTCTTTTTGAACACCCTGTAGTAGTAGTAGTAGTAGTAGTCAGTGAGGACGGCCAGAAATTGGCAAGGCGCTCAGGCCACCTTATGCGGTCCATTGCTCTAACTCCGGTATTATTATTATTATTATTATTATTACCAGCATCATCGGGATTCGAACTCCCGACCTCGTTGTCTTTAATTCGCTTACACGAAAACTGTGTCACCCAGCGTGCTATGGACGCTGGCTTCTAATCTCCGTAATATATATTCTGATTCATACTCATTTCGTAAGAGTATAATTACCCAAAACTGATATTCGTGTAATTAGTCAGGGTGAAATTACAGGGTGAAATTACTCCCTCACTCTAATCCCTTATGAAGTAATCTCTTTATCCGCTACAGAGAACGTGTCGTACACCATTTTAGTCTGACATAATTCGGGGAAGATAATCCTGAGCGATTCCGCGGATTCATCGGAATGGCCTTTCTTTAAATTGGTTTTAAAACCAACTCGATAATTGCGAGAAGAAAATGTATAAAAAAAGAATATAACGAAAGAATAAATGAAGAATGAATTAAAAGATATAAAAAGGTCACGAATCAAATTAACGTTCTTTCTTATCGTTATCGTTTGAAGCCTTTTTTTTTTTGGAAGTGTTTACATCATTCAAGAAAATAGAGGCGTGGTTGTCTTCAATGCGCGTTCAGCGCTTCGTAAATTGTCCATTAAATGCTTGACGTATAATTGCCGTAAATGATGAATATCGTAACATTGTAAATGCGCGTATTTCATATAAATAGTAAGTGTTTGAATGCGAGCTGGCATTTAAAAAAAAAAAACTGGCACACAGTGCCATTAAAAGACGCGTTACTAATAACACTTTTTTTTTTCTGCTTTTGATATTTGCTTCTACTAAATGTCCAAATGAATGGAGAGCAATAAACAGGTAATGAATTAATCCTATAATATAACTGCGCGCGACGTAACGAAGTAAAACTTAATATAATATTTTCAAGCTCCTTTTTTATTTTGGGATAATAATTCGCAACAAAGGATTGACGCCGTTAACGTAATTACGTGAAATAATGAATGGCGTCTCACTGAATATAAATTGCTTTAAGTTTCTCCCATTTACAGTCATTAAAAGTCACTTTTAAGCTTAATAAATACATGTACAGAGTCTCATACGTAATAATTTTTCATATATACAGGGTGTTCCATAAGTCCGGTCTCATAGGAAAATTTATTTTAAATTTAATTTACAAAAGTTATAACATTTGAACTAAAACAAATGTTCAAATTGATGTTTTGTTTTGGGACCTTTTTTTTTTGGTTGCAGGTAGAATAACGCATTGGCTAATATGGAAGTGAGTCACACTGGTGAGGAAAAGGCGGAGGGTCCCAAGGTCCCAAAGATCCCAAAACAAGACATCAATTTGAACAATTGTTTTGGTTCTAATGTATTACTTTTGTAAACTGAATTTAAAATAATTTTCCTATGACACCGGACTTATGGAACACACTGTATATATATATATATTTATATATATATTTTTTTTTTAATCGATGCGTTTATAGCTGCAGTGGAAAAATGAAAATTTTTATGTATTTTCACATACAGCATCATTTCGCCCATAAGCCCATTTCAAGGTATGAGCAGCTCGCAGCAGCATTGACAAGCAAATAGGGAGTTAATGTACTTACGAAGTTTCCGTCAGTGGTTCATCACCACTAAAAACAATAATACCCCGTGTCTTCGCAGTTCAAAGAACGCCCAAATCCGTATTCGTGTTTGCGCAATTTTCGTAAGTTCATATTTCTGATATCCTCAATTATTATTAGCCCAGGTAATAATTTTTCAGGAGCAAGATGCTCCGCAAGTTTGTGTTTCTTCCCTAAAGCAGAACAAATTCACCTGTACCAATCATAGTCACACTCGTACTACCTCAGGTTTGCTGTATATCAGTGATTCTGAACCTTTTTCTTCTTCCGTACCCCTTGAACTCTTTCACGGGATTTTCAGGTGTTTCGAGAGAGATAGACCATTTTTACTTTCTTTACGACCGTGTGACTCGTGGCCTTTTGTTAATCGTATATAAAATTAAAAGGGTTATATTTTCAGGACCCCGTCGCGTAACCACTAAGATTCCCTCGCGTACCCGTCGCGTACCCGTCTCGTAACCCTTAAGATTTCCTCGCGTACCCATCGCGTAACCCCTAAGATTTCCTCGCGTACCCCTGGGGGTACGCGTACTCCAGGTTCAGAACTACTGCTTTATACAGTATACACACTGGACCAAAAGCCGCAAGTATTTGTAATAGCAACCTTTCGGTATACAGCCCTGTGTTTATTTAAGAATAATAGATGTTTTTTATACAGGGTGATTCACTCGCTCGGTCCCCCAGCGGATATATTAGCGATACTATGATGCAACCAAAGAGTGAATCACCCTGTATATCTGTGAACTGAACAAGGAAATAATGTTTATTTGTAAATTTAGACGGAATAAAATTGAAAGAACAAAACAACTCAACGTGGAATAAACTCAAAAAAACTCAAACTCAGAATAAAACTCGGGAAAAACTTTTAACACGTCACATTTTTTATATTTATTTCTATTTTTATATTTTTATTCACATTTTTTAATTTATTTCTTTGGTTACGATTTCAATATTTGTCCAGGGTACCCTTTTTTTAATCTAATTTAGTTTTCTCCTCATTACTATAAGTAATATTGAGTTTTATGAGTATTATTATCAATAATATTAATATTAATATTATTATCGTTATTATTACTATTATATTATTATTATTATTACCCTCATTATTATTGTTATTTTTTATTATTATTAATTTATTATTTATTCATTTATTCGTTTATTAATTTTATTATTAATTTATTAATTATTTTCCTCATTTTCATTTTCCTTCAACTTCTCTAATTTTACTCTCTGTTTTCTCCCCCAAACTTTTAGCGTTTAATTATTTAACAACCAACTACATTTCGTGTTCTTCTCGTACGATTCTATTTCCTTTCAAGCTCTAGCATTTCCGTATCTCATTATATACACACACACACACATATTTTATGTGCTAGAAACTGTATTTTAATGTACATCTTATGTATTCCTACCTAATCATTTGATTTTATTACATCAAATTGGTACTTACCCGTTTTATTATAAGTTTTGAATGTAACAAATTCTCGTAAGTCAAGTCGAGAGAAGTTGTTTCGTCTCTGCTCTCATTTTAACTTACCAATTTTAATTTTGGTTGGTAAAGTCTCGCAAATTCTTCAAAATGAGGTATATTTGTCGTATAGATATCGTCTCTATATCGTCCATTGCTGTTAAATGTTCGGTTATCGCTATAACTCGTCAGTCGCTTTTCCATCAAAAGGAATTCTTTGCGCGACATATATAAATTTGTCAAATACGGATTGATGTTTGTCGCCATTTTGCAATTTCCTTCTTTATTTCAAGTTAATATTATTTACTGTAATGTAAATGTTGTTCAGAAGATGTTCTGTGGTCCATTTGCTTCCGCCCGAATTGTTAATTCTGACGAAGGTCAAGCTTATCACCCTACTTTAGACCTACAGCTTAACGTGGAATCCGAACCACGCCCCATCACCAGTAGTAGCCCAGCGTCTTAACCACTAGGTTACCCAGGGTACCCATTTATGTACCAATCTCTTTCTTTTATTGCATAGAAGGAAGAACAGCTGGGTTTTGCTGCGCGCCGCCTGCCATCACCGGGTCTTGATCCCGGCGTCGATGGATTCGTAGTCAGAGACGCTAACCACTACACTACCGAGAGCATATATATATATATATATATACCAGCGTTCGTAGGTCAGTGGGTAACACCAGTTCCCCATAGGCGAACTGAAGACACTGATGTCGTGGGGAGGGGGGGGGGGAGAAACCCAATGATGATACCAATAATAATAATAATACAATATTATACCAATTAGTAATTTTAAGAGGAGGGGCAACAAGCTTGACCTTCGTGAAATGAGGAATCATCGCACGGAACATTTGAAAGCTTGAAAGCATATATATATATATATATATATATATATATATATATATATATATATATATATATATAATGGTATACGTACCATACAGTAATTCAATAAAATTTTGAAAATTGTTGCAAAGACAATAAATCCCCAAAAGGAAGCTCTTCATTATTAATAAAAAAATAAATTTAAAAAAAATGGTATTTTTTAAGTTTCGAAAACCAGTTTCTTTGATTCGAATCTATTTTCTGTGTGAGCGATTCCGTTTGCGGGTGTTCGCTTCACTCGTTTCGGTGTAACCTACAAACTCGTGAAGATTCATTAAGATTCAAAGAATATTCTTGTCGAGGTGATTCTTTAAGGTCTTTGAGCATTTTTTTTTTTTTTTTGAGAATCTTTTAGGATTTGTTCCAATTTCTCGAAATACCTTTGCATGATTCGTTCAAGCTTTGAAAAAGACGAAGACATTCGTTTAAAAGGAAGAAATTACCGCAAAATTTCATACTTAAATGCTCCTATTTCCATGAAGGAACATTTTTGTTTTACTTCCCAACATTTATTTAACAGAAAGTATATATTTCGAGAGAGAGAGAGAGAGAGAGAGAGTTACAAGGAAAAGAAGTACCTCAAAAGGCCTTGCGGCCCATACCGAGGAGGTACCAATGGCAACGGGTGCCAGGGAAAATTTTCTACACGCTCAAATAGTGTGCAAGATTTGGTCTAACCTTTTCTTGAACTGATCCACAGAGGAACTGTTCACAACTTCTGAAGGTAACCTGTTCCACGTGTCACAGATCTTATACGCAAATAATTCCCACACACACTAATCCTAAGCCGTTTCAAATCCAACTTCCAACCATTGTTGCGAGTTGGGTTATCATTTAAACTAAACATGCTTCTAAAATCGACATCGTTGAACCCGCGTAAGAGCTTGAAAACCTCGATCAGTTGACCGCGCAGCCTCCGAGTTTCAAGCGAAAACAAGTTCAGGGCGCGTAACCGTCGATTTTAGCCCATATGCCTAACGGAAGGGATTAATTTTGTGGCCCTCGCCTGCACTCGCTCCAGCCTCTCAATATCTTTCCTGAGGGTGGGCGACCAGAACTGCACAGCATACTCCAGGTGTGGCCGAACCAGAGAATTGTACAATGAGAGCACAATCTCCTTGTTCCGAAACTGAAATTGCCTCCTGATATAACCCAACAGCTTCTGGGCTTTCTTTTCCACCTCTACGCACTGTTTCGTAAACTTAAGGTCGCTGCTAATTAGCACACCCAAGTCCTTTTCCAAATCAGTCGCCTCGATATTACTCCCCAACATCGAGTAGTCCGACTTGGGATTGGCGTAGCCAATGTGCATCACCTTGCATTTGCCCAAATTAAACGGCATTTGCCATTTTTCGGACCACTCTCCTATCCTACCTAGGTCCGGACGCAGTTTCGATCGCTTCGGGCGTCCCAACATTGGCCCCAAACTTGGTGTCATCAGCGAATTTGGCGATCCGACTGACGATGCCACCGTCTATATCATTTATGTAAATGATAAACAACAGCGGCCCCAAAACGGAACCCTGAGGAACCCCACTAGTGACCGAGCCCAACCCGAACTAGCCCCTTTAATTACAACCCTCTGCCGCCTATTCTTCAGTCAGTTTTCAACCCACCTACCTACTTCCCCACTGATACCCAGCGCGCGCACTTTCGCCATTAGCCGCGGTGAGGTACTTTATCAAAGGCTTTCTGAAGTCTCTCTCTCTCTCTCTCTCTCTCTCTCTCTCTCTATCTGGCAGCCGTTGCCATTGGTACCTCCTCGGTATGGGCCGCAAGGCCTCTTTGAGGTACTTCTTTTCCTTGTAACTCTCTCTCTCTCTCTCTCTCTCTCTCTCTCTCTCTCTCTCTCTCGAGAGAGAGAGAGAGAGAGAGAGAGAGAGAGAGAGAGAGAGAGAGAGAGCAGTGTTGGGCACTAAAGCGTTAATCCGATAACAGTAATTAACGAAGTTAACTTTTTTTAACGGACTATTAACGGAAGTTAATTTCCATTTATCGTTATCGGACCAGTTAACTTCCGATAACTCGATATTTAGTCTGTTAAAGTCCGTTAACACGTTAACTGCGAGGAGTCATTCACGGAAGATCACCGCTCCGCGAATGAATTCAAACCGCCATAACTTCAGTCTGCCAATTCCATCCTTTGCCGCAGTGGAACGGCTCTTCTCTCTCGGCAAGGACATCCTGAGGCCCAAGAGGTCAAGACTGGCAGTTGGGCCTAACTTTGAGAAGTTGGTCTTTCTGAAGGGCAACCAGCACATTGTGTCATAGTCTTTATAAATGTGCCTAAAATTTAATTTTACCTTTCAGTTCCCGCCATAATAATTCTCTGGTAAATTAAAATTTAGTTAATGGTTAGTGGTTACAAGGGTTTCAAAACATGTAATCAGTACATTTTTTATTAAAAATAAAAAAAAGTTATTAAGCAAAAAAGTTGCAAAACTTGATAAAAATACAGTTAAATACCTATTTATTGTTGGATTTTGCATTATAAAAATTTTCTATGGGTTTTAAAGCTTTTTTCCTTGATTTTTTTAAATGTTAGTAAAGAAATAGTTATCGTTAACGGTTATCGTTAACTTCCGTTAACTTTGTAGTAAAATTATCGGATTATCGTTATCGGAGTTAAAAATTGGGGTTAACGGATTATCGTTATCGAAGTTAACTTTTTGGTTAACGGTGCCCACCACTGATGAAGAGATAGATAGATAAATAGAAAGATTGATAGATTGAGAGATTGATAGATAGAGAGATAGAGAGCCTGATAGATATATATATATATATATATATATAATATATATATATATAGATAGATAGATAGAAGATTGATAGATAGAGAGATAGGTAGATGGGTAGATATCTCTTTAGTAATACAGTTAAATATACAAATATTGCAGTTATCATAATATTGCGATAATTTTAACGTATTAATATTAACTGAATTATTGATATCTATTTTTATTTAATTGGGCACTCCGAGCCTCATAAGTAATAATAATAATAATTATTATTATTATTATTATTATTTGCGAATGGTCCGACGATGACAATAAAGTTATTTAAAACATTTGGCCAATTTATTCCACAATTTCTAAACTAACTTTTACATTTTTGAAAAAAGTTCGCCTCGAAACAAATTTTTTTTTTTAAAAAAGCATTAAAATAATTACTTATCATTAATGACTCCATTTTATTTTTTATGTTTTATTACCGTTACTAAAAAGAATTAATAAAAAAAAAAACAAGACCAATTAGTAATTTTTTATGAATTTTAGAAACTTTACGTTTCTAGGCGAATTTTTTTTTTCTTTTCCTCGGAACTGAGCGTGATGGACAAATTGATCTCGTATCTTTTAAATATCTCGCAGGAGTCTCTCAATTTGTCTTCATTGATTTATTCGAGGTTGACGGAAACAATAGCCGAGTTGAAGTACCAAGAAACGCAACCTTTAAAACGGTTTGGAAGAGAGAGCTTAAATCCATTGTTCTAGGCTTAACGTGTAAATTAAATGGCGTTTAACTAAGAGTAATAAACTAGAAGGAAGTTTAATTCATTTCTGAATGTTGGTTTTCGTTTACGACATATATATGCGCCTCGGTGGTGTAGTGGTTAGCGTCGCTGACTACGAATCCATCGGCCCCGGGTTCGGGACCCGACGGCAGCTGGCGCGCGGCAAAACCCAGCTGTTCATCCTTCCACACAATAAAGAATGGTTGGTAGATAAATGGGTACCCTAGGTGGCCTAGTGGTTAAGACGGGGCTGTTGATGGGGCGTGGTTCGGATTCCACGTTAAACTGTAGGGCTAAGGTGGAGTGAAAAGCTTGACCTTCGTCCGAATGAACAATTCGGGCGGAAGCTAACCAAAGGGTGTGTGTGTGTGTATATATATATATATATATATATACACCTTGGTTAACCTTGGTTTAGCTTCCTCCCAAATTGTTCATTCTCACGAAGGTCAAACTTATCACTCCACCTTAGACCCAGGGGTGTGGATTCAGGTTGTGCGAGGCCCGCGGCACATTCGTAACCGGGGCCCCTTGCCTCGGTTACGAACATGGGCGTCGTGGTTAAGAAGAATGAAACTGTAGATCGGTCATTAGTGAAGAAGTGAAAATTCCATTAAAAAATCGCAAAATTGCAAAAACAAATGACAAAAATGATGAATTGCAATTTAAAGATCAGTGATTACTGGTTACTAGCTCGGGCGAAAGTGTCAATAATCTGCAGCGCAATCGCAATATGCGATATGCATTCGCAACGCGGAGCCCCCGAAAGCAAAGGGCCGGCGGCATATGCCGCTTTTGCCATATGATTAATGCCCTGCTTAGACCTACAGTTTAACGTGGAATCCGAACCACGCCCCACCACCAGCAGCCTAGCGTTTTAACCACTAGATTACCAAGGGTACCCATTTATCTACCAACCACTTTCTTTTATTGTGTGTAAGGATGAACAGCTGGGTTTTGCTGCGCGCCGACTGCCGTCACCGAGTCTCGATCCCGGGGCCGATGGATTTGTAATCAGCGACGCTGACCACTACATCACCGAGGCGTTTATACGTATATATATATAATATATATATAGATATATATATATATATATATATATATATATATATATATATATATATATATATATATATATATATATATATATATATATATATATCTATAATAATAATACCAATAATAATGGCGCCTAAAACGAATTATCTTTGCGGGTAATTTGAATACCATGAAATGAAAAAGCGTGATTATATTGCGCTTCGGAGGTAAAAACACAAAACAAAACGTGTTTGGATGCTTTGAATTCATACAATCAAGGATTAATGAGAGACAGGCACGAGATTGAACTGTCAAAAACGTGTCATCAACGGAGTGCAGGTATACAAAAAAAAAATGGAGGTTTAAGTTGGACACCAAAAAAAGGGGGTTTATGTTGGACACAAAAAAAAAGGGGGGAGTTTAAGTTGGACACCAAAAAAATGGAGGTTTAAGTTGGACACAAATATAAAGGGGGTTTAAGTTGGACACAGCGCTCATTCAATTACTTTACTTCGTTGAACCATAAAAATACGTGTGAGAAGTAAGACCTAATGGTTGGGGGGGGGGGGGTGAAGGACCCCAACGACTACCATAAGTTGTCTAGAATACTCACAATTAAGCCAAAACGCTAATTAAATTATAGGTTAGATTATAATTGGTTTGGTTACGTTAACTTAATTTAGAGTGACGATGCGAGTTTGCAATAGAGAAAATGTCTGTGAAATTGGTAAGCAAATTACTGTAACTAATGATTTAGGACAGAATATCGTTGATTTTATCTTTTCGGGAGGTTTTTCTTGTGAAAAAGTCATGTCACATTAACGATGAATACGACATTAGAAACGCCTGTGATGTTTCTTGCAAGTAAAGACATAAGACATATTAACGTTCTTCTTGTGTGTATATATACATGTATATAGAATATTATCCGTAAATATACACGGTTTTTCACGATAAAAAAATTGCAACCGCCATGATGCATAATTAATAGATTACGCTAGAATTATTTCGTCGTAGTGTAGTAACTAGCACCCTTACCTTCTATTTAAGAGGTGGTGGGTTCGAATCCTAACGGGACAGTTTTTTTCACACACACACACATATATATATATATAACCTTTGGTTAACCCTTTTGGTTAGCTTCCGCCCAAATTGTTCATTCTGACGAAGGGCAAGCTTTTCACTCCGCTTCCAGTTCAACGTGGAATCCGAACCACCCCACCACCAGCCCAGCGTCTTAACCACTAGGCTACCCTACCCATTTATAGACCAACCACGTTCTTTTTTTTTATTGTGTGGAAGGATGAAGAGCTGGTTTTTGTTGCGCGCCGGCTGCCGTCACCGGGTCTCGATCCCGGGTCCGATGGATTCGTAGTCGGCGTCGTTAACCACTACACCACCGAGGCGCTATATATATATATTATTTATTTATTTATTTATTTATTTCTATATTTACATTTATATTTATTTATTTATTTATTAAAATTCAGTAACTTTTATTTGAAAAAATAGAGAAGAGTCGTAACCATCTTTAGAAATCTTAATTCTCAAAGATTTATTTTCCTACCACTTGAGATTCCAATATATCTTCAATCTTCAATTATGCACCGTTCACTCCTTTCAATCCTAGATTGCAACGATCGGAACACATTTTCCAACAGTTGCTGATCAATGTTGCCGATAGATGTTACAATTCGTTCTTTCAGGTTTTGCGAGACTGTGATTTGGCTGCCGGGACCACACTCTCCCCGTGTTCAAAATTCTAAACGGAAAAAGTTGGGGGAGCGTGATAACCACTGAAATAGCGTTTTCTTTTAATCCATTTGCTCGCGTGGGAAGGTATGATCCAGAAAATTTGACCACTCTTAGCGTAATGGCACGGGACTCCATCTTGGGGAAAAACTGTTTTCTTTCCTAGCTTTCCAAAACGAAAATTTCGATAACACGTGAAGTACATAATACGTACCAGACGGTCATCTTGAGAGAAACTCTCTTTTGTTACTGACGTTATGGTTTTATGGTTCCCAAACGCGACACTCGTGAGATTAGGTTAATCTTGGTACTCGGAAGAAACGTGGTTTAATCATGAAATGTCAATTACTTTTAAACTGATAGCGATTATTCGACTTCTTTTTTGGTGAAAGAACTTTATCCTGACGTCATAATCATCTTTCCGTAAGGACTGGATACGGAGAAAACTCTTTGATTAAAATCGCTGAATATACGGTTAACTATAAGCACACTTTACCAAATAATTAATCCAATTATACTATGGTTAATCTAACCAAAAATATTTAATTTTTTTATCAGAACACTAAACATAGCTAGTGTAACTGCAGTACAGTTGGATAACCGTATAATACAGTTCGATTTACTATACAGTACAGTTGCATCAACTATTTGGTATAATGTTTAAGAAGTGAGTTATCTTAATAAAAAGATTTTCCCCGTCAACGATTTGATTTTCGAAGACGTTCATTCAGTTTCATTTTCAAAATTTTAGGGTTTGGAGAACTCATCTGAGCTTTTGTAGGCTTCTACCTAATCCTTCCCGAGTGATTATTACGGTTCTTCACTGCTTCTTGGTCAATAGCAGACCATTTCTTGTCACGAATTGACCGTATCTGTTTAAACTTCATCCATTTCTGTATGACATTAAGCGGTTTTTCTTTTTTAATGTCTTAAACCTTCCTTTCGCTAATGTACAGTAATTGATTTTAGTTCAGTTAAAAAGAAATAATTCAACTTTCCTTCAACTGTTCTGTCATTTATCAGAGTTTAAAATGTCCACCCTACCAAATTTCAGCAATTTTTTTTTTATTTTCAAGGGCTTCAAGTAGCGCAAAAATGTCGACAAAATATTGAAACGATATTGATTCGATTACGTAATAGCTGGATTAATAGTGAATTATCATTACTGCAACATAAATCTAGATGTCACAAATTTCCTCCTCGATATGAACGTGAAGAATCGATATCTTATCAGTTTTAACATGTTCATTCGGGCGGAATCTACCTCATGCCGCGTTTCTGAGATCCATAATGCTGTGTTTACATTTTAAAAATGATCGAAATTCAATTTTTCAAACTATAGGTAAGATGTTTCCAAAAAACCAATTTTAATAAGTTGTTCAATAGGTGACAAAGGTGACAACTATATATTAGATACATCTACCCCGCCCCCTCACTACCTTCCCCCTTCCATACTACCTTCCTACCTCCCCTGCTACCTTCTACCAATCAAGTTCATTATTCTGTACTTCTTTGCTGGAGAAAGCACTATAATTTTTATATAAAGGAACTGTCACATTACCCTACAGTACTCCTCTGATTATATTATGATATAGAATAATTTCGTCACTGAAAAAAATAGTTTAATGAAGTTGTTGAACTTATCTCCCATCATATCAATGTCTGGATTTATACCTTAAAATTCTGAATTAAAAAGAGGTAATAGATTAATCAGCAAGCAAATTTTAACCACCATTTTCCTTGCTTCGGCACTTTCATTATCAAAATCATAATCAAAATGACTGTAGTTTTCACATTCATTATGAGATGAATCGCTTTCGACAACAGTACCTTGCTTTTACTACACTTTGCCATTATTTGAAACGAATGAATGGATTCACCATAAAAAACCAGCTGTGTCCACTCAGCACGAGGGGTAGATGGATACAGACTTGAGGCAACCCTCTACCTGTGTTGTTGTTACGCGCTTCTTGGGTGCGGGGCTAAGAATTATCACTGGGGAACAAATTTCAACTTTTTGTCTATTGAATTAGATTTGACAGTTAGTTCTAGGTAATTTGGGTGCGCTGAGCACGAATGTTTACTCGGTTTTGCTCTATCAGGTCCTGATTTTGCTCAACACCCCTCCTCTTTCGTCGTATTCATAAAAAGGTTTTTTCTCAATACTCGCTAAGTCTTTTTGCAGTTACACATTATGCAACTAGGTTTTTATCTAGGTATTTGTACCTATTGTTATGGTATTGTTGTATTATGTATATTTTTATATGTAACACCCTAAAAATATTTTTAATTTTGTCATTTTTAACCCATTTTAATATTAGTAAATTAAGCTAAAAATATCATAGAATTCTAAAATTTTCTCGAGCGTTCCTGTTCTCTGTAGAGTATTCTAGAGGGACAACTAAAATATATAAAAGCGACTCGTTTCCAGAGTTAATCAGTCAATTCAATCAGTCAGTCAGTCAGTCAGTCAGTCAGTTGAGTTAGTTAATTAAGTTTGGGCATTAACATAATTTTGAATTGGCATATGATTTAGTGAGTAATTTTGTCATCGTGATTTAATATAGTTGATTTAATTAGACGTAATTTATATTGTACCTACTCATCCGTGTTTCTAGTTTAATTTCATAGATTGTAAGTACCTATTTCATAATAAGTACCTATTTAAACTAATTTTTGTGTTTATATTTCAGATTTTCTTAAATTTATATGAATTAAGGGCTTTAAATACCTTTACAAATTGGCAGAACAATCAAGCAATATGTCATCAAGCACTAGAAAGTTCAAATGCAAAAACAACCCTGATTCCTTGTTATATATGTGGAAATTTTACACTTCCACATCAACGAGCAAATATAACTGACTTCGTAAAAAGAGCTTACTTAGCTTATTTTGGCATAAAACTGGGGGACCAAGATAAATTGTGGGCTCCACATAAAGCCTGCACTATATGCATTGAAAGACTGCGACATTGGACGAAGGGTTCGGATTCAAAAATACCTTTTGGAGTTCCGATGGTAAGTTTATGATTTCATAAAACTACGTAATTTAATCACTAGTATACTGTAACTTACCTAAATGTAATTGTAACTTAGGTACATAAACAAAAATTTACAGAAAATGTTTATAAGAATCTCAAATATTGCATAAGGTTGAAACACATAGAAATGTTAAATGTTTGGGTGATAACTTTTGATAAAATTCATAAAAACAAGTCTCTCGTCGCTTTTGTTAACGCTTTACAATTTTTTTCCATATCAGGTGTGGCGAGAGCCTACTAACCACGAGACCGATTGCTACCTTTGCTTTGTCAAGACTTCGGGCTTCACTAAGAAAAATAAACATTGTATCGAGTACCCAAATTTCGACACCGCGATACGACCTGTGCTACATTCAAATGAGATCCCCATTCCAAAATTTAAGGGTCTGCCAACTCAAGAATTAGTTGAAGATGTTCCTGAAAATATTGTTATGCACTTTGAGGAGTCAGACACCGATTTTGACCCCAGCGTATTTGAAAGTCAAAACGATCCGCAAAAGTTTAACGGCCGAGTTGAATGATCTTGTAAGGGATCTAAATTTGCCAAAAAAGGCTGCGGAAATTTTAGCTTCAAGACTTAAAGAGAAAAACTTGCTTACTTCAAACACATACATTTCATTTTACAGAAAAAGAGAAGAAGAACTTGTTAAATATTTTAGAACAGAGGATAGTTTAGTATATTGCTGCGACATAGTTGGTTTGTTAAAGAAGATGGGGGTTGAGTCTTACGATGCAAATGATTGGCGCTTGTTTTTAGACAGTTCGAAAAGAAGTCTTAAGTGTGTGTTGTTGCATAATGGCAATCTATACGGCTCGATACCGATTGGGCACTCAACAAAATTAAAAGAAAAGTATGAACATATAGAAAAGGTTTTAAATCTTATCAAATATAGGGAGCACGAGTGGATCATATGTGTTGACTTAAAAATGGTTAATTTTCTGCTAGGACAACAAGGAGGGTATACTAAATATCCCTGCTTCCTTTGCTTATGGGACAGCAGAGCCAAGGAAGTACATTATTTCAAACAAATCTGGCCAGCACGAACATCACTTACTGTCGGAGGAAAAAACGTAATTAATCCACCTTTAGTGAGCAGAGATAAAATCATATTTCCTCCTCTGCATATAAAACTAGGCCTCATTAAACAATATGTAAAAGCTTTAGATACGAACGGCGAGTGTTTCAAATACATAACTTCAAAATTTCCAAGTTTAAGTTATGAAAAAATCAAGGCGGGAATTTTCGACGGTCCACAAATAAGAACAATGATTAAAGACAGCAATTTTCCTAATGTCATGAATGAACGCGAAAAAATGGCTGGTTCTCATTCGTGGACTTGATAGAAAACTTTTTAGGCAATTATAGGGCAGATAACTACGAAGAAATCGTAAAAAACCTTTTAAGGGACTACAAAGAGTTAGGTTGCAATATGAGCATAAAAATGCATTTTTTGAATAGCCATCTTGACCAATTTCCAAGTAATTTAGGTGATGTAAGTGACGAACAAGGGGAGAGATTCCACCAAGATATAAAAATTATGGAGGAACGGTACCAAGGCCGCTGGGATTCCCACATGATGGCTGATTACTGCTGGTGCTTGAAAAGAGACCTGCCATCAACAAGCAAATACGCTAGAAAGTCTTACAAAAGAAAATTTTTGCCACAGTGAAAGCTTCATATCTGTTTTGTTTTTTTATTTTAAGTCATTTCTATCGTTATAATGTAATTTTACTGTAGTTTGAACTGCTTGTATTCATGAAACTTGAAAAAAAAATTTAACACATGACTTAATTTTTTAGTCCTAATTTGAAAAATCTGGAAAATGGCACATAGGCTGTCGACAAGAATCAGGACCTGATAGAGCCAAACCGAGTTGAAATTCGTATTCAGCGCACCCAAATTACCTAGAATCAAGTGTCAGATATCATTCAATAAAATACGTGTTGCCCAGTGAATTATTTATACATATTTTTTTACTGTGATTGGTATCTAAATTGACCGTCAGTAAATAAGAGAAGAAAAAACAATAATTTCACAGGTATGCGGCAGGATTATTTAGCTGCTCATGCTCACGTACGCATGTACGTATGTAGACGGAATAATGAACTGGTTCAACTCTTCATAGTGACAAACTGCAATAGCAATCTGCTTAAACATTGTTGAAACAATGTTGAACTGACACGCAAGATTGTACACCACCTTCCCTACAGGTTTTGGTTAAGTGGTACCATCTTTCTTCCTTAATGTTGGTACTCGGAAAAGGAAGGTGACAAAAAGTAGTACATCAACGCAAAAAGATTGGGAACCACTGGTATATTGTATTTTCAGTAATGACATTACCACATACTTTCGACGCCCACTGGCATCCTCCTCGGGATTAGAGTGGGTTTTATTTTCATATTTTGACCACATACTTTGTTGAAACTAAACTGAACTGATACGATCTAGGGCTACTTTGTGGCTACCCACGTCGCAATACCGCATCCCTTTAAATCATAGAGGTTAAGCGACGTTGGGTTTGTTCAATAATGGGATGGATGACCTCGCCCTTTGCATTTAGAGGATGTATAACGACCCTTTATTAGATGGTCCAGATGCCCCGTAAAGCCGTAGATCCACTTCATCACGTGACCTTTGCCTTTACGAATAAGGTTAAACAACCTCAAAATATTTTATTTTGGTTGTTACGTCCAACGAAATTAACCATAAAATTCTTTCATGTAAACTTGGTAATCCACTCAATAAACTCTTTATGACGACTGAAATTTACGTGGGTTATGTCGTAACACCGCTTCCCGGAGATCAGCGAAGTTAAGCGACATTGGGTCTGGGTAGTAGTTGGATTGGAGACCGTCCTCCGCGCTCAGATTATGTAGCGACCCGTGGTTCGAGTCCCACGTAAAGCTGTAGGTCCCCTCCGTCATATGACCTTAGATGTTGCGAAGGAGGTTAAACAACCCCAATAAAAAAAAACTGAAATTTATGTAGACTCGCGGTAAATGAGTAGCTCAGTGAAAACAATGAGGTCGGGGGTTCGACTCACGATGGTTCTGGTAGCAATAATACAGGGATTAGAGCAATCGATCAATAAGTTCGCCTGAGCACTGTGCCCGTTTCTGACCTCCCTGAGAATTGTTATTATCCCTTATAATAACCCTCGTATTTCGATATGCATGGATGTCAATAGACGATATGGGACGAGGAAATAATTTCCAGGTCACGTGACTCTTCTTTCCATTTATGAAGTTTCAAAAAAAAATTTTGATTTTACGTCAAAGGACCTGTCAACCTTTTTTTGAGTTAGATCTTGTCGAATATTTCCAGGACGCTTCATACAGGCGAGAAACGATATATATATATATATATATATATATATATATATATATATATACATACAGTCGGACCTGCTATAACGCGCGGGATGCGATCCTGAAAAACGGCGCGTTATGCAAACGCGCGCAATGACATGCGTGTTTTCGTATAGGAACAATGTTAAGTTGGGTATGCGTTGTTGTCAAATTATTTTTCCCTTAAAGTCAATGTATTATTAAATGTTTAACCCCTTTTACCAAAATATATTAATACGAAATGGATAAAAAACAAATATTACAAGCAAAAAATTTATTTGATAACGCAAATGTAAAATGCATAATTAAAAAAATGTTAAAATCCATCGAGATCCATCTTCTCCGTCACCTTGGTTTGGAGCAGCAGCAGCAGCAGCTGTGGCTTCTTAAAATACACATCTAGCGTTGACTGCCGTTCCTCCTTCTTTTTCTCCCGATAAATTTCCTCGTAGCATAGGAGAAGACCCTCTAATTTTCTATTGAATGTGGTGCTGCTCCGTTCCGTGTTGGGATCATTGTCAGCAAGATGTTTGGCGAGAACATCAGCCATAGAAAATGCTTCCGACAGTTTTGCTACTGTGAGCTGTTTTACCGTTGCCTCTTCTTCTGGTTCATCATCATTTTCCGAATCCTCTGATGCTCTTTTGTTCTTCAATCTACATTAATTCATCGTTCATTAATTCCTGTGAGTGTACATGTGTTTACGACAGTTTACGTACCGTATTTTTATGGGGTTTTTATTATGTAAAAACCGCGTAACTTAAAATTAAGCGTGTAATAATATTTTCATGGTGTTAAAAAATAAATCGCGTAACTCCGAACGCGCGTTAAAGCAGGTCTGACTGTATATATATATATATATATATATATATATATATATATATATGCTGCAAACCCACAAGGAAAAACAAAAACGATTCCAAGGCCTTTCGTGTATTCAGAGCTACATCTCGTCCCATATATATATATATATATATATATATAAGGGATTGAACTCAGAATGGTCCCCTGAGATCTTTTATGTTACACACAGATCATGCATGGAACAAGGAACTCTTCTGGGAAAATTAAATCCACTATAGTTCGAATAAGTAATGGTAAATGACAAACACTATAGTTTTTCTTTTTCATGATGCTACCCCGACGTGGGCAACGGGCAGTGTTGCCAGATGGAATTTTTAAAAATCTGATAAATCTGATTAAAAAATCTGTAGAATGATTAAAAATCTGTAGAAATCTGTAGATTTATAATATTTATCTAAATAATAATTTTGACATATTTTTATTTATTTACTGTCTTAAGGTATTATCAATGATAAAATCTTGTATAATATTTTGTTTATTTTTATAAACTTATAAATATGGCACTTTAACATAAAAAAAAGTAAAGTAAATGAAAGTAAACAAATTGAATTCCGTTACTTTGTGACAAAGGAACCTTTTGGTTATTGCTGTAATAACTATAAGAACACCGGAATACTTCTTTAATTCATACACATAAATGAAACCAAAAAAAATCCTTTTTAGATTTAAACAGATAAATATCATTTTTTTCAACAAAAACAAAAACATTCCATGCTACCATGACGTAGAGGGAATATCAACCAATCAGCGCCGATTAAATGATTTAATCGGCATGTATATCGTAGTCAGAAGCGAGTCGACTCGACTTCTGAAACTGAATACCGAGAACATTTGTGTCCTATTGATTGAGACTGTAGGCCTAATATTTCCTTGTTGTAAATTTTGGAAGTAAATAATAATGATTGCTTGCTGGATTAAAAATCTGTAGATTATGCATAAATTATTGAAAAAATCTGAAAATCTGAATTGCTTCATAAAATCTGTAGATCTACAGATATATCTGTAGATCTGGCAACACTGGCAACGGGTCACTCGCAAAGAGGCCCCAAAATATAGCTTCCCTCACCAGCTTCGGGACAGGATCTAGGGTTTTACGGCTACACCTATCCAAATATATTCAGAACCTCAATATAAGCAAGAAACTCGTTGCATTCACGTCGGATTGAATACATCAAAGAGAAAGGGGTAACTATTGTATTTTCATTTTTCAGCCAAAAACCAAAACTTAAACCACAACTGGCAGAATTGAGCGTCCACTTTTTAAAGTATAAACTATAGTGGATTTAATTTTCCCAGAAGAGTTCCTTGTTCCATGCACGGTCTGTGCGTAACACATATATATATATAGGGAATAGGAGTCCCTAGTCGGCATACTACAAAAGGGAATAGTTTCAGACAGAAAACATAAAGGAGAAATGCGAAATCCATTAGCGGGTAATTAAAAATATAAAGTCGAATAATTATACAAGACTCTATATATATATATATACACACGATGTACATTAAAATACAGTTTTAAGCACATAATATATATATATATAATGAGATACGGAAATGCTAGAGCGTGAAAGGAAATAGAATCGTACGAGAAGAACACGAAATTTAGTTGGTTGTTAAATAATTAAACGCTAAAAGTTTGGGAGAGAAAACAGAGAGTAAAATTAGAGAAGTTGAAGGAAAATGAAAATGAGGAAAATAATTAATAAATTAATAATAAAATGAATAAATAATAAATAATAAATTAATAATATTAAAAAATAACAATAATAATAATGAGGGTAATAATAATAACAATATAATAGTGGTAATAACGATAATAATAGTAATATTAATATTATTGATAATAATACTCATAAAACTCAATATTACTCATAGTAATGAGGAGAAAAATAAATTAGATTAAAAAAAAGGATACCCTGGACAAATATTGAAATCGTAACTACAGAAATAAATAAAAAAATGTGAATAAAAAATAAAAAATAAAAATAAATAAAAAATGTGACGTGTTAAAAGTTTTTCCCGAGTTTTATTCTGAGTTTGAGTTTTTTGGAGTTGATTCCACGTTCAGTTGTTTTCTTCTTTCAATTTTATTCCGTCTAAATTTACAAATAAACATTATTTCCTTGTTCAGTTCACAGATATACAGGGTGATTCACTCTTTGTTTGCCTCACAGTATCGCTAATATATCTGCTGGGGGCAACGAGCGAGTGAATCACCCTGTATAAAAAATATCTATTATTATTAAATATTTCTTTTTCTAAACTTGTTTTGAGTCTGCATATTATATATATATATATATATATATATATATGTGTGATGAATTTCACACTTAGACACGTGAAATGAATGAATAATGCAAACCCACAAGGAAAAAGAAACAATGACTCCGAGGTCTTTCGTGTATTTAGCAGTACACCTCATCAGGGAATGACGCAGATTTCTGCTTTGTTCTAATGTAAATCTTGGAGCCATGTCCATTGAATAAGGTTCTCTGATTTATGAGTCGCACAATCCCTGAAAAAAACATTATTATAAAAAAGCAAGCAAATAAGCACACAAAAAAACACAAACTGTAAATGGTAAGCAATGACATATTAGCGCCATATTAAGTGGTAACATTTTTTTGAAGTACCCTATATATATATATATATATATATATATATATATATATATATATATATATATATATATATATATATATATATATATATAACAATTATTACTTCTATTTAGGGTAAACTAAATTAATTACATTTAAAATAAATAACAATAATGTAAATTATAAATGTAGGATCTTTGAATGGTGAGTTACTCAGGATGATAATAAACTAAACAGAATATGAATATGTTATGAATAAAAACCTGAAAACGGACTCGCGTTTATATAGTCTCTAATGACGTGTAGAGTTGGTGAACATTTTTGGGGGAAACGAAGTAAAATCTGCGTTTCTTGTGAGCTGTTCCTGCTCACGTGTTTGGAGTTTTACAGCCTTGTTTACTGCTACAAGCCATGTGTGAGAGAGAGAGAGAGAGAGAGAGAGAGAGAGAGAGAGAGAGAGAGAGAGAGAGAGAGAGAGAGAGACTGCAAATAACAATAATCGAAACTGTTGAATTGCTGTTATTTGTAGTTTCAAAGCGTTGCTCACTTCTGTTTCTTTTCGATCATAATAATTATGTTTCAAACGTCCGTCGTTATTAGTTTTCCTTATTTGAAACCCGATTTTCGACTCTTACGAGTTTTAGGAATATTACCATCGCTATATATGTATATATATATGGGCTACGTCGTGGCCGATGTCGTAACACCGCTTCCCGGAGATCAGCGAAGTTAAGCGACAATTGGGTCTGGGTAGTAGTTGGATGGGAGACCGTCCTCCGCGCCCAGATTATGTAGCGACCCGTGGTTCGGATCCCAAGTAAAGCTGTAGGTCCCCTCCGTCATATGACCTTAGATGTTGCGAAGGAGGTTAAACAACCCCAATAAAAAAAAATATATATATATATTTCCATGAATGTAAGTAAATGTCGGACCTTCTGTTGATATGCTGTAACTAGCAATTTTACTGTAAAATATTTACTTAATACCAAAACTTATGAACTCTCAAGAAAATTACTTTTGTAGTAAAAAGTATCTAAATGAAATGTTTGATATAAATATCTCTGTTTTTAAACTCGGAAGGAGCCTCGAGTTGAAAGTAGGCCAAAATTTGACTAAATTAATATTTACTTGACTTTCGTCATGTCAAGTACGTGAAAGAAGAGTAAACTTTTAGAAAATACAAAATAACATGAACGTTATTTTCATTTCATGACATAAATAATTGTGAATTGTGCGGATAAAATATATTTTAGCTCGAGTAATAATCATGAGTAGAACTATTTTTCAGTAGTCTGAAAAATGCGTTCTGAAATAAGGCATATCTTTTTTGTATGAATTATAAGAAACCTTGAAAAGAAATTTACAATAATAACGTACAATCCCAAGACGAAGTAAGTTTATTATTGAGTACGGGTAGCGGAGGAGTGGCGAGCCGGCTGCCCTATTCGCCATTGAAACCCTATGAGGCAGTCAACTTCGGCGTTAAATTCACCATTGTGGACAGGGTGGTGGATGCGCGGAGGAGATGGTACAGTCATGTGGAGAGGAAGAATAGTGGGATCGAGGCCCCGGGGACGCCCAAAGACGACGTGGCTCAAGACGGTAGAAAGAGAGAATCCGGGTTTAACGTGGCGCCAGAGAACGGATCTGGCCAGAGACGGGGCGCAGTGGCGAGTTTACCGACGGGAGAGACGCATCGCACGGGACCAAACCTGTGGAGACCTCCAGATGGGAACTAAGTCTAAGTCTATATATATGTATATATGTACTTTTATATTTATATATATATGTATATCCTTAAACATTTAAAAAACACCTCAATTTCCTGTTTAAAAAAAATGACTGACCCACAATGTTTCAACCAACAAAACAAAGGGGGGAAAAGGGGGTAAGGGGGAGGGGTGATGATGAGAGGGGTGGGGGTAATGCAACAATGGGGTGGAGTTAGCCCCCAAGTTGCATAAAGGGGAGTGAGAGGATTTTGGGGGGAGAGGGAGAATGACCTCCCCCCAAAAGGGTAACCCTAACGTGCCCTCGCCGTAGGCGAAATTGCGAAACACAAGCCCCCGCCTGTAGTTCAGGGAACTGAAGATTCTGCTTGTATATATACGTTCTCCCTCCTCATCTTGCGCGGCATGTTCTCCTATACAAGCGTCGTTCTTTACGTTAATTATACTGTGTGTTGTTTGCAGTTAAAAAAAAAATATATATATATATATATATATATATATATATATATATATATATATATATAAAATGTAAGTCATCATTTCTAATTTCAAGGCCTTCAATAATTAATAATATAAGTAATACATTTTAACACGGTGCAGGTATGCTTTCAAAAACACCTCTGTAAATTCGAAATCATTAACTTAACGAACTTAACTTCTTATGAGAAAAATTGAGTTACGTTCGGCGTCAGCCAAAATCGACACTAATTTTCGCTCAAAACTCATTCTTTCAATATTTTTTCCTAGCTATACTTTCTTTTCTCACTTTTTATAATTTATTAAAGAAAAAAGTAACAACACTACGGGCAAAACAGAAAATTAAGCTTACCCCGGCCGAGTGTAAACACAGGAGAGAGATCCTGTGAGCGACGAGCGGGCCCCGCCATCTATTGGTGCGCGGGAAATTCGAATGAGCGCTCATTAACTTACGAAGCTTCATCGTTAACTTACGAAAAAATTGGATAAATTAAAAACTTCGCTAACTTACGAATCGCTAACTAACGGGGGATACCTATAATATTCGATTTAGAAATGCAATGCAGGTAGACATTGTGCCTGAAAAGTGTGTCAGTCATTATACTGACGAAATTTTAAAATTATCTGCGAAACTTTAAGAATTCGTTTTATCTGTGGAATTTATGGCACTCTCATCTGGCACTAATATGAGGGCTTCGTTAAGAAAAGGTCAAGTGGTACGTGTAATTCTGCCTTCAACTTCGTTCATTGGAATTTTTAATTGGCGATTCATCTTACCGATACGAGTGCCTGTACGCCCCGAGTGCCACACGCACTCGGAGGTCACAGAGGCACAGATGAACGTTTTAAATGTGGTGTGTGTGTGTGTGTGTGTGTGTATTTTTTATAAATATGAGAGGTTAAAATTTTACGTCCCGGCTCAAATTAGGAAAATAACACTCCAAAATGTTCTCTCTCTTCATTGACAAAACAAACAACCAATTTTACATTTAATACACCCTTAAATCATCAAATATGTTTATTTGCACACGGAAATAATTTGCTTTCATATTTTTACTTTATCATCCATTTACTGTGTCATTCATTTCAACCATTTAGTTTACCTTCTCTCCAAGTTGAAATTAATAATCCTATTTTTTCACCTGTCTTTCACAGGTGTATTGGTTAATTTAGGTTTCCAAATTAACTTCCATATGGCTTGTAATTAATGCATTCATACAAGCTCACATCCTTACTTTCAACCAAATTATTACAGTAGGCTACACATGAAGTGGGTTGGGCCCTCTTTTAAGAAAAATCACTGCCAACCAGGGGTGCAGTGCCAATTTTATAGGTGCCGGAGCTCTGGTGGGCTTGACAAAAGCCTGCCATTTCCTATCCTGTTTCTATATATGCCACACGATGACTAAGTATTTCGTGTTTGCACTCACTAATTATCATAAAATAAATATAATTATCAAGCAAATAAAGAAAAAAGAGCAATCATGTATTTTATCAATTTAAGAAGTTAAAACTACTTAGTGCTTACCAAATACCACCAGTGGGAAGTTTCACAATAATTTCCACAAAGGGTCAGGCGTGATATGTTTTCGGGGGTCTGAAGCAACTCTTGTCCTGGTGTCATCTGCCGATCTGTGGTACCGCAGCCATGATATGGCATATGGCTCAGGATTCCACTGAACTAGAGGAGGTCCATGTAGTTTAACAAACATAAGCGCTGATACATGATTTATGAGAATTCTTGAGCGTGTTGTTGTTATTATCAAGTTCGTGTGACTGAATCCCCTCTCACACTCAGCAGTACTAATAGGAATAACTTGTGAACAGCTCAGTAATGGGTGTAAATCTTGGGGGATGCGGCGCCCATGATCTTCCACATAGTCTCTAAAGGCATTTAGTACAGAGTAAGAAGAAAGCTTAAACCTCTTACAGAGAGATGAGATTTCAGCTTCTCCGTAATTAGGTGGTATTTCATCAGGCCAGTAGTCTTTTTCAAGGACATACATTTCATTTAGCAGTGATTTATACATACTTTGAGGTTCAGAAGTTTGAGAACCTTTCATGGATGTTGTCATGAACATACGGTGCTGCAAATTGTTCACAAGACTAGTAAGAAACTGTTGATAATTAATTAATGGAGACAATTTTTTTGTTGCTTGTTATGGTAATTCCTCCAAACTTCCTCTTGCAGAGGTGCCGGAGCGGCGCTCCGGTGAGCTCCGGCAGCACTGCACCCCTGCTGCCAACTTATTAAGGTAAAGTTTTTCAAAAATATTCGCCTGGAAACAAAATTTTTAAAATTAATAAAAAAATTACTAATTGGTATTATTCTATTTTTCTTTGAATATTTATTCTTTTTGGTGACCGTAATAATATTAAAAACAAAACCCAGTCATAACTCATTAGTAATTTTGGGTCTTTTCGGTTTGGAGGGACTGCTACAGATTTTTACGAAACATAGCAAATCACTTATTTACAAATTTTATCCTAAGGAAATGTAAGTTAGGTTAGGTCAGGTAGGTAGGTTAGATTAGGTTTAGTTAAGTTACGTTAACAATTAGAGATTTCCTTAGGATAAAATTTGTAAATAATTGATTTCTTAAGTTTTGTAAAATTCTGTAGCAGTCCGACAAATCGAAAAGATCCATAATTTTTTATACTTTTTACAATTTTGTTTCTCGGCGAACTTTTTTCCCAAACCGTACAAGAAGCGGGTTGACTACTGTAGTAAGAAAATAACAATATTTATTTATTTTCACTACAAATCTCGATGATTTTGACTTCACTGGTTCAAATAAAGATGTTTGATTGATGGGGGTTCTTTAACCCCCTTCGCAAAATCTAATATCATACGACGGAGGGGACCTACAGCTTTACGTGGGATCTGAATCACGGGTCGCTACGTCATCTGGACCCGGAGGACGATCTCCCATCTAATTATACCCAGACCCAGTGTCACTTAACTTAACGCTAGACGACGGGAAGTGGTGCTACAACAACATTGGCCCAGACGTTGAGCCTAACGGAAGAAAGAACTATATGTTAATGGTATTAGGGTTCCTTTAGTTTCAAATTCACTCTATTTTCAGTATGATCAAAGCCGTTTTCGAGCCATTGGTTGTCACGCGAAGCGCATTAGTCGGTATTTAATAAAACTTTCCTTATTTAATTACAAACGCAATCGAAGTGAAAAGAAAAAGTCTCTTTTTTTTTCTGAATAAAAACTAATATTGGAACTGCCGAACTTAAACGTAATTCTCCAAATAATTTACTCTACCTCGCGTATCTAACTCAATAGGTATCGAAATTATTATGGAAATTATATTATGATACAAGTAATTTTGGTGCTCTTCCAATACGTGCTCTACCGTAAAATTTACATTCCAATATGTGCTAACTAACGAAAATATCACGACCTAACCTAACCAATCGTCAAGGGCGTACAATTGACCTAACGATTGGTTAGGTTAGGTCGTGATATTTTCGTTAGTTAGCACATATTGGAATGTAAATTTTACGGTAGAGCACGTATTGGAAGAGCACCGTAATTTTTCATGCGTAAACAAATTATATATATATACCACTTGGCCTCGAGCAAAATGCCCATTGTATATTAACTTTAATATATATATATATATATATATCGCTGTAAGATTGGACTGAACACAAAACACTTGCAAAAGTCGTAGCCAGGTTAGAAATAGAACATTATTATAAAATCTCCCTAATACAGGGTGATTCACTCGCTGGTAGCCCCAGAGTATCGTATTAGCGATACTCTGGAGCTACCAGCAAGTGAATCACCCTGTATTATTCGAAGAGATTGTTCTGTAGTTAAATACAAGAAGATTCTACTACGTACTACATCTACAAAACTCCTACACTAGGTGGAGGAGAGAAAACAGTACGTAGGTTATTATTCTCTGGGCACAGGTTATTTTCTGGGTACAGGTTATTATTCTCTGGGCACTGGTTATTTTCTGGTCACTGATTCTTCGAACATATCTGGAAGCCATTTTAGTCGTGAACTTCACAAACGAAAACCTTCTACATCCGTAGACATTATAAAGGAAACTGTTAATTGAACTTTTAGAAAATTCTTTACCACGTGCCAAGATGCCAAAACATTGCATTTGTAACCTTTGGTTAACTTCCGCCCGAATTGTTCATTCTGACGAAGGTCAAGCTTTTCACTCCACTTTAGACCTATAGTTTAACGTGGAATCCGAACGACGCCCCACCACCAGCCCAGCGTCTTAACCACTAGACCACCCAGGGTACCCATTTATCTACGAATCACTTTCTTTAATGTGTGGAAGGATGAACAGCTGGGTTTTGCTGCGCGCCAGGTGCCGTCACTGGGTCTCGAACCCGGGGCTGATGGATTCGTAGTCAGTGACGCCAACCACTACACCACCGAGGCGCCTTCGTTTTATGGCACTTTACGAAAGTTTTGCAAGATCTATGCCACATAAATTTTTTTTTTCCATTTTGTTCACATCTTAAATTCATGGCGTGATCCATAACAGGGGCGGACTGAGCGGTCGGGCAATCGGGCATGAACCGAGAGCCCGGGCCATTAGGGGACCCGGCGGCCCCGGCCCGCAGTCATCATAAAACAGTGAGAGTGTTCTCAATTGGGTCAAGTGTCTAATCGAACTGTAATATAAAAAAAATCGGATTTCAAGGGGCCCAGGACCTCATTATGCCCGAGGGCCCAGGTTGCTGTCAGTCCGCCCCTGATCCATAACAAAATTTATTATAAAGAAACGCAATAACCGAACACTGATTTTAATACGGATACCGACGTAAAATGTGCAGCACAGAGGAGGGTCCGTCCGTAGTGAACTCAAACTTAGATCATTGTTAGTTCGTTTTAATAATAATAATTATTAAAGAGTAACTATGAAAAAACAAGATTAAACGAACTACGCTCAAAACAAGATTAAACGAACTACGCTCAAAAGCTACGCTTGAAAGGAATTATTTTGGTTTCGAGGATGGTGTAGTGGTAAGAGATTCGCTCGGGACGTGACCCAGCAACGAAGGGACGAAACCTTTTCTGTGCTGCATGTGTTACTTCATTTAATAATAATAAAATTTACTTCGTTTACGGAAGTGCTTAGTATACTTTGGAAAGTATCTATCTTTTTCTTGCTTATCTCTCGTCCGCATATCTATCTGTCTATCTATCTATAAGATGAAGTTTTGTCCGAGTTGAAATAATATCAGTAAATTAATTTTTTTTTTTAATTAACTTTAGTAATTTTTTGGAAAACGAAATATGGAATTCACATATAAGTGTCTTTTTTATACTGTAAAACTGTAGTGAAAAGCATCATTTAAAGTACTTTGTACAGTTTCCGAAAAAAGTTCACCTGCATACATAAAATTTGTAAAAAAAAAAAAAAAAAAATAATAATAAGTGATGATTGGATTTTGCTTTTGAAATTTTATTTCTGTCATCAAAATCAATAAAATAGCCAAAGAAAACGGCAATTTTACCAATTAGCAATTTTTTGTTTTTTAGAAATATCAGATTTTAGGCGAACTTTTTTCCCGAAATTCTACCATTAAATATCTGCATTTAATGGATGGTTGGTTGGTTAATTGATTCATTTTACATCCCGGATAGAATTCAGTTGTGAAATATGTAGGAAATTTTTTTTTCAAGTAGAACTAAAAATGGCCAATCCAGAATTGGCCAATTTACCTGACGATGATGAGAATATTTCGTGCAGTTTCGAAGCGGGTCTTAAAAGGATACAAAAACCATGATCGAATGAGGAAGTGGTTTTTTATTGTGAAATAAAAGCGCAAAACCATCTTAGCAATATTGCTAACAATGTGTTAAAAATTATAAATTTTAACCTCGAGCAATACTGAATAATAAAACAGATCGTATTAGGATTGTACAGGGTGGCGCAAAAGTCGCGCACCATAGGAATTTTCATTGTTAACTATAATACAGGGTGAATAAAAAGTTCCACCCGATTTTGGGTTTCCACAATTCACTCAAAATCGGGCTGAACTTTTTATTCATCCTGTATGTTTTTTTTCTCTTAGGTAGGGGATGGCTACGAAATTAACAATAGACGAGAGGGTGAGCTTGGTTTTAATGTATGGAATACCAAGTACAACAAATCGATGGATCGGTACAGAATTTAATTTAATTAAAACTCAGAAGTGAGTTTAATTTTTTTGTACGATTATGCGCTAAGTCAAAACTTAAAGAAATTAAAGTGAGTTTGGTAAATTTTGTAATATCACTATCAGCATTTTGATTGAAATAGGCCCCCAAATTGTATACATGGTCGGCAAATTCCTAGTTTAGCGGAGCCATTTTATTTAGTACCGTACATATCTGAAGCCTTTCTAATAAAAATAAAAATAACCTAACAACGTAAACTAGGTTAGGTTAGTTTTTCTTATTAAAAAGCTTTGGTTACCTACTAAATCAATCAATTAACTTCACAAAGTTAGTAATTTACTACAAGGTCAAACAGCGTAAATACTGGCCTCGCTCGAAAGAATTTTTTCATGAGTTCTGGATAGCGGTTGAAGAGATAACTTTAAAACCACATGATACAGGTTCGAATCCAACTAGTTCCTAGTTTCCCATTTTATTCCATTTTTCAGTTCCTATTTTTGGTCCTGAGTTGTTGTAGTTCGTAAAAAATTCGTAAATTTTACAATGCCGAACTTATGCACAAATATTTGGTTGAAATTTCTGCACGGATAGGTTGTTAACCTTTTCATTAAAACTAAAACGATGGATTTTTGCTATACAGTTAATAATATATCAGTTTTAGGCTCGTCTTTTTCTCTAAAATTATTTGACTATGGTTCACGCGATAAATTAAATCCCTTTTCTTCTTTTTAATGACCGTCACCATGGTTTTAGATTTAATTATCCAACTATGACCACAAACTAACTGCCTTTAAGACGGTTAATAGAGCTACGTCGTGGCCACAGTGCAACACCGCTTCCCTTTTAGATCAGCATAGTTAGGCGACGTTTGATACGTGACCGTCCTTCGCGTTTAGATGATGTAGTGACCCGTAGTTGGTTCGGATCCAACTGCGTAAAGCCGTAGGTCCCCTTCGTCATGTGACATTTGCCGTTGAAGGAGATTAAACCACGCCAAACATTATTATTATTATCATCATCAGACGTATTCATAAGAAGCCATTTTGAATATATGTTTATATTAAAACTGAAATGAATAGTCGGTAACCTTTTCACTATCGAGCGATGTCTGTAAAGTCTGTAAAGTCTGTAAAGAGTTTGTAACTCTAAAACACTTAAGAAGGTAAGAAGAAAAAAATTTCTGTTTACATTCTGATACTTCATTAAATGAATCCCTAGAATTCTTTTAGACTTTAACCGGTGGAACATTTTCAAAAAGAAATGCTCTCTCTCTCTCTCTCTCTCTCTCTCTCTCTCTCTCTCTCTCTCTCTCTCTCTCTCTTTCTATATATATATATATATATATATATGTTATTCTGATTTTGCATGAAATAAAAAAGAATATTGCACATTGTTTTCAGGTTTCAGCAATGAGCGATGCATGGTTGGAGCTAAGTTCACATGGGTAAAGTTTCACCTTGGATGAGTTCCTTATTATAGAACGTTACCCAAAGAGAGAGAGAGAGAGAGAGAGAGAGAGAGAGAGAGAGAGAGGAGAGAGAGAGAGAGAGAGAGAGATTTCGTAACAAATAACTATTTTTTACGTAAGTGATTTATTAAGCCACAAAAATAAAAAAAATATAAAATGAAATTACTTTGAATACAAATCATTTTATCTTATCTTTCCTTCTCTGAACAAATCACAGCTTTTGTTAACATTATCCAATAACGACTCATTATTATTATACATATTTCGACAAAATTTCTTAACAATCTACAAATGTCGATTACTGGACATAAAAATAAACTGTTTAACAGTGAACAAATATGAATGAACTTTCGCTAACTCGTAAGCTACAGAAAAAAAATTGTCTAAAATTAATTAAATGAGAAAATCTTATATATTTATAGAATAAAAAATATGATGAATTTGATTACATTTAGCTACGATCTAAATGTTATGTTATAGAGAAGCAAAAACGACGATAAGTTCCTTTAAATATTTATGATAAGATATCTTCACTATTTTTACATGACGAGAAAAGTTAATATAATATTGTTGGTCCAAAGCTCACAACCAACCGTAAAGCCAAATATTAAAAGTTAAATAATTGAATAACCACATTTGTGTCAAGGGGACAAAACTTTCTAAGCAAGAAGTTAATAAATTCTTTAAATATCTTATTCTGACATCTTATAACTTTGGTTTCATCATCCTAAATATTTGATTAAAAATATCTTGATTTATTAATTTTTAAATATCGATTTATTATTTAAACCATTGTATAAATGTCAGTGTCTAAATATCAATGGCTCTAAATAACATTTCGAGTTTTGGACGTTCTTTAAAATCATTAATGATAAATTCACAAATAAATTATTAGCAACATTTATGTATGTGTGTATGTATGATGTATGTATGTATATATATGTATGTATGATAAATGTGTGTGTGTGTGTATGTATGTATGCATGTATGTATGATAAATGTGTGTATGCATGTATGTATGTATGCATGTATGTATGATAAATGTGTGTATGCATGTATGTATGTATGCATGTATGTATGATAAATGTGTGTATGTATTTATGTATGTATGTATGTATGCATGTATGTATGATAAATGTATGTATGTATGATAAATGTGTGTGTGTGTGTGATAAATGTGTGTATGTATGTATGTATGTATGATAAATGTGTGTGTGTGTGTGTATGTATGTATGTATGTATGTATGATAAATATGTGTATGTATGTATAATTATTTAGGTATGTTGACACTATACCACGTACAGTATATGTACGAGTATATAAAATGACAGAACCCCCAATTAAAATATTCAGTAATAATAATAATAATAATAATAAGTAGTAGTAGTAGTAGTAGTAGTAATTATTAATACTAAAATGAGAAAGACCTTTCACGTTCTGATAAATTTGGCATTTTAAACGTGAATGGAAAAGGCGGCAAATTGCAACGAAAGGCTTTTTCAATTTTACTTTCATGAGTCGATATTGATTGATCTGAACTGAGGTTCTTCACTTTATGATGATAACGACAACAATTCAGATCTCACACTCGGAATTTTAAGGCTTTTATCTTATACAGTCTTCGTAGAATTGTAAAGAAGCTCGACTGAAGTCAAGCGAATCCTTCGTGTTTCTGCTTTTATCCGATTTATAATTCATACATTCTTATTCAGATTTCACTCCAGATCGGAAATGTTGCCAGTTACCATTAAAATTTCTTTCTAGCAAATAAATTGCCAACACCCCAGTTACAAAAATCTTTATCTTTTATCGAGAGAGAGAGAGAGAGAGAGAGAGAGAGAGAGAGAGAGAGAGAGGAGAGAGAGAGAGAGAGAGAGAATATTATGAAGTTAGAGTGATTCATGTATACTGGATTTGAGCTACAGTAAAATCTTATGACTATTTGTTAGTGATACGATGTCCACAATCTCAAAATGAGAATTTTTCGCATACTGGACACTGAATTTTCTACAGTAAAAACCTTTTAAATGACCATCTTCGTTTGTGCAGTAATAATAATAATAATAATAATAATAATGTTTGGGGTTGTTTAACCTACTTTAATGACAAAGGTCACGTGACGGAGGGGACTCGCAGCTTTATGCGTGATCCGAATCATCTACGAGTCACTAACATCATCTGAACCCGGAGGATGGTCACCCATCCAACTACCGAACAGACCCAACGTCGCTTAATCCCGTTAATCTAACGGAAATCGGTGTTACGACTCGGCGAAGACTTAGCGTTTCGTACGCTTAACGTATCGTGAATGATTAAAGGTCCCGCGACCTTTAGCGCATTAGTCGGACTTTGGAACCCACCCAATAATTTATTTACACCCTAAATTTAAGGTAATGAAGGGTCATATTCTCATTAAAGGTCATTACACTATTATAGACCTTTATCACACCACATTTACGTGTTCTCAATTGACTTGTAACGTGTGTTTCGAGATAAGTAAGTGAAATAAACGCGGTACAGTCGATGCAGGCACACCAAAACAAAATTATTTTTTAGTCTTTTCAATCAATGATTTGACGTTTGGAGAAAAATCCATTTTGGAAATTAAGTTTCCATTTAAAATTATTAATATTTCCATTAAATTTTAATTTATCGATTAATACTGTGCATTAAAATCACACACACACACGTTTGGTTGCCTTACAAATTCTCGACATTTTGCCATTTTCTGATATACATTATGTAAATGGCGACATTCAACCTAATCTAAATAACGTAATTAACCTAACCTAACCTAATCTAGCCTACTCTTCATTAAATCTTTTTATATGTAATAATTTTCAATAAAAATTAAGTTTGAATCTATGACGACACTGCTGATATCGGTATACCCACACGTTCGTGTCGCAATGACGTAAAGTATTACACACACACACACACACACACACACACACATCTGTGTATATATATATATATATATATATATATATATATATATATATATAGAGAGAGAGAGCCACATGCATACGATAATGAGGAGCACTCACGCACCTTTTAAAGAAATCCTTTAGGTAACCTTGGGTCACGTGATACTTGCTACGGTTGGCTATTGTTTTGTGCAACATTTCTATATTCCTTTAGACGACGAATCCATTCATGTAAAATGACTTTATCGCTTGAATGAAAGATGACATGTTGCGTTGAACCAATTACGGGTTGTGATCACAATGGGGCGGAGTACAATGATGATAAGGAGCGGTGTCTGGAAGCCCCTTTCGGCCCGAAGAAACTAGATTATAATTGAATTGAGAACGCCTTTGGTTGTTTAGTTAATTTTAATCTAGTTTGCAGGTTACTGGTGTTGTCTAGTATCGTCTCTCTCTCTCTCTCTCTCTCTCTCTCTCTCTCTCTCTCTCTCTCTCCATTCGTATTCAGACGCGAGGATAAGTGATTTAATTCAAGGTTTAATATTTTATTGGGTGAAACGCATTTGGATTTTGGATTTGCTTTTTCAGTTTATTCTTCTTTTTTTGTATTTATTCAACGATATGATTAATTAAAACTTTTGTCGAAAGTTTACAAAATAATGTTAACGTCTTAAACAATTTCCCTTTGGGGGAGGGGGGGGCTTAAAAGTTTTAATAATTTTAAATGAGTAAATAGATAGTTGGTTTCTGCAATACAGAAACGGAGGGGACCTACTGTTTTACGTGGAATCTCAACCATCTTAATTAGGGTCGATACAACATCTGAATGCCGAGGACAGTTACTCATTCAACAACTAAACAAACCCAACGTCGCTTTATTTCTCTGATCAAAGGGGAAATAACGAAGGTGGTGTACGACACGAAAGTTCGAAGTTGCAAGCGTTCGAATCATTTAAAAAACTGTAAAGATTGAAAGAAAAAAACTTGAATGGTAAGCGAATCCAACAAAAGGACAGACAGAGTAAATGTAACACGAAACAGAAAAACAAATATAAAGTATTTTAGGTTAGATTAGATTAGGTTATATCAGATACGTAGTTAGGTTAGATTTGTTAGGCCGAGCTTAAATTAGATTAGGTTAGGCTGTGTGAGGTGAAATTAGGGAAAAGTTGAAATAGATGGAGTGCAATAATAATAAATACTACTGGAATTAAATCGAATTACTATTTAGTACCCGGTTAGGCTACTTTTCTAGCCATTAGGCGTACGACTGGATTGATTATAGGTTAGGTCAGATTTCTGAAATACATTGCTTTTTTCTGCCTCGCTTCGCTCGCTAATTAGTTCCCTTTACTAGCCATTTGGCGTCCGCCGTAGGTTAGGTTAAAGATAAGTTAGGTTAAATTTAAGAATATTATGAAGAATTGAATTAAACAGAATTCACTGGAATTAAGTCGAATGGAACTAAATCGAATTCGACTTTATTCTAATTCGATCTAAGATCATATATATATATATATATATATATATATATATATATATATATATATATATATATATATACAGGGTGAGTCACATTAAAGCAGCCCCAAGAAAATATTTCGTATTTCTTTTTATGTGCAAAATTTTCTTGGGGCTGCTTTTATGTGGCTCACCCAGTATACCTAATTCCGCCTCTTAAGATAGTCACTCTTAATATTTTTATTCCACAGCTTTCAATAGTCCCAAAGTTATATACTGTGTCCCACAAATCTTACCCCATAATATTCAGCATGATATTAGCTTTTAGGACAGGACTTCTGAGACACCTTGTGTGTGTGCATAACTGTATATATATATATATATATATATATATATATATATATATATATATATATATATATATATATATATATATATGTATGTGTGTGTGTGTGTGTTATCAGTACCGCAAGCAACATTTGAATGTATTTACTATTTATTTCGTTTGAGTAACGTTAGGAACCCTACGGGGTGGCTGGGGGGGAGGGGGAATGTTCTTATACAGTTTATGGACGCACAAAAAAAAAAATATAAATTCTTGAAAACCTTTTTATTCGAGATTGCAAAAAATGATTTGCTAATTTCAGGTATTCGGAAATTTCGATGTAAAAAGGCTTTCACCTCTCTCCATTTCTGATGCGCAATCGATCAAAAGAAATCCTGAATTAACATCTCATCGTTTCGTTGGTTTGCCTATGTGAGCGATGTGTCCACTGGACGCTTGATGTTGGGGCACAACTGTTCTTAGGTGTAAATTCTTCCCATTGAGAATGTCAGGGTAAAAGCTCTTTATTTAATTGGTTAAAACTAGAGGTCCAGATGATGTAGCGATCCGTGGTTCGGATCCTAAGAAAAGCTGTAGGTTCCCTTCGTTATATGACTTTAGATGTTGCGAAGGCACTTAAACAACCCAAAACACACACACACACACACACACACACACACACACACACACACACACATATATATATATATATATATATATCAAAGCTATTGACTTCCCTTAGGGAAACGGAGCTTACAGATGAAAAGAAGGACCAACACAACAGCAAACATCTTCGTTTATTTTTTATACTTGAGACGTTTCGACAAATCTTTTGTCATCATCAGTGAATTATAAGTCTTAAAACCTTAAAACAAAAATGAGAATAATGAAAATTACATCAATACAAAAGAAAATTAAAATCATTAAAATTACATCAATACAAAAGAAAATTAAAATCATTAAAATTAAATTAAATTAAAATTACCTCAACTGGTAAATACAATGTTTACGTCAACCTCCATATTTGGCAGAAACTGAGAGAAAACTGTAGGTCAGTTAATTAGAAGGTATGATATGTCTATGAAAGTTGGTTGGTTAGTTAGAAGAGCTGTAATTTGTAAGATGAACTATTATTGTTAATGGAAGGTTTGTTTCTATAAATGTACAAAGATTCTAAAATTCGGAGTTCTGTAAGGTTATTGGATCTAGTTAGAATTTCGAACCGAGTTTTGTGAAGGGGATGGTTGTTTCATTACTATGGTTTCTAATTGCGGATTGTGGTGGGCTACTGAGGGGACGGCTGGTACGGACTGATAAGCCCAAATGTTGAGAAAGGCGTACCTCCAGTTGGAGTTGAATACTGCCAATATACGCAGCCTTACAGCTGTCGCACATGTATTTATAAACAACATTAGGGCATACAGTTTTGGGAAATTTGTCTTTGAACTTTAAAAAATTTGATAATTTAAGTGGGTTGACGAGGGCAAATCTAAAATTTATTTGGGGATAACTAGACTTGAGCAGTTTGGACACTTCACCTCAAATACGCAATGATAAATAACCATAAAAAGGTAATTTAATACATCTGTTTTCTTTTTGTACTATAGTCATGGGGAGTTTGTTTGTCTTCTTCTTCTTCTTCTTCTTCTTCTTCTTCTTCTTCTTCTTCTTCTTCTTTTCCTCAGCATAATTAATCCCATTTTTATATGGGGTCGCTGTTTAAAGTGAGTCGCCTCCATCTTGGTCTGTCGTACACCATATCCTCCTCCAAATTCTTCTCCCGTAAGTCCGCTCTCTTGACTCATCTCATTTGGTTGTGGTGTGGGTTTTTTTAACGGCCGGATGCCCTTCCTGACGCCAACCCTCCCCTTTTATCCGGACTTAGGACCGGCCGGAGAGTAAGCTGACTATGGTGGGGTCGGCTAATCATTAAATAACTATTTTTATCTTCTTCTCTCCTCAAAGCTCTCTCATCAATCTCTTCCATTCTCGCGGCTATTCTAGCCTCTCTATCGCCCGCTCTTCCCATTTCTTTTCTTTCAGCAGTTTCTTTCATCCTAATAGATGAATTTTTAAATTCTCTTTTCTTATTAAGGTTCTTCATGAGTTTCACAAAGCACTTTTTTCTTTTCCATATAGATGAAAAATGTTAAGAGCTTTAATTCTTCCGTTTTTCACGATGGTATTATCAGTTGTCACGCGATATTTTCGCTTTAAAAATACTTTCCTGGAGAGAGAACAATTCCGTTGTTAACCCTTCCTTGTCATATGGAAAACATTATCAACCCACTGTTTGTGTGAAGTGAATAAGACCCAAATTTTTTGAAAATGAAATATAAGCTTTTCCAAAACTTCACATATTTGTTCTTTCACTATCAAGTCTCGCTCACAAACAAAACCTGCAAATACGAGGTATTTACTTAGCAGAAAATAAAAACTCTTTTCGACGCTTTTCCCACGTTCATTGCATGAGAAATTGTGATCAATAATTCTTGATTGCCAGATGAGAAAACTGTTCACCGTAAAATGTATTTAATCAAGCTTCAAAACAGTGATAAGTAAGTCATGTTACCTTCAGCAATGACGTGGTTTTTTTTGGGGGGTGGTGGGAGCTCATAAAAATCCTTCAGGATATATAGGATAAAAGATTGTCCTGAAAGATTTCGGCTCGAAAAGATTCTGAAGACAATACGATGGACTGAATACAGAATTCGTTTGAGGTTGAAGTAAAATTTTATTGAGATATACTGTATACAGTATGTTTACAAAAGTCATTGTCTGTTTTCGTTTGGGAGAACAAGCAGGAAATTGGCAGTGGAGTTCAAGAATTCAAAATAGCCGCGCGGTGCTTACTGCATAGAGAAAGTTTTGTTCGCTCAAACAAAATTAATGGTATTGTATTCAAATCTTATTTGTAAACACCTAAATTTGTGTTTGTTTCATGTTACAAGAAGAATTTTGTTGTTACTAATTAGTTGTAGTAAACAAATAATTTGGTTGATGGAACAAAATCTGCGTATTTGTTTTTTTTAAACAACCAACGATATGTTTCAATTAAACATAATTTAAGCTTATTTTGGTATTACTAAACTGCCTAATCAAGTTTTCTGATTTCCTTTTTTATATCCTCTATACTATCGAGCTAAAATGTGTCTGTGTGTCTGTCTGTCTGTCTGTCTGTCCGCTTTCTTCGAAACTGTGCACAGACTAAACGGCACATCGGAAAATTCTGCAACCACCACCAACTGATAGCCCATGAGCTGCCGATGTGCTCTGTCAAGTTTCCCGGTCCTAGGTCACAATTACTTGTTCAGTAAAATACATTGTTTTAATATCTTTTGAAAATACAAAAATAAAGTATACATTTTTTTCATAATTTTTCGTTTTTTTCTTTATCATTCGTGTTTTTTTTTTAAACTCGTTCTTTTCCATTTATTTCGGTTTTTGGATTTTTTATCATTGTGTAGCGAATACTCTTATTTTAGTTTCAAGATAAATGTTAATTTTACCGTCTTGAATTTCGGAATAGCTATAAATTCATTTTAAATTAGTTACCCATCATAATTCAATTGTAAACCACATTAATACTAATTTTATGTATACTGTATTATTTTATTGTATGTAAACATAATTAATTATATATCACAATTGTCAGTTAATTATTTATATTCAAATAATTATTTTAATCTAATACCATGTCCATTTTGCAAATAAATAATAGAAATCCAAGGGTTATATTTTCCATCTTTGGTACTGTCGCAGTTTCGCCTAACGGACTCAATACGGCTAGTGAGATAATCACTGGTTGGCACTTAACCAGCGGCAGTGTTTATGGCTACATCATCCAGGTTAACCTATACCGGATAGATGCGCTACGGTCCCAAGCCGTAGCTTGCCTAGGCCCAACGACGACGACGACGAAAACCAACAATTGGTGACCCTGGAGTTGGATTCCCCCCTTTTTACCCGAACGACTAGGACTAGGACTAGACTGTAACGTCGTTCGTGCCCATCACCCGCCTCACCCGAGCGACTAGGACCAGACTGTAACGTCGCTCGTGCCCTCTGCCCCTCACCCCTGCCCGTGCGCTCTGTGCCTGCGCTCGTCTCAACCTCCACTCCTTCGTTGGTAACTTGTCTTGCTTGTACGTCAGCAAGCATAGGAGAAGATGCCTGACGACGCTGGTGCCATCTCCCACTTGAGCGTAAAGCTCCCCGTCTTCTGGCCGGGTGATCCATTTATTTGGTTTCACCAAGTGGAATCACAATTCAACTTGGGAAGGATCACCGCTAGCAGGACAAAATACGATCATGTTTTGTCTCTCTACCAGCGAGCATCATCTCTGAAGTCCGTGACGTCATCGTGTCTACTTCCACGAGTGAGGACCCATACAACGATCTGAAGTCTGCCATCCTGTGCCGCACCACTGTCCCCGAGCGTGAGAAACTACATCAGTTAATCTCAAAAGAAGAACTTGGAGACCGTAAGCCCACTCAAATGCTGAGGGCTATGCAGTGCGCTCTAGGCGAACGCGCACAAACCTTCGATAAGGACATCTTTAGACAGTTGTTCTTGCAGAAACTTCCTCCATCAGCTCAGCGTGTCTTGGCCACTATGGATCCTGCTACTCCAGTTGATAAACTAGCAGAAACTGCCGACAAAGTAGTGGAGATTGACACAGCTCCGGTCAACAACGTGAACACACAATCGGAACTGGAGTTGAAAGTGGAAGAGTTAAGTCAACAACTCAACCACGTTTGTTCTCTGCTACAAAATCAACGGCAAAGAAGCCATTCTCGGTCAAGATTTACGAAGAGGCATCGTTCGAGTTCCGGGAAGATCTGCTTCTACCACTCTAAATTTGGAAAGAAGGCTAGGAAGTGCATCTCCCCTTGCAATTTTTCGTCGGAAAACCCCAGCAGCGAGTCCTAATGGCGTCTAGTACTCGCACTGCCAACCTGTTATTCATAAAGGACAGGAACTCTGGTGTCAATTTCTTGGTCGATACCGGAGCGTCAGTCAGTGTATTCCCTCAAAAATCTGGTCATACGCACTCGGAATCTCCGCCTCTATACGCTGCTAACGGTTCACGCATACCCACGTACGGTACTCAGTCGCGTGAACTAAACTTGGGCCTTCACCGATCCTTCAAGTGGATTTTCATCTGTGCTCAAGTGCAGCATCCCATAATCGGCGCTGACTTCCTCCAGCATTTCAAACTCCTGGTGGATCTTGACAAGCGACGCTTATGCGACCAGGCCACACTGCTTTCTGTTCTTGCCAAACAGGTTGCCCTTCCGAACGCCTCGAACTCTGCACTTTCCCTCGTTCCCCCTAATTCCATGTACCAGTGCCTTTTCCAGCGATATCCAGGAATTCTTCAACCGATGCAGATGGGTGATACCATTAAGCACACCATTACCCATCACATTACAACAAAAGGTCCCCCTGTGTTTGCAAAACCCAGACGTCTTGCCCCGGACAAACTGAAAGCTGCCAAATCGGAATTCCAGCTTATGATAGATCTTGGGATAATAAGACCTTCCAAAAGCAGTTGGTCCTCTCCCCTACACCTGGTCCAGAAGAAGTCAGAAGACTGGAGACCATGTGGGGATTACCGGTTTTTGAATTCGACAACCATCCCGGACCGATATCCGGTACCAAATGTCCAAGACTTTACTTCTCTCTTCTCCACGGCAAATCTATCTTCAGTAAAATAGACCTCGTTAAGGCTTTCCACCACATTCCCGTAGAGCCTTCGGATATTCCCAAGACTGCAGTTTGTACACCATTTGGGTTATTCGAATTTGCGAAGATGCCGTTCGGGCTACGGAATGTTGCGCAAACCTTTCAGAGGTTTATAGATGAGGTCACCAGAGGCTTAGACTTTGTTTATGCCTACATCGATGATTTGCTTGTGGCCAGCTCAACGGAAGAGGAACATAAGGAACATCTTTCACTCCTCTTTCAACGCTTAGAACAATACGGTGTTACTATTAATGCATCTAAGTGTGTGTTTGCACAGCCAACCTTGGAATTTCTTGGTCACACGATTTCGCAGCACGGAATTACCCCCCTTCAGGACAAGTGTGAAGTGATAAAAAATTACCCTATGCCAAATAATCAGCGGGAGTTACGTCGGTTTCTAGGTTTGGTAAATTATTACCACAAGTTCATTAAAAACTGTGCCAGTGTTCTTGCTCCTCTACACGCTATGATCACACACAAACGCAAGGTAACGAAATTGGTATGGTGTAGCGATAGTTTACAGGCGTTCGACAATGCCAAAAATGCTATCAATAGTGCATTGTCTCTGTCATTTCCTATCAGTGATGCCCCCATAACTCTGACGGTCGATGCATCAGATGTTGCGATCGGTGGGGTGTTGGAACAAACCATTAACGGTCAACAAGCACCCATCGCGTTTTACTCGAAAAAGCTGCAGCCAGCCCAAACGCGTTATAGTGCTTTCGGACGTGAACTTCTTGCTATTTACTTAAACGTGAAGCATTTTCAACATTTCCTTGAAGGCCGAGAGTTTTGTGTTTTTACCGACCACAAACCTTTGGTCACTGTCTTCAATAAAAACAGCTGTAACCACTCTCCCAGAGTCATCAGGCAACTCGATTATATCTCGCAATTTACCACAGATATCCGCCACATCAAAGGTGTCTTGAACACTCCAGCGGATGCACTTTCAAGAATAGAGATTACTTCTGTTACCCTCAGCTCTACACTGTGGAATGCTATTGCACAGGATCAAGATAAGGATACGGAACTACAAGACCTGCTCAGAGAAGACCACTCACTCACTTTCCCTCAAGAAAATGAGTATGCCAGGATTGTCTGTGCCCCTCTATTGCGACGTATCAACAGCTGCTATTCGCCCTTATGTCCCTCCATGTCACAGACAAGCAGTCTTCACGGATCTTCATAAGCCCCCCCATCCTGGTATCCGTGCTTCGCAACACCTGGTTACCTCTCGCTTTGTTTGGCCCTCGATGCGGAAGGATGTCAAACATTGGACCAAAACGTGCCTTGCCTGCCAGCGCGCCAAAGTCCAAAGGCACACCAGGTCCCCCTTTGACGCATTTCCGCCCCCATCCCAGCGATTTGAGGTAATTCATGTAGACATTGTTGGCCCTCTTCCAGTGATTCAAGGCCAACGTTATCTGCTCACCTATCTCGACCGCTTTTCCAGATGGCCTGAAGCCATCCCACTTCCTGATATCCAAGCGGACACTGTTGCAAGAGCCTTTCTTCATGGATGGGTATCAAGATTTGGATTGCCGACAAAAGTCATCACTGACCAAGGTCGCCAATTTGAGTCTTCGCTTTGGAAGAAGTTTACCAGCTTGTTGGGTACAGTACATGCGCATACCTGTGCGTATCATCCGCAAGCTAACGGCCTCGTCGAACGCTTCCATCGCCAGCTGAAGTCATCCCTTATGTGTCACGAAGACTCCCATTGGATGGATAAGCTTCCACTCGTGTTGCTTGGTATTCGCTCTGCATTTAAGAGTGATCTGAAGACTACAGCGGCTGAACTAGTCTATGGAACAACACTGCGGCTACCAGGTGGCTACTTCACTGCAGGGGATAAGTCATGTGATCCTACGGAATTCGCTCAAACACTTTCCTCTCACATGCAGTCCCTTCAGCCTGTTCCCCTCGATTGACTAGCCAACAGAACATCTTTGTTTCCCCAGCCCTCCAGTCTTGCACCCACGTTTTCGTTCGTGTACCTGTCCCAAAACGGCCTCTCCAATGTCCATATGACGGGCCCTATGAAGTTCTCCGACGTACGCGCAAATCATTTCTCATCCAGCGCGGTTCCAAGGTCGACAAGGTTTCTATCGATCGTCTTAAGCCTGCGTTTTTGGAATCAACCTTAAGCGAGGTACATGTAGCTACCAAAAGGTCCAGGGGAAATCTGTGTCGTTCGGAACTCTTTGAACTTCCTCTCTGGTGGGGAGTGTGTAGTGAATACTCTTATTTTAGTTTCAAGATAAATGTTAATTTTACCGTCTTGAATTTCGGAATAGCTATAAATTCATTTTAAATTAGTTACCCATCATAATTCAATTGTAAACCACATTAATACTAATTTTATGTATACTGTATTATTTTACAAGGGTTATATTTTCCATCTTTGGTACTGTCGCAGTTTCGCCTAACGGACTCAATACGGCTAGTGAGATAATCACTGGATGGCACTTAACCAGCGGCAGTGCTTATGGCTACATCATCCAGGTTAACCTATACCGGATAGATGCGCTACGGTCCCAAGCCGTAGCTTGCCTAGGCCCAACGACGACGACGACGAAAACCAACAATTGTAGCCAGGCGCGGGTACAGGAGAGGGGGCACGGGGATTTAGGATTTGTCATGCGGGTGTCATGTAAATATTGCCAGCCCAATATTATATAATATTATTAATTATTAAAATACGACATGTCATTCAGGTTAAAGCTAGAGGGGTTAAGCCCCCGCCCCCCTGTATCCGCGCCTGGTAGCGTTATGTTATTGGAATTTTACATATTTATAAGTTAATCTTTGAAACAATGACCTCGTTCCTGCAACTCGATCAATTTCTTAATAACCGAAAAACGGAAGTTAAAAGAATTACTCACTCAGAAACTATTATTCACAAACTATTTTCAGCCAAAGACGATAGTACACATTTTACGGTACGTTGACGATATTTTGTGTATCTGGCCCATGAAGCGTGACCTGGATGACTTCCTCCTTCAGTTAAATAATCAAGTCCCCCTCCATTAAGTTTACTTTAGAAGTGGAACAAAACAACTCAATCCCGTTTTTGGACGTGCGTGTACATAGGGAAAACCCAGGTTTTAAGTTTAGTATTTATCGGAAAAAAAAACAATTTGTCCTACGTACACTTTTACTCCGGACATGACACCCACCTCAAGAAAGCTATATTTTCTTCAATGTTTCTCCGCGCTCTTAGGATCGCCAGTCCGGAATACATGGATGCCGAATTAGAAAAAAATCAACGGTATTGGAAGTGATTTGTGTAACCGACCTGCTTTTGCTGGAATCTTGTCTTAACAAGGCAAAACGAACTTTCTATCGCGTGAATAATAACCCTCGCACTTTGTCGAAGAATATTTTGTACTTCCATTTTTCCCAGGCTTTTTAGGCATTGCTAATGTACTTAAACTTTTGAATATTAATGTAGTATTTTCATACGACAATATTGTGAAAAATATCATAGTAAAAAATAGTCCTACCAATAATTCAGGCATTATCTATAAAATTGGTCGCAAACAATATGATTCCTTTTTACATTGGACAGACGGGAAAGGATTTGCACACGCGTGTAAAACAGCATCAATATTCCGTTAGAACGGGACAGTCGTCCAGTGCCCTTTTCGTCCATTTGTCAGAGTTATCCCACTGTATTGATTGGAATAATGCTTCAGTTTTGTTTCACTCAAGCAACATTGTTAATAGAAATATTCTTGAGTCTGCCATTATTCAACTTACAAATAATTTTAACATTAGCCATGGCCTTTTTTCGCTTGATCCTGTTGTTTTGAATTCGTTCAGAACGGATTTAGACAAGAGGGGCAAAGTGCTAAAACTCTTGTAATTTTTCCTCATAAATTTGTATGCTCCTCCTACAATTTTTATTTTTTCTATTTTATTTTTTGTGACCTATATATAGTCTCGAACTTGTCATTAGACGAAAGCGCTTGAGCACCATTCTGTTTCCTTTTTCCTTCGTGGTTATTTTCATCATTCATATATATATATATATTAGGGTGATTCAAATATGGGGGTAAAAATTTTTTATTTTTATTTTAATGTGTTCAACCCTTTAAATGGTTCATTTCAGCATAAAAATAACTATCCTAAAATATTTTAGCAAATTTTTAATTTTTAAGGGTTGCTACCAGCAATTAAAAATTGACAGAACGACTCAAATTGTCAAATTTTTCCACAGCACCCAGGAGGTACAGTACAAGGCGCATTGCTTTTTTTTAATGTGGAAAGCTCCCCCGTAGGTCCTACCATAACCACAAGCATGCATAATTAAACTAGCATGATATTTGAGACATTAGCTGTCCTTACTTCATCAATGTTTCTTTTTTTCTATCAGGGTAAACAGCCCTGTAGTTTTTCACTACTTGTAGCAAGAATTGTTTTTGATCTTCATGTGTTAGTATTTTATTATATTCATCCATTAATTTTACTCCTCTTTCCGCTATATCATTCACGACTTTCCACTGTTTGATAGATTTCTTAGCGGAGTTATACTCTTCATCATTATGCCATTCTTTAGCATCTTTGAGTACAAATTTTGAACTAAATTCTGTTATTGTAAAGAATCTTTGAGTATTTGATGTGACAAAATCTTCTAATTTCTTCGTTAGAATAAGTGCAGGATCTAGAAAAGCCCGTTTTGCAGGAAGAGTTTCCGTTTTATTTTGCAAGGCCTTTACCATTTTGTTTTTTGTTTCAGTAGGCACTTCATCATCATAAAAGGCCAACGCTACCAGTTCTTCTGATAGGTACCAGAGGTGACCTAACAGTTTTTTAATAGCAACAAATGCAATTGTGTCATTTATTTGTTTGTAGACTACAAGATTCTGTAATAATTCCAGATCAAGACGAGGAGCGCAAGATGGCACAGGAGCTGTAAACCATGCCTTTACATATAACCGAGTAGCAAATAGACAGATGTCTTTTAGTCCTTTTTTGTCTTTGACTGAAATTTTGAACTGAGATTTGAACAAAAAATTTAATGAATATGTAATTTTGGCCATCCACCTAGCCCGACGAAGTCCCGCTGGATGTTTAAATTTGATTCCACCTTTTGGTTCACCTCCCAAAAAAATAATTGTTAACTGCAATAGTTCTAGGTACATAATCGTCTCTTAGTTGGAATGTGTCTAGTTGATTTGCTGCAAATATAATTATGTCATCTTTGATGTCATGAATATTTTCATAGATATCTGGATCTGATAATACTGTTTCGTAGTCCTCCTTATTAATGCTTGACCATTTTTCTCTGAACTTCTTAAAAAGGACTATATCTGGGCCAGAAGATGGTGATAAAGACTTTGAAACAACAGCTTCCAGCATAATTTCAAATATGTGGTGTCGACATGCCAGCCACAATAAATCGTTGTCGAATTTTTGTTCTAGAAGAATAGCTGCACCATTTCTAGGACCAGTATTGGCTGCCGTTGTATCGAAACACACGCATTTTATTTGTTCGCAGATGCCCCATTCAAGCGATGTCTGATTGTTGGCATTAAAACTAGAGACGCATTTCTGCCACTCAATTTTGCAACATCAAGACTTCCTAATAATTTATCATCAAACAATTTTCTACGTTTGCCTACCTTACTTTTCCATGTTGAAGGTTGTGCAGCACAGAAACCAGATTCATCACTTTTACTCTCTCTGATTCTGATTCTGATGATGTACTGTTGAGTATGACAGCCTCTTCATTCTTCTTTCTTTTGATCTCTTCTGCTTTCTCTTTTCATAATGTTGCTTTTCTGCTGCTCTTTGCTCTTTTTTAGCAACAGCCTTATCAATGGTACCCATTTTTCCATGACGTCCTTTCTCACGTTGCATTTTCATCTTCTATTTTTATAAGCTGCATAGCATTCTCATGAGCAATGTCAAATAAGTTTTCCAGTTTATCTTTCCATTTTTCTTCTTTATTATTTAAATTTTGTGATCTTTTCAATTTCTTTGCTTTGTTTTTCTTAAGCAGCTGCCATTCCTTCAGTATTCCTTGAATTTTATCTACTACATGTACTCTGTTTTGCTGGTATTCCTGTTTTTTTTCCAAACTGCTAGCACATCATCTGCAGTGGAGTAGCATGATTCTCTAATGCCTCGCTTTTTAATATTTCTGTAGTGCATGAAGAGGGCCATCATTTCCTTCTCTGATGGTAATACGGATGTTTTAGTACTGCAGAGGGCTGCCCAATTAGCTATACTTCAGTTTCTTTTCTTGTAGAACTTCTCCCAACTGAGCAACTAGGTGATGGTGAGTTAGGCCTAGCTTCCATAATTGATTAATTGGTATCAAAATTACGAGTTCCAAACAACAATTAAAAGCAAGCTAGTATATAAACCATTAATTAAAAATTCTGAAATATAAACAATTAAACCTAAAATAACTTGTAAAAACAAACAAATTGAAAAAAAGGGAAACTTTGACGCCTGGTAGCACATAGTAAATTTTATTTAAAATTCACCAAATTTGGCATACACTACTTTTTTGTCATAGGGAACAAAAATACAGGTTGAACAATTAAAAAAAAAAACTTTGATTTTTTTGAATCACCCTAATATATATATATATATATATATATATATATATATATATATATATATATATATATATATATATATATATGGTGTGTGTGTGTGTGTGTGTGTACGCGTGTGAGATGATAATTTCTAATTACTATTGTATATTACATCTCGGGGTCCCGCCTGGCTGAACTTAACGAAGGAGGGAGTTGTTTTTCACTGATTCTTCATAAAAATTTGCATTTAAATCCTCTGAAATTAATTCGAATCAATTTTCTAACAGTTTTCTATGAAAGTGCTAAACACTTTTGAATTTAGTTGAGGGGAGTTTATATTCTGCTTTTGTGGCACTCTTAAACCTGTTGTATTCCGGTGCCAGTCCACCCAGAGGGAGTGAAACAGCTCACAGTTGCGCTTTATGTTTAATGATACTACACTCCTTGGCCGATAACTTCCGTGTTTGAAGGCGTCTTGGCACTGGCACTGAATTTTCCTTTTTCCTTATCTCCGAGGTGGACTAAGAAGACGACGTTGGGGCTTCGAGTTATGCGCCTACTTTCTATTTGTTCCCATCAGGGGGCGGTGGGAGGGCTTATTTTATTAGCTTTGGGGCCCGACAATAATTTTGCTCCTTATAGCAAACGTCTCCATATTGTTTTTATTCTCACTCAGCAACTGTTGGCAGCCATTATAAGTTGACAACTTCCATCCCACCCGAGAAATATATATATATATCACAAGCTCGTGAGCGTCGCCTAACTTCGCAGTAAAAAGTTTATCTCCCACAATAATCTTTATCTTATCAATCTATTTACGTATAAGTCTCAGTTAGCAATCTAACTATTCTGATTTTGTGAAGTTTGAGTGTTGAACTCAGCATCAACGTGTTTAACTTTAGGCTCTGATGCAAAGGAAAGGAAATAACGCAAATCCAACAAATAAATTAAACGGGAAAAATCAAAGTAAATTCGAAAAGCAAATATTTGGACTCAAATCATATCAAAATATCACGTGATATTTATTAAAGGAAGAATCATGAAGACACATTTTTAGATATTTATTTTTATTGGCAAATACAGACTTTGTTTGTTGTCAATTATAATTATTTACATTCTCTCTCTCTCTCTCTCTCTCTCTCTCTCTCTCTCTCTCTCTCTCTCTCTCACACACACACACACACACACACATTATACGGGGTGATCAAAGAGTGACTGCGCACCATAATCACTATGTAAGTATAGCCACGGTACACAATGAGTTTTCGATCACACTATATATATATATATATATCGAGAGAGAGAGAGAGAGAGAGTAAAATACTGTACATATGGAGTAAAAAGAAAAAGAAAAACGAAAATAATGAAGTTATAATAAGAATTTATTTGCAAAAAATCTGACATTATAAATGCGATTCCCTTCGTTTTCCTTCGTTTTCATTTTGGAAAACACGTTCACAACCGGTTTTTCATTGGGTTTTTTCGACTTTGATGGCAACAAACGTATTTACAAAAAGAGATCGTTCGACCTAATTCGTATTTATCACATCTTTAATTCTTTTTGGCGTCCCATTTATTTGGCTTTTTAGAAAAAAATTATAGTTAGCTCAGATTACGTTTTCTTCAATTATCGGTTTTAATTTTTGTTTTTCTTTTGTTTTTATACAATTGAACCTTTATATTGTGTGTGTGTGTGTATATATATATATATATAAACTATGAATGCATCGATTATTATATATATATATATATATATATATATATATATATATATATATATATATAAACTATGAATGCATCGACTATATATATATATATATACTGTATATACTGTATACGCCTCAGTGGTGTAGTGGTTAGCGTCGCTGACTACAGATCCATCGGCCCCGGGTTCGAGACCCGACGGCAGTCGGCGCGCAGCAAAACCCAGCTGTTCATCCTTCCACACAATAAAGAAAGTGGTTGGTAGATAAATGGGTACCCTAGGTGGTCTAGTGGTTAAGACACTGGGCTGCTGATGTGGCGTGGTTCGGATTACACGTTAAACTGTAGGACTAAGGTGGAGTGAAAAGCTTGACCTTCGTCAGAATGAACAATTCGGCCGGAAGCTAACCAAAGGTTATATATATTAAAAACTAGAATTAGTGAGGTCGAGCGTGTAATAATTTACATAAGTAATGTTTTTGTGAGGTAAACCCTTTTTGAGGGACATGGGAAAATTTAAAATTTACCTAAAAAATATCAAGAAACCTTTACAGTGTCGATTTGATGGCAATAAATTAGGTCAAGTTACGTTAGTTTAATTAGTCTTCTAAATATATGAAATTACAAAAGTACCTCACTTATGCGGAGATAAGCACAACGTGTGTGTGTGTGGTGTGTGTTTAATAAATGGATTACATGAATGTACTAGAGATGAATTACATACAAAAATTTCATTGACGACAATTTGGAACAACGATTTAAAAATGTAACCACAAATCCCTTCTTTGATACGGGTACCAATCAGTGGTATTGTGTAAAGGGAATCTCTTCAATGCTCACCACAAATTCATTATATTTATGCATGAGGTCAGTTAGACAACAAAAGGCAAATAAATATGGGTGTGGCGTACTCCGAACCAGAGAGAAAATAAGATGTAAATTCTCAGAGAGAGAGAGAGAGAGAGAGAGAGAGAGAGAGAGAGAGAGAGAGAGATGTCAATAAATCACCTTTTTCTGAAATTGAGACAAACGATTTATATTTCAAAATTTCAAACTAAATTTTGGTTACCCTTATAATTCTCCATTTTTTTCTTTTTTCTTTTTTTTTAATTTGAAGTATTTATTGCATTCACTTCACTCTTATTTATCCACGTTCGGGTGTCATGGATTTATCCACGTTGGGCGTTATGGATTTATCCACGTTTGGATGTTATGAATTTATCCACATTCGGATGTTATGAATTTATCCACGTTTGGATGTTATGAATTTATCCACGTTCGGGTGTCATGGATTTATCCACATTCGGGCGTTATGGATTTATCCACATTCGGATGTTATAATTTTATAGAAATATTTGCTGAGACCGTAAATAAAGATAAGAAAAAGTCTTAAGGGGAAAGGATAAAAGAATGAAGATAAAAATATACGAAAATCAAAGAAAAACAAAAAAATTATATAAAATGCAGTTTTAAATTGTTAATAAAAGGTAAAATTAATTTAAAAAAAACGAATGAATAATTAAACTGTTTTTAAAATTGTTTTTAAAAAGAGAAATTTAAATTTTTAAAATGTATCAGCAGGATTATAATTTGCAAATTACGAATTGTATTTATAGTCTTTGGGGTTGGTTATAAACCTTCTTCGTAACGGGAAAGGTTATGTGACGAAGGAGACATACAGCTTTACGTGGAGTCCGAACCACGGGTCGCTACATCATCTAAACGTAGAAGGTTACCCATCCAGACTGTAATAATAAGTAAAATTAAAAATAAATAATAATAGCATTGATGTTAAGTGGAGATACGGACAAACAATTTCATACCCTGATGCCCATCGTTTAGGACGATTTATGAATAGCTTGGATAATGAGATTATATGAGTTTTGAATCTTTGCATTAGACTGTACTGATCACGTATGATTGCCTCAAGAAGCTTCGAAACATTGTGGTTAGCAAACATTTGCGAAGCTGAACATCTTGGAGGTAACTTATGTAACGTTCTGAGGATCTGTTATAAAACAAATTTATATAGGGTTATGCCAGAACCATTTTTATATTTAGGCCAAAGGTGTTATCCACAAATATTAGTGCAGAAAGTACCCTAAAGTGTCTTTATCTTCACTCATACAAATCTGAAGTTTCTCATTATAAAAGGTTAAATTTTTTACAAAAATTTCGATACTGTTTTTCTAATGTGACCCAAATACTTAAATTTTTGTATTTGCTGTATTGGTCCACTCCTCATTTTGAAAATAATATCAGCTCACTGATTAGAGATTTGAGGATGGATAGGCAATTAGGCATAACCTTAATTTTAGTCACATTAAATTAATACCATGATTCCGCGAATATAATTCGTAATTACTTAGAAGACAAACGAGACCTTTCTCAATGTGGTACACGTAATATTGGCCACTTACGTGGAATAAAAGTTTTAAACTATTAACACGTACATATATTCTACGTACAAAATGGCGGGAAAAAAAATACCAGACAACACTTTAAAATGAACTTAACAAGCTCACTTCGCTCGTGTCTCTGTATATAAAAGTTCCTCGAGCTCCAATCGACTCATAAGTCCCCCAAAATTCTAAATTCTGAAAGCACTTTCACAATTTTGAATTTGCTCAATCCGTATGCGAGGACACATTCTTTTTTCGTATTTTTTATTTATTTATTTATTTATATCGTTGTACGCGTAAATGATATTAATCTCAAAGGGACGAACGAAACCCTATTTCCATATAAATGTTTCGTTTGTTTGTGCGAGCAAAAATATACAGGGGTTCCGTAGGGTTTAAAAAATTTCATTTTTTTTCCTTTTTAATTATTTTTGTAGGTAAAAATAACATTAGTTCCAAACGGGTTTTGCAAAAGTTACTTTTTCTCGTTTTGATCCAGTTTTGTTTGTCAGCGTGGCCTTAATCTAAAAGGGTTACCAACCTCCTTCATTTTTCCTAAACGAATTAACATTAGGGTTGAATTTGATAATTAGATCATATAAATAATTAAGTGAATTAAACGCTTAAAAACGCTTAGAAACGGTTAAACACTTAGAAAATTTCATCATCTTAAGTTTACAAAACATTTCCTTAAAGTTTTGAGGAGTTTGTGTTAAGGGACCAAATATAAAGCAAAATTAACTTTATACTCAAGGTAATATCCAAAAAACTCCTCAAGCGCACGCGCACTTCCCCCAAATTTTGTGGGAGAGGGTCGGGGTTAAAAAAATTAGACTCCATTTGTGTTGTTTTATTATCTTAACTATTATTAGGTTTGAAACTCTCTCAAGCGTTTCATACATTAAACATTATTCAGAGTTTGGAATATTACCACCGATATTTGCATACAAACTACCGTCTTTAACAAGTAAAGAAGAGTTAATTTGAACGTTATTCTAACACAATTAACGGTATGTGTATATGTATATTGTATATATGTGTATGGGTGAGTGTGTCGGTGGGTGAGTGCGTATATATATATATATATATAATATATAACCTTTGGTTAGCTTCCGCCCGAATTGTTCATTCTGACGAAGGTCAAGCTTTTCACCACCTTAGACCTACAGTTTAACGTGGAATCCGAACAACGCCCCATCAGCAGCCCAGCGTCTTAACCACTAGGTTAAGACGCTAGGGTACCCATTTATCTACCAACCACTTTCTTTTTATTGTGTGGAAGGATGAACAGCGGGGTTTTGCTGCGCGCCGGCTGCCGTCGGGTCTCGAACCCCGGGCCGATGGATTCGTAGTCAGTGACGCTAACCACTACACCACCGAGGCGCCATATATATATATATATATATATATATATATATATATATAATATATAATATATATAAAACACAAGTAATTATTATTATATTTGAGTTCACCAAAAAGTTTTGATTTCCATTTTCTGTAATAATATAATCCGTCTTCACAGCTGGAAATCATGTGACAGTTCCGTCTATTATCGTTGTGAGAACTTCCACAAGACGTGAAATGACTACACGTTTTGTAGACTTTTGTGAAAGTTTGTAATATAACGAATTATAAGAAAAAGTACACACGCTCATTTCGCTCGGCCTCCAGACGCTTCGTACGCTCCTAATATTGTTTGTGTTTATATGAGCCCCTCTGAGGAAGAAGTGGCTAAGCAACAAAAGTAAAAAACGCCAGAATATTTCGACAAAATAGCTTCAAAAGGTAAAAAGTTATTCCACTTTCAAATTTGGTGCAACTTTAACTGCGTTTTCTGGCTTTTTTTTATGCAGGAAGGAGGGTCCAAGGGCGAATGCCCGCAAAAGCGCCCCCTCCCCTCCCAAAGAAGAAGAAGGGAGCCAAAATCAAGGTTCAGGGTTTTCGAGATGCCTAGACACACTACGTTTAAAAGTTTGGAAGTCATAGACAAGGGGAAAGATGGATTGAGGAAGATTGTTCCAGAGTTGACCGGTTGAGTAAGTGAAAGATTGAAAATACCGATTAACCTTTGCGTAAGAGAGTTGGACAGAAAAGGAAAGAGAACGTGTAAAAAGTCTGGTGCTGCGTGATCTCCTTAACCTCAACGACTGAAGTTTTTGTAGGGTTAAGTTATGAATGCGTGTATTGGAAACGGTGCAAATTCGACCCAGTCGTCCAAAAGAGGTTAAATGAGGAGGCATGCAGTTAGAGAGTTCAGAAGAGCAATGCCCGTTATAATAACGATATAGTAAAGAGAGAGTGGGGCAACTTTGAGGCGAAGAGAAAGGGATTAAAGACAGTCAGTAAGAGGTGGGGAACTGATGAGACGAAAAGCCTTTGATTACACCCGGTCAAGTACGGCTGTGGGGGTTGAGCCACCCAATACATGAGAAGCACACTTCATACAGGGGCGGACAACACCCCTGTATAGAGACAGCCACTGAGTGGGGGTGAAGAAACTGCGGAGGCGGTACAGAACATCTAACCTCTTAGAAGCTGTTTTGGAAAGAGAGTATATGTGATCTTTCCACGAAAGATCACGAGAAAAGGAAACGCCAATAATGTTAAGAGAAGAAGGATTGAAGCGTGTATTGTTGAAGGTAAGGGGATAGTCGTGTGGAAGATTGTGATGCGTAGACAGGTGGAGGAACCGAGTTTTTGAGGCAATGAAAGCCACAAGGTTTACTCTGCTCCAATCAAAGATACCAGAAAGGTCAGCGGTCAGGTGCTCCATAGCCGTCTTACGCGGATCATGGAGTGAATGTTGAGAGGGATGCTTTGGGAAGTGGGTGGAGAAATGAAGCGTGGAATCATCGGCATAGTGGTGAATAGGTCAGGAAGTGCGAATTAAAACATTATTAATAAATAAAAAGAAAAGAATGGGTGACAGGACAGAACCCTGAGGAACACCACTGTTGATAGCTTTAGGAGAAGAACAGTGGCCATCTACAACCGCAGCTATAGATCGGTCAGAAAGGAAATTAGAGCTGAAGCCACGGAAAGAAGGATAGAAACCGAAGGAGGGCAGTTTCGAAATTAAAGATTTGTTCCAGACTCTATCAAACGCTTTCGATATGTTTAGCGCAATAGCAAAAGTTTCATCGAAATCCCGAAAGGAGGATGACCAAAAGTCAGAGAGATATGCAAGAATATCGCCAGTCGAGCGTCCCTTGCGGAACCCATACTGACGATCTGAAAGAAGATTGTGAGAAGAGAGGTATATATTACATTTTACTTTTGTCGCTTAGCCAGTTCTTCCTTGGAGGCCTCATATTTAAAAACAAACAAAATTGTGCGTAAAAATGCATTATATTGAACAGTCAAATATGGGGTGATCCAAGAAAAAGTATTCCCAAAAGTAACCTGTAATATATTTTTTTGGAACACCTTTTCGATAACTCGGTATAAAAAAAACAACTGGAAAAATTCCTATTTACACTCGATAGATAAAATACTTTAAACCGTATTTATGAATAAACTGACCCAAATAAGTTTAAATTTGAAATCTTCTGTCGTCATCATCCTTGTAGCAGATAGACTTTAAGCCTCGAAAGGGTGTTGACCCTTAGCCATTTTATTCCTATTTTTTATGACAAAATGGTGAGCATTTGACCACAGCATCTGACTTTTGACATCAAAATGGGGCCTCATCGTTCGCCTCTGAACCCGTTTCTCTTTTATATGTGATAAAACAGATATGTATGAATCATTCACTATATATGTGGTCGGTAGGAAATGAAAGTCCTTCCCAATATCCGACCCTCACTCCTATAATGCATTTAGATGGCTTACAAATCAATCCGATCTTAAAATTACTTTATCGCCTATATATATATATATATATATATATATATATATATAAGCTGTTTCTAATTATAAGGTTTGCTTTGTCATTGAGCGAGCGGATTTGATTCTCTTTCTCTGTAAAGGAATATATATATATATATATATATATATATATATATATATATATAAAGAACGACGCTTGTGTAGAAGAGCGTTCCGCACAAGATGAGGAGGGAGAACGAGCAAATGAAAAATGATGTACCTCCCAGGAATCGAACCCGGGATCTTCCAAATGCCAGTCGGATATGCTAACCACTGCACCAAGGACCACGATTAGTCAATACTCGTATGTAGGAGAATTACGAGTATTGACTAATCGTGGTCCTTGGTGCAGTGGTTAGTACATCTGACCGGCAATTGGATGATCCCGGGTTCGATTCCTGGGAGGTACCTCATTTTTCATTTGCTCGTTCTCCCTCCTCATCTTGTACGGAACGCTCTTCTACACAAGCGTCGTTCTTTACATTAATTATACTGTGTGTTGTTTGCATTTAAAAAATATATATATATAATACAACACAGAATGTCCTCCCCTGAGACAACTTTTACGGAATACTCAGACCTAATGCGCATGAAACAAAGAATTTTTCCGGGATAATTAAATCCACTATAGTCCGAATAAGTAATTGTAAATGGGAAATACGAGTTTCTTGCGTGTATTGAGGTTCTGAATGTCGTTGTATAGGTTAGCTTTAAACCCTAGATCCTGTCCCAAAGATGGGTCTTATCGGCTTAGCAGATAACTGGTGGGTGAAGCTATATTTTGGGGCCTCTTTACTTAGTGACCCGTTGGCCACATGGTGGCCGGTATATTCCCCACGGTATATTCCACCACGGTAAATTCCACCAGGTAAATTCCACCAATGGTAAATTCCACCAGATAAATTCCACCCCAAATTATTTAAAATAAAATATGATTTAAATAAGTAAAATGTAAATATTTTATTCATATTGGTACAAATAGAAGAATACAACGAATATTACAATAATTTATGGTGCTCTTCCAATATGTGCTCTACCGCGAAATTTACATTCCAATACGTGATCTACCTTAGATTATTCGGATTAGCAGCAGGTACGTTAGTTAGCCTTATAAGGCTAACTAACGAAAATATCACGACTTAACCTAACCAATCGTCAAGGGCGTATAGTTGACTAACGATTGATTAGGTTAAGTCATGATATTTTCGTTAGTGCTAATCCGAATAATCTAAGGTAATATTTACATTTTACTTATTAAATCATGATTTAAGTAATAAGTAAAATGTAAATATTACCTTAGATTATTCGGATTAGCACTAACGAAAATATCATGACTTAACCTAACCAATCGTTAGTCAACTATACGCCCTTGACGATTGGTTAGGTTAAGTCGTGATATTTTCGTTAGTTAGCCTTATAAGGCTAACTAACGTACCTGCTGCTAATCCGAATAATCTAAGGTAGATCACGTATTGGAATGTAAATTTCGCGGTAGAGCACATATTGGAAGAGCACCATAAATTATTGTAATATTCGTTGTATTCTTCTATTTGTACCCATAGGAATAAAATATTTACATTTTACTTATTTAAATCATATTTATTTTAAATAATTTGGGGTGGAATTTACTGGTGGAATTTACCATTGGTGGAATTTACTTTGGTGGAATTTACCATTGGTGAATTTACCTGGTGGAATTTACCGTGGTGGAATTTTCCGCGGTGGAATTTACCTAGAACCGGCCACATTGGGCTTCCATCATGAAAAAGAAAAACTTTAGTATTTGCCATTTACCTTACTTAGTTGAACTATAGTGGATTTAATTATCCAGGAAGAGTTCCTTGTTCCACCCACACTATGTTTGTGTATTCCATACATCTACACACACACACACACACACGTGTGTGTGTTTGAGGTTCGTAACAGCAAAAGTCATATGACAGAGGAGACCTTCAGCTTTACGTGGGATTCGAACCACGGCCATTACAGCATCTGGACACAGAAGACGGTCAACCATCCAATTACTCTCCAAACCCAACGTCGCTTAACTTCTTTGATCGAAGAGAAGCAGCGTTGCGGCATAGGCACGACGTAACCCTACAATATATATATATATATAATATATATATATATATATATATCCCCGCAAGGGGGTTCTAAGCTCGTGCTCTTGAGTGCTCTTTGTGCTCGTTTGTACGTGCTTGTTCCTGGAGGTTTCACGTGCGCCCTCCCGGCCCTAGCACCCAAGGATGATGGGGCTCGACCCTGCAGTCCTTGTCATCCTTGGTCTTTTTCCACTTCGACTGTCCCCTCCACCCTTTCTTTTTCCTCTGTCTTTCCTCTCACTTTTTCTTTGTTTTTCCGCTGAGATATGCCCTTTAAATAGAGGCGAATCGGTTCTTCCTGAACTAAAAAAAAAAAATATATATATATATATATATATATATATATATGAAAATTATTTCACGAAAGTAACACGTGAAAAATATTTATGATGAATAAAACCACGAAGGAAAGGAAACACAGAATGGTGCTCAAGCGCTTTCGTCCTGAGGATGTCATTAGACGAAAGCGCTTCAGCACCATTCTGTGTTTCCTTTCCTTCGTGGTTTTATTCATATATATATATATATATATATATATATATATATATTAATGGAGAAACGAGGGGACAAGAGGGGGCGCCCTCAAAAATATCCCTCTTTATGAGAAAGAAAGAACCAAAATCAAGGTCTCCGAGGCTTATGATGCTATATATAAAACGCATTAAATATTGCTAATGGAGTGGCGTTCGTACAATTATAAATAAGCCGTCATTTCCACCAAGTTGAAATTGAATTGAATGACACGGATGCATTACTGTGTGTGTATATACATATATACAGTGTGTGTGTATATATATATATATATTGCGCAATTTGATTCTATCAAAGAATGCAAAACAAAGACAAAAAGGATTTTCAAGTCTCGTGAATCAATTTCCTTTGAAAATTTTCGTTTCAGAGTTCAATTTTTACCTTTAGCATTTTTGTTATTTTCATACGATTATTAATTTTAGGACAAATTAATCATTTTTTACTCTCTCTCTCTCTCTCTCTCTCTCTCTCTCTCTCTCTCTATATATATATATATATATACTGTTGGGGTTGTTTTTCTAATGAGAGACGAAGGAAGGACGTCAGCCCAGGAGAAACCTCGCACCCTTCACATGAATGTTAGGTTAGGTTAGGCATTACATGAAAAGACTGGTTTCACGCAATGACTAGTATATATATTATATATATATATATGTGTGTGTGTATATATATATATATATATATATATATATATATATATATATATATATATATATATAATATATATAATATATATATATATATATAGGTAGGTAGAACCCGGCCTCTTTGAATCTGAATCGTAATTCAGTTAAGAATAGTACAGTATCATAGCTGAATCCGGATCCATTTGCTAACGAGTTAGATGTCCTCAGTGTCCCCGAACTAAATTGGGTATTCTTTGGACACGCAAATTTGAAACAATGCCATTCTTTTGCACTAAACTGCTTACCAAATAAAATACAAAAACACACGAACAGTGTCTAAAGGAGTTTATACAGTAGGTTAAGTACACTATATAGTACCAAGAACTTGTTCCTTTGCAGGTAATTCTAATCGATTTTACGTGCCATAATGAAACAGTGAAAAGGTTCATTTACGTTAACCGTAAAAAAGTATTAGTGGCTTTTAAAAAAGTTTACTCGGAGGATTAACGTTTTTATCATACCATTATTACCTCTGCCAGATGCAAACTGATAAAAGAAATAAGGTACATGCATTAATAGCGTGGATTAGGATAAGAATCGATTCAATGGAAAGGGAGGTTGTAAAGATATCCGCATGATTCCCGTCATTTCAAAATTACTTCTGCCCGAAAAGATTTTTATCATTTTTTTAATGATTAAATAGTAAATATTATTTTGAATTAGACTGCATTCGGGCACGATGTCAATCGACGTCGACTGCGTGTGGCTTTATTCCCTTGACAATGGCAAATTTTGGGAGGAGTGGGGATCTAAAGCGTTTACTCACCATATAACTTTGACCTTTCGTTTATTTTTTATAAGCCTTTAAGCCTGTTTTCAAATTTCGACTTAACAAAACCCCTTACCAAATTTGGTGATTCTGCGCATTTAACCGTTGTTCACTTGGCGACATACCTACCAACCCACATACCCGCATATAAACCACACTGAATGCCCTATTTCCTCAGCCTTTGGATAAGCGTCGATAATTACCGACTGAAATAAACAAGTGAATCCAACTTCATTTAACAGAGTTCGGAATTCTACCTACCAACAATGAATTGACTTAACAACAAAAACTCTTTATTCTTCTACAATGAAAAGGTACTACAATAAGAAGTTATATGTAATATGTTCATAAAAGAATAAAACTAATCATGATAAATTAATAGATTAATAAAAGGATAACGCAAACATCAGATAATCAGCATAAATACTGTATGATGTAAAAATGGGATCACCTGAAGATCAGGGACCCCAGCCTTCGTTAGATAGCCTTATAAAGCTAACTAACGAAAATATTACTACTTAATCTAACCAATCGTTAGGTCAAACTGTACGCCCTTGACGACTTGTTAGGTTAAGTCGTGATAAACTAACGAAGGCTGGGGGCCCTGATCTTCAGGTGATCCTAAAAATGTATTAGATTTTATAGGGAAATATTCATTAAATGTTACTGAAGATGCAAATTTAGTATCAAATTAAGCAAACTTAAGTTTAAAATTAAATAATATTAATTTTTAAGTAAAGATTATACATGTATATGATGTCATACACCATCGGTATTCAATACCAAATACTGTACATACATACACATATAAATACGTGTGTACATATACATACTCGTACATACAAGTATGCTTTAAAAACTAAAAGTTTAACTTTTCGAAAGTTTGTAATTATTTTATGCATAATAAAAACCACAATTAATTAATTTATTGGGGTTGTTTAACCTACTTCGCAACATCTAAGGTCATATGACGGAGGGGACCTACAGCTTTACGTGGGATCCGAACCACGGGTCGCTACATAATCTGGACATGGAGGACGGTCTCCCATCCAACTACTACCCAGACCCAATGTCGCTTAAGTTCGCTGATCAACGGGAAGCGGTCTTACGACATTGGCTACGACGTAGCTCGAAACCTTACAAACGCACAAAGAGTGTTAACCTTGGTTTTGCTTCCGCCCGAATTGTTTATTCTGACGAAGGTCAAGCTTGTCACTCCACCTTAGACCTATAGTTTAACGTGGAATCCGAACCGCGCCCCACCAGCAGCATAACGTCTGGGTTTTGCTGCGCGCCCGCCTCTGCCGTCACCGGGTCTCGATCCCGGGGCCGATGGATTCGTAATCAGCGATGCTAACCACCAAACCCCAAAGTATTTTCTATTATTTTTTAGTTTAAGACGTTTTCAAGTTAATAACATTTAAATGAAACATGGAGAAAGAGATCAGCGTCTGTGACCCAGGGGCAACACTGTTTCCCTATAAACGAATTGAAGATGCTGAGGTCAGAGGTTCGACTCCCGATAATTACAGTAGTCTCACCTGAGCGTTGGTCCAGTTTCCGGTCCTCCTCAATGATTATTACGATGAAATAGGGTACTATTGGCCTCGCTTGAACGAACTTCTTTATTTTTTAGCGGGGCGGGTTCTGAATGGCGTGATCGGTATAGTAGTGTTGACCCTGAAACCGCGCGACTCAGGTTCGACTCCCACTAGCTCTCGTAGTTTCCTAATCTACTTTCTTTTTCTTTACCATTTTTTTTTTTAAAGTTTTTGGAAGTGGATATTAACCCTATTTTGCATCATGTTGCCCTCAGTTAACATACTGGAAAATTGTTTTAATGTACAGGGTGAGCGAAAAGTCCCTGTGCACCTGCAAGAAATGTAGTGAACCTGTACCTGCACTGTGTTGGAAGTGGACAGGTGCGCAGGGACTTTTCGTTCACCCTGTACAGTGTTGATTTTAAGCAACAAAACCCGCGACCTTTAATAAGTCATTCTGTCTCCTGGCTGATTTCTAAACGAGTATCAGCCAAACTTCGTTTGGAAGTTGACCGCTGCGCGAGAGAGATTAATAATAATGATTGGGTTTGTTTAACCTCCTTCGCAACACTTAAGGTCATATGACGGAAGGGGACGTATACAGATTTGCGTGGAATCCGAACCACGGGTCGCTGCATAGTCTGGACGCGGCGGACGGTCTCCAATCCAACTACTCTCAGACCCAATGTCGCTTAACTTCGGTGTTTAACGGGTAGCGGTGTTACGACATTGGCTACGACGTAGCCCTGTGCGAGAGAGAGAGAGAGAGAGAGAGAGAGAGAGAGAGAGAGAGAGAGAGAGAGGACTGCTTAAAGCTAAATGTACGAAATAAGTGTATGGAATGTAGGGTTAAATGTTTTATTTACGAAAAAGAAAACTATTTCTAACCTATAAAAAGGTCATTTGAATTTATTAACTTTTTTTTTGCGTTAAATCTCAAATGGTTTGAAGAAATTGGTTATAAGAATTTTCCAGTGATGGATCCAGGTACGTGCAATCCGTGCAAACTGCACGAGACCTCCCTGTACTGGAGGCCACAGTGACGGGCCCCAATACCCAAAAATGATAAACATTTAGTTAAAAAAAGACGCAAATTTCAAATAAATCGGGCGAGGGTGTCTTAACGAACGCGGAGAGACCACTATAATAGTTCGAGTCTATGGGGCCACGCAAGGGCCCTCAATACACGCTTCTACGTTTCTCCCTTCTATTCATCTTCCCTGGATCCGGCACTGGAAACACCATTAGATAAATGGACGAAATCTACAAAAATCTCTGCCTTCACTGGACTGTGGAATCGTTTGAAGAAAGTGAGGTACATTTCGAAAATTCATACTGATGACGTCCAGGATAAAATTTCGCTAATAGTTTACCATTTCAGTATTAGAGGTTGCACCTACTCTCTCTCTCTCTCCTCTCTCTCTCTCTCTCTCTCTCTCTCACGTTTTAGAAGTGAAATGAATTTGATCGTGTTTGATTAGGGCATTTTCTATTATTTTGTATTTATTTCATGTTAATGATTTTAACACATTTGTTTTGCTTTAATTTATTTGATGATAAACAAGTTTCCTTTTCACGCGTGAACCTTCCAAACTTGTTTATGTCGTGTTAACTATCTTATTCTGCGCATTATTTACACGACAAAAACCGGTTTCAGTATTCATTACGCGTCCCAAGTCTTTGATCGAATACTGCTTCAACGCTATTGATAAACTGAACAGTGTGAATTACTGAACTGATCTGATAATGCATCGAGTTTTCCTCAAAAGGCGTTTCAAGGCCTTGTCACATCTCATTAAAAGTGTGAAAATGCAATAAATTCCTTCTAATGACATTTGAGACAAATTAGTTTCTTATCGAATTTACAATTCTATCGTTTTTAGCGTGAACCCATTTTTTTCATTTTCCAACACACACACACACACACACACACACACACACACACACTATATATATATATATACACACACGTGTGTGTGTGTGAGAGTGTGTGTGTGATACTGCATTCCTAAGCAACAACATCTCAAGAACTGTCAGGTATGTGTCAATAATTAAAATCAATTTGAGGTAATGACATTTGTCATCACAAGAAAATTTAGTTAATTACAACCTTTCAAAATAATTACTTCTTTATACGCAACTTCAAAAGGATTTAAAAAAAAATCACTGTTATTCGCGAAATACAATAACTTCATAACTGTCATTTTAGGGAAATAACGCCTATAAATTGACTTTGGAATACTCCACTTTTTTGGCAAAAACACAGTTAAAAATTAACCATTTTCGTCTAGGATTAAAAGCTCCTAAATTTAAAGTTCTCTCTCTCTCTCTCTCTCTCTCTCTCTCTCTCTCTCTCTCTCTCTCTCTCTCTCTCTCTCTCTCTCTCTCTCTCTCTTTACACTTAATGAAGTTTTTTGTTAAATATCATTTCTCTTTCTAGAAAACCTTAACAGGAATTCTTGAATTAGTTACAAGGATTTAGACGGGATTTGCGTAAAACTAAGTTCTTTTCGGGTCTGTTGTATGTCAGATGTTCATTTTACGATTGATGTTCAGACTTTTACGAGTAAAGAATCAAAAATCTATTCAAAATTTATAATAACATCTGTGATAAATACCAGTTGCGTCGTCTTAAAAGTTGACGTATTTACTGGTGCGTTAAACTCAGGTAGTTATAAAGAAAATACAGTAGAATACGTTGATAATGCGGTACGCTAATAACAAGGCAAAAAAATTATAGGTAATCATTTTCGATTACGCATCCAAGCAGCGAGTAATAGTAAACCGTGAGCGAACATGGACAGAATTGAGACTGAGTGAGTGATGTGTAGTGTAACGTAAGCCTGTGTTATCAGCGTTCTATTGTATAGTAATTTTCTCTCTCTCTCTCTCTCTCTCTCTCGCGTAGGCCAAAACTAAAGAAACACGCTGTAAATAAAAAAAAATATATTAATAAAAAATAAATTAGAAAGTGTGGTATACCTAAAACAAATGTTTTTAAAGTATTTATAGCAATAAAGTTTCCCACAAAAACTGTTTAATGTGTACCCTGTTGAAGTCTTTGCACAAATGCAGTCTTACTGGCATTGATCGGCAAACCCGTTGGCACTCAAGTGGCAAGCTTCGTATTGCAACAACGATAACTGAAAGAGTCTGAGATTTCGTCGCATACACAGTGTCTGTGATTGTACCCCATAAAACGAAGTGAACCGGAGTCAAATTCGGAGACCGCGTTGGTCAAGTCACAGACTGGGAAGCCTTCCGTTCAAGGTCATCCGAAACTAGTTTCATTATGAACAATTCCACTTCCATCAAATTTCTGTACAAGGTTCACAATGTTCTTAGTTGTTGGAAGAATCGGGCCATAAACCTTCTGGTACTGGAACATCATCTTTATACTGGTAAATGGTGAACCGCTTTACGATTTCAATCATCTTTTCAGACGTGGACAGCCATGAATTTTATATTTATGGCAAAGAACAATCCATTCGGGTTTAACGTACAGGCGTGTTTGTGATTAAATCGTATAAATCACCTTTCGAATATCGCGTTCTATATAACAGGTACAACTGCGAAGCAAAACTATGGCCCGTTGAAGGTGTTTTCTTACTCTCGCCAATATCTATCTATCTATCTATCTATCTATCTATCTATCTATCTAACTGCATATATATATTAGTAAACACCAGAAGGCTACGTACGTTTCGTTACATATTCCCAGACTTTTTCAATTTACTTGCAACGAAATATTCCACAAAAATTAAATGACAAATTGAAACATAAAAGTCGCCGTAAATAGACAAAATTATAAAATACGAAAGGCTAGCCAATTCTTCGTTCTATTTCAAAACGTAAATTTCATTATTTTGCACGTTTCCTTATCCAGTCTTGACGTTATTGAAAACGTATAAAAAGAAGATTACGTACGAGTTCCATCTGGGAAACGCGTGCAAAATGATAAACAGTTGAATAGAACTTATTTTCTTTATTTTTTTACGTAAACCGATGAAACAAAAAAAAAGTTTATAAGATTATCTATCGTGGTGAACTCAACTCAATTTTTTGCTGAAAGGTTGTTGGAAACTCCTTAAAAATATATTTCTACTGCGCACATATTAAAAATAGCCATCACTATTTTAGTATTCATTCTAGCGATGTATGGAAATGGATAATATAAACGTTATATAGATAGATAGATAAATAGATGGATAGCTGCACTCTTTTTCCTAAACCCATTTTCTTTGCATATATAAAACTTAATTCTCATATGAACATTGAATGTAAGTCTGGCATTACAGTTTGCGATAGATAGATATTACAGTTTGCGATATACTGAGGGCACTCAATATATTTTGCCCCACCCTTTTTCTTAGCTAAATAATAGGCCATGGGGCTGAAATGTCTTTTGGGCCGTAAGTTTGAACTTTCTGTGCTTCACATAACCGGATTTTTCGAGTTTGAACCTCCCCTCCTTGTATAAAACCGCTTTAAACGCCTTTGTATAAAACCGATGGTTAACGCAGTTTCGAAAATGGCGTCTGACAGTGATGTATGTCGTAAACAGAGAGCTGTTATCGAGTTCTTAACCGCGAAGAAGGAAATAGTTGGAAATATTCACAAACGTCTACAAAACGTTTACGGAGATGCTGTTGTTGATCGAAGCACAGTTGGACGCTGGTCTAAACGTGTGAAATCATCGGAGAGAGGGAGAGCCAGAATCGATGATGAGCCACGCAGCGGTCGCCCGGCATCGGCTGTCACATCTCACACTGTGCAACGTGCTAACAGCATCATTCGATCAAATCGGCGAGTCACATGAAAGGGGTGATTCTGGTGGACATTTTGAAGAAAGGACAAACAATCAACTCAGAGGCATATATTGCTATCCTACAGAGACTCCAGAGACGTATAAAGCGAGTTCGACCGGAGAGAAAACTGGAAGACGTCCTTCTTTTGCACGATAACGCAACACCACACAACAGTTTGCAAACAAGAGAGGCCATCACAAAAATGCGCTTGACTGTGTTACCCCACCCTCCATACAGCCCGGATCTGGCACCTTCAGACTTCCATTTGTTTGGGCCAATGAAGGATGCTATTCGTGGAAGAAAGTTTCAGAGTGACGATGAGGTTGTTGAGGAGGTTAAGAGGTGGCTCCAGTGGAAACCAACGGACTTTTACCAGCAAGGAATAAAGGCCCTCGTTTCGAGGTGAAGGAAAGCTGTAGAAAAGGATGGAGACTATGTAGAAAAATAAAAACTTGTAAAAAAGGTATGTAACTACTTGTGTACAAAATTTCTGGAACTTGCAAAAGGAAACTTCGAAAGTAAAAAAAAAGGTGGAGCAAAATATATTGAGTGGCCCTCGTATATTCCTCTTCAATATCATAATACAATCGTTTTTCAGAGTCGTTCGGAACTTCCTTCATCAATACGTTATTTGTTATTTGCGGGCATTCGGCCTTGGCCCCTCCTTCCCGCGTAAAAAAAAAGATACCTACGAGTTCCGAGGTAGAAACGAAGAACGACGAAAATAGTTTATAAATGGCTCAGAAAAGAACCTTATTTTCTATTTGCGTCATAAATTTCAAGCTCCGAAGTGCAGCTTTGAGCCGATGTGCAAAATGGGTACCGATCGATCGTGGGAAAGAGGTTTTCGAACGCAATTTTCAGCGTTTTTATTGGAAAAAAATGTTAACAAAATGACTATACTTTGTTATATATATATATATATATATATATATATATATATATATATATATATATATATAATAAACGTCACTTTGATAAACTTCATATAGTTTTGTAAATTAATAAACGTAAAAGCTACCGTTATTAATTACATTTATTAAATCAATTCTATACTAAATCTAATATTGAAACAAATATGTACAATTTGTTAAATTATTATATTTTTATACAAACATTTTTATCCGACATATATTGAAATACTTTTATTGAATAATTTATTTCCAGCTGTACTTAAATATGCATATCGGGTGTACACTGTATGATCAACGCTTTGAAATTAAACCTTTTTGCAGTAATTTCAAAGTATTATTATTATTTTTGTTATTATTATTAGTGTTGTTTTTGTTTTTGTTGGTGTTCAAGGTCGTAATCATGAAGTATGGCTCATTACGAGGAGTAATTATTACCTGATAATACTAATATTTTGAAGGTAATGTTAATAAATATTAATTTATTATCACCTTTATGGGATCTCGAAACGAGAGATGTAAGTAACTATTTTGCATAAAATACAACAAACAATCAAAAGTTACATCAAGAAGTAATATTAGCGATGTATTTTAATATATAATTTATAATTAATATTATGTGACTGAAGTTTCTGAAATTTATTATTTGTTTCAATTATTAATTAATAATTATTTTAAATTTATTACAAAAATGTTGTTGTTTGTTGACAATTATCATAATTTAATACCAAGTTGAAAAAGGCGAATTTTAAATTCATTATTCTTTCAAACAGAAACTGTGCATTGAATTACTTACGAGGTTCATTACCTCTCTAATCTCATTATACCCCACGATGAATCATAATTAACCGCAAAACAGTAACAAAAGATAATTTTAAAAATGGAAAAGTTGTGAAAGAGTCAAAAAAAGCAATTTTTGAAAGTGCTTTTTTCCTTTCTCTTTTCCAAGCGGGGTTGAACACGATGTGTGTTAATAAATGAAACGAGAAATCTCTATTTTTAATTAGTTTGGAGTGCTTACATTGATCACGGGACTCTTCCCATTCAATGTCATTTTCATTTAACTCTTCGTTCAAGAATGAGAAATCCGAGAGAGGGAAAATCTTAAAGGAAGCAATTATCAAATCGATCCATTTCTATTCTCTTATGTAGGAAAGAGGGAGCCAAGGGCGAGCGACCGCAAAAATGCCCCACCCCCCACCCCACTATATAAAAAAGAGGGCCAAAATAAAGGTCTTCGAGACTCACGATGTCTTTTCTTTAATTTTGAGAAGATTGTGTAGTGCGTAAGATGCGTGTATACAGTATGTAGTGAAAAACAGAGGGAGAAGTGTTGGAGTGCTCACAACGTTGATGAAACCCGGTAAAAGATCGGCTAAAGAGGACAGTGACAGGAGAACGGAAGTTCCAGCACTCCCTGTCTCCTGCTACCTAACGTACCCCCTCGGAGCACTTTCCCTGGTCGATTGGTGTCCACAATCTCCCCTTTCTCACTGTAGGATTTGTCAGTTTGAGTTATATCATTCATAGAAAATACCCCTTGAACCTGCATTGCGTCAGTATGTATTTTTACCCTTTTCAAATCGGAGGAGGCGGGGAGGGCTCATGTTTCCTCTCAAATCTAGATTTTTCACTTCGAGAGCATTTTCACTTACGTACCACGAATGAGGATGGGCGTGGCATTGAATGGGAGTTAATCTCGTTTGCCATAATTCCCACAGACTTGTAAAAACCACGTAAAAATAATTAATCACACATTTTTCCGTAGAATCTTTGTATACGAAATAAGTTAATAACTGTTTGTTTTCAAAATGCAGTAAATGATTTTTTCTCTTTTTTTTGTAGGGCATGTTCCCTTGGTGGATTTCTTGGTTGTTGCGTTGGTGGACGTGTACCGTTTGCTCCTTAACCATCTTGCTCGCCTTCTCTCAACCGGTTTCACCAGTGGGTTTCGACTGGGTTGAAGAAACTCCTTATCGATCCCTCTACAACGAAAGCTCAAAGGAAATGAAATTTCCCCTCAGAGACGAATTTTCAATAAAAATGAGAAAAAACCCTTCTAAAATTAATTTTTTCAATAAGGGTGAATTTAATTACGAAAAATACCATTACGAACACTCAAAAGCTTCCCTTTCGAGGGCATTATGCCCACTCTCCACGACAACTTTAATTACGACAAAACCGTCGAAAACTCTCCTTTCGAAAAAAGTTTCAAACGTACGAAGCTAAACGTAGTCGGTGTTAAGCCTAAAAAAGGGCATCTCCACCACACGAATGGTGAGAGCGAATATTTCATGGATAATCCCAGTGATGAAGAAGGGGAAACAAAGATGAAGAATAAGTCCCCTCACCTGAATTCCCATCGTGACATTACGTCATTCGAAGTGCCTTTCGTCCCGCGGGGAAACCAACTAAGAGGGAATCGAATAGAAATGATGAATTCGAAAACCGTATCATCGAAAGAAAAGAGAACGCCAGTTTCGAAAAAGGCTTCACACGTCATCAGTACTACCAAAAAAAGAAATAAACATAGTCATACGGGAAAACGTATCTTGAAGACCCTCGTGACGACACCCAAACGCATCAGAGGGTCTCTACAGGGAATGGGGGGATCCGCAGTCAAACCGGTAGGCTCATCGGTTCAGCAATTCGCGACGGAACCTGCGCCTCAAACGGGCGTTGTTGGATCAACCGCAGTCCTTCCGTGCAGGTAAAACACTATACCCCACTCACACACACACACACACACACACACACATATATATATATATATATATATATATATAAACGGTTTGATATTAATTTAATCTCAGAAGGCATTAATAAAAAGAAAAAAAACCTTTTTAGCATTTTGCAGTTTATTTCGATATTTTTCTTCGAGAAAAAACGAAAAAGAGAAAACAAACCAAGTTATAAAATAATAAAATATAAGAAATAAAACTCTATCAAAGGCGTTAAAGATTAATTTTGGAACAGAAGCTTAAAGGATTTTGGCAGATTTTTTTATCTACAACATTTACGTACGGTTTTATTTCTAATTCATTTCCAAAAGAATTGAAGCGTGTATATATATATATATATATATATATATATATATATATATATATTATATTATATATATATATATATATATATATATATAAATATATATATATATATATATATATATATAATGTAAAATGTTGCTTGCAAAAGAAAATTAATTATTTTATGATAATAACTTATGGTTTAATCGAGACATGAGATATTGAAATAACGGTTTCTTTTCCCGTAGAGTTATGGGCAAAGTCGGGCATTTGCAGTGGACCAAAGATGGCTTTGGTTTGGGTACTGATCGAAATCTCTTCGGATTTTCCAGATACTCAATGATTGGGGATGACGATGAAGGTATTCTGTTTTTTATATTTTTAATTCATTGATAAATAATCCATTTTTATTATTTCAAATCACTTTAATTCATTGCTCACTCATTTTTATTCGTTTCTAGTGAATATTTTGTTCTAAACTTACATTTTATATATATATATATATATATATATATATATATATATATATATATAATGAATAAAACAAAGTGGAATGCTATAGCAGACACCAACATTATTAATTTTCTACTGTTGAGCCAATGTATGATAATTTACAGCCGTCACGCGTATATTTGTAAACTACACTAGATTTGACTTTATCCAGACGCTTATATTCGGATTTGTAGAAGGGCATATTTTCACATTATTTGTAAAAAGTTAAAACAACCATAATTCGACTTTTGGGTATCTTTTATCAGTTTCTAAAACTATCAGTTCTGAACTTGACCTTGAACTTGACCTAGGAGTAACCACGCAACCATAACGTGTAAAACTAATCCAAACTATAAACTTGGGGACGATAATTTTTACTATGATGATTATTTAAAGTTTGTAATCGTTATAATGAATAAATAAAGTGGATAATAGTGAATAATAGTAAATAAATAAAGTTAATAAATAGTGAATAAATAAAGTTAATAAATAGTGAATAAATAAAGTGGATAATCGGAAGCGTGATGTAATTTCTGAAGAAGAAATCATAATAGAAACTAATAAAAATTAGATTTTAGGAGGTCTGTAAATCAAGATAATGTTAATGTAAACTTATTTTAATGAAGTCATAAACAAGTTTTAAACCAACAAAAAAGGATGACTTCCTGTAAAGTGACGAACTGAAAAATGTTTTATACTTTGTGGTTAATAATGAGTGAAGAGGGCCAGAACCTGGCACACACCTAAGACGAGACGAACCCGTACTACTAGGTTAACTCCAGGATTATTATTAGCGGCAGCATCAGGATTCGAACACTCGACCTCAGTGTTTTCACTCCGCTTACAGCGAATTGGTGTTACCCACTGAACCATGAGCACTGTTTCGGGTTATTTAACACTCAGAAATTTTTAGATTGCCTTAATTAATGCGTAACACTATAATATTGAACACACTTTTAAGTATAATAATTTCTCAATATTTTTGTATGAGTTAACGACAAAGGGTAACGCCCGTGGCTAAGTAGGTAACACCTCTTCTTACACTGTACAATAAAGTTGTTCCATGCGGACCACCCTTTCTAAAAAATTAATTCTTCTATTTGAACCTGATATGGAACGATTTCTCGGTAAAATGATGTTCCGTTACTCCTTTCTGGAACGGTTTTGAATCAGATATGTTTTATGTCGATATAATTGGTTCAAGATCGGTCCATAAAGAAAAGTTGTTTCATACAGACCACCATTTCTATCAAATTAATTGTTGCATCTACTGCATGAGCCAATTATGGAGCGATTGCTTTGTAAAACGATGGTTCATCATAGAAACCGTTGGAACATCTTTCCTTTCTGGACCGATTTGGAACCATTTAATATCACCATTGAAAATAAAATTTATTCAAAATCGTTCCAGATTCAGTTAAAAAAGGAGCAATTACATTTTTAGAAACGGTGGTCTCTATGAAACAACTTTACAGCGTATAAGCGAAATAAAGACACTGAGGTCAGGGGTTTGATTCCCGATATTGCTTGCTAATAATAATAATAATTCACGAGTTAACGCAATGAACCACATTAGTCTGGTTTGAACACTATGCCAATTTCTAGTCCCTTTGACTGATTATTAAATAACTACAAAGTGTCATAATCGTATATCCGACAAAAAATGGGTTTTAAACCCTCCAAGACACTTTGTAATGCAGATTCGTAATACTTTTTCAAAAAACATAAGATAATATCATGACCTATGACCTAAATGAAGTCGGATGACCAACTTCATCCCGTTTCTTTAAATGATAAAGTTATGAGGTATTTTTTAGTTTATTCAAAGAAACTCTTCAATTACCTCTCAACCGAATTTACATAGTTTAAGGGAATTTCATACCGGTACTTATACTGAGGATATAAACCAGTGGTTCTTAACCTCTTTAAGCTGCGACCCAAATTCTGGTCGCGAGGTTAGCTCGGCGACCCATGGCTTCAAACAGTTCACTCGTAATAGATAATAAAATAAATAATTAATGGTAAAATGGTTAAAGGATAACATAAATAAATGATAAATGACAATTTAATGACTGATCAAAATAGCTTGGCGACCCAATTTTGGGTCGCGATCCAGGGGCTAAGAACCACTGACATAAAATCTAAAAGGGTAACCAAATTTTACTGATATCGGTTCGTAAATGAAAAAAAAAGTCTGAAAATCCATAAACCTTTTAACAAATTCTAAGAAATAAACAATTTTTGTTTTTAATTATTGCAAATTGCAAATAATTTTTTTCCCTCATACTATTATTAAATGTTTCCAAAATATTAATAATTTACTTTTGCTCTATATTATTATTATTATTATTATTATTATTATTATTTATTTATTTTTTTTTTAATTTAGTTTACGCTTAAAATTATCATTTTTAGAAAATGGACGATGTCCTTTATCGAAACATACTTTGAAAATAAAAAGTAATGTTGGTGTTAGCAATAACATTGGTTATAGTCGTGTGTGTATATATATATATATGAAAATTATTTCACGAAAGTAACACGTGAAAAATATTTATGATGAATAAAACCACGAAGGAAAGGAAACAGAATGGTGCTCATGCGCTTTCATCTAATGACATCCTCAGGAACACTGAAGTACATAAAGAGTTACAGCCTATATATAGGTTACACGTATAAAACAGCATCAATATTCCGTTAGAACAGGACAGCCGTCCAGTGCCCTTTTTGTCCATTTGTCAGAGTTATCCCACTGTATTGATTGGAATAATGCTTCAGTTTTATTTCACTCTAGCAACATTGTTAATAGAAATATTCTTGAGTCTGCCATTATCCAACTTACAAATAACTTCAACATAAGCAAAGGTCTTTTTCAACTCGATCCTGTTGTTTTGAATTCCTTCAGAACAGATTTAGATAAGAAGGGTAGAACGCTAAATCTTTGGTAAATTTGTATGCTACTCTAATAACTTATTTTTCAATTTATTTTTATATACATCGAACTTAAACAAGAAGGGCAGAGTGCTAAAACCAGGGCAGATTTCCAGTATAAATTTGTATTTTTTTTTTTAATTATCTATAACATTGGCTGGAAACAATTCATTTGATCTTGTGCTAAAAATCGGTAGTTTTTCCTTACAAATTTGTATGCTCCTCCCACAATCCTTTAATGTTTAATTTTTAATTTTTATTTTTATTTCTCCGTTTATTGTATATATATATATATATATATATATATATATATATATATATATATATATATATATATATATATATATGTGTGTGTGTATATGTATATATATATATGTATATATATATATATATGTATATATATATGTATATATATATTTTTTTTTCTGTAACCTATATATAGGCTGTAACTCTTTATGTACTTCAGTGTTCCTGAGGATGTCATTAGATGAAAGCGCTTGAGCACCATTCTGTGTTTCGTTTCCTTCGTGGTTTTATTCATCATGTACATATCAGCAGGAATGGGAAACTGATACATTTTTAAGTCCAGTTTTCGATTTCAGTTTAAATTTGCAAAAATATCGATTTCAGTCTCGATTTAAATTTTTTATTTTTTTTCGATTTGAGTATATTTTTCGATTTAAGTTTTATATTTTTCGGTTCGATTCAATTTAAATTTCGATTCCAGTTTTTTTAATCCAAAGGATTAACGTTTGAGTTGAAGTTTGGTCATTCCCACGGATTATCTCACTCACTTATATAGATAACTAGATATAGATAGTATAGCTATTAATTATCGAACTGAAAAATTTAATGGTCAGAAAAAACTGTAGGTGTCCTTACCAAGTGATTAAACTTAGGTCAACGAAAGGAACACAGTCATTATTGAAAAGTATTTGGATATGAGATAAAAATTTTCCTCCTATATATATATATTACAGGTGATTATAGCCTCCGAATCCAACCTGTGCTGTTAAATGATGATGCGCTATTTCAATGTCAGGTGTCAGCTATAGACGGAATACCAGGTGAGACATTATTATTTTTCGATAAAATTCACGATCTCATTCCTTTTCACTCCATCTCATGATTTATACCAAAATTGAACAATTCTTTTCTTTACAAATGGAACGTGAAATACTGTACTTTGTCACGAAATGTGTACCTATTTTAAGTCAGTACAAATATTTCATGAAATGACAGTCGTGTAATTTCTTTTTTTTAATTCGACCTTCATAGGTACTAAATGATAAGTCAAACTTTACTTCAATAGTGACAGCGTAATTAAAGTTCCTTACAAAGAAATGGTCACAGTGTAATTACTTAAAGTGTATTCATAGTCTGACCCGAAATTCGAGGCGTTTACTTACGATTTGTTTTCGTTTTTACACCGAGAAAAATCTATAGCTAAAATAACTAAACATTTGAACGCTATGCTAAATAGTTTAATCCAGTTATGCTATATGGTTAATTCAACTGCACTGCAGTTGTACTAATCATGTTGTTTGTTCCTATAAAAATTATAGTTGGTTCATCCGCGGAACCGTTGGATTAACAATTTCGTATCGTATGCGAGTAGTTAACCAAATATTAAGTTCTTTTAACCAAGGAGTTATTTCTGTGTAAAACATTTATGGAATACAGTTCATAAATGACTGATCAATACCGTGTCAATAACTGATCAATAACGGTGTCAAGCTTAACAACAATTAAAAAACAACTGTTTACCACTTATCGGATCAATACTTTTTTATCAAATTCGTTTTTCATGATTGTCAACAATAAATGTTCAATAGCTGAAACGATTTATATACTCGTGTATATATATATAATTTTAATTTTTTGAGTGGCTTTAAATTGTTACGTGAATATTTTGTAAAGTAAGATTAGCTGGTATTAATATTAATGTTCCTAATTGATATCGAGAGGGAAGTTTCAGTAAAGCTGAGTTCAAAAGTGGCAGATGTGAATATAAGAAAAAACGCAATAGAACCAATACAACTGAAACGCTGAAAAACTAGGAAAATGTGTAAATCTTTTATACCTTTATTTACCTTTTCTTGAATGAATGTGCAGGAATCAGATCAAAGCCCGTTCGTTTAACGGTTTATGTGCCGCCGGAACCCCCTCAAGTCTTTCCCCCAGTACTGGAAACAACGGCCGGGGAGATCGTTACACTTGAATGCACAAGCATCGGAGGAAGACCCCCTCCTGAGGTAAGTTTAAAGGCTTTGGACATTAACGGAGGTTAATTAACGGTCATTAAGGACTTTAAATCATTCCTGTTTGTGAAAAAAATCCGTTAATATTCTGAAAAACGTTATGGTACCGTTAATGTTCAATCGTACCAAATTCTCTTCCGTAAAATGTTATTTTATTTTTACCCTTAATTATAAGTGCTAATTATAAATGTTTTACCCTTAAAATTATCAATGTTAATTATAATTGTTTTACCCTTAATTATAAATGTTAATTATAAATATTTTACCCTTAATTATCAAAGTTCAAATTTCACTTCAATAATAATTGGCCTAAAAATTCCCCATATTCATCAAAAGCACTTCTTCAACGTTGGTTTTCAGCATTTAAGTGATAATAACATTGAGTAAAAAGTGCCAGAAACTGACACAACGCTCAGGCCAAACGAACGCGGCCCATCTCTAAGTCTCTCTAAGCACCATCGGCAGTCGAATCCTCGACCTCAGTGTCTTTTCTTCGTAACACACTGAATTACGGCGTTAGTCACTGATGACGACACTTATAATTCTTCAAGTCATACAGAAATCTCTTGAGAAAAACCGAAAGAAATATCTCCCTCCCCCACCCACTGAGAAAGAAAAACGCGCAAAGAATGGGGCGCATTGCCCTCCAGTCAAAAATAAAATTTTATTGTACAAAAATTGGGAACTTTTTCAAACAGAACTAAAAATTAAATGAAGGTTCTTTTAAAGCACCAAAAAATTTTTTCTTTTTCTTCTTCAGGAACAACTTTTGCCTTCGTTTGCATATTGTCCACGCGCACACGTCTATATATATATATATTCACTGGCATAGCCAGAAAGAAATGTCGGTGGTGGGGGGGAGGGGGTCCTGACCTTTTTTTTATGATGTTTTATTTGTTAAGTTATAATTGATGTTTTATTTGTCATATTAACATTAATGTTAATATGAAGCGATCAACCATTTCAAAACCGCAACCACGACAAACCAAATATTTCAAACCACGATCCGTGATTTTTTTTTTTTTTTTTAAACTTTTTCCCTGACTTCAGTATTTCGGGGAGTTTTAGACTCCTCAGCCCTACCCCTGCCTACGCCCCTACGCCCTTTATTTACACACACACACACACATATGTATATATATATATATATATATATATAACTTTATGCCTCTAAAGCTTGGATAATGCATTCTCCTAAAATCTCAATTCACATTTTCGTTGTTCATTTTTTCAGAATTGGAAAATTAAAGAGGAAAAAAAAAACACTCGTAATTCAAGAGAAGAATTCAATAAGAATTGGAAGGCGAGATTGTATTTGCATTCGAGAATATTAAAAAATAAATACAGAGCGATTCTATTCCAACCATTTGTCTTCAAAATGTAATTTTCAGTTATTTTCAGTAAGCGAAAGCCATTGCCTATAAATATATATATATATACTGTGTACGGCTTACGAACGATTATTCATGAGAATTCGAGGCCCTTTAATTAACCAAATCGTCCATATCTTAAGAATATTAAAAGAAACCATTAATTTGGAGGGGGTTTTCTTTTTCCTCAGGAAGAACGGGAACGTTCCAATATTATAATAAGTTTGGGTTTTAGAGTTAATAAAGAAGTGGGGAAGGAAGGTTTAAATAACGCGCATTGTAATGCATTGTACTTTATATCTTACCAAATACCCACTGCGGACGCAGTACTGATTCTCGTGTTGCACGCTATGTAATCATTACCCCATTTATTGCGTTACTCAGCTGATAGAAACGCGGCAAGTTTTCGAACTAATTTCTCCGTTAAGTCATTTAAATACGTTAAATAAAACGTTAGGAAAAGCCAACGAACCGTAGCTCCATTTTTATGGAGCTAAAGACGAGACAATTACGCATTGATTGGCGCTATATTTGATGGTGGAGGGAAATAAATCATCAGTTTGTCATAAGCGTGAACGCGACGTAAGACAAATTTATCAATGGCAAAAATGGATTTATTGACAACGGTCCGGGCGCCGACGAGTGAATAAGAACTAGATACTTAAAGTAATTGCAATGGCTCGGTAAAAGGGGTCGATAAACGGTTGACAGAGTGCGGGGGCGAGGAGGGGGGGAACCGTTAATAAATCGTTGATTAGAAGGTGTTTCCGCATACGTTAAAAATAAAATTAAATAACGTAAACAAACGTAAGAAGAATTTACTTAATTTGATAAACTTTTACCTTTTTTCTTTAATCTTTAATGTTAAAAATTCGCGCGCTGACGACGGCGACCATTTTGAAATAACTTCAAATAAAATTCCTAATGATTGTACAGGAAGGTAAAAAAATAAAAAATATAAAAAATAAAAAAAAAATTTCAAGATTTAGAACTTTTCAACTTTGATATTTTAAAATTCCGTCTTTTTTAACTCTAGACTGATCCACTGCAAAACTTTACTTTATAAAATTTTCAGTGAAAAAATTTTTTGGAATAATTTTGGAAGTGATTATCGAAATTTGGAGAGAAAATTACCTTAGATTTTTATTCAAACCTCTTATTTGCATTTTAGATTAAATCAATATTATTTTTAAACCGACTCTCACCGTTCGCTTCTTTTCAGTCCTTACATACTACGTAATGAAATAACTAACTTTAATGTTGTTCTCTTAAATTAACTTTTGTTTGTGTAATTATATATATAGTATATATATATATGATGAATAAAACCACGAAGGAAAGGAAACACAAAACTGGTGCTCAAGCGCTTTCGTCTAATGACATCCTCAGGAACACTGAAGTAAATAAAAGGGTTACATCCTATATATAGGTTACAGAAAGAAAAAATAATAAATAAATAACATACATACATACATACACACATATATATATATATATATATATATATATATATATATATATATATATATACAATTATACATGCAATAAACGGAGAAGTAAAAATTAAAATTAAAAATTATTAAAGGATTATCAGAGAGGTATACAGATTTGTAAGGAAAAATATCGATTTTTAGCACAAGATCAAATGAATTATAAAAATATGAATTTATACTGGACATCTGCCCGGGTTTTAACACTCTGCCTTTTATGGTCAAGTTTCGATGTATATAAAAATAAAATGAAAATTAATAGTTAATAAAGTAGCATACAAGTTTACCAAAGATTTAGTGTTCTAGTAGAACCTTCTTATCTAAATCTGTTTTGAAGGAATTCAAAACAACAGGATCGAGTTGAAAAAGACCTTTGCTTATGTTGAAGTTATTTGAAAGTTGGATAATGGCAGACTCAAGAATATTTCTATTAACAATGTTGCTAGAGTGGAATAAAACTGAAGCATTATTCCAATCAATACAGTGGGATAACTCTGACAAATGGACAAAAAGGGCACTGGACAACTGTCCTGTTCTAACGGAATATTGATGCTGTTTTATACGTGTGTGCAAATCCTTTCCCGTCTGACCTATGTAAAAGGAATCACATTGTTTACACCCAATTTTATAGATAATGCCTGAATTATTGGTAGGGCTATTTTTTACTATGATATTTTTCACAATATTGTTATATGAAATACTACATTAATATCCAAAAGTTTAAGTACATTAGCAATGCCTAAAAGGCCGGGAAAAATGGAAGTACTAAAATATTTTTTGACAAAGTACGAGTGTTATTATTGACGCGTCAATAATAACACCTCGTACTTTGTCAAAAAATATTTTAGTACTTCCATTTTTCCCGGGCTTTTAGGCATTGCTAATGTACTTAAACTTTTGTAGTATTTTCATATAACAATATTGTGAAAAATATCATAGTAAAAAATAGCCCTACCAATAATTCAGGCATTATCTATAAAATTGGTTGTAAACAATGTGATTCCTTTTACATAGGTCAGACGGGAAAGGATTTGCACACACGTATAAAACAGCATCAATATTCCGTTAGAACAGGACAGTTGTCCAGTGCTTTTTGTCCATTTGTCAGAGTTATCCCACTGTATTGATTGGAATAATGCTTCAGTTTTATTCCACTCTAGCAACATTGTTAATAGAAATATTCTTGAGTCTGCCATTATCCAACTTTCAAATAACTTCAACATAAGCAAAGGTCTTTTTCAACTCGATCCTGTTGTTTTGAATTCCTTCAAAACAGATTTAGATAAGAAGGGTAGAACACTAAATCTTTGGTAAACTTGTATGCTACTTTATTAACTATTAATTTTCATTTTATTTTTATATACATCGAAACTTGACCATAAAAGGCAGTGTTAAAACCCGGGCAGATTTCCAGTATAAATTCGTATTTTTATAATTCATTTGATCTTGTGCTAAAAATCGATATTTTTCCTTACAAATCTGTATGCCTCTCTGATAATCCTTTAATAATTTTTAATTTTTATTTTTACTTCTCCGTTTATTGCATGTATAATTGTATATATATATATATATATATATATATATGGATATGTATGTGTTGTGTATATATATATAATATATATATATATATAATATATATATGTGTGTGTGTGGTGTGTGTATGTATGTATGTATGTATGTTATTTATTTATTTTTTTTCTTTCTGTAACCTATATATAGGATGTAACCCTTTTATGTACTTCAGTGTTCCTGAGGATGTCATTAGACGAAAGCGCTTGAGCACCAGTTTTGTGTTTCCTTTCCTTCGTGGTTTTATTCATCATAAATATTTTTTACGTGTTACTTTCGTGAAATAATTTTCATATATAATATATATATATATATATATATATATATATATGCTGCAAACCACAAGGAAAAAGAAAAACGATTCCAAGTCCTTTCGTGTATTCAAAGCTACACCTCGTCAGGGAATGAAGATAAAAGGCGAGATGCCCATAAATATATACAACGTACAGGAGGCAAAATAAATTTTAACATGATATCGTCAATTTTATACGTCCCCGCACTGTTATTGAAATTGTTTTTAAAATGAATAAATGCACAGTCTAGAATATTTCTTTCTATTATATCTCTGTTTTAACAAGCGCTTTAGAACTATCCCACTTGATGCTATGGTTACATCTATACATATGGTTAAATAAAGCATTGGAAGTATTAGCTGTTCTACAAGCATATTTATGCTTTTACCCTAATATCTAACGTTTACCGGTTTGGCCTATATATACTGAGTTACATTGTTTACATCCGATCGAATACACACAACCAACAACATTATCAGGGCTATTCTTTATTAGGCGTAATTTAACAGTATTATTATACTTAAAGATTACATAATGCCAATTGCTTTAAGTACAGTTGGAAGGTATTGAAAATTAACATGGTAGGTAGGCTAAGGATATTTTTACGCTGAAATTCCTTTACAATTACATTATTATAATACCTATTCTTGGCTTTCTTAAGACAGTTATCTAAAAATGAAATAGGATAACATAATTTAGTACCAATATTCATGATATTGCATAACTCGGAATCTAAAAATTCAGGACTGACAACTCTCAATGCTCGAAGAAACATAGAGAAAATAGAGGATTTAATCGAAGGATGATGGTCAGAATAAAAATGCACATAAGAGTTATTATTAGTAGGCTTACGGTAGACTTCATATTTGAACTGATTAGAGCATCTCCAAATTTTTAGATCCAGAAAAGATAGGCTTCCATCATTTTTTTTTTCAACTGTAAACTTAATAGATGGGACTAAATTGTTGAGCCTACCAAGAAATAAGTCCACATCCAAATTATTAGGCCAAAGGCATAAAATATCATCTATATACCTGTACCAAACCAGGTTAAAATTAACAATCGTAGGCAAAATTCTATTTTAAAAACAATTTCAATAACAGTGCGGGGACGTATAAAATTGACGATATCATGTTAAAATTTCTTTTGCCTCTCATTAACCCTTGTTAAGTATGTGCTAATTGTTTTGTTTTTCCTGTACATTGTATATATTTATGGGCATCTCGCCTTTTATCTTCATTCCCTGACGAGGTGTAGCTTTGAATACACGAAAGGCCTTGGAATCGTTTTTCTTTTTCCTTGTGGGTTTGCAGCATTCATTCATTTCACGTGTTTTATTGTGAAATTCATCCCATATACAGTGTGTCCGTAAAGTCATGGTGGGATTTTAAATAGCTATATTATTGCAACGAAACATGATGATGAGATGAAAAAAAGGCAAATTGGAGAACAACTCTAAAAGAATAACTTTATTTAACGTAGTTCAATATGGGCTCCTCTGGTAGCCCTGCAGACATCTAGGCGGTGATTCAATTCCAGCCACACACGCCCAAGAACATCAGGAGTGACGGATGCGATAGCTTCCGTGATTCGCTCGTGCAAGTGATGAATATCCCTAATGGGTACACTGTACACGCTTTGCTTGACGTAACCCCACAAATAAAAGTCCAAAGGTGTCAGGTCCGGAGAGCGTGAAGGCCATGGCTTCCATCCTCCTTCCTATCCATCTCTGTGGAAATTTTTCATTAAGGAATTCTCGAACAACGTTGGCATAGTGCGGAGGAGCACCATCTTGCTGAAAGATGACATTATTGTCAATAAATTGGGGTACTGCAAAATGTTCCAACATAGCGAGGTAGTTGTGTGACGTCACAGTGGGTTCCGCGAAGAAAAATGGGCCAATCACTCGATCTCGTGCTAGAGCACACCACACATTAACTTTCGTGCTATTACGCTCATGTTCAACATAAGCATGTGGACAGCCTAGACTAACTACGAGATAAAGGTTAAGCTTAGCCTAGACTAACTACAAGATACAACTTTGAGAGTTGTTCTTAAATTTGGCATTGTTTCATCTCATTATCATGTTTCGTGCAATAATTATAGCTATTTAAAATCCCACATGACTTTACGGACACACATCACCGCCTAGATGTCTGCAGGGCTACCAGAGGAGCCCATATCGAACTACGTTAAATAAAGTTATTCTTTTAGAGTTGTTCTTCAATTTGCCTTTTTTTCATCTCATTATCATGTTTCGTTGCAATAATATAGCTATTTAAAATCCCACCACGACTTTACGGACACACTGTATATATGGGTGGTCCGAAAAAAATGACGCATTTTTTAAAAATTAATATCTCAGTAACCCCCTTCCTTATCATGACAATTTTTATATGCAAGATACTTTCAAACTTCTTTTTTGAATGCAAGAGAAACGGAATTCTGATATCTTTTATAGTTTTCTCGCAATTAACAAAAGTAACAACATGGGTCAAAAAAACAAAAATCGCAATATAATATCCGTTTTTTTATACGATATCATTTTTATACGATATCATGCGATATTTTTGCAAGTTATTACAAAACTCTACAGGAATGAACAAGTCAAATTGTGGATATTTTTATTTTTTAACAATTCGTCAGTACCCTTAATGATGTCAGAGGAAGATCGTATTCTCATTAAAAATTGTTACTGTGAAAAAGGATGGAAGACTGGAAGGTTATTGCAAGAGTTTCCCGGCAAAAAGTGGAAAAGGCGTGCAGTGGAAAGACTCTTAAAGAAGATTCGCGAATCGGGAAGTACTGCCAGAAACCAGGAAGCGGTAGACCTAAAACAGCTTCGGTTCCAGAAAATGTGGATTACATCAACGATAAAATTGCTCTCAAGAAGATAAACCAGGAAGTCATTTGTCACAAAGAACAATTGCTAAACATTTGAATATTGGAAAGACTTCTGTACACCGAATAATTAAAGCACAAAACTAAAAGCCTTCAAAAGAATAGTATCTTCTAGAAAAAGTGATACTGTTAAGGATAAAAGAAAAACAAGGTGCAGAAAGTTACTTGATAATTTCTCTGTCGTTGATATTAAAAAGATAGTCTTCACGGATGAAAAAAGATTTCACGTCTAGAAATTCCGCGAAACAGTCAAAATGATGTTGTCTACGGGCGTGGTAAAAAGTGTGACATTTCAATAAACAGATTGTATCATGAAACGTCAAGATTCTCCAAAAAGGTTATGATATCTGCAGGGGTCTCTTGGAATGGCAAGACAGATGTTCATTTTATTGAAACTGAAAAGACAAAGGTGAATTCTGCAAATTACATTGACTTTTAAGAACAAAATTGTTGCCGGATTGTCGTCGCCTGTATCAAGAAAATGATTTCATATTTCAACAAGATGGAGCACGTCGCATACAAGCTACGCCACACAGTCGTTTCTGATTAGCAATACACCAAAATTAATAACGAAAAATGAGTGGCCACCACAAGCCCAGATTGTAATCCTATGGACTACTCAATTTGGGAGTTACTAAAAGAGAAGGTTTACCGAGGTCGACGAGAAAAAATTCACCGAATCAGAATTAAAAAGTAAAATACTTGAATCTTGGCAAGAAATTGCATTAATGAGTAAGAATTTATTTTTGTGTGGAAGAAAAGACTTAGATTAGTGTGTCAACAGAGTGGTGGTCCAATCGATCATTTACTGTAAATTAATTAGTTAAATTTCTGATTAAATTTTTCCTTTCATGATATTCGTTTTTTTGACCCATGTTGTACTTTTGTTAATTGCGAGAAAACTATAAAAGATATCAGAATTCCGTTTCTTGCATTCAAAAAAGAAGTTTGAAAGTATCTTGCATATAAAAATTGTCATGATAAGGAAGGGGTTACTGAGATATTAATTTTTAAAAAATGCGTCATTTTTTTCGGACCACCCGATATATATATATATACACACAGGGTGTTCTGAAATTACCAGTAAAATTCTGTGTGTAAAGTTGTCAAGTAAAGTTCTGTATGAAGCAAATAACAAAAATTATGCGATATTTAACAATTTTATTTCAAATACAGCAACAATAAGGAAACAACAATAGGAAAAACAACAATAAGAAAAACAACAATAATTGTTTATTTTAGATGTTGAAAGTCCTTCGACTTGAACACATTGTTCACAACGTCCCACTACTGATCCACAGATATATAAAAGTTTCGTTGGTAATTTTAGAACACCCTGTATACAGTACAGAGAGAGAGAGAGAGAAGAGGAGGGGATTGACGGAAAGGTGACGGATAGACAAATTTACAGACAGATAGGTAAGTAAATAGATTGACGGATAGACAGATAGATAAATAGATAGATTGATGGATAGACAGATAGATAAATAGATAGAATGACGGATAGATAGATAGATAGATAGATAGATGGATAGATAGATAGATGTTTCGTCAAATTAGGAAAATTGAATTTTACAAAATTGCTGCAATGAAAATTTTCTTCTTGCTTCCATCAATCAATTCTGGAATATTCTGAATTAAGTATTTTATTCTGCAAGATTTGAAACTCATTAAAAATCTAATTTAACTTTGAGAATCTAAAGCAGGATCACATCAAAGCGGGCGATTGTGGCTCCATCGTATTAAGGAGTTATCTTGATTCATTTAATTATAGTTGAACAACCTACAACTTGTTCAAAAACAGAAATTGATTTACGGTTTTTTTTTTGTTTCCTTCCTAAGTTAAACAATACACTTAATTGCATCTCATTCAACGTCGTTTGTAATGCGTTAACGTTGCATCATTATAACTTATACCACATTTAATTTCACTCTGCCATACCTAAATATTATTTAACCCTTAAATGCGTGGTTTTTTTTTGGTGGGTGGGGTTAGGTATCATCACGGTTTACACCGCGAATTTTATTACGAAAAATATATTCCTAACTGCAACGTACTGCGTATACTATACTGCCGTATATCGTATGTTATTAATCTCACTACGGACGTAAGCATCACTAGAAAAATGGTTCTCTCATTACACAAAACTTCTACAGGGTGATTCACTCGCTGGTAACCCCAGAGTATCGTATTAGCGATACTCTGGGGCTACCAGCGAGTGAATCACCCTATATAATAAAACATTTATTACACGAAACTGTATTGCGCAGAGTGTTCGTAGACTCCAGCATCATAGGCAAAGTTTATGGACACCCTGTACAATACAATTTCCGTCCCGTATTCTTTTCTGTGTAATGACAGAATCGGGTTTTTTTTAACTTAAGGTGATTTTGTCTGTGGTGAGAGTAATAACTTACGATATCTGTACTATAGTACGCAGTGTGCTAAAGTTATTATCAATGTACTTTTTGCAATACAGTCCCGTGTGAACCCTTATACGTCTTATCACGGATCAAACACCCTTGTAAAATTTTCTGTACAAAGACGGTAAAAATATCTGTCACAGCGAAAACTATCCCCCTGCACAGAAAACTCAGACGGGTTGAGGGGCCAAGCCTTCATTTAGTTAGCCAACCACTGCAGGATTACTCATGGTGTATGAAGCGGCGCAGGTGTGGAATTTAGCAATGTGGGGATGGGGTGCTGCTTGTCCACTAGGATGCCGGTGTAAATGAATGTGTCTGCTTTAGTTTCCACCTTTTCTCTTCATCATCTTCTATACTTTATATCCGAGCATGTCTGCCTTCTCACCCCAACTCATTCGGGAAATGAGATATCAGGCGTCTGAAAAAAGTTGCGTAAACACCTTGTTCAGGCATCTGAAAGGAGGCGCTTGACTTCAGGCCTCTTGTGGAAAAGCCACAGATTAATGTCAGACGAGAGAGGACTGAATGATGTTGATTGGGTGGGACGAGTCACGTGGTTAGTTAAATCAAAACATGGCGAAATAGAAGTGGGAACGTGAGCATGTTGCTTTCCTGGTTTTAGGAACGTATAAACACACACACGACTTTTTCCTAGCCTGTTTTCACGAACGTGTAAACACACACGACTTTTTCCTAGCCTATTTTCAGGCATAGTGTAAATAGTGACTTATTTTTCTCTTTCCCTTTGCCAAAAAGTTTAAAACGATGAATAGGACCTATGTCTACTTAAAACAAAAACAAAATGTAAAATTTGACCATGAGAACAAATCACATTCATGATCTGCAGAAATTATTTATAAAAAATTAAAATATGTTTTTAATCATTTATTTAATAATAATTAAAATAAATAGATTACATTTTTATATGTATTGAATGACTGTACAGTACATCTTTTGGAGCTATTGAAGAATAGGGACCCCAGCCTTCTTTAGTTAGCTTTATAAGGCTAACTAACGAAAATATCATGACCTAACCTAACCAATCGTCAAGGGCGTACAGTTAACCTAACGATTGGTTAGGTTAGGTCGTGATATTTTCGTTAGTTAGCCTTATAAGCCTAACTAAAAAAGGCTGGGGTCCCTATTCTTTAATAGCTCCCATCTTTTTTGCGTGAGTTTGAAATATGACTCTATTTATTACAGTTACAATAAAAAAAGAAGAAGTTATTTCTAATCTAGAAATGGTAACTTAAGATGAAACAAAAGACATGTAGGGTAACTTAAGGCGTAACAAAGGCAAATTAGGGTAACTTAAGACGAAACAAAAGACATGTAGGGTAACTTAAGGCGTAACAAAGGCAAATATTAAGGTAACTTAAAACGAAACAAAAGACGTGTAGGGTAACTTAAGGCGTAATAAAGGCAAATATTTGGGCAACCTTTAAGACGAAACAAATGAAGTGTGGAGTAACTTAAGGCATTAGACGTTTTTCATTTTCGTGGACACAAATTTTAAAAAATCCTGTCACCATAAAACTACGCCCGTGAAGTGAAGACACTGAGGTCGGGGGTTCGACTCCAGATAGAGCTGGGGTTAATAATCCGGGAATTAACGCAATGCTGCGTTAATTGGCCTGAGCATTGTGCCAGTTTCTGGCCTTCCTTGTTCATTATTATTATCACCCTAAACAGAGTTCATACCAGACAAATTTAAATGTGTGTTGGGGGTCTGTAATAAATTGGAACCTTAATTAAACTTCAATTATTTTTTTAATTGATTTAACACGATTTTATTAACATAAACTTTTAATTAAGGTAATTTTTTTTTCCTAATTTAAAATTTCGATTTTAATTTGCATAAATCCAAATGTACAATTACACAATTTTTTATGGGAAACTTAATTTTGAATTTTAATTCTAATTTTAATTAATGATTTCATGTTTTTATTCGAGCTGAATTAATACCATTATTTTTTATAAATTACAGTAAATTTTTATTTCTGTGTTTGGAATAAAGATTACACACACACACACACACACACACACACAATTGTAGCTACATCATGAAACCATAATATTTTCAGATTAAAAATTAATAGTGTTTTGATTTATTATAGGCTACGTTGACTAGGCTAATTTAAATAGGTTAGGGCCTAGGCAATCACCGACTTTACAACTCATCATGTTCCATACCAAGAGTGTTGTCCAAGTGAAACGTAATTTTAAAGCATAGTTTGAAGTAAGGAAAGCCCCTTACAGATCTGTGATAGATTAATGAAGAAATTCGAAGACACTGAAGATATCAAAGACAGTTTCAAAAGTTGTGTTAGTCTAAAGAGAACGCGCCATCTTGTACTGTAAATTCGATAATAGCCTAGTCTAGTTAGAGAAGCCTAGTTAGCCTAACCTAGTTAGGCTAGTCTAGTTAACCCAGCCTAAACTACATAAAAAACTCAAAAGCCCCGTGAAAATAATGATGTAGGAATTTATGTAAAGTAATACATATATATTGTATAATAATTTCGAGAACCAGCTGGACAGGTTCTTGCGCAAAGCCCTTGACCAACCATGCGTAGTTGGCTACGGAGGCTAGATATATATCGTCGTTTATATCTTGAAAGGCCCTAGCTCGAAAATTTGAAGAAAAAAAACACGTTTTTATCGAGATATTGGTTCGTTTTCATGTTCGACACCTTGTCTCAAAAGGGCCTAAGCTTTCCTCCAATCAGAAAGCTCGTACACCTTGTAGAATTAAGCGTGACTAGTGGGACGACCTTCAGAGCAACAAAACAGTCTTTCCTGTTTCCTGAACAATTAACTTTTTTGCGAGCTAGGGCCTTTCAAGATATAAGCGACGCTATACATATATATATTGCATGCAAACATACTCAATTAATAAGGTTAAGATTTTTAATTAAATATTGTTTGTACATCTTTTCTCAAACAATTTTTGTGATTGTTCTTGATATAAAAGATCACAAATATCATTTATTAAACACATTTTTTCAATAAATATTTGAACAAATCGTTACTTGAAATTATTAATTAGAAATGTAACCACTTTTTTCAGTCATTCATGCGAGAACTTAATCGCTTTATAAGCTTTCAAGGTTGATGTAAAGTACAAAATAATGATCGTAGTAATTTGATGTAAAAATAAGGCATTTTTCTTTTGCTTTGAACGAACAAATCACTAATGAAAGGAAATTATTTGTGTGTGCGTGCGTGTGTGTGTGTGTGTATATACACACACACCTCAGATTCAGTGGGTGGACGATAGTCGACGGGAGAGCATTCACAAAAGTTCTGCGGTGACGTCCGAGTTGATGGGGGACCGAAAGAGGAGCATCGTGAGATCACGTCTTTCTTTCACCGCCAAACGTCGCCATAACAACCAAACCGTCACCTGCGTCACTTCCAATCAAGCCCTCAGTTCCCCTCTGACCAGGTGAGGCGGCGAGAACGGAATAATAGCCTTTCCCCTCGTAGACGAGAGGTTGGAATTAATTAGTGTAACGTCACAGGTGCAATTCACGTTGACGTTAAATGTATTCACAACATTCAAAAGATATTAAATCAGTAATTGAAACTTTTTTAATTTTTAGTATTCAATATTTTTAATATTTTATAATATTTTAATATTTTATAAAGAATTTCATTAATAATATTAAAAGCTTTCTGTCAACAGAAATATTAATATTATTTTTTTTTGACAAGTGATATATATATATATATATATATATATACAATGCTGGAAAAAAGTTCGCCTAGAAAGATGAGATTTTTAAAAAGCATAAAATGTAATTAATCAGTAATAACTGGGTTTTGCTTTTAAAAGGATAAAATATTCAAAGAAAAACGTTTCTTTACTAATTATCAAATTTTACAAAAATGTATAAAAGATAATTTTGTAAAGTGATGAGTGAGCAAGTGAGTAACACCTCAAGCATTACTCGATCATTCACTTATAATCGGTAACACCTCAAGTATTACTCGATCACTCAATAATAATCGGTAACACTTCAAGCACTATTCGATCACTCAATAATAATTATCAGTAACACTTCAAGCATTACTCGATCACTCAATTATAATCGGTAACACCTGAAGCATTACTCGATCACTCAGTAATAATCAGTAACACGTCAAGCACTACTCGATGACTCAATAATAATCAGTCAGGAAGTCATTATAATCGGAATAATAAAATTTGTTCGATTAAATGTATAACAGTTCCTGAACGTATGACTAACAATAAATACAATCATTGAGGAGGAGCAGAAACTGACACAGTGCTCAGGCCAGACGAATGCGGCCCATTGCTCCGACTCCTTGATTAATTATTATTATTAGCCACCACCATCAGGAATTCAAACCCCTGACCTCAGTGTGTGCGCTTCGCTTAAAAGGAAACAGTATTACTCACTGAACTAAGGACGCTGGTACACTCAACGCGTTGCATTGTGATAACTGTACAGAAGGTTAACAAAAGTAAATAGACACCACGATGATTGTCCTAAAGGCAAATGGCGAAGTTGATCAGTGGAATGCCCGAACGTGTGTCACCTTTACATAATGCAAAATGGAAAGCAACACGATTCTAAATACAGTAAACCCCCCTGATGATTTAAGCCCCCCCCCCCCCATTTTCCCAGTTTCGGATTAACGCGGTCCAAAAAGTATTAAAAAAAGTTGAATATTTTCTGGACCGCATTAATCCGAAACCGCGCAAATGGGGGGCGCGTAAATTAGTTGGGGGAGGGGGGTTACTATTCATTCAATAAATCTGTTATTATTTATTCACATTTATTACACTGCCCAACACCAATTTCGCTGATTTAATTCTAACACCTGTTTTTAGGTAACTTTGGTGTGCTGATTTCAAAAATCACCTTAGTTTTTGCCTATCACGTCAGGTTTTGAGCAATCAAATACGGATATTTTGGAGATATCGCATTTTGGCAGGGTTATGCCCAATTTTTTTTCTTTTCAAAAAATAAGTTTTTACATACTCAGAATCAGCATGGAAAAGTAAACAATTGTGCAGGGAGTGAACTTTAATATACAATGGTAATATTGACACATAAAGTGATTAAAAGTGTTTAAATAAGCAAAAAATGAATCCATATTAAAGCAAGCACGGGACCAGTTTTCTTAACATTGTCTTTTTCTTGTTTTCTTACTTTTCAGTGCTGATAAATTTTCTCTTATAGGACTTCCTAGAATGAGAGATGTCAAGACAATCTCTTTGCAGGCTCCAGCAGTAGTAGTCAGCCATCATATGGGTATCCCATCTTCCTTGGTATCGTTCTTCCATCACTTTGATATCTTGGTGGAACCTTTCACCTTGCTCTTCACTAACATCACCAAGATTTTCTGGAAATTTATCCAGATGACTGTTGAGATAGTGAACTTTAATGCTCATGTTGCAACCCAACTGCTGAAAGTTTACAAGTAAATCCTTTACAAGATCTTTATAATTTTCAGACTTTTTGTTTCCTAGGAAGTTCTTAACTACTGCCACAAAAGCATTCCAAGCTCTTGCCTCCGTTTCGGTCATTGAGTTACTGAAATGCGGATCTTTCATCAGTTTTCTTATCTGGGGACCATCGAATATACCAGCTTTAAGCTTCTCATCACTAAGACCTGGAAAGGCTGCACATATGTAATTAAAGCAATCACCTTCTTTATTCAAAGCTTCTACAAACTGCTTCATAAGCCCAAGTTTGATGTGGAGTGGTGGAAAAATGATCTTTTCTCGATCCACCAATGACTCGTTTACAATATTTTTATCTCCTACATTTAAATTTTGCCTTAGTGGCCACTTTTCCTTTACCCAATGTTCAGCTTTGGCGCGACTATCCCATAAGCACAAGAAACATGGATCTCAGATCATGAGGTTACGCTCGCACCTGGGGAAATCACAGATACCCAAGATTTTAATATGTTGTACATGACCTTTAGATTTAATGCACAGATTTGCGTATTCCACAGATAAAATTTTAACAGCAAAACAGCTGTTAACAGGTCTCAAAAATCATCAATTTTGATAAGCGCCCTTCATGGATCACCCAAAATAGGCATATTGCATTGCACGAAAACCTGATGTGATGGACAAAATCTAAGGTGATTTTTTAAATCAGCACATCAATATTATCCAGAAACAGGTCTTAGAATTAAATCAGCAGCAAAAACATTTTTTTGTTGAGCAGTGTTATCGAATCAAAACCTATGGAAAAAACCAAAGGTGTCTATTTAATTTTGTCAACCCTGTGTATATGGATCACCCACGGGTAAAAGATCAGGAATGTTTCTATTTTTAAAGCTAGATAGATCCCTCTTTGAACTGCTTTCAAACGTCTAATTATGTTTTAATGAACAGTAAATAATTAACATGTATTATTCCTTATCATTGTATTAATTATTTTCTTACTTTTATTATACAAAATTAAAAAGAGTTTTTAATGATAACGAAATTAAATTAATTAATTATTATCCTTACCTTTAATAATAATGTAAAATATATTTAATAATAAATTGAATTTAACCAAACCTAAAGTGTGTGTATATATATATATATATATATATATATATATATATATATACATACACTAAAGTTTGTGTGTGTGTGTGTATATACAGGGTGTTTCAGGACGAAAGGTCAATACTTCGGGAGGTGATAGTATCGGTCATTGTGAGAAAAAAAGTTCATATGAACATGTGTCTAATTCTGAATGGTTACGGAGATAGAGCTGTTTGAATCTGATGCGCGCGCAGCTCTTCCTTCCCCCGCGGTGGTCCCATTCAATGGCCACCAAGGTCTCCAGACCTCTCTCCGTTAGATTATTGTTTGTGGGGGTGGATGAAAAGTCAAGTTTACAAAAGAAAGGTGGATACACGAGACGAATTGCTCTTGCGCATTTTGGATGCTGCTGCCCGCATAAAGGAACGTCAAGATAAACTCAGACGAACAACACGCGATCTTCGCACACGAGTTGCAAAGTGCATTGAGGTTGACGGTGGGATTTTCGAAAACGTATTGTAAACTGCAACAAATTTGTCATGTCTCTATCTGATACCATTCAAAATGCCAATGTTTAAACATTAAATGTTAGAAACAGTAATTGGTTTCTCTTTCTTGATTACCATTAACAATGCTTTTGTATTTGTAGATTCAAACAGCTCTATCTCCGTAACCATTCAGAATTAGACACATGTTCATATGAACTTTTTTCTCACAATGACCGAAACTATCACCTCCCGAAGTATTGACCTTTCCTCCTGAAACACCCTGTGTGTGTGTATATATATATATATATATATATATATATATATATATAATGTAAAGAACGACGCTTGTGTAGAAGATTGTCCGTACAAGATGGGGAGAGAGAACGAGCAAATGAAAAATGAGGCACCTCTCAGGTGCTCGTTCTCTCTCCCCATCTTGTGCGGACGCTCTTCTACACAAGCGTCGTTCTTTACAATAATTATACTGTGTGTTGTTTGCAGTTAAAAATATATATATATATATATATATATATATATATATATATATATACTCAGTTATATAGTGTGTGTGTGTATACTTATACAGGGTGTCCCAGAATTAACTATCTATTTCAATGAAATCGGACAAATTTTTTAAAAACACACTTTTATTTATGTTTATCATGTTTAATATGTGTCAAAAATGTATAAATTTCTAAATTTTTTTCATAATTTTATTTTCATAATTTTTCCATTATCTGGTCCAATGAAAGACCGTCTGAAGTCATAGAATGGCAAAGAGACTCTCCAAAAGTTAACGTGTGGCTTGGAATGACCAAATCCAAAATTTATGGCCCATTCTTCTTTGCGGAAGCAACTGTAACAGGTACCGTCTACCTTGATATGCTTCAGCAGTTTCTCGAACCACAGCTTCTTGATGATGGCATTCTTGATAATGTTGTGTTTCAACAAGATGGAGCACCATAAATTTTGGATTTGGTCATTCCAAGCCACACGTTAACTTTTGGAGAGTCTCTTTGCCATTCTATGACTTCAGACGGTCTTTCATTGGACCAGATAATGAAAAAATTATGAAACTAAAATTATGAAAAAAATTTAGAAATTTATACATTTTTAACACATATTAAACATGATAAACATAAATAAAAGTGTGTTTTTAAAAAATTTGTCCGATTTCATTGAAATAGATAGTTAATTCTGGGACACCCTGTATATATTACGTCTTTAAATCATTGATCAGAAATGCAAAACGTAATTTACCTTAAATCATCTCAATATCCTATACCTACCGAGCGAAGATGTAAACGATGTAAAATTTGTGAAACGGCCAACCAACTAAATTCACCTTTAGCTGATTACTTATCGCAGCACCGCTTCGATAAGCCTCAGAAAGCTCCCCAAAAGACGACCAGAAATTTGAAAGAAACCAAAAAATATTGTAAATTTTAGACTTTAATTTCCACGAGTTTCAATTCGTGACGTAATTTGCCATTTTTATTAACGTCTATTATTAAAAAATTGAATTTTACTCCATTGCGAGGTTAATTCATACTTGGAAATTGTATTCAATCTCTCTCTCTCTCTCTCTCTCTCTCTCTCTCTCTCTCTCTCTCTTTATATACTGTATGTATATATATATATATATATATATATAAGTAAAATGTCGGGAATATGTTATTTTAACCTGTCAGGTACAGTTCTTGAAAAACTTTCGCCTTGGAAGATAAAATCTGTAAAATTCATAAAAAATTACTAATTAGGAATGAATGAGTTCCTTAAATCTTTTTGCTGGCACCAGAACGAATAAAAATATCCAAAGAGAAACAGAATATTTACCAATTAGTAATTTTTTTATGCTTTTAAGAAATTTTGTTTCTTGGCAAACTTTTTACCGAAAGTGTACGAGTAGCCGGTAATATTCTTCCGGTACTGGCTACTAAAAAAAATTTCTATTACGAAGAATATAGTGATGAGGCGAGGGGGAGAGGGAGACATAAAATTCCAGGCGTAGTTTCAAGTTTATAATGATACAAAGTACGCCCACGTACCATCTGTCGCAAAAGTCCGTATACACACTGGAACGTTAAGTAGGTGGAACCCAGTATATCCAGAATTTTGTAACCGATTGTAAATTGGACTAACAGTATGACCTAAATTGGTCATTTGAACGAATAAACATGAGAGTAATTTTTTAGAGAAAACAACCCTAAAGTATTGAACCCGCATTTTGTATGTGAAGACACGTCAACTATACAAACTTCAGTATTTGATCCAAAGGCATTTTTGGTGTTTAAAAAGTACGTCTATCCATGCAAAAAACTTCACTTTTCTACGTAAAGGTCAAATTATGATAATAAAAACCCACTCTAATAGACAGAGTTTATTTCCACAACATTTTCGATGTCCACTGGCATCCTCTTCGGTTTTTCTGTATCCACCCGAAGAGGATGCCAGTGGTCATCGAAAATGTTGTGAAAATAAAGTCTGTCTATTAGAGTGGGTTTTTATTATCGTAGTACCTCTGTCAATTTACCTCATGTTTTCCGAGGTACTTAAATAAGCGATAACGCATCGATGGAAAGAATTTTCAAAATTCACTCAAGTTACCGATTTTTTTTCTTTAATTACCGATTTAATTACCGATTTATATTCAAATTCTACTTATTTTCCGTAATTATACAATTCCGTTTGGCTCAGGTGGCCGGATTATAGTGCCAAGATTACAGTGTCAGATTCAACTAAACTTTTCTTCCCTTGACATCACTAGATTTTTTTGAAATGCCACGTGAGAAATTAAAAAGAAATCAAAAAAGAAAATTATATATATATATATATATATATATATATATTATGATGCAAACCCACAAGGAAAAAAAATTATTCCAAGGCCTTTCATGTATTCAGAAATACACCTCATCATATATATATATATAATATATATATATATATATATATATATATATAAATGGGAAGTAGTACTATAGACATCTTCATTCAGTTCTCAGACGTTTCAGAATTCTCAGTTCCCTTCTTCAATAAATTTTTATTTGAGGAAGTGAAGTTATTGGTGTATCATGGTCTTAATACAATACTTGGGACTCTAAAGCAATGTTGCTGGTGAAATTATACTTAGGCTTAATTTAATACATGCATAGGTACAGATATATATATATATATATATATATATATATATATATATATATATATATCCTAGGGTCTTTGTTGGTCTGAAACATTATAACATTATAACATATATATAAGGTGTACTAAAAATGTATGCCAGAATTGTGTAAAGAACGACCTAATTAAAAACAGTGTTTAATTTTCTACTACAAAATATAAATGGCGACTAATGATTTTTTTTTAAAATTAATTTGTTCGCAGTTCAGTTTTTCTAAGTGTGATGTTCCTCCCCGAAATTCAGCTGACATCACACCCCCAAACATTGATTGAAGGGGATGACGTCGCATTCTTGTGTGACGTACATGCCAATCCATCACTCGTTACTTACAGGTAAGCGTTAGTTCTTATCAAAAATATAATGTGTATTCCGTATCGGACAGAATTAACTCGAAAGATGCGCTATTTTTACGCTGATTTTCTACTGACACGATGTCCAAGCGTTCAGCCGTAATAAAATATGAGTAAAATGTAGTTACGAGAGTATGACGCCAAATTTAATCCATAAAAAGAGGAAGGCGTCATAACGGAAATCGTAAATTAGCATTTAAGATTCTCCCTATAAATCGATCAATTTCGATAACATATCATTAGTGGACTTTGTGGTACAACGCGCAGTGCAGGTACCTCTGAGCACACTTTCGATATCGTGTGTGTGTATATATATATATATAGACTGTTTGGAAAACACAATTCATCAGTGATACGTCAAAATACTAACTCATATTAAGGTACATAACCACATCTCTTTTTTATTATTTCCTATAAACTGACATGACTGCAATACTTAACAAACGCAAAATTACTATTTAAAAAGTGTAATTCGACTTTTTCTATGCAGGAAGGAGGGGCCAAGGGCGAATATTTATTAGTAACACTATAACACTAAAACAGCCTCTTCATATCATAAACACTCGAGTATTCTTCCTATAATATTTGATTAAAAAATATTTGGGAATACAAGAACCCTAAAATTGCTTCTTCACATGGCGAGACACTTATAAGTATTCTTCTTAAAAACACAAAACTATTTCCAAAACAAAAAAAAAATAATAAATTTTACATCAGAAAGAAAGTCGAACCAATAAAAAAATACTCGTCCCACCTTCATTTTTGACATCTCGTTCCATCGTCCTTTCACGGACGTATCCCAAATCTTTTTTAATATACATCGGGCGAACTTTAGAAACGTGGACGGCAAATGGCTTTCAGTAAAACGTTTATGCATACTGAAGTAACTTCTAAACTCTTTAAACTAAAAATGATCCACGATTTCTAAACATTTTAGACGTAACTTCTTTTCATGCCCACTAAAAAAAAAATGTTTCCTAATTTCAGATGGTTTTTGAATGGATTATCGATAGCCAATAAAACTTCAAGAGCTCTCAGGCTTGAGAAAATATCCAGGAGCCTTCACCAAAATAAAATTGCTTGTGAGGTAGGGATCATATATACCGTGTATATATATATATATATATATATATATATATATATATATATATATATATATATACGCAACTTTATATTTTATATTAGCTTGAACGGACTTGATGAGGAGTAACGTTTCAGTGGGGTCGAAACATTGTTCATTTTATTTATTTTAAAGTATCTTTTAATCTCAAATATAAATGAACACGGTTTTGTAGCGTTCATTGTATATATATATATATATATATATATATATATATATACTGTATATGCGCCTCGGTGGTGTAGTGGTTAGCGTCGCTGACTACGAATCCATCGGCCCCGGGTTCGAGACCCGGTGACGCAGCCGGCGCGCAGCAAAACCCAGCTGTTCATCCTTCCACACAATAAAAGAAAGTGGTTGGTAGATAAATGGGTACCCAGGTGGCCTAGTGGTTAAGATGCTGGGCTGCTGGTGGGGCGTGGTTCGGATTTCACGTTAAACTGTAGGTCTAAGGTGGAGTGAAAAGCTTGACCTTCGTCAGAATGAACAATTCGGGCGGAAGTTAACCAAAGGTATACTTTGGTTCGACCTCTCTGCAGCAACCCGCCTCATTTGGGGGATTTAATGAAGAAAAGAGTTGCTTTCTACTCTCATCATGCCCTCTGCCATCTGGTTAGGAACTTTACACAAGATTCTGTTGAGATAATTCCTGAAATTCTTCAAGATGATGTTCTGGAGGTTTTTCAGTTATTTTGATAGCACGTTAAAGAATTAAGGATACATTCCACCTTCGGTTTCATGGCCCCACCTCCCACTTCACCTGGGATAGTACAGAATCTACTATTCTACTATTCCAGTGTATTTTTATTTCATTTCCAAAACTTGAGACATATTTCTCCAGTATTTTCCATATGTATATTATTGTGTATTGGTCACTTCTTCTTTCCAAGGAGGAGTTTCTAGGATTCTTGCCGTGGCCAGTAGTCTTCACCTTTCGTTTTCTCTATCTTAGACGTAAAACGTCTTTGAATCGCTTCTTTGTTTGCAATATATATATCCTGGCTCAGGACGGTACCAGATGAGCCGGGTGTACCTGACTATGTACGGTGGAGAGCGCAAGAAGGCAACTCGCTCCTCCACCAAGCCAGGCCTAGAGGCGGGGCCACCAGCTTGATCTTCGTGTGAAGAGAGACCAACACACGAAACATCAACGAGGTTAACGAGGTATATATATATATATATATGCGCCTCGGTGGTGTAGTGGTTAGCGTCGCTGACTACGAATCCATTAGCCCCGGAATCGAGACCGGTGACGGCAGCCGGCGCGCAGCAAAACCCAGCTGTTCATCCATCCACACAATAAAGTGGTTGGTAGATAAATGGGTACCCTGGGTGGCCTAGTGGTTAAGTCGCTGGGCTGCTGGTGGGGCGTGATTCGGATTCCACGTTAAACTGTAGGTCTAAGGTGGAGTGAAAAGCTTGACCTTCGTCAGATGAACAATTCGGGCGGAAGCAAACCAAAGGTTATATATATATCCCATTCGCGTTTGATGGTATCATTTGTTACCATTAAAACCACGCCCACAACTGCGTCTACATCGCCGACTTCTTAGACTCGATTGGTTATATTAGATCAGAAGGAGTCGTATTGCATACTAATTGGGAATACATATTTCGTCGGAAACGAGGCAATACAATTTTTATTCTCACAAATTTTCAATAAAAATAAATAATGTAAAAATATTTCATGGAATACTAAATTATAGAAAATTCGTATATCGGTTTTTCATAAACATTTGTCTCCTCACGGTTAGTCATTAAATGAATCGCAGAATTTTACTTATTTTTTTAATATTTTTCATTCGTAAAATGAAATTTAAATTAATAAAAATTCTGAGGAAGTAAATTAATTCACCCAAGTTGAATTCATATGAAGCGAAAGGAGTGACAAACGTTGTAGAGTAGTTTAAAAATTTATCTAAAGGGGTAGCCAGGGTAAGGGTTTCTTTTTTTTTTAACCTTTACCCTAAATACCCACTCCCTTATTGTTTCGTTCACTTTAACGTATTGCTTCCCAGTTTATATCACTTTAACATATTGCTTCCCAATATTTAGGATAAGGAGTACGATAAAAAATGTTGGATCACCTGAAGATCCGTCACCCTAGCCTTTTTGAGTTAGCTTTATAAGGCTAACTAACGAAAATATCACGACTTAACCTAACCAATCGTTAGGTCAACTGTACGCCCTTGACGTTTGGTTAGATTTGGTCGTGATATTTTCGTTAGTTAGCCTTATAAAGCTAACTAAAAAAGGCTGGGGTGACGGATCTTCAGGTGATCCAAAATGTTCGCTTTAATAAAGTAAAGGCATAAAACGTAAATCATAACATGTTAAAATATTAGATTGAAAGTAAATTTATTGGAATTGTTGCGCTATATGATCACTAGGGCAGTCAAAAGTTGACCGAAAAAATTAAGAAAGTTGACCTTACGAATTGAAAAAATTGACTTATAAAGTTGCCTTTACTTTCAATAATAAAAACGATACTTTAATTACTTATTCTTGCTCTTCTACATCAGTTGACCGATTGTGGTAAATTATGAAGTATTTGCCGACATTTTCTGGCAAAAAATTGCGATCCTTACTTAATAATTTATTAAGCATGGAGAAAGATCTCTCTACAGCGGCAGTTGTTGGTTGACATTGCAAAAGCTGACCATAAACTGTTGGTGAGATTTCAGGTCTACTGAGGTTAATTATTTCACAAATACCATTTGTCTTGAGTCTTGTTTCAATGTATTGTTTGACTGAACACACATCTTCGCCAAGGTTGATAGAAGAAATGGTTTCATATGCCTCTCTAATGGTGCAATCAGATGCTTCCATCCTAGTCACTAAGCTAGCAATCAAACTATAATTCATTTTGATTGACATTAGTTGCTTTGGCAGTTTTTCATTAGCAACACTCTCTCTAGCCTTCTGAACAATGATTCCTTCATCTTCAAAATTTTCCACAATTGTCTTCACATTTGGAAAATTGTCTGCATAATAAAAAGCAGCGTTCAGCCAGCTTGCCCAACGTGTTACAATCGGTTCTGGAGGAGTTCCTATTTCAGCAAACAATTCCTTCCTTCCAATTTTTAGTTATTTTAATTATTTATTCAAAAAAATTGACTTTATTTACCTTATTGCTATTTTTTGACCTAACAGGTAAAAGTTGACTTTTGGTTGACCTATTAACTTTGGTAATATACCCCCTACAGGTGTTTTCATTGCATTTTCAGTCGTTTCAGCGAAAAGTGCCCCATAGGAAACAATTTGACTTTATTGACTTTTGACCGCTCTAATGATCACACAAAGTGACCAACCAACCTTACTCATTTTAACATATTGCTTTCCAGTGTTAATCACTTTAACATATTGCTTCCAAGGAGGGATCACTTTAACATATTGCTTCCCGAATGCTTTGGGAAGCAATATGTTAAAGTGATCCTAACGCGCCCTTGAAAGAGTCTGATATCATCAATAAATGCAATTGCAGAAATTATTATCAATAAATGCAATTGCAGAAATTATTATTAATAAATGCATTTGCAGAAATTATCAATAAATGTAATTGCAGAAATTATCACCAATAAATGCAATTGCAGAAATTATCATCAACAAATGCAAATGCAGAAATTTAGCGGATTTATTCAAAATAAAAAAAAATCAATATCTTTATTCAGAAAAGAATACAAATGACAGAGTTTTACCATTTTTAGACATCCGATATGTCGTTAACTCTTTACAACCCAGTGTCACTTTACTGATTTTGTTCTAGTTAACGCCAGACGATTTTATTAATTTCGGAAAAGACTGTAAAGGGATAATATGCTCACAGTACTCTTATCAGAATATGCCGTTGGAAGTATGGAGGCTTTTTAGACAAATTTAATGGCATTTAGTTTATTTATTACATAAAAAAGTGAAAATGGCAAGTGATAGTAATAGTGATAAAAAATAATAATAATAATAGTAATAATAATAATAATAATAATAATAATAAATACAGTATAAAGTTTAAAAAATGTTACATAATTTTAGATTAAATGATTTATTGTATATTTAGTAGAAAATAAATGAAACTTAATCAAATATATAAAAAGAATAAATTACGAAATTAAAAATGTTTAATGATATTAGCATAGGTTTATTATAGAATGGGATACGGAGTGCGTATGACGTAAACAAATAAATATGACGAGAGTTTTAACCTCAACAGAAAAAATAAAAGAAATACTAAGTCGAATGGGCAAATTACTGAACAGGATCATTGGTATACGTGAAGGGTATGTTAAAAATACTAAAGATATACTATAAACCGAATTGGACAATGAATAAACGCAAGTTGATACCCAAACGGGTATTTTGAGTTTGAAATAAATAAATTGGTGCAATTGAAGCAAAATGAGCAAAAATACAATTGAAACAAAAAAAAAAATAATGATTTTAACCCTCTCAACGCCAAACTCGCATATATTCGTTGCCATAAATCTGTGCTTACCATGCCATACCCATATATATAATATATATATATATATATATATATATATATATATATATATATATATATATATATATACCCCCTACCATAACGTGACGGTGAAAGGATTAACTGTAAAAGTAAATATAAATGTTGATGCTAAAATCTCTCCCAGCTAAAATCAGGTATGAATGACTTTATTGCTTCCCACTTAACTTCATTCCAATTTTCATCCGGGGTCTGATAAAAGGCTTGCTCGAAACGGGAATTCCCAAATTAGGGAAGGAGTTTCCCAATTTGGGAAAAGATAAAAAGAAATAGTAACGCAATTGGTGTCCCGAGATGGTATTTTCTATGAAAAATCTAATTTAAAAAAGGGAAAAATTTTATACAGTGGGAATAATAAAAGATCGATTTGAGAACCGCCTCTTTTGGTCTCATTCTTGGACTAAGACTGGAATGAGAATTACACTGAATAATAACAGACGAATCACTTGAAAAAAAAAAGAAAACATAAGAAAAAAAAAGATAAAAACCGAACGGAAGTACTGTAGTAGTAGTAGTATGGATGCAATCAATGGATGATATGCAAATACTGTAGAAAAAGCTTTAACGTAAATACTATTTCAACATCGTTATTTGCTACCAAAAAACATTTTTACGAAATGAAAGAAAAAGAAAATGAGCAAACCAAGAGACTAAATAAACTGTACACTTGTGTACACTCTTAAAAAAAAAAAAGGGATAAAATATATTTTTACTCAGTTCTCAAATGCATGTTAAAACCATTCAGAGTTCGTAGGTTCTGTGCACTTAATGCATAGTTTAATGAAGGCTGGAGAGGCGGTTTATATATATATATATATATATATAAGTGGTCAGTCACCATATATATATATATATATATATGCTGCAAACCCACAAGAAAAAAGAAAAACGATTCCAAAGCCTTTCGTGTATTCAAAGCTACACCTCGTCAGGTCAGGCCTTGGAATCGTTTTTCTTTTTCCTTGTGGGTTTGCAGCATATATATATATATATATATATATATATATATATATATATATATATATATATATATATATATATATATATATATATATAAAAGTGGTCATTCACATGGCAAATGAGATTTAACGTCGATAAGTGCAAAATTTACATATAGGTTCACGTAATGGTAATTTTGCGTATAGTATGTCAGGGAAAGAGTTGATAAGCGTAGAGCAGGAAAAAGATTTAGGAGTTATAGTCACTGGTGATTTAAAAGTAGCGAAACAAAGTACAGCAGCGGTCAATAAAGCGAACAAAGTGTTAGGTTTTATAGCTCGGAATTTTGAGTACAAATCGCGCGATATTATAGTTCCTCTTTATAAATCATTAGTTAGACCCCATTTGGAGTATGCGATCCAATTTTGAAATCCGCATATGCGCAAAGATATAGACAAAATCGAAAGAGTTCAAAGAGGAGCAACTAAGATGATTCCATCGCTTAGGTCGAAGTCGTACGAGGATAGGCTTAAAGAATTAAAATTGACTACACTCGAGACTAGGAGGCTAAGGGGTGATCTAATCCAGGTTTTCAAAATTATGAATGGGTTCGATAACATAGATAGAGATAGCTTTTTCGAAATATCTCAATATAATAGGACTAGAAATAACGGGTGTAAGTTGACAAGTAGAAGGTTCGAGACAGCAGTTGCCAAAAAAAACTTTTTTACGCATAAAATAGTAAATAGCTGGAATAGTTTGCCGGTAGAAGTAATTAGTAGCACGTCTATAAACATGTTTAAAAATCGATTAGACGCATATGTTGATAGATTGGGTATAGTTTAAGGTAGTAAAATTAAGGGTGGATAAGATAGATTTTGATTCTCTTTTCATTAAAGATCACAATAACCAGACTAGAGGTCATAGTATGAAATTATTTAAGCCAAGATGTAGAACAAATTTAAGAAAACAGTTTTACAAGTGTTGTGGGATATAGGGAGGCAGCATCTTGGGTTAGGGGATACTCTCCGTCCTTACACACCCCATTTAAAGAGATTCCTCTGCCGAGCGGTGCCCCCCATAGTACTGTGTGTGAGGTATTGAAAAACTCATGATCTTTACTTGCCCCACAAACACCTTTAAAAATGGGAGACCCAAAATGGGTGCACACACATTTCTACATTACTGTACAGTCTTTACATCCACACCTACACTTTTCCTCCTAAGCATATATATTGTAATGTATATGGTTGTAAATTGTGACTTGGTCCGCAATTGATATGGACCGTGACTTATTTTTGGTTGGCAAGGTACTGGTATTGATGGATACCGTAATGAAATTGACTGGATTCTTTGGATCTGATATATTTGCATGTCGGTTATAAATAGATATAGAGTGTAACATATTTGTTGATAGTAGTCTATTATGACCAGAGATTCTATCTTTAGTTTTAAATTGATAATTAATTAGTTTTAAATTGATAATTATTTAGTTTTGCAAAAATTGGTTGTTGCCAATGTACAGGCAGTTTTTACATAGTGGTGCCGCCTCGATGGGCCGACGTGGCCCCTAGTGTGCCCACTATAAAAATTTCTTATGTTCTTTTGTTCCTTGTGGTTCGGAACCCACGTAAAATTGTAGGTCTCCTCCGCCACCACGGAGGACATGCACAATACACACTTACGAACACAGTTAGGTAGACCAGCCATGAGTGGATCCTAGGGTCTTTGTTGGTCTGAAACATTATAACATTACAACATTATATATATATAATTCAATCTGAATTACTTACAAAACCCTTAACAAAAAAATAGGTAAATTGAATACAATATGACTGAATTTTGATTAAACACAAAAAATAATAATCGCCGGGTTTATTTCCCGAAATGCACGAGACCTAAAATGCCCATATTAAATTCCACGACTTTTTAACCTAACCAAAGAGTTTGGAAGAATGAAATGACTTTAGAATGAAAATTTCCACAAATAAAACGAATCTAATATTCGAATAACGACAACGAGTACTGCAAAACCCCAAAAATACTTTAAATTAACGCCTTAACACTGACCAGTATTTTCATTGTAAGACGCCGGTTCATTTCATTAAATTTTGGTTAGAGGTAAAAGGAATGTTCAAGTTCTGGGTAGTTTCTAGTCAGATATGAATTAAAATAACTGAACTACCTTTAGAGCGTAAGTCAGTCAGACGTGCGTAAATTCTCTGTCACTTGAAAAAGTTGCGGGAATACGATATATCGTTATTGTCACGTGACTCATGTTAAAAAAACGCAAAAAAATGAAAGAAAAGATTACAGGGACGTAACAGTTACAGCCTACAGTTAATGAAGAGGAAAACCGAAATGTAACGATGAGAAAAGGTTTTCAAAGAAACTGCGAAACTTTAAAGAACAGATACATCTAATTGTCAAAGAGAGAACCTAAATGTTTCTTCAGACACGCGAAGTAACCGTTATCAAATCAATAAGGTAAAAAAAACCGTCACCAAATCAATATATACGCAATGGAATGGCAATGCTATAAAAACAATTACAACATACCTCCCATTACCAGATATGCGCAACAGCAGCAAAATACACATTATTAACAGTGCCTACAACAACAACAAGAACATAACATTTCCTCAGTCCTTTCAACAAGAAGCACAACGGGGTTCCCAACTTTTCTTTGCTCAAGGCACCCATAATGCCATCCGTTCTTATTTCGCGGCACCTCGCAGATTTTTCGCCTTCCACTGTTCAACATCAATTCCCCCCCTCCCACTCCCACCCCTCCTCCCACTCCCACCCCTCCTCCCCAACACCACGTAACTAAAGCATGAACCAAAACGGTTTCTGTACAGACGTAAGAAATCGAAAATGTTTGCTTTTATTTGAAAGTTCCAATTTCTCAGAAACTTTTCAAGTTTCAATTATTCATTTTTTGTCGTTTTCATGAAATTTTGAGGTACCCTGTCGGGAACCACTGATTTTGAGGGTAAAAATTATGAAACGCCTATTTAGATAATTCAGCTTAAGCGCTTTACGAACTGTTCTGTTTGTACCGTAGGTCTGTGGCCCTGTTGTAACAGGGTATCCAGTAAACGAAGTATCGGTACACTCAAAATAAAACCTTCTAAATGTAGAAATTACAACTTCTTTTTGAGGGTCCATTTTAGTGGAAGATTTTCCTTCTTTTGGGTATCAAAGCTTCTTCTTATCAGATGATATAATAACCTCTTTTAATGACACATAACTTCTTTATAAAGAAGAAATACTCTCCAAAACTTCTTTTTTGAGTGATTTGAGACAAAAGAAGATAATATTTCTATGTACAGAAACTTGAGTGAAATCTTTGTCTTCCGTAATAGGCAAGAAAACGGTGAAACAAGAATCCCCAACATCACAAACGAGAAAGATCCTTTATAACACTATTACTAAAATGCGTGAAACCTGTTTCGTAATGTCGCTGTGTTTACAGAAGAAATTAAAAAAAAAAAACACTCCTGTCTAAATATCGCCATTAATTTCATACCAAAAACAAAGTAAAAATTTGCCTAAAATAATTTAAAATAAAAGTAAAATATTTGGTCGATGACTGACATTATCTCTCCAAATTGAGGATATGAATAAAAACTGTCAATACATTCAATATATAAAACAAGTTATTAAAACTGGTACGCCTCTATATATATATATAAAATGATACCTAACTAACTTTTAGGAAGGTTAAAAACATTTCAAAAGGTAGTAGTAGTAGTAGTACTACTACTAGTAGTACTAGTAGTAATAGTAAACTAGTTTAACTTAACTTAAGCTAATCTCTTAATATAAATTAGCTCTACCTCTATCTGATCCAACCGAACCTATAACATGACTTATAGGTCAACTGACCTGACTTAAATTACCCACACGTAAGTATAATCTAACTTAATCTAACCTAATCTGATCTAACCTAGATTTAACTTAGATCTAACCTCTTTTAAACTATATAGATTTGAATGTTATGTACTCTATTGAGAAAGAACTAAAATTAGTATAGGACTAAATAAATATAAAAATAGTGACCAAGAATTATCCATCTCAATGACCTGTCGTTAGATGACTGGGAAAGATGAACGTTCTCGTCAGTAAAATGGGAAGTGTCGAACTCTCTAAAACTTCGACATCACTATGAATTGCCTGACGTGTATATATATATACCTTTCATCGACATGACGTTATGAGAACGTTATAATCGTTTGACACGCGTGAATGTCGTAAATAACTTAAGAAAATATAAACAATCCCTCATTCATAAATATTAACCCCTTAAGGACGACTGGTACAAATTGGTAACGTTTCAAGTACACGCATTCATAACTTAACAATACAAAATATTTTGGCCTTAAACTGTTAATGCTTTGTTTTATGTCAGTTTATAACTTGTTTTAAAGAAAAAATTCTTTCGCTGTTTCTATTTGTACTAAATGTACTCTGCCAAAAATTGAAGTATTACAACAGTACATTGAGAGTAGATCTAAAGGATATAAAAACATGGTGAATAGGTACTTTTCTTGATACGTGGGTTCCTCTGAAGCTAAACAAAAATTACATAGAGTACACTCAAAGAGATTGAGGAAAATATTTTACTTTACTCTCAGAGTACCTTCGAACTGCCAAGTGTACTCTTTATATATATATTTCATATTCAGAGTATATGAAGTCCTTTTTATGAAGTGTACTCTTTTTTACCAAGTGTACTTATGATTTTAGTCTCCATTCTGAAGTAGACAAAATGAACAGTTTTCTTGTGTTTGGTAAATAAACATATTTTTAAAGGCTTGACTTATCTATAATTGTTTCCAAAACTATTATTATTATTATTATTATTATTATTATTATTGATGATAATAGTGACCTACCCATACTTGACACTTCCTTTTATCATGAAGTTTCCCTGGTCCGTCTAAAAGGTGAAGTTTACTATACAATTTTCATTATCGCTTTTAACTTGACAATGGCACGCAGTGTTCTGAAATCATAAATATTTTTCTTATGTAATATTTTTCATTTCTCAGTATTAAGAAAATACTTTAATATTTCTACATATGATTTATATGATAGGACTCGACCACATATATGCTTTTCTCCAACACAAAATTCACTTTGTCAAGATTATGCGTAGTGTAAAATTCCTTTAACATTGTGCGCTAAAATATATCCATATATATATATATATATATATATACACGTGTGTGTGTGCGTGTGTGTGCTTGCGGAATGAATGATTGTGAATGAATTTAGTAGGTTATTTTGTAATTGCTATAACGCGTTCCACGTACTTAACTGGAAAAAAGTTCGTCTACAGACAAAATTTATAAAGTATGAAAAATATAAAAATGTACGTAATCAGTAATAATTACGTTTTGTTTTTTAAATTTATTAGTCACCAAAAAAAAAAAAGAATAAAATACCAGTGGAAGCCACAATATTACCAATTAGTAATCTCTTATGATTTTTAGAAGTTTCAAGTTTCTAGGCGATCCTTTTCCCTAATCTCTCTCTCTCTCTCTCTCTCTCTCTCTCTCTCTCTCTCTATATATATATATATATATATATATATATATATATATATATATAGTATATATGGAAATTATTTCACGAAAGTAACACGTGAGTAATATTTAGGATGAAAATAACCACGAAAGAAAAAGGAAACACAGAATGGTGCTCAAGCGCTTTCGCCTAATGACATCCTCAGGAACACTGAAATAAATAAGTTCGAGACTATATAGGTCACAAAAAAAAATAAAATAAAAAAATAAAAATTGTTGGAGGAGCATACAAATTTATAAGAAAAAACTACCAGAGTTTTAGCCCTTTGCCCCTCTTGTCTAAATCCGTTCTGAACGAATTCAAAACAACAGGATCAAGCGAAAAAAGTCCCTGGCTAATGTTAAAATTATTTGTAAGATGAATAATGGCAGACTCGAGAATATTTCTATTAACAATGTTGCTTGAGTGAAACAAAATTGAAGCATTATTCTAATCAAAATATATATATAGACCATCCTTCTTCAGAGAAGGGGCCACAAGCTTGACCTTCAGAATCATCGCGCGGAACATTTGTAAGTATATGAAATCTACGTGGCCAGTATCGTAGTTCGGATCCCACGTAAAGCTGTAGGTCCCCTCGATCATATGACCTTACAGGTTGTGAAAAAGGTTTTAAAAATAACCCATCATTATATTTATAAGCGTATGAATAAAGTATACTTTGTAACTTCGGAGCAGTTCCGTGCGTTGGTCTCTCTCTTCACACCTGGCCTCTAGGCCTGGCTTGGTGAAGGAGCGAGTTGCTCTCTCGCGTTCTCCATTGCGCATAACCAGGTACTATCGCGCATAGCCAGGTATATTAGCGGGTATATACCTAAAAAAAAAAATGGGTTGAGAAATATATTCACTTTTTGGTCGGAAAAAATATCAAACCTCAGTTTTTATCCAAAAAATCTAGTTGGCCGCAATTGTTTCCAAATAGTTAAACGACAAAACCACGACAGTAAATAAATACTTTGGTATTTACATTAATATTTTGTCCATATTTTATTACATTTTTTTCAAATAATCAATAATTTCAGAATACTATATATATATATATATATATATATATATATATATATATATATATTATATATATATATATATAATATATATATATATACACAGTATATATATATGAAAATTATTTCACGAAAGTAACACGTGAAAAATATTTATGATGAATAAAACCACGAAGGAAAGGAAACAAAAAAGGTGCTCAAGCGCTTTCGTCTAATGACATCCTCAGGAACACTGAAGTACATAAAAGGTTACGGCCTATATATAGGTTACAGAAAGAAAAAATAAATAAATAAATAAATAAATAACATACATACACACAAACATATATATCTACATACATATCTACACACACACACACACACACATATATATATAATTTATATATATATTATATATATGCAATAAACGGAGAAGTAAAAATATAAATTAAAAATTAAAGGATTAACAAAGAGGCATACTTCTCCGTTTATTGCATATATATATATATATATTATATATATATATATATATATATATATGTGTGTGTGTGTGTGTAGATATGTATGTAGATATATATGTTTGTGTGTGTATGTATGTTATTTATTTATTTATTTATAATTTTTTTTTCTTTCTGTAACCTATATATAGGCCGTAACCTTTTATGTACTTCAGTGTTCCTGAGGATGTCATTAGACGAAAGCGCTTGAGCACCTTTTTGTGTTTCCTTTTCTTCGTGGTTTTATTCATCATATATATATATATATATATATATATTTATATTATATATATATATATATATATATATATATATATATATATATATATATACTGTATATATATATATAATGTTTTACAGCTCGAAATAGCGTTACTTAATTGTAAATTAAAACCTAATTTGAGGGGGAGTGGGGTTGAACTATTCATTCGTTGTGGGAAAATGAGAAATCGGTACTTCACATACTGTCATTAGAAATGAGAAATGAGTAACTCACGAATTGGCATTATAAATATTTAAATATGTTGAATAAATATAGAATGCCATAGCCGAAAAAAATTCTACGTAAGCAAAGAAGCATTAAAGGGTATTGTCAAATATATAGAACTTACTGGGTTATCCGTGATTCACTCGGTTATGAATCAAGGTAAACCGTGATTTACTAATTGTGACCATTTTGCACTTATCCTTGATCGTGATATCGAGTTAACCGTGATTTGGCGCGGTGTTTACATCCGCGACTCGCTTCTTACTAACCCACCACAACGCGCCTCAGTCAGTGTCTCCCCGCGTGTGCGCTCGTGGCTTTGATTATCTTCGCGTCTTGTGGTGAGTAGAAACTACTTAATTGCATATTATACTGCAATAGAATAATACCGTGTGTGGTTGCGCTCGAAGTGGGAGGTAGGTGAGTGGTGGTGGGCAGCAGCGGCTGCACCACCCACCCACAGGCGGAGTATACTGAGTTAACCTTGAAATCGGGTTATCCGTGATCAGGGACCGCCTCTCAATCACGAATAACTGAACGAGCAATATATATATATATATATATATATATATATATATATATCTTTGTCAGACAGTCAAATTTAGTGACAACTGTAATTCACAATATTAAAATAATGAACTCGAATACTGCGAAGTATTCCTAATCACGCGGATGGAATACTAAATTAAATAATAGTATATAAGGCGAGTCGGTGCTGCACGCAAATAGATAGCAATTTTTTCTTCTCTCGTTTCATTCACTCTATTTCAAAATCTGCTTCCGGCAACCATTTTTTTTTTTACTCAAAAGTTTAGTAATAATCGAAAGCTTTTTATCGTAGTTTATCGTAGTTTACGACGTGATGAACATCGACAAAAAGTTTAAAAAAAAAATTTAGTATAAGAATAGAACCCCCTCCATGCCCCCCACGCCGCCCCCTCCAAAAAATGTAAGTGGAATTTGAAATAAGAATGCAGAATATGAACATAAAGACTTAGTTTTCTTTGAAATTGGATTTAAATATTGATAACAAAGAATTTCGGTTCTTTTTTCTTCTGTTTTTTTGGTGAATGTAAACAAAATTCATTAACAAAAGCGTTAATTAAAATTCCCTTTTGCTTGCGATTAACGTTAAGTTAATTTAGAATTTATTATGAAAAGAATTATTAATTAACTTCTCATCACGTTGTAACGAATTTCTTCGACAAAAGAATTCTACAAAAAATTTACCTCCATCATAATTAATGATACAGTATATATAATTAGGGTGATTCAAATATGGGGGTAAAAATTTTTTTTTTAGATTTTAATGTGTTCAACCCTTCAAATGGTTCATTTCAGCATAAAAACAACCATCCTAAAATATTTTAGCAAATTTTTAATTTTTAGGGGTTGCTACCAGCAATTAAAAATTGACAGAACGACTCAAATTGTCAAATTTTTCCACACCACCCAGGGGGTACAGTACAAGGCGCATTGCTTTTTTTTAATGTGGAAAGCTCCCCCGTAGGTCCTACCATAACCACAAGCATGCATAATTAAACTAGCATGATATTTGAGACATTAGCTGTCCTTACTTCATCAATGTTTCTTTCTTTCTATCAGGGTAAACAGCCCTGTAGTTTTTCACTACTTGTAGCAAGAATTGTTTTTGATCTTCGTCATGTGTTAGTATTTTATTATATTCATCCATTAATTTTACTCCTCTTTCCGCTATATCATTCACGACTTTCCACTGTTTGATAGATTTCTTAGCGGAGTTATACTCATCATCATTATGCCATACTTTAGCATCTTTGAGTAAAAATTTTGAACTAAATTCTGTTATTGTAAAGAATCTTTGAGTATTTGATGTGACAAAATCTTTTAATTTCTTCGTTGGAATAAGTGCAGGATCTAGAAAAGCCCGTTTTGCAGGAAGAGTTTCTGTTGTATTTTGCAAGGCCTTTACAATTTTGTTTTTCGTTTCAGTAGGCACTTCATCATCATAAAAGGCCAAGGCTACCAGTTCTTCTGATAGGTACCAGAGGTGACCTAACAGTTTTTTAATAGCAACAAATGCGATTGTGTCATTTATTTGTTTGTAGACTACAAGATTCTGTAATAATTCCAGAGCAAGACGAGGAGCGCAAGATGGCACAGGAGCTGTAAACCATGCCTTTACATATAACCGAGTAGCAAATAGACAGATGTCTTTTAGTCCTTTTTTGTCTTTTACTGAAATTTTGAACTGAGATTTGAACATAAAATTTTTAATGAATATGTAATTTTGGCCATCCACCTAGCCCGATGAAGTCCCGCTGGATGTTTAAATTTGATTCCACCTTTTGGTTCACCTCCCAAAAAAATAATTGTTAACTGCAGTAGTTCTAAGTAATCGTCTCTTGGTTGGAATGTATCTAGTTGATTTGTTGCAAATATAATTATGTCATCTTTGATGTCATGAATATTTTCATAGATATCTGGATCTGATAATGCTGTCTCGTAGTCCTCCTTATTAATGCTTGACCATCTTTCTCTGAACTTCTTAAAAAGGACTACATCTGGGCCAGAAGATGGTGATAAAGACTTTGAAACAACAGCTTCCAGCATAATTTCAAATATATAGTGTCGACATGCCAGCCACAATAAATCGTTGTCGAATTTTTGTTCTAGAAGAATAGCTGCACCATTTCTAGGACCAGTATTGGCTGCCGTTGTATTGAAACACATGCATTTTATTTGTTCGCAGATGTCCCATTCAAGCGATGTCTGATTGTTTGCATTAAAAAGAGACGCATTTCTGTCACTCAATTTTGCAACATCAAGACTTCCTAATAATTTATCATCAAACAATTTTCTACGTTTGCCAACCTTACTTTTCCACGTTGAAGGTTGTGCAGCACAGAAACCAGATTCATCACTTTTACTCTCCTCTGATTCTGATTCTGATGATGTACTGGTGAGTATGACAGCCTCTTCACTCTTCTTTCTTTTGATCTCTTCTTCTGCTTTCCTCTTTTCATAACATTGTTGCTTTTCTGCTGCTCTTTGCTCTTTTTTAGCAACAACCTTATCAATGGTACCCATTTTTCCATGACGTCCTTTCTCACGTTGCATTTTCAAGAATTTCTTATCATCTTCTATTTTTATAAGCTGCATAGCATTCTCATGAGCAATGTCAAATAAGTTTTCCAGTTTATCTTTCCATTTTTCTTCTTTATTATTTAAATTTTGTGATCTTTTCAATTTGTTTGCTTTGTTTTTCTTAAGCAGCTGTCATTCCTTCAGTATTCCTTGAATTTTATCTACTACATGTATTCTTTGTTTTGCTGGTATTCCTGCTTTTTTCCAAACTGCTAGCACATCATCCGCAGTAGAGGAGCATGATTCTCTAATGTCTTGCTTTTTAATATTTCTGTAGTGCATGAAGAGGGCCATCATTTCCTTCTCTGATGGTAATACGGATGTTTTTAGTACTGCGGAGGGCTGCCCAATTAGCCATACTTCAGTTTCTTTTCTTGTAGAACTTCTCCCAAATGAGCAACTGGGTGATGGTGAGTTAGGCCTAGCTTCCATAATCGATTAATTGGTATCAAAATTACGAGTTCCAAGCAACAATTAAAAGCAAGCTAGTATATAAACCATTAATTAAAAATTCTGAAATATAAACAATTAAACATAAAATCATAAGTTGTAAAAACAAACAAATTGAAAAAGAGGGAAACTTTGACGCCTGGTAGCACATACTAAATTTTATTTAAAATTCACCAAATTTGGCATACACAGTATTATTATATATATAATATATATATATACTCCATCATAATTAATGATACAGTATATATATATATATATATATATATATATATTATGGGCTACGTCGTGGCCAATGTCGTAACACCGCTTCAAGCGGAGATCAACGAAGTTAAGCGACATTGAATTTGGGTAGTAGTTGGATGGGAGACCGTCCTCCGCGCTTCGGATCCCACGTAAAACTGTAGGTCCCCTCCGTCATATGACCTTAGATGTTGCGAAGGAGATTAAACAACCCCAAAAAATATATATATATGCTACAATTAATGTGGATAGTTGCCTAATGTTGACATTATGCAAGATATTGCCTAATGTTGATATTAGAAATTTCCACATTACGAATACATATGTTACCTAACCTAACTTAACATATTAGGTTAGGTAATATATGTTACGAGTGTAATATACTATATATCATATGTTATAAGTGTAACTCACTTCGATATTAGCCACTACGTGTTATTCTACCCGCAACAAAAAAAATGAGGTCCCAAAACAATACATCAATTTGAACATTTATTTTACTGTAATATATAACTTGTAAATTTAACTTTAATTAAGTAAATTTTCCTCTGAGACCGATTTATGGGACACCCTGTATATTAAAATAACTCCCGAATTTAAGTTACATTTAATATTATTTTGGACTGAAATCCCTTTTGTAAAAAGTAAAAAAGTAAAAAAAAAAAAAATTGGTGTTTCGTATAATGCAAATAATCTACATGGACTGATTTACACCACATTATAAAATAATTACATACTATTTAGATACATTAATGTCACTCGGGCAGTAATTTTACAAGCAGTAAAACCGGAAAACATAATTAGGTTGTAAATTTTATCGTAATTAATTAATTAATCTTAAATTTAAATTACGTGTTGGCATGATAAAATAGGATGAAAGAATACGAACTGGCTTGAAAAGGGAGAGAGAGTTCTCATGAACTGATAGATAGGGAGGTTAACTCAGGCGTATGTAGGTGTGGATGAAGGAAAGAGGATGAGGAATGTAGTGACAGAATGGAGCTATATAATTAGACAGTTGTAAAGATTAATGTAGAAAGATGAGGGTTGTGTATGAAAGCTGCGTTAACTATTGACTGAAAAATTTTATATGGAAGCCTGTATCCATACAAACCATCCATACACACATCCATGCACTCTCTCTACTTTAGGGCGGTAAGAAAAAAAAAAAAAGGACTAAATTTACTCTGTAAAAAATATAGTATTTTAACAGTAAATTAATAGTAGGTTAATTTTTTTTTGTAGGAAGAAGGGGGCCAAGGAAACGCCCCCGCATAAATGTTCCTCCTTATATAAGAAGGGGAGAGCCAAAATCAAGGTCTCCGAGGTTCATGATGCTTTTTTTTTCATATACATTTTGAAGAGATTGCGTAGTGTGTAAGATTCATGTATGTGTAGTAAGGAGTAGAAGAAGTGTGTGTTTGAGAGAATGCTGGATGAACTGCTCACACGGTAGGTGAGACACGGAAAAAGATCACCTAAAGAGGACAGGGTCTGGACAAAGGGGAGTTCCAGCACTTCCTGTCTCCTGCCTAACGTTCCCCCCCAAGAGTACTTATTATTATTATTATTTTTTCATGCAGGAAGGAGGGGCCAAGGGCTAATATTATTACTGGTTCTTTGATAAAACGTCCGTAGAATGTACTGTACGGTACGACATCGTACGTCCTTAAGTTCTACAAAACAGTTACCGTATAAGACTTTTAGTAAAAGGATCTGTAAAGATGACTCCATAAACCTCTCATCATGTTATTAAGGCAGTGGTTCTTAACCTTTTTAGGCTGCGACCCAAATTTTGATCGCGGGGCTAACTCGGCGACCCATGCTTTCAAACAGTTCACTCGTAATAGATAATAAAATAAATAATTGGTAAAATGATTAGGGATAATATAAATAAATGATAAATGATAATTTAATGACCCGATCAAAATGGATTGGCGACTCAGGGGTTAAGAACCACTGAGTTAAGTAAATGTTGTATTTTGTAGGTAAGAAGAGCATACTTGAAACACTGAAACGAAAAGTAAGAACTAGGCTAAGTTTTGTTTTATGTGCGAAGATTCATGTTATGAAACATGGTTTACAAAAGCAACAAAAACATTTTTTATATTTTCAGAGCTAATATGTGCACGTAGAGGAGTACGTTATGACACTAATTTGTCACATATAAATGACCGCCCCCCCATTTTTTTTTTACCTGGTGACCTATAAAATATAAATTTAGACTTACATCTATCCATCAAGTTTGGTTATACTGGAAGGTCAATACTCAATAAATACCACACGCACATACACGTATGCCAAAGAACAAAATTTGCGAATTTTCTTGTCTCAATGAGAATCGAACCCCTTGTCCCTATCTTACGTAAACAAACCGAGCAACAAAAGACATTCCCGTTCGTCTGATATTACTGTAATGCGTTGTTACGAAGATAAAATATTGCTTGCCATGAAAGCATTTCCCCTCTCTGAAATCATATGAAAATAGGATGTAGTAAATTGTATCATTTAATACTGCATTTTTAATGAAAACCAAATTCAATATTTTCTTTGCGAAATTGATGTCTACATATTTCATCTCTGAGAGACAGTGAACTTACATTTTCTATAACCATTTTCTACACGTCGCATTTCTTGCTAGGTTGTACTTATTTATTGTTTTGTTATTGTTCTATTTATACATGTACAGTCGGTTTGAAAAGTTTTGTCGTTGAGCTCCATTATTTTTACTGATAAATGTCGATAACGAATATGGAGTTTTACGACAGGTTTTTCCTAAGCATATTTTTTTGAGGGGCATGACTATCAGTGGTTGAGTTAAATATTGTCGTGCACTTCCATAATCGCTAATACAGTACTGTAGATGCGAATATACGATAGTGTTTGTGCTTGGATCTTAGAACTTGTCTGGGGAGTGCTGCACGAACATTTTCAATAATATATGTGACTTTGGTTAAATTTTGCATAGACCTTCAGCGTGTATTTGAATGACAAGTTTGCATCGAGGGTAATTCCTTGAAGTTTGGCTGACTGCATTCGTTTTATAGGAATTTATTTGAAATTCAATACTGAAAGATATTTGGAGTGGAAATAAGTCCGTGTTTGAAGTGGTGATTGTGATGTCATCCGCATATTGATAATAGGACTATTTAGTGAATTATCGGTGGAAGTCACTTATGTGAAAGAAAAACAAAATCGGTGCCAGGATGCTTCCTTGGAGCACTCCGTGAAATATGAATCTTATCTGCGAAGTATAATAATCATGTGTTATGAATTGTGTCCTGTTAATCAAGTATGAGAGAAACTATCTTGAGGGTAGTTCCCTATACCCGTAATTTTCGATTTTTTTTAAGAGTATATCAAAGTCTGTAGATGCCTGAAGCAGGATGATTATCGAGTTTTGTAGTTCAGAGTGTCACAAAGTTTTTCTAATTTGGGGGTTATTTTGTCACTGGTCGTCTGTTTTAATTGTGGAAAGCCGAACTGTTCTTTGTGCATTATTTTGTGTTTTAATATAAGTTTTTTATTTGATTACATACACGTTGATCCAAAAAGGTATTCCCATAAATATTTATATAATCTGTTATTTCTGGGAACACCCTTATGGATCACCCGGTATTACTTTCTCGTATAATTTACTGATAGTTGGAAGGACGGAGATGCGTCTGTAGTTTGGAGGAAGAGGTGGAAATTTACTACAGGATTTAGAAACAGGGCATAGTTTAGCCTTTTTGAGACATTCCGGGAAAATACCACTTTGAGCGGAGAGGTGAAGAAGTTGTGCGAGGTGGGACGCAATTAAATTAGCGTTTTCTTTATAAATTTTGCCTGGGATTATGTTCGGCGTACATTTTTTGAAATTTTCAGTTGTTTTACGGCTGTTATCAAATCAGATGCATGTCATAATAGGTGATAAAAAGAAAAAGTATGTTATAAGGAAGGCCCTGGGTATATATCGATGGCATTTGACGTTATTAGAAATTAAATTAACTTATGGAACAGTTTTGTTTTAAATTTAGTTGGTTATATTTTGCGGTTCTGTGTTTAATATTTGTGTACTGTAAGGTGTTAGTCTTCATTTTAGTAGTGGTAGTACCTTGGTAGGCGATCAATTATGCCCGCTAGAAGCATCCCTCTTATCGCTTATGTCCATACGCGATCAGTGAGAGACAATTTGGTCAAGTTCCTATAGGGGGCGTGTCTATCTGGTTACGTGGGCTCTGAGCATTGGCTAATCAGTATGTTCCATAATGATTTGACAATATGATCTGCCCGTTTTCATTAAATCCATATTAAAATCTTCGACGATGAAAGTGTGCAAACAAAATATGCAAAGTGTGCAAAAAAAAAAAAAGTAAAAACACTTTAGAGGTTGATGTTTGATTACATCCTGCAATATTCTGCAGCATATTTACACTCTCATTAAATGGTCTATATTAGCGTTTGAGGGATGAGACCCCTAGAATGTAGTCTGCTAACGTTGTGACTCCCCAGACCCCGCACACACGTACTGTCACCTTTCTATTAACATGAATAATAAAGGACGACTTATAGCTTTCGACTAATACGTGTAATGTCTATTTCTATTTAATACAAAACTACGGTTAAATAGACTCAGTATAACTCATTCTGGCATTGCGCATCCAGGCATTTTTCACGACAGGAGAAACAACGTGTACTTCAATATTCTTTTTCCTGCGGGCCACCCTGGAAAGCACACGCAGTAGGGCGGCTCGTTTTTACACTTTTTTCGATATTTGATTGGGGGTAGTGCGGAAAAGTTGCGATTTGGAGAGAAAATAAAGTGTGTAAAATTTTTTTGATCTACGTCAATACCTTCCGGTGGCGGCGAGTCCTTAAAAATCGAAAAATAGGCCTAAAAACACAAAAATTTTATATAATTTTATATAATTTTTATATAATGTTCATTGTTCAATGACTGCTATTAATTTATTCAAGCCTATAATAGTGTTCTCAGGGTTGTTTGCACAGAAATATACCAAAATTAACATTTGTATAACATCTTGTTAAAACTTGCTTTAAATCAATATTTTGGATATTTTAACGGCTAAGACGCCACCGGAAGTTATTAACAGATTGTGCTGAAATTTTTATTGTTTATTTTGTAAGTCTTTAAAACCATTTTCCAATCTACCCCGTTAGCCTATTTTTCGATTTTTAAGGACTCGCAGCCACCGGAAGGTATTGACTAGATCAAAAAAATTTTACACACTTTATTTTCTCTCCAAATCGCAACTTTTCCGCACTACCCCCAATCAAATATCGAAAAAAGTGTAAAAACGAGCCGCCCTAACACGCAGTCCCCTAGGGATCCTCGAACTCCCGGTTACGGAACATTGGTCTATATATTGTCAATATGTTGATGCGTTTGGGTCGAAAGTAGATTTTAAAGTGTAAATACTAAAACATTAATTAAAAATAAATAATGAAACATAAAAATAATATGGAATAAAAAAAATCTACCTGGAGAAGGTGTGTGCACGAATTGAAAATTAAAAACCTCCTGATAATGAAACGTTATAAATGATAAATGATACCTATTACATTAACAGTAAAAGAACAAAAAGCGAGAATAGATACATGTATGATGTAAATATGATACATATAACAGTAAAAGGCATACCGGAATGTGTACATATGTACGTAAATCAGTAACAAATTCTGCACATTTTCTTTTTCTCAATTCCCAAATCGTAACCTTGAAAAATCCCAAAAGGGAAGAACCATAATGGAATGAGCGAAACCTTCTTTCTAGATAATAATAATAATAAAATAATAATAATAATAATAATAAAACCTTTATTATCAAACTATCGCTATGTTCTCAAAAATTCGAAATTCCTACATTAAAAACGCTTAAAAAACGATACTAAACTTAGAAATTGAAGAAGGAATAAAGTGGGAAACTAGGAACCAGTGGGACTCGAATCCGCGTCATATGGTTTCAGAGTCAGCGATCCTACTAATCACTTGACGCGGATTCAAGTCCCACACTCTCTTGCCTTTTCATCTTCCGTATTATTTAAGTGCAGTTATTGCACTTAAGACGCACTCAGTACTGAACTTCTCTTCGGAGTTTGCTTTATAGTCTCCCATTCCAATTCCCATTCCAGTTTCCATTCCATTCCTATTTTTTTTAAAGTATCAACAAATAAATAATTTTCCATAAACGGAAATTCGTTAAAAGTGTTCAAAAATTGGTTTAATTCAGCAACTGAATTAACCAATAATAATATTTTGAGGGTTCTTTATATATATATTGTGCGTATCGTATCTCTAATGATGAGATATTAGGTTATGGGTTAACTTTGAGAGATTCTTGCCATTCTCAATTAATTACAGGAATCCAAAAACGGGAAATTCATTCTGTTAATTAGCTCTCTCTCTCTCTCTCTCATTTACGTTCTAAAAGACAAATTTTTCCTGTCAAAATATTAATACTGTCTTTCATTAAATTTATTGTCTGCATTACTATATATATATATATATATATATATATATATACACCCCGAAGATCCTTCATGGATTTTTAAATATAACTTTTTACATATTTGAGATAGAACATAATATTAAAAGGTATTGTAAAGCTTAACTATCAAAGTTTTTCCCCGCTTTGCGTGTCAACACAGTCTCAATCTTGTACAATACAGCGTTCGACCCTATTTTCCAAGGATTGAAACACGTTTTCTACGTGTTGCTGCGTGATTTGGGACCGTTGTTTCGATTCGAGCCTTCACTTCTGCCAAATGGCGAGGTTTTGTGGCGTAAACGATGCTCTTTACTCGACACCATAAAAAGAAGTCCGAAGGGTTAGGACGGGTGAGCGTGGTGGACACGAAAGTTTTCCCTTTTCCCAATTCATTTTCCCGCGAAAGTTCAATGGAGGGAGCTCCATGTTGCAAAATTATTTCGTCCACAATATTTAAGACCATGAGAGAGAGAGAGAGAGAGAGAGAGAGAGAGAGAAGTTGTGCAGTAATGCAAGATAACATTAGTATAGTTGTGTTTGTGACGATATTGCATTGCAGATGCAAGCTCAATACCCTTTTGGTTGCCATGGTAACAATATACTGTATGTATATATATATATATATATATATATATATATATATATATATATAGATAGATTCACTAGTGATTGAATTTATTTTAGATTAATATTTTAACTGATGAATTAAGTATTTTATGTGCAATTTATTATTCACACCATCGTTGCAATTGAGTACACAATTTGTTCCGTTTATTCTTATTCTTATTATTATTATTATTATTATTATTATTATTGCTGTTTTATTTATATATATATATATATATATTATATATATATATATATATATACACTAATTATTACACAGGAATTTTTGGATTTTTAATACACTCACCACTTGGTTGTGTTGTTTTTCACCGTAAAATCTAATTAAAGCCTTTCGCTTACGTTCGTGGTTCCCAACCTGGGGGTAAATTACCCCACTGGGGGTAATGACAACTATTTTGTGGGGTAATGACACGCGATTCAAAAGTTGTAAAAAAAAATAATATTTTGATAAATCGAGAAGTTATAAAAAATAATATCTAATGATTGGGGTAATGATGGCAGTGGATTAGGATTGGGTTTTTGAGTAACAATCCAAAAAAGGTTGGGAACCACTGGCTTACATCATAAGTTTATGCGCAATTTTTTTTTTTTTTTTTTTTTTGGTCTCTTCTTTACTACTGTTTTAAGATCACTAAATCCATAATTCTTTTCTTCTGAATTTAGTTTTTCATGAAAAAAGTTTCGTAGACATTAACTCCTCCCAATCTTCGTGACAGTTCTAAATGCAGTGGAAAGTTTTCTCAGTATTTTTATCGTTATTTCTTCTAATCCTTCAGTTACTTCGCAGATTTTACGTAAACCAACGAGAACTACGAATTTATTTTTGCTTGATGATCTTCATCTGAATGGCGCGGGAGCAACTTGTCTTGGTAAACTATGTCATAGCTCTGCGATGGCTTTTCAGGCAAAAAAAAAAAAAAAACGGAGAAACTCCTACGCAAACGACCAGCCTACCATAAACTTTTCTTACTGTGAGCGACTACCTCCACGAAGAAACTTGAGATTCTACCGCGATATTGAAACTTTTAAATTTGGTTTACGGTAACGCTCGAAGTTTAAGCCATAAATTTGTACTCGTAGCAATTACTGAATCGTGGTTAACTCCGTAACGCCGTAATTTATTGTAGGGTTTTTACGAATGCGTGTATTTAAAACGTTACCAATTTGTATCGGTCGTCCATAAAGATTTAAATACAGAGAGTAGAGATTTCTTGGATAATATCATATTCCTGGTTATGAGATATTTCACACTGTAATTAAAAAGAAAATGCAGTAATTGATAATATATATATATATATATACACGACGCTCGTTGAAATTAAAGACAACGCACGAAAGAAATTAATATATATATATATATATATATATATATATATATATATATATATATATAATGCAAATCCACAAGGAAAAAGAAAAAATTATTCCAAGGTTTTTCGTGTATTTAGCAGTACACCTCATCAGGTACTGCTCATGTACTGCTCGTACTATTTATATTAGGAATAAAAAAAAAAGTAGCTCCGCAGATTGTTGGTTCACTCTAAGCGAAAACAAAGAATACAATTTACCAACACTTAAAAGTGAATGAATTTTTAAATAAATTCGTCTCTTACGTGTTTACTAACGAAAATATGAATAACATTCCTATTCACGCGATCATGCTCACTGACGATCATTTAAAGGAAGAGATTCTAATTTTAGACATAATTAAGGCAGAGTGGGGAAAAGATGGAGGAACAGCACCGAAATTGTCCGGGGTTGAGTTGGAAGCGAAAGTCTGAGCAAAGAGTTCAGCTTTATGAAAAAAGAGACGGCAACTGAGCTGTCAGAATGGAAAAGAGGAGGGAAGGAAGAAGTAGTAAAGTTGTTGGAGAGGTTATTTGCTAGGTGCCAGAAAGAGCGAGAGCAATTAGAATTAAATAGGTGTTCCCATTTTTGTCTGATGAAGGAATTTTTGGTGAGTCGAAAAACAGATTTTGCACGATTCCGGCCAGAAATATAAGTTAAGTGAGAGTCAGGAGTTAGAGGGCAACGCTCCGGCAACAGTACCTTCTGATAGCCTCCTCTTTGTTGTGGATAGCATTAGAACAAGCAAAGTTAAACCAATTTTTTTTAGCATTAGTGGTAGGAATAGAGTATGGAATGTACGCCTCCACGCCCGAGAGGCATGGGGAAAGATCCAGGAACGGAGCCAAGGTGGGGGGGCGACGGAGGCGGTCGCCCCCTCCCTTGGATGTGATTTTGTAATGTCATTTTGTGGTGTACCTATATGTAAATTGTGTATTTACTAAAGTATTCGATTTTGATTTAGTAAAGTAATTGCGTATTTGATAAAGTACATATTTTTTTGTCAAGTAGCCCCTAAATTATTTTTCCATGCGATTATCCTGTTTAAAATTTTATATATGTTAAACAAATGCGCGTTTCTTTCTGTCTCAACTGATCTAGCTGTTTCTGCATCCGTTTGACTTGCCTTATACGTGAGAGTTTCATTTGGATCTCTTCTAATGATTTCGTTATTCATAGATATGTTATACTGTTAAACGTGTATACACTAAATAATTGTATGCATGAAATCAATAAATGTGGGAATAAAATAGTTACTTTCTTTGTTAAATATGAAAACTATAGGATCAATACCTGATTTCAAATTTCAAAAAATACAAATAATTACATCATAATATAGCTTAGATTGCACCAATGTGACGACTGTCCTATCCAAACTTCTGTTGGAAAGGGTACATATTTCATGTGGATGGCTGTATAGTGGCTGTTCAAAAATGGCAGTTGCACTGACATTTTCACACAGTTTTTACACAAAATAAGCTTAAAATACGCTGGCTTACGGGGCTCCGACCCTGACCCCGCTGGAGGGAGCTTCTAGCTCTCTCCCAGACCCCCTAACTGCATGGGCTCGCCCGATTCACCACGGAACCTGGCGAACGTAGCTCAAGTTCGCCCCCCACTTGGGACATTCCTGGCTACGTCCCTGGAAAGATCCCTGTGCAGTAAAGGGTTAAGAGACGTTTGCTTAATCCTTTACTGCACAGAGGTTTTTCCGAGACTGAATAAAATCGTCTGGCATTAGCTAGAACAAAACCACTAAAATAACACTGCCTCATAAAGTGTTAAGTCCTGGACAACGTGAATTTTATATACATATGTTCACGCAACTTTACCTTCATAATTTTACGTACTGTTGATACCGGAATGTTTATTATCTTTGAAGTGAGAGTTAGTGATTTTCTTGGACGTCTTTCAAACGCTCCTCTAACAATTATCACAGATTATTCACCGACTGTTGGTCTATCATAAAGCTTCTTATCATTCAGTGACTTCGTCTCTCTACTTTTTCATCCATTTTTCTGAGTTTTCGCAAGTTTCTTCTTCTTCTTCGTCTTCCTCTGAACTTTCGTCTAAAATTTGTAACCAATTTAAATTCAATATTTTTTCTTCAAATGTCGCTATTTATGTCTATAGTTTTATGTAGTCTTATCATCGTCCCCAGCGAATAGCCTAGCCTAGTCTAGCTTACCCTAAAATAAAGCGCAACACGCAAAATGTATCCGGGCAAGTCGTGGCCATATTGCAGCACCGGTTCCCTCTCGACCAGCGAAGTTAATCGACATTTGGTTTGTTGGGTAGTAACCGGACGTGTGACTGTCCTTTGCGTCCAGATGATATACCGATCACTAGTCCGGATCTCGCGTAAAGCAGTAGGTCTCTTCCGTCCCACCACCGTTCCTGTCATGAAGAAGGTAAAAATTATTATAATAATAATTATTTATTATTATTTATTAAAAATAGTTCACCCGCAAAAGAATATCTTGTGTAAAAATAAACTTAAATGTATAAATACCGCGTAAGTCCTTCGTGACATCTATTTAATCTATTCACTGTATAAATAGTTGTTGCGTACGCAGTCACTGCGTACATATAAATGTCAATACACGCTACCTTGACATTTGCAAAAGATGTCGAGACCTTAATCCAATGGAAGGTCGAACACGGGAACGCCTGGCAGAATGCTTAATTAAAATATAGTTTTCTTACCATTTCACGCGGATCTTCATTTTAGTTGAGGAACGAAATGAAACAAACCCAATTCTCCCTCGATGCTCAGGACAAAAAAAAAAAAAAAAAAAAAAATTTTAGCTCTTAAAAAACAGTAAAGCCAAAAGCTTAAAGGTACACATTAAATAAAATAAATAATCCAATTAACAATTATTTATTTTATGTTAAAATTATTTTAACAAATATTGTATTATTATTTTATAAATAAAGACTTAAGCATTCAGTGAAGTGGACAATTCACCCATTTGGCACTCAACGTTTAACCTCCTTATTGTGCCCGTATGGTAATTCCCCATTTCACGAAGATCAGGTTTCTTGCCCCGCCTATATATATATATATATATATATATAATATATATTATAGGGTGGTCCAAAAAATAATGGCAATTTTTAAAGTTTTATTTTTGTTTTGTGGTACCCTTTCATTTTGTTGTTTATGTTGAATAAATACGACACGTCAATTTTTGTACGAATCATGCAATATTTAAAGGTCACTCAAGGCAAAAGTAAATTGCTACATTATCATAGTGTACAACAACTTAACAGTGGGCAAATCACATAATTAATGAAAGTGGAAGGAGTTAAAGAAAGTTCTAATGGCATTCGTTATATTATTATTATTTTTATTAATTATTATTATTATTATTATTATTATTATTATTATTATTATATATTGGACATGTTATATACTCGTATGTCCAAATCATATTTTGACGAGACCCATACTCCTGAGTTATGAATTCAGAAGTTTTGGAAGTAGGTAATTTTTCGTTTTGCCATTAGTTAGGTTACGTTGATCATGGTTCTCTCGTGTGTGTGTGTGTGAGAATTTTAGGGTTGCGAATGACGCAGCAAAGAGAGGAGTAACACTGATTCAAGATTTCAACTGTTCTCTTACTAAATATGAAGAGCAGAAACAATTCCTACTCCTATTCCAGAACCTAATAAGCATTTGTTTGTCAATGAAGGAGCTGCACCTTCAAACAATACTTGAAAATTTGAAGTGTTCATTTCCTAGTTCTTACTTCTTAGTGTTTTTGTTAAGTAAAGGCGTAATGCAACACCCAATTATTACTTTAAAAAGTCATCATTTTTCATAACGCACAAATGTTACAAATCTTTCTTAATTTCCAAGTATACTTTGAGTAGTTATTACAATGGTTTTAGTATCCTGCAGTAGCGAGTAACCTAAACTAAACATCGCGTGAGCTACCCCTAAAAATTATTTGACCCTATAAATATTTTAGCCAGAGTGCTAAAATACTCCATGTAACATAACTAGAAGGTACCATGTGAAAAATTCGGGAAACTATTTTTTGGACCACTATATATATATGTATATATATATATATATTATACTTCCATTTAAACTATGAATGCATCGATCAATAAAATATATATATGCCCCTCGGTGGTGTAGTGATTAGTATTGCCGACTATGAATCCATTGGCCCCCGGGATCGAGACCCGGTGACAGCAGGCGGCACGCAGCAAAACCCAGCTGTTCATCTTCCACACAATAAAAAGTGGTTGGTAGATAAATGGATAGCCTTGGATCCTAGTGAGATCGAGTGAGATC